>CM021109.1:271801751-272463160 GCA_007115665.2 Sequoiadendron giganteum | reverse complement strand
GAGGGGAGAGTGAGAGAGAGTGTGTGTGTGAGAGAGAGAGAGCGAGAGGAGTGATTGAGTGAGAGACTTGACAGAGATAGAGGTGGAGAGAGCGAGAGGGAAAGAGATAATATATATATATATATATTTAAATATTTATGGATTAACTAAAATATTGAAATAATATTTAAATATTATACATTTAATATTATATTATATATTAAATACATAATTTGGTAAAGATTATCATAAGTTGTATATTAAATATATTACATTATAAACTTTATTGGATATTATATATATTAAATTATAAACTTAATTGCATTTTTAAATCATATATTAAAGATTGTATAAATTGTTTTAAAACTGATCTAAAAGATATCATATATCGAATTCAAATCCGATATCGGATTTGAATTGGATATTTGATTTGAATCGGATATCCGATTTGAATCAGATATTCGATATTCTGACAAAAAATTTAATGCCTAGGGATTAGGCTCGGGATTTGGTTCAAACCTATCAATCTTAAAAATTCAACACGTAAAACTTGTTTAACATCTTACCTTGCTTTTCCATACTTCGCCCATGTGGCTGACGACTTTTATTTTACCTAAAATTGATGAAATGAAAAGGGTTTGTAAAGGAGCTTCTCAGCTTTCTACCAATATAAATTATATTTTACTTAGAATCTAATAAATAATTATTATTTATTTTTTATTATAATTACAACTAAAGTCCCGATTGATAGTCTAATAGAAAAACATCTATAGCTTTCAAACGGTATCACATTTTTTGAATCCAAAACATACGTCACATTCTATGCTTCATATACTATAGGATTAAAAAAAATAAATGAATTCCATTAAGTTTTGACCAAGTTAAGGTGGTCAGACATATGAGTTTTTATATTTTTTAAAATTTGTAATAAAAAATTCATAATTAATTATTTATTTGAAAAAAAATTATAAAAAAATATGCATCACATCTGGACATGAGTCCTCTACTATATCTAAAATCTTATAAAAAAATATTATGATTTTATTATGGTTAGGGTGGTCAGACAGACACCTACTTCTTATTTTTTCCCTGAAATTTTAGTACTATTGCATTGAAATTTCAAATTTTCACCAAATAGTTTTTTTTTTACAAAAATTAACCTAGTAATTTAGAAACTACATTCAATTTGCCATAGATTCTATTCTTACATATTTTTGAAATAATACAGATAACTTATTCAAATTTTTATGTCAAGGTGCCCAACTCTAATTTTTTGAATTTTCATTGCCACTTAAGGGCCTATTTTTTCCATGATGATCCTACACATACCCATCTGCTAGACTTGTTTTCAAATGTTTTTCCAAAGGATGAAGGTGGCATTAATTTTTTGTGAGTGGACATTTATTACAGGTGAATGTTGAAACAAGATGGGTGATTTTTTGAATATTTGGATGTTTTTGGTATTTCGACATGTTTTGAGGCTATTTTTTGGTATTTTCAAGATGTTTAACAAATATTTTGATTTTCAAATTTTGCAATGTTTTGGTTTTTTCAAGACTTTTACCAAGAACCTAACCTAAGGACCTATTCTAGGGGCCTCAGGGGATGATCAAAGATTAGCCTTACCTACATTATACACGCAAAGACCATGTAGTTCGACTGATACAGACTCAATTTATTGATGAAAATATGAACATGTTGGATTGTCAGTTTATTATGACAGACTCCTAAAGGACCGACTTAATGTCTTGGGGGCTGATCAATGATTAGCCTTGCCTACGTTCAAGCTCAGAGATGACGTAGTTCGACATGATGACTCTATTTTTTAATTTTTTTAATTTTTGACCTACTTTTTGGATTTTTTATATGATTTGGAATTTTTTTGTTTTTTGATTTTAGGATTTTCTTTGTATTTTTCAATTTTCGGGAAGATTTAAAGAATATACATGAATTTGATCCCATGTAGGTAAAAGAACATGCCCCCAGCGTGATGTGATAGATTACTCTGATATAGGTAGGATAAACTGACCATAGGATTGTGTCGAATAGTTCTAGGAGAGAACATGATACAAACACAGGATCAAGCTATGATGCGGACATGGATGGGTGAATGGAAAGACCAATGGAATGAGATGGATGGTGATGGAAGGTGATGGTAGGTGATGCAGAACAAGTCAGAGAATCTATGGTGGATGGAAAGTTCTTATTTACACAAGGCACCTGTTTGCTAGGTTTTCACCAAGGTACTTTCCCAAAGTGCCACCGAAGTGGTTTTCATTAGAGGACGATTTTTTTTCTTTACTATTTTTAATCCTTTTTCTAATTTTTTTTGTATTTTTATATTATTTGATTTTTTTAATTTTTTGTATTTATACCCTGCAAGCTTAGGCATAAAATTTTTAGAGATGGGAGTTGTTGATGGGATCCTATAGAGGCTCAAGTGTGGATAACTGATATTCTCCCGACTTGTAGCTTGTCGTGATGATGAAGGGTCCCAACCAGTTGGGTTCAAACTTGTCCTTGTTTGGATTTGGTACATTTTTTTTATTCTCATTTAGTATGAGCTCTCCGACTTGAAATTACCGACTTTTGATCTTCTTATTATAGCTCCATTTGAGGCGGTTCAGATAGACTTGCAGGTGATTCAAAGCATCCATGCACTTCTCATCCAGTAGTTCTAGCTCATTCAACCGTGACACCCAATATTCTTCATTAGTAATGAGATTCTACAATGATATTCTTAAGGATGGCAACTCAATATCAATGGGGAGGATGGCTTCTGATCCGTAAACTAGGGAGAAAGGGGTTGCACCTATAGGTGTGTGAATACTTGTTCGGTAGGCCCATAAGGCAAGATTTAGATGTAAGTTCTAGTCATGACCAGCTTCATTGACTATCTTCTTGAGAATTCTTAAGATGGTTTTATTCATAGCCTCAACTTGGTCGTTACCCTGGGGGTAGTATGGGGTGGAAAAGCGATGTTGGATATTGCATTTTTGGAATAGTTCTCAGACATCCTGGTTTTTAAAAGGTGTTCCATTATCTAAGATAAGGGCTTGTGGAACACTGTAATGGAAAATGAGGTAATTCAGGATGAACTTGGCAATCTGCTTGCCTATGATATAGGTCATGGGGATGGCCTCTACCCACTTTGTGAAGTACTCCATAGCAATGATAATGAACTTGTGTCCATTAGATGAGGTGGGTGAGATTGAGCCCCTATTATGAAAAGGGCCAAGGTGTTATAATTGGTTGGAGCTCCTGAGCTAGTGCATGGATGAGGTCCCCATGCTATTGACATTGCCAACATCTTCAGACATATTCATGAGCTTCATTTTCCATGGTCGGTTAGTAGTACCCAATCCTTAGTAGTTTCTTAGCTAAGGTCATACAGCTAGAATGTGAACCACAAATGCCATTATGTACCTCAGTTAAAGAAATAAAATCTTCCTCAGGGTTAAGGAATCTCAAAAGGGTTCCTTTGATACTTCTACAATACAGGGTATCACCTAAGATAACAAAACAAGATGAATTGTTGACAAATTTTATTTTAAGGTTTGGGGTAATATCAGTAGGGAAGACTCCTATTTTTAGGTAGGTGTTTATGTCATGGTACCAAGGATCATTGGGACCAACAATTTAACACACAAACATAGAATCAGGTACCTCAAAATATGGTACGAGAAGCTGCTCTACCCAGAATTCTTGTTTAGCAACGTTACATGGGATATCCAATAATGATCTGATTGTCACCATAGCATCAATTGCTCTATTTTTTTCCCTTGGTATTTTCTCAAATGTGATGTCAATGAAGAATTATTTGAGACTCTCTACCAATTTCTTATATAGGGTAAGCTTGTCATCCTTTGTTTGGTATTAATCATTGACCTAGTTAATAATCAGCTAAGAGTCTCCATAAACTTTAAGAGCCATGATCTGCCATTGTACCACAATCCTATCCTATGACAAGAGCCTCATACTCTACAATGTTTTTTGTGCAAGGAAAAGACAAATTATATGACTTTGGTATGCAATCTCCTTGCGGTGTGATGAAGAAGACTCCTACCCCTAACCCTTGTTTTTGATTAAGGAAAAAACAAGATTTGAAGGGGCCCTGAAACCCTTTAACAACAAAGAAGAGAGATATATAGCAATAACAAGTACATATTAGAGAATAGTAAGCTACCAGAAAATAAGAACAAAAAAGAACTAGCCCAAAGGCAGCACCACAAAAAACCAACTAAAACCCAACAAAAGTCTAGCCACTAGGCCTGATTTCTCAGGATGTCTGCCACCTCCTGCTCTAGATTGTTCATATTTAACACAAGTTTCTTTATGTACTGAATGTTAATAGGGGCCTTTTCAACCTTTCTCTTCAGATTCACTTTGGTTCTTTTGCTTGGACCAACACCCTCCACTTGGCTTTGTTCTTTTGTAGCGTCCAGATCCACAACAGTCCTCTTTTGATAAACATTCTTCAGATTTTCAACTATCATATTCATAGTGTTCACAGTAGGTTTTAAAATCTTGTGGCTCATTTCCATCACCATATAGATAGACCCTTTAATATTCTTGAGCTTGTCCTCCATAGCAGAAATCTTATCATCATGGTTACTCTTAAATTTTCGGTCTTCAACAGTTTTCTTAAGGCAGTCTACCATGTATTTCTTTTCTTCCTCAGTCCATAAATCAATGGCCCTTTCTCTATCTCTAGTTGTGTGGTCAATCAGATTAGGCCCTTCCAAATTTCCTTAATCTAAAAAAACACCCATCTCATCAATTTGAAAAAATCCACAGACCCATTACAAGAAATGACAAGGATATCAACAAGAAACTCACATTCTGCTTTGAAGTAATGGTCACCAACCTTGAGATCACTGGAAAAATGAGGCCTATCCTCTCTATCAGTGGTAGGGTAGCTATAATATTCTGATGAGGGGGCTGACTGAGAATCATCCTGATTAGTATCATAGGAGGGATCCTCCAAATCCTTTCTTTTAATCTTCTCTTGGGGGGAGACAACTGATTTATCTTTCACCTTGGACTTAGCATCTACAAAAAAATGGAAAAAGAACCTTGAATCTGCCTTTAGAGATCATAGAACCAGGTTTAGAGGGGGCACTAGCTTTCAACTTTCCTTTGCTACTACCCTTCCCCAAATCCTTTGAGGTTTGACCAACCTCATCCTCCATTCTTCCTTTTCTATGTAACTAGTTCCTAATTCATCCTTATTAGAAATAGAGTGGGGAGAGGGGGAAAAATAGGATAGAGCCAACATAGCTTTAAAATACTCAAAGATTAGGACAAGCAAGCCCTCATGAAGGATAGGGTATCTAATAGGGTTCATGGTATGGTCATTAAGGCTGGCATTCAAAGAGGTGGAAAGATAGAAAGGGAAAGAAACCCTTACCTGAAGCCAAAAGTGGTTGAGTAGAAAATGGTAGCCAAAGAACCTAGTGTATCTACCATCCAAAGTAATGTATTCCATGATCACCTTCAACACAACTTGTCAGAGCAATTTAATATTCTTGGAGTCGTAACTAATTTTGGAAACCTTGCGTAGGTCCTTTATTTCCTTCTCTATCTTCGAAAACTTTTTCACAACCTGGTCTGAAAGTTTCCTATCCCTGTAAAATTTGAGATCTTCCATGGAGTGCCCCATAACCTCAAAAATTAGCTACTTGTCAATGGAAACCTTTCTCCCAAAAAAAATTACTATACCATTCTTCCATTCCTTAGCAAAGTACCTAGTGACCTTTTGGTCCTAGCCATGGATTTTTTCAATATAAGAGGTAATCCCTCCCTTCTCCAACAGAGACCACACCTTAGCATTACTCCTCAACTCCTCATAGTCAGTCAGTTCCACATAGAAACACTCACCACCCATATTGATAGAGTTACAAGCCCGCTCAGAAGACTCCAGAAAGCCACATAAACTGATAGCCAAAATACCCAGAAAGCGTGCGAGGCAAAAAATATCAGAGTGGCTATTAATTCTTTGGTACTCTGGCCTTCGATATAAAATTATTGACCAACAGTTCTGAGACTACATGAATTGACACTCATATCCCATAATCATTAATTAATAGGGGAATTTTAGGCCTTCCCATGAATCTTATCATACCTCAATAAGGCCATGACATCAGCCTCCAACTTGTCACCCTTTTTCCATGTGATTCTTTCATTCGCCTAAATGCCCTTGTTAGCAAAGAAGTCTGCCACTGTGTTAATTTCCCGGTAAGCATGGCAAACAAAGCAATTTTCAAAGAGCTTATAATCCCCTTAGAAATATTAATCCAACTCTTTATGGTCCATGAAGGATTTTGGGGGCCCTTAATTCATTGAATAATATTGTTTGAGTCCCCTTCTAGCCACACATTTTTGAAGTTAAGTTGGTAGGCAAGATTTAAATATAGAAATCCCATATGGCTTCAACAAGTTGGTTGGTCTGGGTGCCCAAGGGGAGCGCTACCGCTAAAATAAAAATGCCATTCTCATCCCTTATCACTCCCCCACACCCAACAAGCCCAGGATTACCCTTAGCCACCCCATCAAAGTTAGTTTTAACCCAACCAAGAGGAGGAAGGTTCCAATGGATGCCATCTCTGGGTCCCTTAGTTGGTCTAAGAGGATAAGATATGTCAAAATTAATCTTCCAAGCATCAGTGACTCTGAGCTCATAATCTTGACATTTGACCTTTCCTTTTAACCTTAGTTTTGTAGTTAAGCTAGTTTAAGTTCTCTCTCAAAGCTCTAATAGTTTTACCAAAGTCAATTTCCTCCAAAAGATCAAAATCCCTAAAGATTCTATTGTTATGCTCTTTCCAAATACCCCACACAATTTGTGGAAAGATATACCATGAGCATTTTTAGCACCTGATTGTTTGAGGGAGACTTCCACTGGCAATAGAAGTCCAAGATAGAGACAAGAAAAACCCAGCTAAGGTTCCACAACTGCAAAACCATGCACCAAATATCATAGGAAAAAGGACAGAGGAGAAAAATATGTGAAATAGTCTCAGCCTCTACACAACAAAGATATCATCTATTAGGAAGAGAAAGACCACACTTACAAAGATTGTCATTAGTCAAAATTTTATTCTGAAGGAGGATCCATGCAAAAATATTGATTTTGGGTATAAGGTTTTGCACCCAAGCCTTCGCCCACATAGGAGAGGGGGAGAGATGATGACAAGATGCCACCACCAAGGAGACAGAGAAGGCCCCTTGAAAAGAAATTTTCCAAACAATGGAATCCTCTTGGCCTCGTGGGCTCAACACAATAGAGTTTCGAAGAGACTACAGGGGGAAAAGGTCTAGACTAATAGAAGAGATACGAACCCATTGATCATTCCTCCAATAATCCCCAAAAAAAGTACCAAAAATAGCTTTGCATTCCTCCATATGATTCTTAAAGATAGAGTGATTACAAAGGGGTTCATTCCCAATCTACTTATCTTCCCAAAACATTTTTTTTTTAGCATCTCTAAGCTTCCAGATAGTGCCTTTCCTAGCAAGATCCCTTGCCTTAATGATATTATTCCAGAGATTAGAGCCATGAGGGAGATTCTAAGAACTAAGAAATTTCTTGAAACAAATGACACCCTGCAAATATTTGTTGTGCCAAATAGCATTCCATTCACGGTCTTCAGCAAAGGATCTCCAAACCTTCTTTTCCAAGAGAGCTTTATTAAAGACTCTAATATTCCTCAAACCAAGACCTCCATATTTTTTGGGTTTACACACATTCTCCCAAGCAACCAATGAAATCCTCTTCTTCTCCTCAATCCCCGACCAAAGAAATCATTTTTGAATCTTTTCAATAATTTCAGCAAATTTGGAAAGGATCTTGAACAAAATTACAGCATAGACAGACAAATTATGAAGGGAAGACTTTAGCAACAAGACTTTACCTGCTTGACTAAGAAGAGCCCCTTTCTAGCCAACCAACTTTCGATTAAACAGATCCACAAGGGAAATCCAAAAAGAAAGAGGTGGTTTGATTCCCAAGGGAAGCCCCAAATAAATGGAAGGAAGAGAGTTAACAACACAACCAATAATATCAAAAATATTCCTTTGTCTAGGTTCCAAAGTATTGAAAAAGAAGAGGGAGCTTTTCATCCTATTAATTTTTTGACCCAAGGCTTCCTCATAAATCAAAAGGGAGCACTTCAAAGTTCTAGCTTCTCCAATTTTTGAACTTCCCATAAGAATAGTGTCATCAAAAATTTTTTGATGAGAACATACAAGATTAGTCGATGATGGTTTTAACCCTTTTAAACTTCCTTACCTCACCTTATTGTGCAGTAATATTCCCAGGCTTTCCACCATCAAAGTAGAGAGTATTGGAGAAACATAATCTCCTTGTCTCACCCCTCTTGAAACCTTGAAAAAATGGGAAGGGGACCCATTCATGATAACATCAGTGCTGGTTGTGGAAATCATTTCCCATATCAATTGAATAAATCTCTTCAACAACTAAAATTTTCTTAAAACTTTCAACAAGAACCCACAATCCACCCTATCATAGGCCTTAGACATATCCAATTTTAGTAAAAAAACCTTGGCTCTTTGAAACCTCTAATGAATGAATATTCTCATGAACAATGATGATAGAGTCCAAAATTTGTCTACCAGGGACAAATTCATTCTACTGAGGAGAAATCAAAAGTGGGAGAACACCAAGCAACCTAGTAGTAACAACTTTAGAAATAATTTTATAAAAGGAATTGCATAAGATGATCGGGCGGAAAGAGTCAAAAGCATCAGCACTAGGGAACTTGGGGATGAGAGCAATGAAAGTAGAATTAAGCTCCTTCAACAACTTTCTTGAACCAAAGAACTCTCTGATTGCATTAACCACATCCTCAGCCACTATCTCCCAGAAAAATTTGAAGAAGAACATCGAAAATTCATTTGGACCAGGGGCCTTGTTACCTTCAAAAGAAAACACAACCTTTCTAATCTCTTTCAAAGAGGGAATAGTAGTTAAAGATCTATTTTGATTCTCATTCAAAATGTTGGGGAAAGCATCAATGAGGATTTTTTGAGCATTCACATCCATCCTTTCTTCCACAGATAAGAGATTAGGAAAGAAGTGATTAGCCTCACTTCGTATCTCATCCTCTTTATCAACTTTGGTGCAATTCTTCATAATATGAGGAATACGGTTAGATGCCCTGAGTTTTAGATTTTTCATGTGGAAGAACCTGGTGTTCTTATCTCCCAAGGAAAGCCACATCGATCTTGACCTCTATTTCCAAAATTCTTCTTCTTTAGAGATAATATCATGATAGCTTGTAAAGATTTTGTTTTCTCTAGAGAGGAAGTCTTCCACATAACCATCCTTTTGAATTCTATCCTAGATATCTTTTAACTCAAGCTGAATGGTAGACTTCATAGAAAATATATCCCCAAAAACATCCTTATTCCAAATTCTAACCTTAGTTTTGACCTCACTAAGCTTTTTGGCTACTCGAAACATAGCAATACCACTAACCTTAATATTCCACCATTCTTGAATGGAATTAAATATTTGAGGATGAGAGCCATGTTCTTTCAAATCTAAAAGGGAAGCTCCTCTTACCTGACATAGACTCTGCCACAAAACTAATGGGGAAGTGATCTGACCCAATCCTAGAGAGAGTAGTTAAAGAGAAGAAATAATCCATCATCTAATTATTTGAAATTAAAGCCCTATCAAGTCTGACTTGAATAAGATCATTCTCAGACCACCTATTAGACCATGTGCAGGTGGCCCCCTTAAGATCCACATCATGCAGACATTCAGAGCTAATAAAATCCATCAAATCCAATTTACTATCCATCTATATCTGAGATCCTCCAAATTTTTTTGACACAAGCAACGAGGTGTTGAAGTCTCCCATAATGATCCAGTTCTCATTAGGGAAACTTAGCTTATAAGACTCAAGTCTTTTACAAAAATTCCTTCTCGCTGATTTTTTGTTGGGAGCATATATATTAGACAAAATCCAGCAGAATTCATCTCTAATATGTTTGAATCTAGTATCCACATGGTTAGCATCCTCCCAGACCGGAGTACCATGAAGATGGTCTTGATTCCAAAAATTCACTAAGCCTCCGGATGCGCCCTCCGAACTCCTACCTTGCACACCACAATTCTTGAAAATCTTAATCCTTTCCACCCTATCCTTACGCATCTTGGATTCCTAGACAATTAAAATATCAGGCTTATGGTCCCTAGAAAAATTGTGCAAAATATCTTGTTTATGGGTATTGTTTAGCCCCCAAACATTCCATGACATGAACTTCATTTCTTTAGTGGGGTGTTGCTTTGAAAAATATCTAGGATGGTTCTTTGAACCCCATCAGCAATATTCTGGATGCATTCCTACTCCCTATGCCACTTTTTTGACTTTCTACCTGATCTTCTTTGGCTACCATAGTCCATTTTGACCTATTTATTGTAGAAACCCCCACAGTATTGTTCCCCTTTTTACTCTTCTTCTTTTCAAATTTTGTGTATGAACAATCCCCTTCTAGGTCCAAGTCCTCAAGTCCCATGAATTCTTGACCATCCATGAAATCATTTCCTGCAACACCCTTATTGATCAGAGAATGCCCTAGGTCATTCCTCTCCTTACAGGTATCCACATAAACCCCAAAAGTAGATTTTACAACCTCCGATGAACTATGTGAACCATCCTGGAGAGAAGGAAGAGTCTTCACCCCTTCCGTTGAAGATTCCTCCTCACGGCTTGCTTTAAATCCCTCCCCATGGCCAGTACGAGATGTTTCCTCTGAACACTCACTATAGGAGTCTGGAACCCTCTTTGGTGAGTTCGTGTTTTCATCAAGCTCACCGATACTCACTCCATCTATCTTTTCGTCCTCTCCTTGGGACCCCTTAATGCTTGAATCCATTATCTCTTTGTTTTGAGCCTTTTCATCGACTTTTGGAGCTTCAAGGTTATTAGAAGCATTCCCATTCAAGGGCTCCTCATCATTATTAACCCCCAAATTGGGATTCTGGCACTTCTCATTCTTATCCTGACCATCCTCGGAGTTATTCATCTCACCCTTGTTCACATCATCCAAGGGTTTCTTCGATATTTTTTCCTTCCATATTTTGCTCTCCTTGACGACCGACATGGCTTTAGTCTTAGACATATTGGTTGGGAATTTCCTAGCCCAATGCCTAGATTTTTTACAAGTGAAACACACAAAAAGAAGAGTCTCAAATTCGATTATCTGAACCCACTTGCCAAGTTTAGACACAATTTCTATAGAGGATGGCAAGTAAATGGAATGAGCTATTCCCACACAAATCCTAGCAAAAACCAACTTTTTTCTAGCTAAAGTCATGGAGTCTATAGATACGAGCTCCCCAAAAGAGTTTTCAATTTCCCTAAAGACATCCTCATTCCAAAACTCTAAAGGTAAACCTGGTAAAAAAACCCACACAAGAACCACTTCAAAAGATGTATCTGAGATGTCCATTTTTGGGGACCACTTCTTAAGAGCCAAGGATGTCTTACCAATAACCCAGGGACCACCACAAATTATTGTGAGCTTATCCTCTTCACATGAAAAATAAAAGGGGAAGAAACCCTTGGGAAGAGCCACAACCTCAATTTGTCCTTTTTCTCTCAACTTCTTCCTAACATAATCCCTCACCACTTCAATATTTGGTCTCGGGCCCATGAATTTACCCACCAACAAAGAGGCCATCATTGAGACATTATGGTCAATCACTGGATCAGGCACTAGAATAGAAAAATTCCCACTCAAAGGGACTAAAATGTTGCTAATCGAAGGAAAGATCAACTTACTGGTAGGCTTAGTCCCAAACAGTGAAGCCCATCTTCTTTTTGAGTCCTCCCGACACTGGTCTCTCAAAAAAATCTCCAAAGAGCCTCATCTGATAGCAGAGTCCTTGGGTGCATCCTAGTTCCCCAAAAACCTGGCCCCACTAGCCCCACCATTTGAAGAGGGGCCAAGAAACACCTTACCTCTAGGGTCCACCTTACCGTGTGGGTCCCCCTGATTCCCTAGACCCCAATCCTCAGAAACCGCTCCCCCATGCTCATCACCTACATTCTCCCCTACCACATCTACATAAATTCCACCCCCTAGCAAAGATCCAATTTCCTTCGAACTAGACACCCGTTGTTGGGTAGGAGAAAATTCAAATTGTAGCTCCCGATCACCCATTCCCATTTCCCCTAACCCATGTTGTGTGTAGGAGCTATCAAAATATACATTTCAATGATTTGTTGCACTTAGATTAAAATTGAATCATCAAGAAATTCTGATACCAATGGGTTTTCTGAATATATTAGTGCCTCAACCAATTCATCTGCAATTACCTGTCCTTTGATTACCTTCTGCTCTACATATTCAATGTCACATTCTGTTAATATCATGATCCACTTATCCATTTTTCTTGTGAGTGTTTCTTTAGAAAGTAGATACTTGAGAGGATCTATTTTGGTGATGAACTTAATTTGATGTGCTAACATGTAGTGCCTGAATTTTTGTGCAACAAACAATACTACTAGGCAAGGCTTTTCTATTAATGTGTAATTCAGCTCATGTCCCACCATGGTTCTAATGATATAGTAAATGGCCCTTTCTTTCCCCATTTCATCATGTTGAGCTAGGAGAACGCCAAGGGCTGCTATGGTTGCCAATTTGTAGAGTATCAATGGCTCATTTTGAATCTATGGCATAAGGACTAGTGGTGTTAGCAAGTATTCTTTGATTTTATTGAATGCCTAGTCACATTTCTCATCCCACTTGTATGCTACCCACTTGTGGATTAGATGAGAATATGGGATAGCCTTGTCTGCTAACTATGCTATGAATCTGCGAATGGATTGAAGTCCTCCCTGCAAGCCCCTTAAATGCTTCAGTGTTCACGGTGCTTCCATTTCAATAATTTCTTTGACATTGGCAAGGTCTATCTCAATTCCCCTCATTGATACAATATAACCTAGGAGATTTCTTGATTTCACATCGAAGACACACTTCTTAGGATTGAGTCTAACATTATATTCTTCTATCCTATCAAAGATGGAGCTTAGTGCTGCTATGTGGTCTCATTTCTTCCTTTATTTGGCCATTATGTCATCCACATAATCTTCTATGGACTTTTGAATCATGTCATGAAAAATCAAAGTCATGGCCCTTTGATATGTACCTCCAAGATTCTTTAACCCAAACGACATTATGTTCTAGAAGTAAGTCCCCCATGGATAGGTGAAAGTTGTCTTATGTTGATCATCCTTGGCTATCATAATCTAATTGTACCTTGAAAATCTATTCATTAATAATAGAATTTCATGCCCGACCATCATATCCACAATCATGTCTGTATTGGGAAGAGGAAAATCATCTTTAGAGCATTCCTTGTTCAAGTCCCTAAAGTGAATGTAGATGTGGATGCCCCCAATGGGTTTAGAAATAGGTACAAGGTTTAAAAACCATTCTAGACAATCAATTGGCCGTATGAAGCCAACATCAAGGAGTTTCTGTAATTCAATTTTGATTAGTAATGTGATCTACGGATGCATCTTCCTCAACTTCCATCTTACTAGTTTTTCCTCAGGATAGACAGCTAGATGATGAACCAAACCTTTTGGATCAAGGCCAAGCATGTCAGCGTAGGTCCATGTGAAGTTTACCTTTCTTTCTCTCAAAAATGTAGCTAGAAGTTCTTGTTCTTTAGTCAAAAGTGATTTTGCATAGAATGTTATGTGTTGTATTTCTTTAGTTCCTAGATTGACTGGATTACATTTCTCTACCAAGACTGCTGATTTTTCCTAGTGAATAACACCAAGGGGAAGATTGGATCCCTCAACCTTTACCTCCTCAGAGAGGTTTTCACCATCGGATATGTCCTTTATTTTTACTATTTTTGGGTCAGAAAGTGCCATAGTGTGGTTTTCACTTAAAGACCTAGATATTACTCTTAGATTTTTAATTTTGCGACTAAGAGATTCAATCATTTCCCCATAGTATGCATGTGTGTCTAGCTCAATATCAAACCCTAATTTATGCTCTCCAGTTGGTAGAGGATCCTACAGTCCCATGAATTCTGAGAGAGCCTCATCATTTTTGAATGTGTCTAAGATCGGTAGTCCTCATTGGTCAGAATTGATGAGTTGGGGATAGATAAGTTTTAGTTCATTGGTCTAGTTACTTGGCTCGAAAGCTAGAGTATTGATCATGAAAAGGGAGGAATCCTCAAATAACATGGGTAGGTCAGTGATGGGGTCCACATCACATACATTGGTTAAATAAAAGGTATAGTTGTCTAGGGGAAGGCCAGTGGATACTGGTAACTGAGGGGGAGCTTTGACTGTTTTAACAAGGGGACCTCTACCATGTATGGTTATCTTCATAGGGGTACATCCAAGGCCAAGATTCTTGATGCGCTTCTTAGCAACGATGGGTTATAACTGGTTGTTATCATTTTTCTAAAGTTTCTTATTCTTGTTGTAGCCCATGCCAAGAATTAATTGTAGTCCTTTGTTATCATCATTCATTGGGAGAGTAGACAAGGGTCTTTCATCTCGATATAGAAGACTTGATATATATTTCTCATCTACCTCTTTACTTAGATCTCCCCACCTTTTGAAAGTGGAGGGTGTGTCTATGAAGGTCTGAGATGTCAAGTCAATTGGCTATGGCTGCCCATGGGATCTAGGAGATTGAGGTAACTCTCTTATCACAAAGGCACTCTTTTTCATTTTGTAATCTCCACATCCATTGTCTTGGATAATGACCTTAATATCTGAGATTTCTGGAATGGAGGGTGTCTTTGTCTCAGAAGTGGAGGCAAGAGTGGACAAGTCTACATAAAAAGAGGTGGGCCTCTCATCATTCTTCGAGACTTGAGGGATCTTGTAGTATTTGGCCTCTAGATTTTTGCAATAATAAAATGGTTCGGGATCACCATGGACTATGACTTCTTGATTTTGATAAGGAAACTTAACACGTTGATGGAATGTGGATGCAACAACTTGCATCCTATGGATCCATGGGTGTCCCAGGAGGATATTGTAAGGTAGTTCAAGATCAAGAACTTGGCAAGTTGTTTGCATGATTGTTGTACCTACTTGAATAGGGAGTTGAATGGTGCCTTGAGACACCCATTCTTGATCATCGTAGGCCTTGATAGTGATACCCTTACCTTTCTTAATGAGATATTTAGAGAATCATAGATTCTTTATTAGCTTGAGAGTACAAATATTCAACCTTGCACCTCCATCCACCAAGACTTGGTTGACTTTATTCTTATAGACTAAGACTTCAAGATGGAGTGCACAGTTATGAGATGGTTTGGTTGGAAGATCTTGCTCAGAGAATTTTAAGAGATGCGGTGTCATGATATGTCTAACCATAGCTTGGAACCTAATCTATGTCAAGATTTGTTGGGATAGAGGATTTAGCCAATTCCTTTTCTAGGATTTCCCTGTGTAAGCAAGATTCTCAACAATATCATGATGGAGATCTGGGAGGGGGTCTTCTTCAGTTGTTCTAGGATATTGTAACCATTAGGGATTGATTTTGGATTTGCAAGGGGTCCCCTAAATGGTTGTCATGGTCTTGGAATGGTAATTTTGTCACCACATGCGGTGACTCCACAGTCGGCTCTTGATCCTTTGATATTGACAATGGTGACCCACTCATCTAAGGATGCAAAAACATGGTCGTAAATGTGTTTCACATTATTATACTTTTCCTTACCCTTGTTGTTTCCCTTGTTGTGATCGGGCATTGGGTTTGTGTATATTTTGAGGTCCTGATTCCCAATGGGTTGTTCAATGGTTATGGTCTTATCATCAATAAGATCTTGGATTAGGTTGTTAAGTTGCATGCAACTGGCTGTCATGTGCCCCTTTATCTTATGAAAATCACAAAGGTTCCTTTCATTATACCATGGTGGTTTAACTTGAGGCTCCTGATAATTTTCAATGACTGGGAGCGTGATAATGTTGGCTTGAATGAGTTATTGCATGAGAAATTCGATCGGTTCCCCAAGGGGTGTGTATTTTTGTTTAGGGGGATATTTTTTCTTTGGGGGTGGTCCCCCTTGAGTATTCAAGTTATTGATCACTTGATTGTTGGGTTGTAATGATGTGTTGGCTTGTGTGTTGTTTTGGTTATTGACTTGTGGTTGTTGATATGATTTTGTTTGTGTGTTTTTCCTTGGGGCACTGATGATGATTGGCATTAACAAAACCATCGTTAGTGACATTTTTATGTTTTTCCCATGTGCGAGATTTTTCATTGTAGCTAGTTGATGGATGATTGTCTTGATAAGTGGGTGTCCCCACTTGTGCTACAAGGGCTCTTTTGATGATAAGTGCCTTGGCGATCAACTTGTCATATGTTTTTATGCATTATAATTTCAAATGAAAGGACAAGGTCCCTTCAAGATTGGTGATGATAGTTTTGATCTGTTGTTCTTCTAGCATGACCCATTAGATTTTGTTGGCCTTGGATCACAATCGTTGCAAGAAGAATGAAATTTTTTCTCCCTTGGCTTGTTTTAGGTTGGATAGTTCTTCTAAGCTTATGTCCATGCCTATGTTAAATGAATAGTTTTGTACGAATAATTCCATAATTTCTTCAAAAAATTTAATTCCAGGAGGAAGGTGAGAGAACCATTCCATTATTGGTCCAGCCAAAATTTGAGGGAAGAACCACATTAGATACGAGTTTTCATAGGCAACTTCCATACAATGTACATAGGGTTCCTTGATGTGATCTTTAGGATTTCCAGTTTCACGGTATTAGTCAAATTTTGGTATCTCAAAGCCTTGTGGGAATGGCACCATCGCAATACTTGTACCAAATGAATAAGGGCACAAACTCCCTTGTGATTTCATTGTTTTCCTTGATTGTAGGTCTATCACTTGTGAGAGCAATTTAATTTGTGCTGGCACATCATTTTACAGATATTGTAGGTCTATCACTTGTGAGAGCAATTTAATTTGTGTTGGAACATCATTTTACAGATTGGGTGGTGGTATGAATGTGTTTTGGGGTGGTCTTGTTGCTTGGGAGATGGGTGGGGTGTTTTGCGTACTTGGTGCTATGTTTGCGGGAGGTTGTTGTAAGCTTTTTAATGCAAGCAATGCTTGTTGGTAAGCATGTAGTTGTTGCTCTGCCAATAATGCTTGTTGTTGGTCCTGTTGTTGTTGTGCTAATAAATCTTGTTGTTGGGCTTGTAACAAAGTTGCTAGTTGTTGTGTTTGGTATTATTGCAAAGCTTGCTGATAAGCCTATTTCTATAACAAATCTTGTGCTTGAGCTTTCTATGCTTGATATTGAGCTTGTGCCTGAGCTTGAGCCTTTTGAGTGGCTTGTGCAGCTTGGGAAGTATGTGTGACTAGTTTTTGTTGCAATAAAGCTTGCACTTGTGCTTGGGAAGCCATTTGTGCTTGTTGTGCTTGATATTGGGCTTGTGCTTGAACTTGCATGGCTTGGAATTGCTGGAGTTCCTTTTGATAGGATTTCTAGGTTGCTTGCAATGTGATGCTATATCTATTTTCCATGTTTAGATTTGGTGGTGGAGGTGGAGGATTCAAAATGGTGTGAGATGGTGTGATGATATTTTGTTGAGGTGGTTGTTGAGGTGTTTGAGTGATGAAAATGGGTTATGTGGTGGATGGTATGATTGATGTGCTTGGTCCTTGGGAGACTACATTTTGAGATATTTGGGGTGCTGTTTATGGAGTGGTGATTGGTTGAGTCATTTGTTGCGATATCGGTGGCATGTTTGGAGGATTTGGTATGTTGATTTGATTCACGATTGGAGGATTTTTTTGATTTAATTGACTTTGGATTGGTAAGTTGGGTAAAGGGGATTGCCCTAAACCTTGGATTGATATGGATGTTGATGTTAGCAGGGCAAGTGGTGGGAGGATGGGTGGCAATTTTCCTTGAGAAAGTGATGATGTCCAAATAAACCCTCTTTTCCTTGTGATACCATGGGGAGAGAGACTTGTGTATCAAGAGAATATGTCGAGGATGCAGCGAAGGTGGATGAATTGTTGGTGTCATGAAAAATGAGTGGAATGTAAGGATGCTTTGGGTCTTGGGGGATGGTATTTGGTAGACTCAAGATGGTGTTTGTGTCCTCTTTTTGGTTATTTACAAGGGGATGTGTTTGAAGAGCATCAAGAAATGAACTCCCCTTAGTAGTCATGGGTTGACTTGGAGCATGAGATGATATGGGTTTTATGATGGGTTGAATGATATTTTGGAAGGATGGTGTGAATGATATCGGTGGCATAGTCCCAAGAGGTTGTTCAACAATAGTTCTTACATCATAATCAGAAGGGTGTTTAGTCCCTTCCTTTGCTAGCCAACATGTATTGTGAAGGATTGACTCTCATCATTGTATTGACAATCTTGTGGTTTTTAGGATTTAGGATTATCTCCATGATTTCATCTTGAGTCATTCCTAGGAAATTGTTGGTAACATCCTCCACTTGACAACCTCCCTCTTGAAGATATTGTGGTAGTTGAGGAAGGTTGAGTGGGGGATTATTAGATCAGATGGGGTTAAATTCAGGTGCAGTTTGACTCAAGTCACTTGAAGTGGATGTTTCTTTGTTTTGCTCAATGTTTTTCTTATGTTGAGATCTAGTTTGGACCATACAATAAGGATCAACTTTCAAGAATATGGGAGGTAAACCTCTAATTCCTTTGGTTGGTCTAAAATTTTGGTACAAAGAAGAAAATATAAGTTTTTTAATGATCAAATGATGGTGATGGGACAAATGAAAGATGGATGGTGTGAATGATTGAACTTTTACAAAACCTTGGAGGAATACTATACTTTAGGAATTTTTTGATTTTTTGATTTTGGATTTGATTTGGATTTTGGATAATGATCTCATAAACCCCAAGATGTTGGATGTTATCTTGGAATAAATTTTTCCACAAGGTGATAATTTAACTAAGTGTATGAAGAAGGATTCATCCACACACACCTAGTCAAACAAGATGATTTTTTATTTTGATTTGAAGGATTACCAAAAGTCTAGTATGAACAGTTTTTCCAAGATTTTAAGAGTTGCTTGTGAGATGCATTTGATTGATGTTTGGGGGATGGATGAAAGTGTTGATTTTGATCCTAGACAAACTTAGAGAGACTTTTTCTTACAAGACCTAGGTATTGAAGAATATGCTATACTTCTAAAGTGCTCAAATTCAAAGGACCAAACTTTGACTTAGATGAGTGCTTCAAATTGAGCATACATATCCGGATTGTTCAAAGGAACGAGTCTATAAAACCTTTTGAACTTATTTATTATCTTGGCGTATTGCTTGAGGTTGCACTTCCTAATGCACTTCTTGATAAATTTTTGCGTGTGACAGCTAAACTTGAAGTTTTTGCATAAAGACTTTTGCTTTGGGATTTTGACCTTTTTGGAAATCATGAGAACAAGCACATATGTGAGGTTCAATTGTCCTTTATTTGGATTAAATGGATTCTTTTTACCAAATCCACACTTTCTTGCTTAGATTTTCAAACTGAATGTCTATGTCTCAACTCCTTTTCATTCCACAAGATCCCTTGTGTGAAAATCAAAGAATCAAAGGCACAGTTTTCCTATTGTTGACTTTAGAAAGAGAAAATTGAGATATAAGTCCCAATATTTAGAAGCCTCTAAGGATAGAATCCTTAGGAACAAGCACTAATATGGGGCTTTTTCAAAGGTATTTTCTCTTTCCAAAGGGTTTGAAATTTGATGACCTTGTTGAATGTTTGTTTTCAATGTTTTTGATCCAAACAAAGTATTTGGTTTTGAAATAATGCACAACCCTAGGATAGAAAAGACAATATTTGTTGAGTGTCCACTCAGATTTCTCCAAACACTAGACAAAGTGAACAATTAGAGATTTGGCAACACTGGCTCCCCTCCACGGCACGCATTTCTTGGGACCACCAAATCTCAAAATCCTTAAAATCCGAAGATCAAAAGGATTTTTTTTTGTTTCGACTATTGAATAATAAAGATGTGAAGTGGCTTCAGAATGACCATTCTTGCATCAAAAAATAGTAGGGATTTTGGCTTCTATACAGATTGGTTCTTAATCAAGGCACCCATTCAAAAGTCCACATGAGAGGCACGATCAACTCATACAAGGAGAATCACTTGCCTGTTTGTAGGAGCTCCTGTAATGGTGAGATTTCCTCAACATTCGAATTTATATACTGGTTTGGAGTAGCTTGGCTTTAGCTCATTACCGGTTTGATTTGTTCCTTGGGGTGAGTACTTTTTCCCATGAAGGTAGGCCCTCTAAAGATAGACAATAGCGAAGAAGTACATTTGTATTTTGATCGCCTAGATTGCATAAAGTACTAGGAGGGAGCACACACAATACGTTTCCTACACACTCACATGATTGTTCAATTTTAAACACAAACTTGAAGTGTGTAGGTAATTTTTTAGACAACCAATGTCACTAGGATGCTTTTGATTCTCAAGATCACCATGAAGCGTGAGAGAAGTGCATATCCATTCGAATGACACAAGTTGCAAAAATATTACAAGATAATGAAAACACAAGTTCATTTTAAATCCTCAAAAGAAATAATGAGTTCTTTTTAGAGCACCAAAATTTGAGTGTGAAGTTGATTTTTCAATTTTAGTCCAAAATCCAAATTCTAGTAGCTATCTAAGGTTCAATTTTAACCAACTTGAAAAAGATTGAGTTTTAGGTAAATTTTAATCCCAAATTGATCTTAGTTAGTCCTAGAACAGGAAATAAAATGTAGGAATTGAAGCCCTAAGATATTACAAAGAGAATTAAAAAATGCTTTTAAGCCTCCAATTTGATTTTCCTCTATTTCTTGCAAAGGCGATGCTTTACTGCAAAGGTGATGCTTTACTACATAGGCGACGCTTTACTGCAAAGGTGACACTCTGAACTTGTCAAATGCGACTCTAAAAAACATATGCGATGCTCTAGAAAAATCAAAAGCGATGCTCTATAGAAGGTAGAGAGCGCAAATGTGATATAGTTTCAAAAGCAACGCTCTACAAACAAAAAGTAAGACAAAAGATAAAATGTGCAAAGGAAGTGTTTTGGTGAATGCGGCATGATAGAGACGTGCATGTGTGGTGTGACATGATGATAGTGATGTTGTAGATGAAAAGTGACACTCTACGGGCTCACAATTGCACAAAGGCGGTGTCACATTCCTGAGCCTAAAAAAATAGAAAAATCAAGCAAAAATTAAGAGATTAAGATGGTTAGCCCTCCTTCTAGCACCAAAATGTGAACACCAAACCTGCACAAACTAACAAGAGAACAACAAAACATTTTAAAACATGTTAGAAAGCATAAATATAATTTTCCCTATGAAATTCTTGGAAGAAGAAGATGAAAACATGAAATAAAGCAAGAACAAAGCATGTAATCAACTAAATTAACCAAACCTCAATCCCATAGAGGGATTGGTGCTCCTTTGATGTGGAAAGAAGCCCTTTCCCAATCCCAATTGCTAATCTTGTTGATTTGAAGATGATCTAAGAGTTGAAATGATGCTAAGTAGTGGATATGAACTCAAAATAACATGAAATGGTGATTTCTATGAACTCAAATGACTATGATGATAATGCATGAAGTTGTGGATCCATATTATGAAAAGGATGCCTCTATTTATAGAATTCAAGGATTGAAAAATGAGAGGATTTGATGAATGTGGGATAAATTGAGAGCCAATGAAATGTGCCAAGTGTCACAATTCTATTAGATGAGGGTGGAGCACATTTTGGGAATTGTGTGAGTGGAGGAGGATGGAAGAGAAGTAAATGAAAATGGTTGAAATTTTGAAAATGGTGTAAGAGGAATTGAATGAAGTTGGTTGAGATTTGAGAGGATGTAAGAGAATTTATTTCATTCGTAAGAGGATGTGATAGGTTTTTGAAAAAAATTTGGAGGGAAATTGAATGAGAGGTGGCTATGAGGAATATTCCTCAGAATATGCCTTTGTGAGGATAATTAGAGGAATTAGATAAATAAAATAAATTAATTTCATGTGCAACCTAGTTAGTTGACCATGGGTTGATTTAACTCTTGGGGAGTTAAAAGCTAGAGGAATCATTAATGATGATTTGAAGGTGATTCAGGATTAATTAATTGGAAGAGGTTATGGGATTTGTGATATTGATTTAATTGATTCTAGTCAAATAAGAAGACTTTAGGAGGATTTAATTAAATGAATTGATTTAATTAAATATGGTGAATATTAGTTAGAAGAAAGGTGAATTAATCAATAAATTTAATTATTTGATTAATAGTTGAATTTGTTGAATTTAATTAAATAATGTTGATTATTCAATTAATTGGTCAATTCGAGGTGATTTCAAAAGAAAAAGTCTTAGTTAATCAGAATCAAATGCATAGTGTCAATCGAGACTTTTTCGGTGTCTATAGTTTGTTTTCAAAATACAAAGAGTATGTTGGTGGAAAGGTGTATCTGGTTGATGATTCTCATCTGGAAATTTTTGGCCATGGAAGATTCGAGACTTAGTTTCCTAATGGAAGGATAAAGGGAATTGATGGTGTGATGCATATCCTTGGTTTGACACAGAATTTATGTTATGTAAGTAAGTTGAATGATTTGGGTGTGCACATATCTCTCTCGAATGGTATTTTTAAGATGACCAAAGGTTCTATGGTGATTGCTAAGGGTGCACGAAATGGAACTCTATATAAGTTGGATGCTTATGCGATTTAGTGCAATAGTACTTCTATGAAGTCTGGGAAAAGAGCTTCTTCATATAATCAAGTATAGAAGGAGGACATTGTTCCTGAGGGTGCTAATTCTTTAGAGGTGAAGCTCCCAGTGGAGAAGATAATGTTGTGGCACCAGAGGCTTGGCCACATTGGTGAAAAAGGTTTAAAATCCTTGAAGAATAAAAGCCTGGTTGATGGGCTTGATGATTGTAATCTCAAGTTCATTTTTTGTGAACATTGTATATATGGAAGAAAACATCATGTTTCTTTTTATTTCAATTCTCATAAATCTTCTAGAATTCTAGATTATATTCATGCTGATGTGTTTGGTCCAGTTAATGTTCCTTTGTTATTGAAATATGTGTATTTTGTTTCCTTCATAGATGATTATTCAACAAGGAAATTTGTGTATTTTCTCAAAAGTAAAATTGAAGTATTTAGTCTATTTAAGGAGTTCAAAACCTTGGTAGAAAATTAGACTAGTAAGAAAATAAAGTGTTTGAGGATGTATAATGGTGGTGAGTTTTGTTTTGTAGATTTTGATAGGTTCTATAAGGACCATGGGATTAAGAGACATAAAACAAATCCCTACACTCCATAGAAAAATGGAGTTGTAGAGAGGATGAAAAAAGAACTGATGGAGAGGGAAAATATTATGTTGAGAGGTGTTGGTCTTGAGCTGAAGTTCTAGGCTAAGGTTGTAGCCATTGCATGTTATCTATTTAAGAGATCTTCAACTTTGGTGCTCATTAATAAGACACCTATGGAATTGTGGTCTGGTAAGAATCCCTCATTGAGACATATTGGAGTTTTTGGTTGTGAGGCATATGCTTATGTGCCTGGTGAAAAGAGATCTAAATTAGAGAACAAGGTAGTGAAGTGTATCTTCATCAGTTATGGCATCCATGTAAAGAGGTACAAGCTTTGGAACCCAGTTACAGAGAAGGTTCTCTACAGTAGAAGTGTGATATTTCATGAGATGCAACCTTACATAGTTTATCTATAGCTGGAGATGAAAGAATAAAGAAAGGAGATAGTTGAAGTTCCTCTTACACCCAATAAAGATGAACTACGTACTCCCAGTGGACCTATTAATGAGGAGAGATCAAGTAGCTCTAAAATTTTTGAACAATATGAAGAACCTCAGCCTTAGCTTGTGAGGAGGTCTGTGCATTCCAAGCGGCAACCTGAAAGGTTTGGATATTCTATGTTAGATTTTGGTTGTGCCTTTGATTTGATTGCTAACATTGATGAGCCTAGGACTTTTAGAGAGGCTATGGGTATGTCTGATGTAGATTCCTAGTTAGAAGCCATGAACGAAGAAATGGCATCATTGAAGAAGAATGATACATGGGATCTGGTACCTTTGCTAGAAGGACGAAAGTCTATTGGATGTAAATGTGTGTTCAAGAAGAAGATTGGTCTTGATGGTGGTGTTTAGAAGCATAAATCAAGGTTGGTCATGAAAGGATATTCCCAAGTGGAGGGAATTGATTATGGGGAAATATTTTCTCCTATAGAAAATCTTACATCCATTTGATTCTTTTTATTATCACTTGCAGCAACATATGATTTGGAAATCGAGTTGATGGATGTGAAGACAATGTTTCTTCATGGTGATTTGAAGGAAGAAATTTATATGTTCCAGCAGAGCATTTCATTGAAAAAGATAAAGAGAACCTGGTATGTAAGTTAAAAAAATCTATGTATGGTCAAAAGAAGTCTCCTAGAATGTGGTACCAAAAGTTTGATAACTACATGTTGTCTTTGGGATTTTTCAGATCTAAATATAACCAATTTGTATTTATTTTAAGACTAAAAATGGTCATATTCTTATTATTGCCCTGTATATGGATGAAATGTTGTTCATTGGGAATGGTAAGGGTATTATTTTTGAGTTAAAGTCTCAATTGTCAGCATACTTTGAAATGAAGGATCTAGGTTCAACTAGGTATATTCTAGGAATGGAAATCAAAAGGGATAGAGAAAATAGAAAGCTTTAGCTTAGCTAAAGAAAATATGTCAACTCTATCCTAGAGAGATTCAATATCATAGATTACAAACATGTAGTGGTTCTTTTGTTGTAGGGAATAAAGCTTTTTGTGGAAGATTCTGCAAAATATCCTACTGAGATGGAGGACATGATTGAGGTACCTTATGCAAGTGTAGTTGGCAGTTTAATGTATGCAATGGTTTGTACTAGGCCATACATTACCCAAGTAGTGGGAGTTCTTAGTTGATTTATGGCTAATCTAGGAAGAACACATTGGGATGTTGTAAAGAGATTTTTTGGATATTTAAAGGGTACTTCCGAGTATGCCTTATGTTATCATGGTTACTCTACTAGATCTCATAATTCAATAAGCATTCATGGACATGTGGATTTGGATTGGGCAAGGGACATTGACAGAAAAAAATACACCAGTGGATATTTTTTTGCATTGTTTAGTTGTGCAATAAGTTGGATGAGCAAGCAACAAGTTGTAGTCACTTTGTCCACTACTGAAGAAGAGTACATGGAAGCAACCCATGCTTGCAAAGAAACCATTTAGCTTAGAAGAATATGTTCGGATGTTGATTTTGGTGCAAGAAAAATTACTATCTATTGTGATAGACAAAGTTCCATATGTTTGGTGAAGAATCCATATTTCCATTCCAAAACAAAACACATTGACGTGCAGTACCATTTTTTCATGATATGGTGGATGGAAAGATTAACTTGGAAAAGGTTGATAATTTGGTGAACATTGTTGATGCACTGAAAAAGATAGTGAGCACAAAGAAGTTTAGATGGTGTACCAATTCAATGGGCCTTGAGGCCTAGGGTGATATAGTGACTTCGAGCATTGATTGGGAGCCAGTAAGTTCTTCATCAGGTGGGAGAATGTTGAGAAAAAGGTGTCTCAAACTTACTGGTTAAGGCTCTCTGAAATCAGGAAAACACTTAGCTGTGTCAAAGTCTTCTACACCATAGTATAGTTAAGGTCTAATCTAGGACTAGAAGGTTGGAAATAAATGTTCACTTAGTTGCTTCTTGCTACCCCACAATAGTTGATTCATGAGCGTGTGGTATTGCAGGGAATAGTTGCTACTCACCACCCTGCATCAAGTCATTCATGGGCTTGTGGTAGTGTGGTATAGATCTTGTTGTACCCATGATAGTTCATGAGGAGGCATGCAATAAAGTAGGAGGATTTATAACCCATGACCCCACGACAGTCAAATAAGGGGTCTATAGTATGGAGATAGGTTGCGATATAGTGGTAATCCACGACCTCATTATGGTCAATGGAGATGATAGTGGTGGAGCAATATGGTACGGTATGGAATTAACTGGCAGGGTGATGAAAGTTAAGCACAATATCATGACTATTCAAGTTGGTCTTGGTGGTATTGCGGTAAAATTGGTTAAGATTGTTTTGTGACCATTTAGTTAGTTTGGAAGTTGGAACGATGATTTTACTATAATGCCTGTGAAGTTTGTATACAATGTTGTAGTTAATAGGAATTAAGTGAAGGGAAGATCAAAGTGAATGTGATGAAGTTCTATCGGTTTCATTCTGTGGATTAACGCCCAAAACAGCATAGCTCTGTAACTTGTATGCAATATTCATTTATTGTAATACAAGAGATCTCTACTTTGGTCTGTGGGTTTTTCTCCTCTAAGGGTTCTCCCACATAAATCTTGTGTTGATGTTTTATTGTCTATTCATTTTTTTAATATTTGCATCTTAAATGAATTGTAGTTGCAAAGTTTTAAATTTTTTATTTGCTTCTCTCTCTTGAAGATTAGCATTAGGAAGGTGTATTCTGCACTCTGCTTTCCTTTAAATTAAATGGACAATGGAATGAAAGTACAAATGATGTCCATAGGCTATAGATTATAATAGAATTATGTAATATTAATGCCCAACTTATGTCTAAAAAGAAAGAATACCCTCAACCAAAAATACAAATTGCTCATTCATGTGCAGGGATGCATTATCATATCTTCATAATAGTTTTAAGGCCAGGGTTTTTGGTCTAGAAAAACCCCAATATTGGTACTCAACTATTGGCCCATGGGTCATAGTTTCTTGTTTGGAAATTTTTAACAAAAACCTATTGTCTAATTATCCATTATGTTTTAGTGTCTAATTGCTTGTGTAGGGTTACTCTTTTTAAATTTTAGCCTATAATTTTTTTGGGCAAACTACCCTTTGTAAATTAAAGTCTATTAGGGTGGTATTTTGTATCTTACACCTATATAATTTTCTAAAAAACTTAAACCTTTAGACTTGGCTTGCAATATTTATTTTATTGAATCAGATTGCTAAATCTAGGATGAAATTATTCTTGATGTAATTGTGACCATTGAAATTGTACTCCTTTCTTGGAGATAGTACAATTCTTGGTCTAATTTGGATCTATCTTGGGTACCCTTGAATTAATTATCCTTTAAATCATCATTAATAGGCCCCTAAGACCCCTTTCTTTTGGATCTTTAGGCTTATATCACCTAAAAACTTGACAAAATCATTCAAAACACCGAAAATCTTGAAAACCAACCTCAAAAGCTAAGGTTGGACTCATTCGCCACCTTAGGCGAATGAGTCCCCTTAGGTGGGACCCATTTGCCACCTTAGGTGAATGAGTTCCCTTAGGTGGGACCCATTCACCAGCTTAGGCGAATGAGTCCCCTCAAGTGGGACCCATTTGCCAAGGATGGCGAATGAGTCCCATTTGGGGTCTTTTTCAATTTTGAGCCAAAAATTCACCATTTTAAATCAATTTTTTGTTGGATGTCGGTCTTTGATATCTAAATAATGGTCAATTAGGTGTTAATTCCTATATAAGAAAGTTTCCAAGTCATTTTTATCATCTATCTAATCTATGCAAGCATTCTCAAAAGAAATTTTCAATATCTAGACATTCAAGAGTCTTCACAAGAGCATTCAAGAGAAAGTAATCAACAAAGTTGAAGCTTTGGAGTAGCCTTAAAGTGTTTTTATAGGTCTTCAAGCTCACTTTTATTCAAGATCTAGTATTTTCAAGGGTTGATCATGGTGAATCATGATGGCTTTTAGGTTGGGGAGATGCAACTAGCCATTAAGCCAAGCTCAAAGACCTGTTTCCTAAGTGATTCCATCTTCCATTATCACTCTAATTTCAGCTTAAGGAAGGTGTAAGCATAATAAGGGCTTGTTTGGGTTGATTAGAGATCTGTCCAAGTGAGTCATTCATATTCATATCTCCATTCTTGCATCACATTATCGACATTACAATAAGATTGCATCACGTTTCAGATTTCCTAGTCTTAGACACACTTAAGGCTAGGGTTTACATTCCTATTTGCATGCATATTTAATTATTTCATCAAGGTTTAATTATCAAACTAGGGGTTTGACCAAGGCAAACCCCCATTAGAAAATCAAGTATATATTTGATTTTTCAGGCCTTTTCGTAGATTCAGGTCTAGAACTCAAGCTAGAAGGAAAGAGTAGGTGTTGAGGTGTAGACTAGAACTTTAATTTCCCAAAAATGTGGAACGAGACTGATTCACCAAGAGTGACAAATGAGTCCCACTATAGGTGTTTTCTAGATCTGTTTATAGATTCAAACACCCTTTTTTCCTGAAATAGGCTCCTGTGTAGAAATCCAGATCTGGGACTGATTCACCCAGATTGGTGAATGAGTCCTAGTTGGTCAAAAAGTCAAATTCTTCAGTGTTTCAGAGTTGCTTCTAGTCACTTCTAGGTTTCCAAGTGCACATTATTCATTTTAGTACTTTTTTTTGTTTTCATTTCTAAGGCATTTTCTAGGTCATTGCATTGAGTTGGGGTTTTGCATCCCATCTAGTATTTCATTATATTTTCCAAGTCATTACTTGTTGGTGAACCCCTCATTAGAACATGTAGTGTAGGAAAATGCACACCCTTACACTTTCACACTTGTTTGGGCCTGCCTTACTTTATTTATCCTTATTTATGTCGTAATTGGTCCTATTTTACATCCACAAGCCTAATGAATTACATCTTTTACTCAATAATCCTCACAAACTCCAAAAGATAAATGATAATTTAATGATTATGTTTGAGTGTCCCTGATTTTTGGGTCAAGACTAAGATGCCACCTAGAGCATTTCTTTGTCCCCAAAAGGTCTTGGGACCCTGATTTCAAGTGTGCCTAAATGGGGCCCTTTTTGGAGTGTGTGCCCCAAGTTTTTTAGGACTTGGACTAAGACACCACCTAGGGCATCTTAGTCCCCCTTAAGCTTTCTTTAGGATTTAATTTCAAATTCTGGTGGGATTTAGCCTCCTTTATTTAAAGATTCATATGTCGGCTTGGTGTGGTATAATTTAAAGATATTAAGCATGGATAAGTATAAATACAAGGTTCATTCATTGATTTCAATCCGTCTTTTGTGAGAGCATTTATAATAACATAATTGAGTTCACAAGAGCATTCGAGAGAAATTCATGAAGCATTTGGAATAATCATCAATATTCAAGCATCATATCAAGGATATTATTGCATCATGTTTGTGTTTGTGATAAAATTTTTGATGTAGAGTTTATGATTCAAGAAAGTGTTTCATTCAAGTTCAACATCATTCAAGCAAGAGTCAAGAACCACATCCATTGTAGTCATCTCAAGCATATTTGTCAATTTCATAACAAGGGTTTGGTGAGTTGCAAAATAGTGTTTTCTTCATTCCTCATTTCCCTCCATTTCATTCTATTTCAAGGTTTTATTACCAACAAGGGGGTTGACCAAGGAAAACCCCCATTTACTAACTGATTAGTGGAAAAATAGGTGCTTTATGGTTTAATACATAGAACATCATGTTTCTCCAATTAACATTCAATAAAGCCCTAGAGATCTCAACCCAATGAAGGATGGAGAGAGAGATCTGACAATAAGGTATCCTAGGATATGATTTTAGATTACAAGATGGGTTCACCACCAATTTTAGACTTGGAAAGATAATGCAATGAAGGATGAAATGCAAAACCCTAGTTTGATGCAATGCTTCAATGAATGACCTAGAAATGACCATGAAACCAAACAAAGAGCTACAAAACTGAAAGTGTGCACTTGGAATATGGAGAGATATGGAATGTAGCTCTAAAATCTTGAAATTGATGATTTTTAGGCTTGGCGGGACTCATTTTCCATTCTAGGTGAATTAGTCCTAGATCAATGTTTTTGCACAAGAGCAGGTTTCTCAAAAAAGGGTATCCAAAACTGCAAAAATATCAAAATTGACCCAAAATGGGACTCATTCGCCAATCTTGGTGAATGAGTCCACTTTAGGTTTTCTGAATCTTAAAGGTTTGAATCTAGTCTTTAATGTATGCTCTTCCTATTCTTCTTGATTTTCGGATCTAAAACTACCAATTTTGGACCTGTAGGTGACTTTTTAGGAAGATTATGACTTTGCAAGTAGGGATATGAATCCAACAAGTTTGAAACCTATTCTTCAATAATTTCCAAGCCTTCAAAGCACCTAGATCTGCAATCACACAAAGAAAGAGAACAAAAGTGTTGATTGTTAGGGAATGGGGGTTTTCCTTGGTCAAGCCCCTTTTAGGTAATCAAACCAAATGATGAAATAAGATAATGAAGCATGAAAATGAAATAATTCAATTAGAACCTTGCCATGATGATGGATGTTGAATTTTTGTAACAATTGATGAAGAATCTTTCTCTTGAATGCCCTAGAAATGATCTTGAATGCTATCTTGATGACCTTGAAATGCTTAAACTTTCCTTGCTTGACTTGATAACATTTAGCCTTGTGTTGCTTAGATGAAATAAAGATTTGAAAGCTTGTTTATATAGGTAATCCACTCACATGACCATTAATTTGATCCCCCAGGCCAACATTGAAGAAATTTGAATTAAAAACCCAGTTTTCCTGCTGAAAGCCTTAAAAATAGGCCAAATGGGACTCATTCACCATCATGGGTGAATGAGTTCCACCTGGATGAGACTTATTCACCAAAAATAGAGAATGGGTCCCATAGAGGCTATTTTTCATGCTAAAGTGTTAGGGAGTGAAGAATTGAAGTTTATATGTTGATTTTATCAGGGTTTTGATCAAAATATGCCTTGGGATGCACAATATGGGGTCATAGGGGCCTATTAATGATGATATAAAGGTCATAAATTTAATAGGTACCAAAATCCAATGTGAAAGTGTAAATAAATACACTTTACAATACTCAATTAAGGAAAAATTGAGTCTATTTAGCTTAGAAGGGTCCTAAATCCCATGTGAATGTGTAAAACACATTACAACACTAGATTAGGTCCATTGATTTACAAGCCTCCCAAATATAATGTGAAGATGTAAATAAATACATTTTAAAACATTAAATTAGGGCAGAGTTAAGTTATTTTTTCTTAAAACGGGCCCAAGACCTAATGTGGATGTGTAAAACACCTCACAACACTAGATCAAGGCAACATTAAGTCCAATTTATCATTAATTATTCTCATATCGAGCAAGGTACACATTTTTCTACACTACACTAACAATAAACAAGTTTTTCCTCTCTTGTGTGCTTATGATTGTAGATTTAGGTTGAAGACTTGAATATCATTTGGAGTGAAAAGTTGTAAAGTTGCAAAGTTGCATTGCAAAGTTTGGAAACTCACCTATAGGTCAGACTTAGAAGTTTCAGAACTTGAGATCAAAAAAGAAGGAAGTGCAGATGTCAAGCCTCAGGACCACATTTGGAGATTTCAAAAATTTAGATTGACACTAAGAAGACACCTAGGGAATCTTATCCCTCTAGAGGATATTTTGTAGAGATTCTTTCAAATCTGATTCCGACATTTGAAAATTTTGCATCTACCCCAAAAATAGCAACGAGACTAATAAGAAAATTAGGGTGTCTTAGTCCTCCATAGTACATTTTGATAGCTTCTTTTCATTTTTAAAATCCTTGTTACATTTCCAGAATTCCCAAGTACACATATCCTAACTTGTTGTTGCATTATTTCATCATTTGCATCCTTCATTTAGCTTTGCATAATTAGGTTTTGTGAGTTGAATGTTTACTTATCTTTTCCAAAAAAAATTTTGGTGGTGAACCCCTCAAAGCTTAAAGAACCCCCTCCTAGGTCTTCCTTGTTAAGAATTGACTCACCCTTTGGGTTTTTAGTTAATCCAATTAGGATTCCTAGGATATTAATGAATGACCTAAAGAAAATAAGTGGGCATCATTCCACCACATATTTTCTTTACAATTCATTTTGGTGAACCTGACCCTTTTAGAGCATTCATTTTCTGATTTGGAGTCCATTAAACTCCTAGATCTAGGTTGCATTGCATCTTGCATTAGTGAAAGTGCATCTAGGGTTCCTCATATTTGCATTAGTGAAAGTGCATATAGGTTGCATTTTTTCTTTCTTGCATCATTTTATCTCATTCAAAAACTGAAAAGTGCATTGTTCTGTTGGAAAGAGACACTACAATTTTTTTTTGGTGTTGTCATTGATGGCAACCCTAGCTAGTGATTGGATCCAAACGTCATCATTTGATCATACCAGTTGTTAGATTGAAGGAAGTCAAGGAAGAATAGAGTATCTGATAGTTGTGTGTTCATCGATTCACATGAAGATTTTATGTTATTATTTTGAAAAGCTGACTTCGTGAATGTAACATATTGCAGATATTCAAAGAGTAATTGTTCAAGTATTTTTGTGTTCAAGCATTTTTGTTTGGGTCCTAACCAAGTTGTGGCCAACCATCATGGATGCACATTATACATTACTCATGTTTTGGGCCGACAGTTATAAATTTTTTTGTGTTCTATTGATGCCGACATATTGTGATTAAATTCTTGGTCATGGATATATATAAGGGATCAATCATATAATTTTGATATATGAACAAGGTGTGTCAATGCGAATTGTGAATATTAGAAGTGCAGAAGAGCGATTATGGACAATTTCACTTGTGCATTAAGGATTTTGTGATGCAAATTTGAGCAGAGAAGAGCATAAGTGAAAAATTAGTCAGAACGGTATTAGATCGATTGTTGAGCCTAACCAGAACTGTAATCAAGAATATGTAGATGCTAATCTCTCAGTTCAATTTCTTAGATGGATTTAATCTGATTATCTTTGTAAGACAGTGAGTCTTCTTTGAGTAGTGAGCTCTAGGCAGTGTGCCTGAATGCAAGTACTTTCCCCATATTGTAAACTTCATTTTGAGTATACTCAGATCATATTTTGGATTGGCCATCCACTGTGGTTTTTCCCCTAACAGGGTTTCCACATAAAAATCCTTGTGTTATGGTGTTGTGGATTTTTGTTTTATGTTCATGCATATTTCTTTTGGTTGAATGTTATAAATGCTTGAAGGGTCAGACAAATAAAGTTAAAAATTGTAGAACACTGATTCACCCCCCCTCTCAGTGTTGCTTGTTTCCAACATGTTCATCATCCTAATTGCATTCAAAATTTAAAAAATTGCATAATTCAACTTTGCATCCAATTGTTTGTCATTAGTTACTTTTTCTTGCATTAATTTACATAGTTTCTTATTTCCAAACATCAATTCCTTGAATAGGCAACTTGTCAACACTGTAAACAATCCATAATCTATTGTTTTTCTAAAAAAACCTCTGCTAGGACTAAAATTCCCTTCCTAGTGTCTTAGTCCCTTTGTGAGTTTCCAGCTCAGAACCCTCTCTCTACTATTTTTTGTCTATTCCAGTCCCTAGAACCTCAAAATTTCACCAGGAGGACCAAGACACCTTCCCAGTGTCTTAGTCCTTGTTGACTTTGACTTTCTAGTTTTCAGGATTTGCAAGTGCTTTTTTGTGCTTCTATTGGTTGCCTTAAGTTTTCTGTTTCAGTTTACAGAATTTCTATTATTCCAATTTCTTTCATTTGAAGTGTAATTGTAAGCATAGGATATTGTGTCCATTGCACTTTCTTTGGATTATCCCTTGCATGAGTTGTACTACTTGGTGGTCTACTACTAATACTATGGTTAGATGAAGTGTGAGACTCATGGCATCCGGTGATAAAACACTCATTGTGGATACTAGTTCACTAGGTATGGACCATACCTTTGATACCTCTTTTACTATGCCTAGCTTACCCACAAGTGCTATTCCAAGTGTTCAAACAATGGTTGATCATATCCCTCAAGAAAACATAACGAAAATGCAGAAGACCTAGCTCATTTACAAGATAGAGTGAGTACTGAAAAACATTCCCACCACCGTTATACCTACCATAGATAGTATTCACCGCATGATGGAAAGTGATGAAAGACTGGAAGATGTGTGTAGCATAGCTCACATCTTGGGTACCCTTCTTGGAGATAGTACAATTCTTGGTCTAATTTGGATCTATCTTGGGTACCCTTGCATTAATTATCCTTTAAATAATCATTAATAGGCCCCTAAGACCCCTTTATTTCGGATCTCGAGGCTTATATCACCTAAAAACTTGACAAAATCATTCAAAACACCAAAAATCTTGAAAAACCACCTCAAAAAACTAAGGTGGGAGTCATTCACCGGCTTGGGTGAATGAGTCCCCTTACGTGGGACCCATTCGCCAAGGGTGGTGAATGAGTCTCATTTGGGGTCTTTTTCAATTTTGAGTGGGAAATTCACCATTTTAATTCAAATTTTTGGTGGATGTCGGTCTTTGAGATCTAAATAATGGTCAACTAGGTGTTAATGCCTATATAATAAAGTGTCCAAGTCATTTTTATCATCTATCTAATCTATGCAAGCATTCTCAAGAGAAAATTTCAAGATCTAGATATTCAAGAGTCTTCAGAAGAGCATTCAAGAGCAAGTAATCAACAAAGTTGAAGCTTTGGAGTAGCATTAAAGTGTTTTTGCAGGTCTTCAAGTTCAATTTTATTCAAGATTTAGCATTTTCAAGGGTTGATCATGGTTGTCTATGGTGAATCATGATGGATTCTAGGCTGGGGAGATGCAACTAGCCATCAAGCCAAGCCTAAAGACTTGTTTTCTAAGTGATTCCATCCCTCATTATCACTCTACTTTCAGCCTAAGGAAGGTGTAAGCATCATTAGGGATTCTTTGGGGTGATTAGAGATCTCTCCAAGTGAGTCATTCATCTTCATATCTCCATTCTTGCATCATATTATCACACATTAGAATAATATTGCATCACATTTTAGATTTCCAAGTCTTAGACACACTTAAGACTAGGGTTTACATTATTATTTGCATGCATATTTCATTATTTCATCAAGGTTTGATTACCAAACTAGGGGTTTGACTGAGGAAAAACCCCCATTAGAAAATCAAGTATATATTATATTTTGCAGGTCTTTTCATAGATTTAGGTTTGGAACTCAAGCTAAGGAAAGAGCAGGTGTTGAGGTGCAGATCAAAACTTTAATTTCCTAAAAAAGTGGAACAAGGTTGGTTCACCAAGAGCGGTGAATGATTCCCACTATAGTTGTTTACGAAATCTGTTTGTAGATTCAAATACCCTTTTTCTCAAAACAGGCTCCCATGCATAAATCTATATCTAGGATTGATTCGCCTAGATTGGCGAATGAGTCCCAGTTGGTAAAAAATTCAAACTCATTAGTGTTTCAAAGTTTCTTCCAGTCACTTCCAGGTTTCTAGGTGCACATTATTCATTTTACTACTTTTTGTTTTAATTTGTTTGCATTTCTAAGGAATTTTCTAGGTCATTTCATTGAGTTAGGGTTTTTCATTCCATCTATTATTTCATTATCTTTTCCAAGTCATTACTTGGTGGTGAACCCCTCATTAGATCATATTTAGCTCCTCGGACAACCCTATTGCAAGATCTCTTTCTCTTTTGCATTGAGATCTCTAGGGCTATCTATGAGTGGAATCGTCTTGGAAGTGGGAAATTTCTCTATGTACTAAACCATAAGTAGTGAAGCTCCCATTTCTAACAGTTCTATTTTGGTTGCATTCTATATAGGATTTTTAATATATTAGGGTTAAAAATTTCCTTTCATTCGAATCAACATAATGGGTGCTAGAGAGCTTTGTTTTTGATGTCGTTTGTTATGTTGGTATCATAATTTTGCTCCTATTCTCATCAATTGTCTATCATTATGTGGTATGGTACTTGAAAATACCCTATGATATGACTTACCCTATTCGATGTGGCTAGATTGCTACCTTGATTCCACCTTCATAAAGAAAGTGGAATCAAGGGGGGCATACATCTACCCTCGAATTTGATTTCTAGAAGTTAGATAAGATGATTTTTGATAAACTAACAAATTTGTGTTGCAAGATGTGGTTCCTAACATTGTGGTTTTATAGATAGCTAGACTAGGGGCTTCATTCTCCTATATTATGAATGAACTTATATGTGTATCCTTTTATGAAACAAAGTTTATTATTAGATTCCTTTAGCTTGCATATGCATGTAGAGTCATGTATGGGCGCTAAAGTGGGGGCTAAATGTGACCACCAAAATTATACTCCCCTCTTGGAGATAGTACAATTCTTGGTCTAATTTGGACCTATCTTGGGTACCCTTGTATTATTTATCCTTTAAATCATCATTAATAGGCCCCTAAGACCCCTTTATTTCGTATCTTGAGGCTTATATCACCTAAAAACCCAACAAATTCATTCAAAACACCGAAAAATATTGAAAACCCACCTCAAAAAGCTAAGGTGGGAGTCATTCACCAGCTTGGTTGAATGAGTACCCTTAGGTGGGACCCATTCACCAAGGGTGGCGAATGAGTCCCATTTGGGGTCTTTTTCAATTTTGAGTGAGAAATTCACCCTTTTAATTCAATTTTTTGGTGGATGTCAATCTTTGAGATCTAAATAACAGTCAATTAGGTGTTAATGCCTATATAAGCAAGTTTCCAAGTCATTTTTATCATCTAGCTAATCTATGCAAGAATTATTAAGAGCATTTTTCAAGATCTAGACATTCAAGAGTCTTCACAAGAGCATTCAAGAGAAAGTAATCAACAAAATTGAAGCTTTGAAGTAGCATTAAAATTTTTTTGTAGGTCTTCTTGAGCTCACTTTTATTCAAGATCTAACATTTTCAAGGGTTGATCATGGTTGTCTATGGTGAATCATGATGGATTCTAGGTTGGGGAGATGCAACTAGCCATCAAGCCAAGCCTAAAGACTTGTTTCCTAAGTGATTCCATCCTCCATTATCACTCTACTTTCAGCCAAAGGAAGGTGTAAGCATCATTAGGGCTTGTTTGGGGGTGATTAGAGATCTCTCCAAGTGATTCGTTCATCTTCATATCTCCATTCTTGCATCATATTCTCGCACATTATAATAATATTGCATCATGTTTCACATTTCCTAGTCTTAGAAATACTTAAGGCTAGGGTTTACATTCCTATTTGCATGCATATTTCATTATTTAATCAAGGTTTAATTACCAAACTAGGGGTTTGACCAAGGAAAACTCCCCATTAGCAAATCAAGTATATATTCTATTTTATAGGTATTTTTGTAGATTTAGGTCTGAAACTCAAGCGGGAAGGAGAGAGCAGGTGTTGAGGTGTAGACCAGAACTTTAATTTCTTGAAAGAGCGAAACGAGACTGATTCACCAAGAGTGGTGAATGAGTCCTACTGTAGGTGTTTGCTAGATCTATTTGTAGATCCAGACAACCTTTTTCTTGAAACAGGCTCTCGTGCAAAAATCCAGATCTCGGACTGATTCACCCAGATTGGAAAATGAGTCCAAATTAGTCAAAAAGTCAAATTCTTTAGTGTTTTAGAGTTGCTTCTAGTCACTTCCAAGTTTCAAGGTGCACATTATTCATTTTACTGCTTTTCTATTTTGTTTTGTTTGCATTTCTAAGGCATTTTCTAGGTCATTACATTGAGTTAGGGTCTTACATTTCATCTAGTATTTCATTATCTTTTCCAAGTCACTTCTTGGTGGTGAACCCCTCATTAGATCATATTCAGCTCCAACGACATCCCTATTGCAAGATCTCTTTCTCTTTTTCATTGAGATCTCTAGGGTTATCCTTGAGTGGAATCATCTTGGAAGTGGAAGTTTTCTCTATGTTCTAAACCATAAGTAGTGAAGCCCCCATTTCCAATGGTTCGAATACTATTACCCATATCATAGATATTTGAATCCACTACAAAAATTCTTTAAAACATAATACCTAATATTAACAAGATGATATGTCTTTGCATAAGTAAATTACAAGGAAAATACTCTTTCCTAAAACCTTTTTTTTTTTTCACATAAATATCTAAACTATAATTGTTTGAAAATCCCCACGTAGGGTTACTATTTTCAACCACCGTTATTTTATTGTTTTAAAGTAGGGTTTCAAAAATATTTCACTTGATCAAAAACTCCAAAAAAGAGAAGAAAAAGTTTTCCATAATGTATCAAATTTACCAGTGCCTTTCCTCATCCAACATGCTTTTGAATGCATAGGCCATAAACCACCAACCCTTCTAGAATATGAAAAATGTGTTTGGGAATTATATCCTACTCTTCATCATACTCAATGAACTCATTTAACCACTTAAAATTCTGAACTAGCTCATATTGGTAAAGTTTTTTCAGGAATCTAAAACCCTCTAATGCTCTGTCCCAACGATTCCATAGTTTTGATCTAGTTAGGTCCAATAAAAATGAGAGACATTGTACCCTTGGGTCCATATGACGACCCAAATCCCTAGGCCGAGGTATACCTATGCCAAGTCGTGTTGTCTCCACAACTTCATCAAGGGCTTGGACTGAATAATTCTCTAGTCATATCCACCACTATCTCCTTGCATACATGAATGTCCAATAGTGATGCCACAAAGCATGATGAAATGTCAATGTTGACACGGTAGCACTCTTTTGAAACCAAAAGCTTCTTTCCTAAAACAAGCTTGATAGCCTAATGGTAAGGAAATCATTCTCCTGCAATACCTACTTAAGTCATTGGTCGATAATCTGACCCAAAAAGGCTAATTGGATTTTCTCATTTGTACTTGATGAATTGGTGTCTCCATAAGAACAAGGTATCGAAGTTTCTTCATTTTGTTTGATTTAGTAAATAATACTTAAAATAAAACTGAGGGACTAGATCCATGTACACATTAATGAGTATCTGATAAGCTTAAAATATAAGATCTTATGTATTGATGGCATATAATTATAGGATGAAACTGAATAATTATTATGTGAATCTCTCAACTCTCACACAAGTGAGAGGACACGCAAATAGTTTTTATTCTAGAAATAATTTCATGGAGGTGTAATGGATGGGGAAATGACTAGAATTGTGACATGCATAACCAAAGATGAGATAAAGAGAACACACATGTGGAACATATGGGTTAAAATGTGGATAGAAAAAATACTAAGTGAACGATTGAGAAAGATAGATGTTATATTCAACATATTCAATATAAATTAAATTGCATAAGTTTGAAATGCTCTCGGTTTCATTTACTCAGGTACTAAGGGACTTCATATGGAAAAGTTACGACCATGGTATTGATTGATAAATTATGAAGGGGTTGTATAATTACAAATGGTATAATGCTGAGACCATCTTCCAGAATGAAAATCACACAAGGAAGAAATACAAAGAGTTAAGGAAACTGCTAAAGGGATTCCTTTTTCTCCAATGGTGGAGACTATAAAATTTTGGGTGAATGGAGCTAATTCCATTACACATTCAATGTAAATATTTTTGAAAGGGAGTTACCGCCTCTAGTATCGCTTACAATATAATATATATATATATATATGAAATAAAGATCCTGTTATTTTTTATGATTATAAATTTCCATTACTATTGATATACCAACCATCAACGAGCATCAAAGTGGATCATTGTTCCCCTGAACCAAGAATAGAGACAACAATTCTCAAACCCTATTGATTCAAATAATAAAAGTGATTCCAATGGTCCATATCAGTACCAAATAATATACATTAGCCAAGATTTGAGGGAATTTTTTACGTTATGTCGGGTGTGGAAATCATCATGTCATTTGAAAAATTCATAGGTAGCATCTGATGGGGGATATTGGGTACCTGTTACCCTTCAAAAAAGAAATGTCCCAACAAAAAAATGGATTCCAAGAGAATATTTTATGTGGTTCATATGGAAATATATCATGCATCATTAGTGGGTGAAGAAGAGAAGATGAATATGGAACTCATCTAGAAAAGAATGGAAGAATATTGGAAGAAAATGATAATTTCTACACCAAAATGGGGTGCTTATGAAATGGACAATGTATCTACTCTTGCAACAACTACAATAACAAAGTGGTGATCTTTACTTGGATTCAAGAAAATGTAATAGCAAGTGTATAGACGATTCCACTTTCTAGCATCCTCCCTATCTACACCAAAATGGTATGGACATCCATCAAAACATGAAGGATATAAGGATGTATTGAATAATGTATTAGAAAGTGAATTAATAAACATGCATGCAAAATACAAATTCATAGACAAGACATACAGAGTCACCAAAGAATAAATATTCTTCAAGCCATAAATCCCCTCAAAGATATCACCTTGGGCATTCGTCTCCAAAATACATAACTTGGTCCCCTCCACCAAATAAAAACAATGATCTTGGAAACCCTAAAAATAACTTAATATTTATCATAAGATTCAACTTTGAAAAAATATTCTTCCTTTTAAAGAATGTATGTCAGTTACAACCAAGAATTATACATATTAACAAATGTGAGAGTGAATGGAATATATTTTGATCATAAATATGTGTTAAACTATTATGATTACAATTTCCATACATCAAGTTGATTTTGTAATTCCAATCATTTCCTAATATTTTATAATGGTTTATAACTACTAGGGACTTTCATTAAGAATTCAATTTAAATCTTGAGGTTTTTTATGTACATGGTTTCTTCAACACATATACAATTATAGAATGTCTCTCGATGTAATTTTGAGTATATTTTTCCTAGATTTATTACTTATTTACTACTCACAAACTTTGTGAGTGCATTTAAATATAGGTATAAATGGGTAAGTACATGGAAATGTGAGACCAAAATGGAGTCTTAAGTAGCCAATTTATTTCTAAAATTAGGAAAAATTTATATTGGATGAGAAATTAAAGATAGTTATGCTCAAAATTTGAAGATGCAACAATAACAAGAGTCTTAGTGCTTTGAGTCTACTTTCTAAACTACTATTTTTTTTAGATGGTGGATATTAAAGGGATGAAATAGGGGGAGCACACAAAGTTCTCCTATTTTTATCAAAAAAATATAACATAGCATCTGGTGTGCTCCCCCTAAAATGTTAATTTTTTCGCATTTCAAAAATCATTTCAGTGAAAAATTAGCTAACACCATGTAGTTTATGATCGATTTTTCTACTAATTTTTTAATGAATATATGATTTTTTTTACTAATTTTTAAAGTGGACACATCTTGAAAAAAAATTGAGCACGTGTCCCCTTAATTTTTGTAGAAAATAATAATATAAAATTTTACTATGTATAGAATTGAGTCTAGTTTGTAAAAATGTAATTTATTTCAAATTTTGATGAATAGGAAAAAAATTAAACCAAAAATACCATACATAGGTTTTTGACAAAAAATAGAGACACTAGAAAAATAAATCAAAGATCAAATCCTTTGAAACATAGAAAAAATAAATGGCTAGAAATCTAAAAGATAGCTCAACGTTACTATGTTATTATTTTAACTTGACATTGAAATACATGCAAACTTGATGTAGAGTATGCTTGAGATCATGTCATTTTTTAGAATTCTCAAAAAAATTCCTATGAGGATTGATGTATGTAAGTCCAACCCTTTGGGTTAGAAGCCAAAGAAAATTCCAACTCTAAGGGTTGGAAATACCTAAAGTAAATAATAATGTTCTCACATTTGTGTGAAGAAAAATGATCTCACCCTTGCCCTCCCTTCCTATCTAGGCCTATCCCTCTCTCTCTCTTTCTCTCTCTATCTCTCTCTCTATAACTATCTCTCGACCTCTCCCTCCCTCCCTCCTTCCCTCTCTAATTCTCTTTATCTCATCTCTCTCTCTCTCCCTATCCCTCTAGATATCTCTATATATCTCCCCCTCTCTATTTATTGAGATCTCTCTCTCTCTCTCTACTACAATTGCTCTTCACCAAGGTTTTCATAAATTAGTGAATGATGGTTTTCATGTGCACTTGTGGGGGATTTTCAAATCATAGAAATTAAACAAAAATCACTCAAAACACTTTCTATCTTGTTGTTTAATTGAATTTTTACACCAAAAAACTAACAAAACCTACCACATTGACCTCATAGGCATCATGATAATATTTTGGTGGTTATTTGGTGAACTTCACAATGCAAGCACACTCCTAGATGGTTGTTGTCTGTAATTTGGAAGGTGAAAGGTTGAGTTCACATTAGCTTAGCCTCTTTTCTATTTTGGTTTTATATTTTACATAACATGAGCATGCTATAATGCAAAAGCATTAACACATTCATGTTATGTATTCTATGGGGCCAAAAAAATTTGGTCCCCCATCTTTCTACACTTACCCAAATATAGATAAAATATTATTCCAAATCATGCATAAAGATACATATCTTTCCTCACCATTTCTTGAATGATGAAGGAAAAAAATCCTTTGCTTTCATAGCCAAGTGATTATATGTGATTCATTCATTGAATTAATTTATATAGTTTTCATGTTCATGAGCCCTTTCTATTTGGGGATACTATTAGATGCATTTTCTCCCCCAAGTAACTCATCCTTCATGTGATCCCCTACCTTTCTTTCATGACTCCATGTTTTCACTCACTTGATCTTTTCTCGAAGAGATTACAAGATCTTCCATGATTACCATGCCATGAATCTCACATTTTTATATGCTAGTCATGATGGTATCTTATGCTAACATATTTATGATGATTTATTTTTCATAATCCTTATCATAATGATATACCATTGTTGTTTTTCCTTAGATGATCCTCTATTTAACATCCATGACTACTTTCTTTTATAGCCATATTTGGGAGCAAATTTTCAGCACCTTGCTACTATATAGGAGTGAATTTGCACCTATTTTGTAAATTCCCTTTTTGCATACCCTCACCTTAGAAAATCAAATCTGAATGTGAAATTCCACATCACCCATCTAAAACGCATCCACTTGGAGCCTATTTTTTGTGTTGGTGGAAGTATATTTGTTGGGGACGTGAGTGTGGTGCACAGATGTCTGCGCAATGCACTATCATCCCTAACAGATTCTTCTATATGGTGTTTGTAGGGATGTTATGCTCTCCATTGGGAATGAAGCATAATGCCTCTGTATCGACCAACCAACCTAAAAACAACTCTTTCCCTCCTAATCTTCAACTTCAAATGCCTATCTTTCAACCTCACTTCATCTTCTTCACAATTCTAGCAACTTCACTTGATCTTTTAGCAGTTCATACACTCTCTTGATCATTAAAATAACTTCTTACTCCATCAACTTCAACTCTGTATGTGTTGTGCTACCATAGAAGCTGTGAGTTTAGAGTCTTGCGAGACCTCCCTTCTTCACTATTGTGGCCGTGTCAACTTTACCAAGCTTGTTGTCTTGCATTCTCCCTTCATTGGCCTTGAGAGCCTTTGGATGGAGGTGGTACTGCTTCAGTTTCCTTTCTTGTTGTGGTTTGATAGAGTAGCATTGTATCTTTTATAGTGTTTGATATTCTTCTTTCCTTTATCTCATTTTCTACTTCATGGCTTTCTTTGCTATCTGTGGAGGTGGAAACACCAAAGTGGGGGTTTGATTGAGGAAAAACCCTATACAACCCACCATTTTCCCCTCTCTTGGTTGTGTGTAGGTGAACATACACGAGGAGCTCATTGGAAAACTGGAGCCTTAGTGAGTATATTTTCATCACCCTTATTTTCATATATATTATTTATCATTTATATAGTATTTTCTCGTACTTTATAGTTTTGTTTATTTTGTTAAACTTTTTCAACTAGGCAGTTAGTAGGTTTTCTTGTTTCCCACACTGCATTTTACACTTTTTTGATGTATAGATGTCAGTGCGCCAAAGAGATGCCAGCATGTTGGATTGTCATACCAGATCTGCGTTTCCATCCTCACAAAGAGAGTTGTCTAAGGTGCAATTAAGATTCCAAAAATTGGCTTGTCTAGCCCCATTCAGTTTTAGGATATCTAGAGTGATAAAAGAACTTGAGAGTGCTCTTCATTCTCTATCCTTGCCTTAAACACCCATTAGCTTGAGGTAAGATAGGCCAGCCCTCTACTCTCAGCTCTTCGTCACCTGGGGCCTTGGTGTGGTTGGTCCCCCTACCTTACATTTTGGTGAACCCTATGTGAACAACATCTATCTATTCACTTGTGTTGAAATTTTTTCCTTGTACTTGGTGACTATTGTAAACCTAAGTGTTGTGAAGGTTTATGAGCATCATAGTCCATTCTATGACTTTTGTGTACATTGTTAGCAGAAGTGTGTGACACCTATGGATGGAAAAGACAAAGGTCACTTCTAGTTTCACCTCTAGTTTTTCCATTGGTCTGGATACTAACTTTACCACTGGTTTTCCTACTGGTTGTACTGACGAGATGGGTTTTGATAGACAAGACAACTCATGCTCCAACCCCCCCAGCATCCCCTACAACTTTTTTTGTGGACAAGGACAATGCTCTGCATATCCCTACAAAAAACCTTTTGGTATTAGATAACATATTGTTAGATCTTGTGAATCATTTGGAGAAAGTACCAAACATGGCGAGAGCTGCTAGACTTGCTAACAAGGTGAGATATCTATTAGGAAAGGATCAAGCATGCATAGAGTTGTTACATGGCCTTACCAATCTAACCTAAGCCTATATCCCCTTGTATAAGAATAGATCAGGTACTACCCGAGGAGAGGTTCTCAATTCCTATGAAAGACAGATAGGAATCTTGATACCTACCATGTCTATATGCATGGCCAAGATAGGCCCTTCGATTAGTGTTTCCTTTGCTTCACAAAATCCCGCTACTCTCAAGGTGAGTATAATAGTCCGTTGGTTTCAATTTCACCCCTCCTCTTGCCCCTAGTGGTGGGGGATCTAGTGGGATGAGCAGTGTCAACTTTCGTAGTGGGGGTTGCACTAGTAGAGGTGGCTCTGGTGGAGGCCATGGTGGTGGCTTTGATAGTGGAGGTGGCTCTAGTGGAGGTCCCATTGGTGGTGGCAGCCTCGGTAGTGATCATAGGTGTGGCTCTGAGGGTGGCTCTAGAGGTGGTTCTGGAGGTTCCATTAGGCCTTTGTCATCATCTGATCCTATTTTAAATGCTCTTCTTTAGAATACGGGTCAAATGCAAAACTAGTTAGTGAGCCTCTCTCAGGCCTCTGCCCAGCCTATTTTTCAACCTTTCTTCCAACATAGCTCATTATTGGTGGCAATTTTGAGCACTCATTTCCCTTAGGGAATGGAGATTCCTAAGATCGAAAAGTATGCTGGTAAAGGAGATCCACAAATTCATGTGTCAACTTTCAATGCCATGAGTATGGATCTATTTCATCATGATGCTCTGATGGAAAAAATATTCTCTCGATCTCTTAAGGACATAACACTTGAGTGGTACTATTCATTGCCTGATAATTCCATATTTCATTTGATCAACTCATTAATCGGTTTTTGTTTCAGTTCCAAGCTAACGTTGGTCTGAAGATGGCCTTCTTGGATCTCGTCTGATGTAAGAAAGGAGATGATGAGAAGATAATTGACTTCATAGAGCGATACCAAGTTCTCTTTTCACAGATCTCATATCCGCTACTTGATTCTGATGTACAAAAGGTGTTCATAGGCAACCTGTAGTGAAACTGGCAGGAGAAGTTTTCCCTAATTAAATACCCTTCTTTTGTGCATCTATGTGTCATGTTACAAGAGTATTAGCAAATGGTGGTTCAGTTCAGGGGATCTTCCTCGTGCTCCCATTCAGAAGGAAATACTATTGTGTCCATCTCAGGAAAAGGAAAGGCTATTGTAAATGTAGCCATTGTGACTAATGATCACGACCTCGGATGCAATCAAAAGTTTACGAAGTTAGCAAAATCTTATTCTTCCATTTTGCAAAATTTTTTAAAGGATAAGATTGTAACTTTGGAAACCTCGACCTCTAAAGGAACCTTATCCTGATTGGTATGATACAAATACCTTTTGTCAATACCATCATGTTAACGGGTATGATACCAAACTTTGTATGCACCTGCATTATGAGATATAGGGTTGCATCGATGATGGTACCATCCATCTCAATGGGAATAAACAAAACATGAATAAGTCAATAGAAAAGGCCAATAGTGAGTTGCAGATTTACACGGACCCGTTTTCATCTCATACTTGATTATTGACCCCTCTGATGCTTCTCCTCAACCCTCAACATACATTTACATGGTCTTGGTCACTCCTCCCCCACATCCTACGACCGGTTCTCCAAATGTGGCATTCACCTCGCAAGACTTGCCTTTGAATAATAAGCCCTCTCCTATATACATTCATGTTTTCCTTAATGGAAACATTGTGACAAGAGTCCTAGTTGACCCCGCGAGCTGAGTAAATGTTATTACAAAGGAGACATTATGGTTAAATTCATTACAAAGGGAGGAATATGAAGAAATGAAGTCTACCATACATACACATGATGGTCTCTCTCTCTTAAGCCATATGGTTCTATCTCTTTTCATCCTAATTAGACCTAGGGATGTGGATACAACTTTTGATGTTATTCCTGAATCCAATCTGTTCAGGGTGAAGTTGGACATCCCATGGCTAACTTCCATGAATGAAATCGCTTCTGTTATTCACAAATTTTTAAAGTTCTCCCACAAATGTGTTGTGCACATCGTACATGACACTAGATATCAGCCATTTGTATCCCGTGGGGTTTATTCATTAGATCATTTTTGGTCCTCCCCAATCAGTCCGCTTCCCCCTAGAATGGACCTACTTTACCAAAACTATGTAAAGTATAAAACTAGGGGCAAAGGATAGTTGAAAGTGACCCCTTCAGTAGTGCAGCAGTAAGCTACCTCTTCCTCTCTAAAGGGAAAGGAGAGGCCTACCCATTCTCGGGGTACCACTTTTTCCCCCCTTTCTAAAGAGGATTTTTGGATGACTACTCTTGGGTTTCGCATAAGAAGTTTGATGGTGCCTGCTTGGCATAAAGCAAAGATTAGCCAAATATCAGATCTTCCTACTTTGCCTCATGGACCTTGGCCCTACCTGTATGGTATAAGGAAGGCTCCTTGTGATGAATCCTCTATGTCTTGGCTCCCATGGCCTCCTACCACTCCTACTCCCAAGGAAATGAATGGGAAGAGGCCCACCATCGAGGCGTTAGAGATGAATCCCCCTACTATTGCACTAGCCTCTTCTTAGTCTCTCCCTCCTGCTCCCATCCAGGAGTCTCTCCCTCCACTAAAAACTACTATGATGGACACTCTGATGGCCAAGCAGGAGCCTTCTATCCCATCTCAGCTCCCATTCTCTAGTTCCTAGAGTCACAAAAACCACCTTGCGCATGAGCACAAGTGTCAAAAAAAGGCTCTAGCAGTTGAGTAGGTTGCTTTGCAGAGGAAGGAAGGGGAGTTTCCCTCCCCTCTTTTAGGGACTGTTCTTGTTTCCTCCTCTCCCATCCCCTATTCTTTAGTTCAGTCAACCTTAGTGTTGCTTCTGGCTTCTACTACGAGCGTAAACACCCCTGACCCTAAAAAGGTGTAGGTGTTTTTTTCTCCTTTGGTCAAGCCCCCTCTCTTAATGTCCCTTCCCGACATCCCACAATTCTCTAAATACATGGACATGTCAAACACCTCGGTGGTTTCCTCCACAGTTTTCTCCTCCTCCTTCACGCCTATTTCCTCGTCCGTGGGGAACTTGCATCCTTTGAAAAATCGAAAGGTGGAGGTTGGCCCCTCTAGAAATGGGGGTGTAAATGGAATCCACTTTCTTCAAAGGGTGGTCTTGCGTTAGCACGTGTCATCCTAGTGACAGAGGAAGTTTTGGAGTCCCCGAAGTTCGTCACTTCTCTCAAGTCACTCGGTCAGCCTAGAAGTGAATCTCGAGCACCACCTCCCTCATCCATTGAGGTAACACATGGAACTCTTGTGAAGTGCATGTTTAACTCTTTGGATGATGTCCTAACCCTATCAACGATCTTCACAAATTCGTTGACCTTTGCTCCACAAGAACCGAGTGGAGAAGACCTCACAGGGCCTTCTTCCTTAGCTCTCGTTGTGGGAAGATTGGAGGGTTCCCCCCTTGACATTTCGCCCTTCCACACTTGTCCGCCTTCCCCATATAATGATGTAGATTGGGAGGTCGATGACCTCTTGGTTGATGAGTGTTAGGGGGGCACCTCTTCTTTATCTATAGTGTAGATTGTGTGTGTGTTTGTGTTCTCTTGTGCTTGTGTTATGTGTTCCTAGATGACTCTTGTCACCCTCATAGGTGCTTGGATACAAGAGTGATTATGTGTCATAAAAATTCCTCTATTTGTTACATCATTCTTCCTATGTTATGTGTATTGTTTTTTTACAAATTGGGGACGATGCAAAGTGTTGGGGCAATTTAGGCTTCCCTTCCATGTTGACCCAATTTTTTATTTTTATTTTGCCTTCTTGTGCATTCTTCATATGGTCTGATATAGTAGGGGGTTGATGACAGTTCATTAAAAATACTATTATATCTATTTATACATATTTATGAACAACTCTAACCCCGAAACATCATATTGTCCCTATGTCCCTTGTTTATGATGTCATTGTTTCTTTTTGCAGTGTTGTTATCTTTCTCTCTTCTTTGCTTGATTCATGATGTTGTGGTGTTCATGTGTTGTCCCTCATGTGTGTGATAGCATTACCATGGTGGCATCTCACTATGTCCCATGGGCCACAACATCACTCTTTCATTCTTGTTTTTCTCTCCTTAGGATGTCACGTGCCTCTACATTCAGCACACACCATCCTAAGTGGGGGATACCATATCAAATTTTATTTTCAAAAAACACATTTGATTGCGAATGAATATTTTCTTGAAGATCTTTTCAAACTTTTTGAAAAATCGCATTCTCAACAAGGACCCCTAGCGAAACGTGGTTACTTTGTAATGGGTTCACAAAGGAAGAACTTGAAGAACTTTCCTCCGAGGAGGGAGCAAATTTTCCTATGAGAGAATCCTTGACCTTCCCCTTGTGATGGGGAAATTTATTCCTTTTGAATTCCTTGATGAAGTGAACATCTTTCGAAAGGATTCCTTGATGTTGAATTGATTTTCCAAAAATGCTCTCTCACTTTCAAATAGCGCATCCCTTAAGTGGACCCCTTTTGTTTTTAAGGGTTCTTGAGGGACCCGCTTGAAAGCTCTTCTTTCAATTTGTTGACTATCTATGTGACTGTTTGCTTGTTTTCCTATGTGGCTGCTTTTTGTGATTTTTAACATGTTTTAGATCTATGGATTAACATGTTACTTTGTAGGTGTGTCTGTGAAGCTTCTTTCCAGTTTGACTCTGCGAAGTCCCCTTACACTGGCCTTCCTTCAAGAGAGAGTACCTAGGGGTGCCTTCTTATAGTTCTAAGGGCCTATGAAGTGCTTGCATCCTACAAGATTTGTCCATCGTTGGTCTGTGGGCCTTCAGTGTACTTTTTTCAACTTTGTAGTTTCAAGGGGCTATAGAGTCCTTTGTTCGAACCTCCTCAAGAGAGAGTACCTATGGAGTCCTTTGCCTACCCTGCACTTTCGATCTCACCAGATTGTGATTTCCTTCTTTGACGATTCAAGTATACATTTCTAACTCTTTAATCTACTTTACCGAACACTCATTGACACTCATGCTTGCTAAAGTGGGGGAAAAATGTATGGGAGCGAATTTTCACCCCTTGTGTAAATTCCCCTTTTGTATACCCTCACCTTAGAAAATCAAACCTGAATGTGAAATTCCACATCACCCATCCAAAACGCATCCACTTGGCACCTATTTTTTGTATTGATGGGGGAATATTTGTTGGGGACACGAGCATGGTGCACAGACGTCTGTACGATGCATTGCCATCCCTGACAGATTCCTGCCTCTACTGTCCACAAGGATGTTATGATTTTCGTTGGGCATGAAGCGTAATTCTTCTGTGTCGACCAGTCAGCCTGAAAATGACTCTTTCCCTCCTAATCTTCCACTTCAAATGTCTATCTTTCAACTTCGCTTCATCTTCTTCACAATTTTAGCTACTTCACTTGATCTTTTAGCAGCTTGTTACTCCATCAACTTCATCTTTGTACATGGTGTGCTACCATAGAAATTATGATTTTGGAGTCTTGTGAGACCTCCCTTCATCACTGCTATGGTCTTGTCGACTTTTCCAAGCTCATTGTCTTGCATTCTCCCTTCATTGGCCTTGAGAGCCTTTGCCCAGGTGGAGGCGGTATTGCTTCACTTTCCTTTCTTGTTGTGGTTTGATAGAGTAGCATTGTATCTTTTGTAGTGTTTGATATTCTTCTTTCCTTTATCGCATTTTCTACTTTGTGGCTTTCCTGGCTATCTATGGAGGTGGAAACACCAAAGTGGGGGTTTGACTGAGGCAAAACCCTATACAACCCAACATTTTTCACTCTTTTGGTTGTGTTTAGGTGAAGGTACGTGTGGAGCTCACTGGAAAACTAAAGCCTTAATGAGTGGATTTTCATCACCCTTATTTTCATATTTCTTTATCATTTATATAGTTATTTCTCATACTTTATAGTTTTGTTTATTCATTAAACTTTGTCAGCTAGGTAGTTAGTAGGCTTTCTTGTTTCCCACACTGCATTTTACACTTTCTGGCCATACAGATGCTAGCACGCCATAGAGATTCCAATGCTCCGCGTTGTCATCCCAAATTCATGTTGTCATCCTCGGACAAAGAGTTGTCTAAGGTGTAGTTCAGATTCCAAAATTTGGCTCATCTAGCCCCATTCAGGTTTTTGGATCTGTCGAGTGACATAAGCAGTTGAGAGTGCTCTTCATTCTTTATCCTTTCCTTAAACACCCATTAGCTTGAGGTAAGATAGGACAACCCTCTGCTAGATCAGCTCTCCATGACCTGAGGCCTTGGTGTGGTTGGTCCCCCTACCTTACAACTAACTACATATATGTACTTTCATAAGCCTATCAAGTATCTGTTTATAGTATCACATGATGTAGCTATCCTTATAATCCTATAAGGAAAATAAAATTACTTACATTTTCAAGGTTACATCATTTTACATATATTTTTTATCCTCCTCCAATTAATTGCTTTATTTTCATGCAACAAATTAGATTTTGGACACACAAGATCATTAATTTTCCTTTCTTGAATAGGGTTACAAGTAACTCCTTTATGATCATGTAATTCTAGGTGGAACCATACTACTACAAGCTACCATAAATAATCACTTATTAGCTATTCTAAGAAATACCTTATAGTTTCCCTTTGGTAGTTTCTTACAACTACCCCTTGGAAATACCTTACAATTGCCTTGTGTCAATACCCTAGTTTTATTGAGGTAGATTTTCATTATTTTATTTTCCCTTCAAGAGAGTAGGTATTGAAGCAACATCTATATATCCATATCTATATATTTTTATGAGTGACTATATATTTACTTGTATGTTCGCTATTTGATTTTACTTTGGCATGCATATTTATAGTAGCTCATATGAAAGTTAAAGTGGGGAAAAAATTTAATAACAAAAATTGCATATCTTGTAATTTTCTCTTTCATTTTGGGCTCACTTTGGCTAGGTTATCCTTTATACAATGAAAAGTGTACAAGTGGTGCAATTTTGCTAAAAGTTGGCACATGAGATGAACCTTAACTAATCCCATTTGCAATCATCCCTGAGAATTGGTTTCAATCCTCATTTTTATGCATTTCTTGCCTAGGTTCAAATCCACAATAAGTTGAATTGACCCAAGTCAATTGCATGATTTGTGAAAATAAACCCAAAACTTTTAAATTCAAATTTTAAAGTTGAACCCATACCCCCTCTTTCCCACTAGTCATTATGTGTTGACTTGACATGAGAAACATTTTACTTGCACCCTTGGTGTTGTATTTAAGGATTAATCCTAATTCATTTGGACATCTAGGAATCTAGAATCCAGATGCATTGCATGCACACCTCTTGCCCACATCAAGAAGCATCAAAATATTATTCTTTGTCATATTGGAATTGCTCTAGCATTCTAAGGCATATTGCATAATTGCTTGTTTTCAAATTTTGTATAAAGTCAATAAATTGGTATCGAAGAAGTTTGACATTTAAACTCATTTATACACACAACTATTTTATGTAGTTACAAAATTCAAGACAAACAGATTTTGGACATAAAAATTTAAAAAGATTCAAGTTTGCACAAAAAAGTTAGATCTATAATTACATTTAATAAACTTCACAATTGTAAAAGTAACCTTCGCTATGAGACATTTATTATTGTTTCTAATACTTCAATTGATGCAGCTTACTTTTCTAATACGAAAGATGAATTAATAATTTATTTTCAAAAGATGTTTATTTATCAATACTAATTAATTAACTTACCATTACTTAATGAATAACAATTTAATGAAACGTGTCATGCTAAACTAGTGCACACGTCTAAAATTGCATAGGACATGGTCTTATATAGCTATAACACGTAGCCTAGTAGCATACACCTTGAGCAAGAAAAAAGATAAAGCTCAGTGAAGTCAACAAGAGCATATCCTCACATTTCAAACTCACTAACACGTCTTAAGAGTGTGTGAGGTGGAGATGCCACTCGTTGAAGTGGGGGGGCTTCAAACTCATTATCCTTCCTTTACAGACATGTGGCTGCCATTGTTGAGCTATAAATACATTCCCAGTGTACTCCATGTCTCAACACGGACAATCAAATCTTGTAAGTCTGACAACAGAGTAAGCTTATTGCTAATGTAATACGTCGTTTGTTAATTCTTGCATTAATAATAACTGCTGGCTTGATATTGTGCAGTGCAGATATATGATATATCAGGAGGTGATTAAGATGGAGATGAAGAAAGGATGGGTGGTGATGGTGATGGCGATAGTGATGGTTGCAGTGATGATGATGAGCAGTGCAGAGGGAGATCCAACATGCAGCCCAGCTGGAGGATTCTTATGCAACTCAGGGAGGTGCTGCAGTAAGTACAACTGGTGTGGGGGCACTGCAGAGTACTGTAGGCGGCCCAACTGCATTGCTCAGTGCTGGCTTGGTGTCACTCCCCTCACTTACGCATCCAGTCTTCTCACACTATCCAACTCCACCATACCAGACCTTAACAATCCCTAAACAACAATCTTACGTACATGATATAGAGCTTGCCTTTACAAGTAAATAAAATGAATAAAGCAAGGCATCGCTTGATGGTTGTGAATCTTGAGTGGCATAATAGTTTTGTGTTTTGTCTTGGTTTCTATGTAGAGAGTACTATGTATTAATAAATGACACCAAGAGTTTTTCTATGGTTCAATTGCGTTTTATCTTGTGGCTATAACAGTATTGTGGAGTTCAATATTTGTTTAGAATTATTGCTGATTTGATAACAGATGTATATGGGTTTCGCAAGTAATTCTCGTTCTTTATTTTTAATAAAAAGTTCTTATAGATAAAACTTACACCATTTTTAGTTAGAAAATATTCTTTTAGTTTAAGGAATGAATTTTAATAAAGACATTAGAAGATATTTATATATTTTGATTTTTATGTTTCTATTAAATGTATTAGAGATATATTTTGAAAATATTTAAGAATGAAGAAAGTGGTCGTTGTGATGGTACAATAGAATTTAATATTTGTTTAAAATTATTGTTCATTTTATAATAGATATTTAAATTTAGTATATGAGAATTTTGAAAGCAACTCTCTATCTTTTATTTTTATTATTTCTTGTGAGCAAGAGATTCTTCTCAGTTTAAATTAGAAAGTTAGCTTTCTTTTTAACTTAAGATAAGATTTTTTATAACAAGATCACAAGATATTTTTATTGATTTCTTTAAATCATGTTGGAAGTATTCTCAAGATAGATTTTGATCTTTACTTTCTTATTATAAGTGTCAAATTTGAAACCTAATGAATGAAAAGAGTAGTCACCTTGATGGTACTAATGTTATGGAATTTAATATTTTTTAGAATTATTGTTGATTTTATAATAGATGTTCAAAAGTAATGCATGGGTATTTTAGAAGCAACTCTCATCTTTTACATTTTACCATTTCTTGTGAGTAAGAGGTTCTTATTACCAAAACTTGTGCCATTTTTAATTAGAAATCACTATTGGCTTTCTTTTTAATTTAAGGAAAAAATTTATATGACGAAATTATAACATGTTTTGTTCATCTTTTAATAATGTTGAAAATGCCTCTAACAAAAATTTTGATCTTTAATTTCTATTTTAAGTCAAAATTTGAAACCTTGAGAATGAAGAAAGTAGCCCCCTTGATGATATAAAAAGTGATGGAGTTCAATATTTGTTTAAAATTACCACTAATTTTATAATAGATGTTCAAATTTAATATATATAGAATTTTTGAAAGCAACTCTCATTTATTATTTTTTACCATTTTTTTTTAAAGAGATTATTCTCACTAAAATATACACTATTTGTAATTAGAAAGCACTTTAAATTTTATTTTTAGCTTAAGAAAATAGCTTTTATGATGAGATAAAAAGATATTTTTGTTGATTTTCTTGAATCGTGTTGAAGAAACTTTTAAGAGAGATTTAGATCTTATTCTTTACTTTTCTGTTATAAGTATTAAAATTTGAAACTTTAAGAATAAATAAAGTGGTCACTTTGATGGTGCAAATGTAATATATTTTACATAATTAGATCATATAAATGATGTAGTGATTAAATTTAATGATCAATGGAAAAAATTTATGTGAACACAAAATAAAATTTATTGATGTGAATGAATCAAAATGAAGTTGATAATAAATGTACAAATAGAGGTGAGATGAATGTAAAAGTATGATGTTTATGTATAGAGTATATTTGAAGTCAACAATTCAGCATAAGGAGTAATATAGCGACTACATAAATGTGGTGTTGAAGTTAATGATTAAGCACATAGAGTGATGAAGTGACTACATAAATGTGTCATTGAATTAATAGTTTTATATATGAACCTATTAAAGGTACAAATATTGTGATATAATTATTAAAAAAAATTGATTAAAATATTATTTGTAAATTACGTACATGTGCATTGTGTCTATAAGAAAGAGGACATAATTACCCCACTTTAGGTCTAATAATCACTTACAACATACGTGCAATATTTATTTTATATTGAAGAAGCAAATAATTAAACTCAATACTCTTTAGATATCTACAACAATGGTTTTTCCAATATTAACAAGTATAATTATACACAAATATAACACATAAAATGTATTTCACCAATAAATATGAGATAATAATGAAGAGAATAATTCCTCAAATATGTGGAAATATCATATAGAATGATGCTTAAGGTGAAATGAATTGATTTTTTTTATAAAGAGGGGTAACCCTTATTTATAGAAAAACATTAGTTTTTTGGATAAGCTACTTGCATTTTATATTAATTAAGCTATGATTATTTTAACATACTTTCAAATGATCCACCTATCTCTATTAGTTATTTATTAAATTTTTTTTTTCTATACAAAAAATGTAAAAAAATACGAGAATATCAAAATAGCCCGTTTGAGTTATACAAACTGGAGTCATCAAAAAAGTAACCCTTCTAAGTTTTTCTGACTTTTTTGGAGACTCCTTGTGATTTTGGCTTAATGTTGCCTTGATTTTATGTTGTAATGTGTATAAAAAATTCACATTAGGTCTTGGGTCCTTGTTAACTAATGGATTTTAGTGGCAACTTGCAAAAGTGTTGTGAAGTGTTGTAACACACTTTCACACTTTTCTAGGGTTTTATCAAATAACTGAGCATAATAAGCATAGTCAGCCTTAATATTTCCTTATTTGGAGTGTTGTAAAGTTTTGTAACACACTTTCACATCTCTCTATCTTATCATTAATAATTGAGCTTTCTTATGCTTTAATTGGCCCTATTTGGCATCCACAAGCCTCATTTATTGCATATTTTTGATGATAATCCCAAACCCAATCATAATTCATGTGTTATTGGCTTTTGCGGCCTAGATTTAGTGTTTGGGACTCATTCACCACCTTGGGTGAATGAGTCCCACCTAAGTCTTCTTAGCCTCGATGTAGGGTTCACCCATTTCTAAGCACTTTTCAATTTTGGTCCCATACATTGTGCTTGGGTGGACTCATTCACCACCTTGGTCGAATGAGTCCCGTGTGACCAAAATTCAAATTTAATTCAAATTTATGATGGTATTTTATTCTCCTAGATCTAATGTCAGCTTTTAGTGTTGTAATTGTGGGAATTTTTGCATAATTGAGTATAAATACAAGGTTCTTTCACTCATATTCAACACCTAGCATTCAAAATATTTCACAAGAGAATTTGAGCATTCACAAGAGCATTCAAGGCATTTCAAGGGTAGATTATCAAGAATTCTAGAGCATTATTCAAGTGTCAATCATCATGTCAAATATTTCTTGCATCATGTTGTTTTAGAGCCAACAATTGTCATGTAGGGTTTTTGATTTGAAAGCAAGTGTTCCATTCAAGATCTATCAACATCAAGCAAGAGTCAAGAACAACATCCATTGGAGTCATTACTTAAATGTTTGCAACACCTTATTGCTAGGCTTTGGTGAGTTTCAATATTGTTATTTTTTCATTCATCATTCTCCATTTATATTTTCTTTCATTTCAAGGTTTAATTACTAACAAGGAGTTTGACCAAGGAAAACCCCTATTCCCTAAACCCCAAAACTTTTTTCCCCTCTTCTTGTGTGTGATTTGTAGACCTAGGTTCCAAATTTGTCAAGGAACAAAGTCGGAGAAAAGTTGTCAAAACCTTGTCAAAGTTGTGTACATGTACATGTGCATTTTGTCTATAGGAAAGAGGACATAATCACCCCACTTTAGTTCTAATACTCACATAAAAAATACATGCATTCTTTATTTTATACTAAAGAAGCAAAGAATTAAACTCAATACTATTTAGATATTTGCAACAATAATTTTTCCAATATTAACAAGTATAATTATACACAAATATAACACAAAATGTATTTCACCTTTAAATATTGGATAATAATGGAGAAAAAAATTCCTCAAATATGTGAAAATATCTTATAGAAAGATGCTTAAGGTGAAAAGAATTGATTGTTTTTATAAAGAGGGGTAACCCTTATTTCTAGAAAAATAAGGGTTTTTTGGATAAACTACTTATATTTTATATTAATTAAGTTGTGATAATTTTAACATATTTTCAAATAATCCACTTATCTCTATTAGTTATTTATCAAATAATTTTTTTCTATACAACAATGTAAAAAAAGTGAGAATATCAAAATAGTCCATTCAAGTTATAAAAAAATTTGTTTTGTTAATGAACACAATAAAAATAAGGGTTTAAGGAAAAGAAGAGGAAGAATAAAAGATCAATATATGTCATATGGGAACCTCTTCCTCTTCAATGGGTGTTTCTAGTCATAATATCAATCAAATTGGTAAGTCATATGATGAAATACCTCCTTGTGTAGTTTAGAGAACACTTCAATTTGAGTGAGGTAATTATAGATGTGTAAATAATATTAATTTCTATTGCTCATGCATGAGGAGGGGTAACATGACAACCAATGTGATTTCAATATTGTAAATTGTTATACTACAAATCAATCACAAGTAGTGGTTCTACTACAAATAAATGTTGTTAATATAATAATTATTATTCTTTCAACACAAGGAATGGGGATATGATTGTAAATAAATGATAATGATATAGTAACTAAATTTTATTATCAAACATAAAGATTAATTAAATATAGGAACAATAAAAAATGATAGTGGCAAACGTAAAACCATGTGTTGATTACAGTTAATGCTAAATAAAGAGTAATGAAGATAACATCAAAGTGTGTTGTTTATTTTATAACTATTATTGATTAGGCACAAGGAATGGTGATCTGATTGACAAAGTGTTCTATTAATGCAATAACTAGATAATTAAGGCCAATACTCAATTCCAAAGAGACATAACATAAATGTGAAGTATTAATTATGATGTCATAGCCAATATAAATTAGTCACAATTAGCAAGAAATTATGAAACTAAATTAGACTTTTTCTAATGTAGATGTCAAAATCTTCACAAAATATTCTTCTAGTTTCTAACAAACTAAGACACATAAAGAGAGTAGAAGGAAAATTTAAAATATATAAAAGTTTGAATATTTATTATAACCATTTCATACACTAGTAACTATTGCATGAGGTATTTAAAAAAAAAAAACATTTTTTTATCTCATTATAACTTATGGTTTTTATATAATATGGGAACTCGTGGACAAGTGAGAAGTGAGAAGGATGATGACATGATGATTCATGGACCTAGTCTTGGACATCGATTATTTTATTTACAACAATATTTTTAGTGATTTGAAAAGACATGTCTCCCTAAATCATTTAAACATAAATGTGCCCTTAGAAGCAACAACTAATCTTTCAAATTATTTTAGGGAAGATGGTTTATTTTTATAACTTTTTTAGAATTTATATAAAATAATTATGTTTAAATTAATAATGATAGTCTTAAACTTTATTTCAAAGAGGTGGCTACATCTCAAAGTTTAAATTTGTATACTTTTAATGCATTTGCTTGCATTATGTGGTAAATAATGCTTCTTGATTTTTATATTACTATTTTATTAGTTAGTACTCTTAAACTTCAAATTCTATTTTAAGAAGTGGATTTTTATTCTTTTGTATGTCTATAAAAAGTAAAATAAAATTTTATTGAGGTTAAATTTAAATAATTAGGTAAATAGAATATATTAATAATATCTAATCTTAGATCAATTAATGATAGCAAGGATTGATAAATCTAATCATTTATAAATTATTTTAGGAAAATGCAAAGGAGTGTAGTTAGTTGTATATTTGAAGAATGTAAACCTTTATTGAAGATTATTTACTAAAAATAGTATATACTTGGGAAAAGTTAATATATTAGAGAATTTGTAGGAACTTCTAATGGATTTGTGTTTTTTTTGAGAAAATTTCATAGGTCCAAGCTAATTTTATGGTTGTAGATTTATTATCTATTTAGAATTGACTCTATGTAATGTAGACATTTGTCTAGTTGATTTATTATATGATATTATACTCTACTCCTTTCTAATATTTCAAGTTCAGTGTTATTCAATAGTCTGAGACTTTTTTATTACGGAAACATCTTATAATATGATGAAAAGATAAAGCAAAAAAATCCATATTATATTATAATTAAAAAATGAAGGTGCAACATGTGAATATTACATTATATGAAGGATTTAATTGAAAATGTACAAGAGAAGTACAATGACATCATAATTTGAGAAAATATTTATTATTCATATGAGAGGAAGAGGTGGGTATATATATGATACACCACTAGATATGAATGTACAACCAATGTGTGATGAATTATATGTCATGTGGAGTACATCTCCACAAAAAAAGAGAAGTGGTGACACAACACAAGTGAAAGCTACCCAAGTATGCGTATCTAAGAAATATTTTCCTATCTTATGTACATAGACTGCAATAAAGTAATAAACTAAATGTAAAAAAATGCACCAACACCTATCAAAAGCATAACTTAGTAAATTATGGATAAATGGATGGATTTTTTGAGTAAATGTTGGTAATTTTACGTAATCATGTACAAAGTGATTCTCACAAAATAAGAGAAGGATAAAAATCCCATATGAGAATGCAAAAATTCCCCACACTTGAGAGGAAGAAGAGAGTAGGGCTAGGTGACCTTGGTTAAAAGACTATGAAGGATAAAACCACATGAGAGGAAATTATCCCCCCCAAAATAGAGAAGAATAAATACCACATATTCCCCTCTTAATGTTCAGTCTCCTATTCCAATGATGGATTCTCAATATTGAATGGTAAAGCTCATCTAGGATTGTTGAACAACATTTCTCCCCTTAAGAAAAAAATCAAAGATGACTATAAGATCTTCACATTCCTAAAAATAATATGAGGAAATAAGATTAAATATGAGAAAATATATAAAATACTTAGATGTAACCATTCCAATGCCAAAATTAGTCACAATTGAATTAGGAGTCCTAGGCCTAACTAAGGAAACTGACCCCTTAAAACTATTTGGAAATAAATGAAGAATGGGTACCAAAGATGTAGATAATATTATTAGAAATTGTTCAATATTGTCCAAACCAATGCTAAAATTATGAAAAATGTTGATAAGATAAATTAGGTACCATGTAAGATTTAGGTACAATAATCATAGATGTATGGTACTTATTATAAGTAAGACAACTAAATTGATAGGAATTTGATACTCCTAAAGAAATTATTGGTATAAATGATGTATGAGTTAAATATCTACAGACTAATGAATATCTATATAATCCATCAAGTTGTAGAAGCATGAATAGGTAGAGAAAAATAGGATTATCTTAATGTACCCTCATGAAATTTAAATAAAATTATGTAATTCCATATGAGATATCATTGCAGAGGAGATGATTTTCCTTAAATTTGTCCTCAAGTGGGTCATCAAGATCTAAAAGGTAGAACTCCAAAAATTGATGTGAAGTATCTAGTAAGTGGACCTACCAATGAGGTGGATAATGAAGACTAATATGAACTTGATGTAAAAAATCAATGGAATACCTTAATAAATCAATACTAAATTCCAATGGATCAACAAGTGATGATGCAAAAGAAATCTTAGTTCTCCATGTTGGACTACACTACCCATATCATGATGTGTCCATATAAGATATTTCAGTATGAACACCAAATAAATTTGTAACTACTAAAATACAAGGATCCTTGGCCTCAAAATTGCAACTCAAAGATAAAGAATATGAAACCTCTAAATCTATATAAGAGTCACAAATTTCAAATAATCCATCAAAATACCTATAAAAGATGTAGAATCAAGAACATTCATTGGTGGGAGATGGTCCACAAGGACATAATTTAGAATTGGAGTATCATTAAGATCTCCAAATTCTTTCTAGTATTTGATCTAGAAATAATAGAATATATTTTGGGTTCTAATGTGGGGTTCTCCTTGGTCAAACCCCTAGTTGGTATTTAAAATTTGAAAGAGATAAGAAATCTGCATGAAACCCTAGCCCTAAGTGTGTCTAAGACTAGGAAATCTGAAGTATGGCACAACCCTATTCTAATGTGCAAGAATAAGATGCATAAATGGAACTAGAAAAATGAAAGACTCATTCCAAGAGACCCTAAATCAAATTAGAAATGAATCTTAATGACATGCAAACCTTCCTTAAGTTGAATATATCTAGAGAAAATGGAAGATGGAACCACTTTGAAAACAAGTATGTAAATTGGTTTGATGGCTAGTTGCATCTCCTCAACCTAGATTTCTCCATGTTTCTCCATAGATATCCATGATAAACCCTTTGCAATGTGAGATCTTGAACAATAAGTGAGCTTGAAAACCTACAAAAACCCTAGCTTGCTGCCCTAAGCTTCAACTTTGATGTAGATAGACTAATGAATCTTCTTGTGGAAGATGTTAAACACTTGATTCTTGAGTTTTCTTGTGAAAATGACTAAAGGTTGTGAAAAATGACCTTAAAACATGTATTTATAAGCATCAATACCTAATTTTCATTTATTTTGACCTAAGAGGCTAGCACCCATCGATAATTTTTCTCAAGTCGGAGATTTTCTCGCTCAAAAATGCAAATAACCCTAAAAGGGAATAAGTTGTGGGATTTGTAAAATTTGAGTGATTTGAATGTTGTTTGTCAGGAATTGTATGATTTTTTAGGTGAAATAGGCCTCGAGGTCAAAAATAACGAGTCTTACGGGCCTATAAATGCTTTTTTAGGGAGATGATTGGTCAAAGAATGCCCAAATGGGTAAAATTAAGCATGAAATTGTCTCTTTCTTCAATAATATAAAATCTTCTACATTACATTTATCCCCCACTTTAGTGACCATATGGCTCTATGTGCATATGCAAGCTAAAGGACTGTAAATAGTACACTTTGTTTCATAAAAGGATACATATTCAAAAGATGGGAGAATGAAGCCCTCAGTGTAGTTATCTAAAAAACTACAATGTTAGGAACCACATCCTGCAAAAAAAAATCATTAGTTGTCCAAAATTCCTCTTATCTAATTCCTAGAAATCAAATTCGAGGGTAGATGTATGCCCCCCCTTGATTTCGCTTGTTTTACGGAGGTGGGATCAAGGTAGAAATCTAGCCACATCGAATGAGGAAAAACATATCACAGGGAATTTCCAAGTACCATGCCACATAACGATAGATGATTGATTATGTAGGGTGGAGAAACATTATTATAATGCAACAAATGGCATAAAAAAAGGAGTTCACTAGCACCTGTTATGATGTTTTGAATGAAAATCACTCTATAATGTTGAAGACGGTAAAAGTACAAATGTGCTCACATGAGAATGAAAAAGAGAAAAATGAGTTAAGGTGAAGTAATTATCACTTACTTGTTCATTTTACCTTCTTTTAGTGTGAGAGTGATGAGAGAATAGGAAAATATGCCTAGCACATGAGACTTCACACCTATGAGACTTGACGTGCTGCGAGACCAGGTGGCATGTGGCGAGCAGTATAATGAGGTGAGTCAATTCTACGGCCTTTTCTTTGTTTTTTTTTAATTATTTAATGGTTTATACACATATTTAGGTTAATTTAGGATCTTGGAAAAAAGGTTCATGAAGTGTCCCTTTTTTCGCAAAGTTTCCCTTTTATTTGCAAAGTGTCCCTTTTGTTCGCAAAGTGTCTCATTTCTTCATGATGTGTCCCAGAGTATGTGCAAGATCATCATGTAAAAAACAAGCCCTTAAGTGGTGATGAAAATTGAAAAAATCAAAGTTAGGCAACTTGACTTAAAACTTTGAATACTTAAATTTCAGGGAAAAAATAAGAAGTAGCTGTCTTTCTGACCACCCTAACCACAATAAAATGATAATATTTTTTTATAGGATTTTAGATATAAGTAGAGGACTCATGTACCGATGTAATGCATATTTTTTTTTATTTTTTTTCAACAATTAATTATGATTTTTTATTACAAATTTTAAAAAATATAAAAACTTGTATGTCTGACCACCTTAACTTGGTCAAAACTTCATGAAATTCATTTTTTTCTTAATCCTATTGTATGTGAAGCATGTTTCAGATTCCAAAAATGTGATACCGTTTGAAAGATATAGATCTTTTTCAATCATCCTATCAATCAGGAATTTAGTCATAATTCAAATAGAAAATGAAAAATTAATTATTTATTAAAGGGTATGTGCAGGATCATCATGGAAAAAATAGGCCCTTAAGTGGCAATAAAAAGATAGAAAATCAGAGTTAGACAACTTGACATAACAATTTGAATAAGTTATCTATATTATTTCAAAAAAATGTAAAAATTGAATCTGTAGAAAATTGAATGTAGTTTCTAAACTACTAGACCTTGATTTAAAAAAATAAAATCTATTTGGTGAAAATTTGAAATTTCAATGCAGTAGTATTTAAATTTCAGGGTAAAAATAAGAAGTAGGTGTTTGTCTGACCACCCTAACCACAATACAATGATAATATTTTTTTATAGGATTTTATATATAAGTAGAGGACTCATGTCCCGATGTGATGCATATTTTTTTATATTTTTTTCCAAGTAAATAATTAATTATGAATTTTTTATTACAACTGTTAAAAAATATAAAAGCTCATCTATCTAACCACCTTAACTTGGTCAAAAATTCATGAAATTCAATTTTATTTTTTAATCCTATAGTATGTGAAGAATAGAATGTGACGCATATTTTGGATTAAAAAAATGTGATACCGTTTGAAAGTTATAGATGTTTTTCAATCAACTTATCAATCAAGACTTTATTCGTAATTCTAATAGAAAATGAGTAATAATTATTTATTAAATTCATAGTAAAGCATAATTTATATTGGTGGAAGCTGAGAATCTCCTCTAAAATCCCTTTTCATTTCATCAATTTTGGGTAAAAAAAATTCCGTTAGCCACATGGGCCATCAAATGGCTTACATATCGCCACTTTTTGGTCCATCATGATCCTGCACATACCCTAAATTCAAAGTAAAGCATAATTTATATTGGTGGAAAGTTGAGAATCTCCTTTTAAAAACCCTTTTCGTTTCATCAATTTTGGGTAAAGAAAAAGTCATCAGCCACATGGCCCATCATAACACTTACTTATCACCACTTTTTGGCCCATCATGGTCCTACACATACCCCCCAAAATGGTTCTAAAGTGTCTAAGGCCTTTAAGAAAACATAGTAGGACAACATTAGTGCACTTGCATGATGAATTAGAGTAAAATGGAAGATATTAGATGATTTATAGAGCAATATTTTTTGTTTTTGATAGGTACCCACCCATTTTTGGCAGCATCTAAGTTTGAGACAATTAAGTTTCTTGATAAATTTAGCCCCCTCTTTATCAGCGGAGGACATAGAGCATTTGCAGGCCATGGGGATATATTGGGTGTACCTCATGCCCCCCATGAGGTACCATGATGTGATGTTGATGGCATTATGTGAGTAGTGGAACACAGATACATGCACATTCAACTTTTCAACTGGAGAGATGATAGTTACTCTAGAGGATGCACATCGTAGTCTCTGGGTTCCTATCGGGGAGCGCAGGTGCATTTCTAGAGAGATCATACCTTCCACGAGCAATGGGTTGATATGCAGTACTATCTAGATGGGCTAGTTCATGATGAGAGGGTGATAGGATGGATCAACCTAGTGATGTTACTTTATTCACGAGTGTAAGTGGTTAGAAAAATTATGATGCATACCATCATGTTAGTACTCCTTCTAGATGGACATGCAACACACCTTGAAGGTGGGCTAGTGCATCTGATACATGGGATGGCAAAGTACATGAAAGTGTACTCCTAGGGACGATGTATCCTTGCACACTTGTATTATGATTTGGGATAGTTTATATTCTAGGAGGTAGATAGTATGGTTCATTGTATGCTTTTATAGGTTTTTTCCCTAGAGCATATCACATGCACTAGGCCTATTGGCTTCCCGTGTCCTATAGGAGTTGGGTATCCTCGGGCCTTTAGCTATCCTCTATGATGATTATGGTAGTATGGCGATTTGTACTTTTGGAGAGTGAGATTCAACCAATTGGAGGAGGATGAGATCTTATGGAGACCTCATCAGCTTACACTGTAGTGGCCAAACTACACAAGACATATGAGGAGATTATAGTTGGACAAGTTCCTAGCTGGCCATCATGATCACATAGTATGCCCATTCTATTATGATCGAGTCATGTGGTAGTTTGGACAGATTCAAAGGCCACCCAAGGCACAATCATCTTTCAAGAGGTCACTATGGAGTGCCCAAAGGTGATATGGTATGACTCACTCTAGATGATGTGGTCAAGAATGACTCTGATTTCTCAAATTACGACTAGCTACCAATCTTCGACACAGATGATGTCAGTGCCACATGGGATTATGAGGAGTGGTGGATATTATCACGACTAGCTCCTACTTTTTTGATTGATGAGCCTGTAGAAGATGTAGGACCCTTGCTAGATGAGGGAGAGGAGAGAGAGGATAGGGTTGAGGACACATGCTATAGGGATGCAGACATATTTATCAACATCATTGATGAGGATGAAGATCTAGACTATGATGGCCAAGAGGTAGAGGAGGATGAGGAGGACCAGGGGGAGGATGATGATGAGGAGCTACCCCTAAGTGAGAGTGATGAGGCAACAACTAAGGATCAAAATTAGTGGTGAGAGACCTCACCCATTCATATGACTATATCCTGAGTAGTGGTGGCAACAGAAACTAGTATTCATAGTCAAGGAGAGGCTAGCACATCATCCGTGCCCCTTGCACATGATGAGGTTGATATTGCTTAGCCTACTAGAGGTATAGGTGATGATATTTAATTTTATGCATGTACCTTGTTCTTTTGTGAATTAATTTATGCATATATATATATATATATGTATATATATATATATCATGATGTGTACTTATTGTGTATTTTTTCTACTTTACAGGGCCCATAGAGGATTGGTGGGATCTCTACCATCAAGCAGCTGCAAAGATAGTGCCAACATCTATCAATGAGGAGGATATGGACTTAGATTACATGCCCCCACATATTATGGAGTGAGATACAAAGTCACTCAGACCATTCGTGATACTATGGGCAGTGTATGAGAGCTTGGGGAGATGAGTCCACTCAGCTAAGACTACAACACAGGCACAATCATCGAGGACTCCAACAGAGTTTGAGAGACTTGAGAGAGAGGTGGCATGACTACAAGAAGAGATTGACTAAATGGTAGGAGAGCATCGGTTGACCCTTGGGCAGATGCAGGGTTTAGACTTTTCAATTAGATTATGTGGATCATGGTCAAAATCATGCATGACCATCTCGCGACATCCAACTATTGATTCAACATGAGTTCTAGATCTTGACGGATTTAGTAATCATGGTCCTCAATGACATTGTATATTTTGATGACATGTATAGAAAAATTTTGATATATATAAATGATCATTTTGATGTTATATTTCTTGTCTTAATGTGTGAATGTTAAATGCTAATTTAATTAATTAAATAGCCTTTGTAAGATTACTTAATTAATCTCTTCATGATTTAACAAAGCTGATGTGATCTAGTTAAAAACTTGGTAGAGTTTCTTTTAGATACAACATGAAGATTAAGTATGTTATGCATTTATGATTTAACTTAACATATCACACAAGAGGAATTTGAATAGTATGAAACCAAAAGAAATTATAAATTAAATAACCACTTTAGTGCTCAAAACACATACATAGCCATTTTTCAAGAAAAAAGCAATGGGAAAGCATCTAGGATATAATTTAGTAGCTCTAGCAATACTACTTTATAATTCATACCATTCAAAGGGACTAGACATAATATCGACACAAATGTGTGACATCGATAAGGTCTTTGAGGGGTGTGCCATTGAGCTCTGTTAACATGTAGGCACCAAATCCATAGCTTGAATTGATGATGTAAGGTCCTAACCAATTAGGACTAAATTTTCCTTTTTCAACATAGTCAACAGTAGTATTACATTGATTTTCATATAAAACTAAATTGCCTTTGGTAAATGTGCAAGAGACGACACCAATATCATGTTTACATTTTGATTTCTTGGTGTAAGCTTGAAGATTCTCAAGAGCATTAATGTGTTGTTCGTCAAGAATTTCAAGCTGATGCAACTTTTTTCCTTTATAGGTAGTGTTATAAATAAGACCTTGAATATCAATTCTTAATGTAGGAATTTCTAACTCCAAGGGCATGATAGCCTCAGTACCATAGACAAGGTTATAGGGGGTAGTTCCTATAGATGATTCTAACACTTGTACGATAGGACAATAGCACATACTATAATTGTGTGTGCCAATCTTTGTGATGTTTATTAACAGTTTTCTTGAGGATTTGTTCTAGAGTCATGTTCGTAATTTCAACTTGACTATTATACTGTGGGTAGTATGGTGTTGAGAAGCGATGTTGGATATGAAAGATCTCCAGGAACTTCTTCACATCATTATTTTTAAATGGTGTTCTATTGTCTGAAACTAATGCAAAAGGGAGTCCAAAGTGAGCTATGATGTGTTCCAATAAGAAACAACATATCACATCAACAGTTGTGGATCAGAATAGGTTCTACCCATTTTGTGAAATAATTGGGTTAAGTAATGATAAATGTATGTCCAATGGAAGAAGGTGGTGAAATTTTTCCAATGAGATCCAATCCCCATATAGAGAATGGCCAAATAGGAATTTGGGCATGAAGCTCAAAAGCAGGAGCATGGATCAGAGTATTATGTTCTTGACATTTGTGACATTGCTTAGCATACACAAAGCAATCATGTTCCATATTTCTCCAATAATATCCCATACAAAGGATTTTTTGTAATAAGGATCTACCCCCAAAATGACCTCCACACGCACTTGAATGAGATTTTTCAAGAGCTATATGAGTTTTAGAATCCTTGAGACATCACAAGAGAATTCCATCAAAGGATCTTCTATACAATGTATTAGTAAGGATTATGTACTCAGTTGCGAGCTTTTTTAGACAGGTTCAAGTGTATTTGGTTGTAGGCTCAAGAATGGTACCATCTTTTAAATAGTTATATATGGTTTCATACCATTCGCACACATTACCTTGGAATGTTGGGAATAAATCCTCAGATTTATCACTGATGGAGGGTTTCATGATTGGGTGAATAGTAAATGTGACATTTGTGGAAGGATTTGAAGGAGATATGAGAGAAGCCGCACTAGCCATTGCATTTGTGTGCCAATTATCTTTTTGAGGGATGTTATCAATGGTGAATGATTCAAACTGTTCTAACAAGGTCAGTACGAGATCCTTATATTGCAATAATTCTCCATATTTAGCTTGATATAGACCATTGATTTATTTTATCACTAATTGTGAATCACCATAGATCTTACTATCTTTAACTCCCATTACTAAAGCATCATGTAATCCAACAATTAACGCTTCATATTTGGTTGTGTTATTCATACATAGGAAATTTAAGTGATACAACAAGGGAATAGGCTTTCCTATAGGTGGAATTAATATAACTCTAGCACCAGAGCCTGTTCAACACTTGGATCTATCAAAATATAATTCCCATGTAGGAATTTCTATGGTCAACACATTATCATTAGGAAAATAATCATTGGTAGGTAACACTAGAGGAGAAGGAGTAGCATTGGCTAAATGGTCGGTTAAGGATTGAACTTTAATTTCTTTTTGGGAAGAAAACTTAAGGTCAAACTCAGTCAACAACATTACCCATTTAGCAAGACATCCCAATAGTTCTATTTTATTTAAAAGATATTTTAGAGGATCAAATTTTGTCATGACTTATATTTTTGCATTCAATAAATAATGTCGCAACTTACCAGTAGAAAATACTAGAGCCAAACATTGGTTTTCAATGGTTGTGTAGTGTGTTTCATAATCTATTAGAGTTTGACTAATGTAATAAACAAGATACTCTTTTCCATGGTCATCATGTTGAGCCAACAAGGTGGAAAGAGGATGGGTGGAAGTGGCAATATAAAGGATGAATGATTTGTTTGGTATAGCAAGTTGTAAAATAGGCGAAGTGACAAGGTATTCTTTCCAACTCTCAAAGGCCTATTAACAATCGCCATTCCAATCAAATTGCACATCCTTTTTGAGGAGGTGTGTAAAAGGAAATGTTTGATCAACTAAGGAGGTGACAAAATGATTGATGGCTTGAATCCTTCCTTTAAATGGGCGTGATTGGGAAATGTTGTGAGGAGGTGGCATGTTAATTATAGCATCAATTTTCATTGTGTCCACCTCAATCCCTCTATGAGATATGATAAAACTTGAAATCTTACCACCATCTACTCCAAAGACACACTTTTTAGGATTTAAGTGCATGTTGTATTTACGCATCCACTCAAAGATTTGTCAAACAACATTCACATTATCTTGTCATGTTAAGGCTTTGGCTAGAATGTTGTCAACATAATCTTACAATATTTTATGTATGTGATCATGAAATATTAATGTCATTGCTCGTTGGTAAGTAGCACCTCCATTTTTTAAGCCAAAAGGCATCATAACCCAACAAAATATTCCCCAAGTGGATGTGAATGTCGTCTTGTATTGATCTTGTAGGTTGATGACGATTTTATTATATCCAAAAATTCCATCCATAAAGGAAAACAAAGCATGTCTAGTAGTGAATTCCATTATCATGTCGATGTTAGGAAGGAGAAAATCATCCTTTAAAGAGGCTTTGTTCAAGTCACAATTTGTTTTACATATCCTAACACGATTGCCATGTTTAGCAACTGCGACAATGTTGGATATCCAAGGAGAATAATTGATATGTCAAATGAAACCTGCGTCCAAGAGTTTTTCAAGTTCTCCTTTAACATGCAACGCTATCTTAGGGTTAATCTTTCATATCTTTTGGCAAATGGGCTGAGCATTTTTAGTAAGAAAAATGTTATAAGTGACTATCTTTGGATCTATTCATGGCATATCAGAATATTTCCAAGCAAAGAGTTCAGGAAAGGCATGAAGCAACATTGGAATATCCTCTTGTTCTTCATCATCAAGGCACTTCCCAATTTTAATGACTTTGTCTTTATCATCTATTTCCACTAGTATATCAATGGTATCCCCTAAGGGGAGTGCATTTGACTTAGGAAATTCTAGATCATATGGTTCCATGCTTGTGGGAGTGTCACTAATTTACATAATGTTGAGCTCAATACTTATCATAACACAAGAAGTATTCCTCTTTGCAACAAATTTCTTATTAGAAGCACCTAACATGTGTTTCAAAGCTTCATCATCTTTAGCATAGTCTAATGGTGATGAATCCATATAAAGGAGTTCAAGATGTTTGAGTGTGAGATTTATCCTTGGTTTACATGTGATGGTGTTGCTACTGAAAAATGGTCGTGACCTTCTCTTGTTGCTTTAGAAAAGGAAAACCCTAAACCATTCTTAGTCTCTTTCATATTAGGTTCAATGGGAACTCTAATTCCTTATTCATGTTTTCCACATCCTTTACCATTGTATCCCAATTGTTTCACAAGATCATAACCTCATCCATAAAGTCTTTCCATTTCCTATGGTTTGGGTGGTTGTTGATAATCTATCTCATCAATATTTGTTGTATATGTTGCATTTTCTTCCAAAGGAGATGAGGTAGATGTGTGGGAAGTATTTTCTTCATTTTGGGTAGACAAGACTGTTGGTTGTTATTGTTTTTCATCCTCGTTTCATGTGATTATGTACTCACCCATAAATGAATGTGTGAATTCTAATGATCCCCAATCATCACCAGGTAAAATAGAATTTGATTCTTCATCTTGTTGGGTGTTCTCAAGAGATGCTATGTTGGAAGCTGGAATCAATTTTTAAAGAAAATTAGTTGTTCCTTTTTCAAATTGTTAGCAACTTTTAGGCTTGGGGTCTATGTCAATTTGATCAGCTTTGTTGCTATAGACATATTTCATTTTTTGATAAAGGGTCGAGGGTGCCATGTGCATCTCATGAATCCATGGTCTTCCCAAGAGGAGATTATAGGAAAGGTCATAGGGCATGACATGAATAGGAGTTTGTAGTGTAACCATCCCAACAATAATAGGTAAAGTGATTACACCCAGTGGTTGATTTGTAACATTTTCAAATCCTCTAATAGATAAGGAATCAGATTTGATTTGTGATTTATCCACACGTAATCTATCGAGAAGCTTCACACTGCACACATTAAGGGAAAAGCCATTGTTAACAAGGGTACATTTGATGCCTATCCGATCGTATTGGGCTATTATCATAAAGGCTTCATTTTTCTTTCTTAATTATAAAGGAGGGAGTTTGTGTTGATAGAAGGTAATTTCTACATTGACTATATTCATTCCTTGTATTAGAGTTGCCAAATCACTTGCATTCATACTAGGAGGGACCTCTATCTGTTGCAATGTGGTTTGATGCATAGAATGATAGTTTGGGGAATTCTAAAGAAGATCCCAAAGGGATATCTTGGCAAGAGTATTCTTAAGTTTCTCAATGAGATCATACTCCCTAAGGTGTGAGTTTAATTGAGGGGAACCAATTAATATGTTTTTAGGTAAAGTTAATGATATCAGGGTGGCTTGTTGGGGTTGTGGGTTATTTCTAGTGCTATATGTGTGAGCGACAATATCATGCTTAGGTGGGTAAAGGGTAAATTCAAGTTTAGATGGATTTTGAGGTTTATGAGAAGGTGGATAGAGAACAAGTTGAGGTTTCTCACAACAAACCTTAGTGGATGAGTTAGGTGAGATGAAGTCCTGAAGAGCTTCATTGAACATACCCATATCATCACAACTAAAAGGTTTGGGGGGTAGATTATTGGTGGTTGGTTTGGGTTTGTAATCACAAACCTTAGTGGATGAGCTTAGTGAGAGGAAGCCCTGTAGAGCTTCATCTAACTTATCCAATTCATCACTACTAAAGGGTTTAGATGATATGGTTTTCCTATAGTGAAGAAGTGTTTGAATAGTTTCATGTGGTGTTTCTAAGGTTTTGTTTTCATGTTCTCATGAATTTGACCTAAATGAACTAGGAACTAATGTTGAAAATGAAACTTGCAAAGATCTAATTCTATTCATAAATTCCATCAAGGTAAAAGATGCTTATGCTAACGATTGTAGTGTAACAAAAAATAACTAAATGAAAATATAGAATTAGTTGGAACAAACAGAAACTTCAGAAACTAGAGACTAAATACAAAGATTATTGATGCAAAATGAGCACTAGGACTAAGTCACCCAAGGTGGAAGATTAGTCCCAGTAGGGGTATTTTTCAAGTTTTTTGATTTTTCTGATGGATAGTAATGTGTTATGTACTGTAGAATGCAAATATAAAGTGCATATGTCTAGAATTTCTCAATTGTGTATGGAAATGAGATGCAAAAATGAACTTTTCACTAATGTAAAGTATGAAACCCTAGGATGCAAATTTAAACAATGCAACATATAATGCAATTTTAAGAGGAGTTATTCCTAGGATGCAAATGTAGGCTAGATCATAAGTAAGTTGTTTCTAAATGCAAGTTCACCAAAATGAACCGTAGATTTTGAGGTAAAGAGGGATTCACTTACACTTCTAGGGTTTTCGCCTAGAAGGAGAGAGTTATTTCCACTTCAAGGATCTAGAGGGTTCATTCAAGACTAATGAGAATGCAATTGAATTATATCTATATGAATGTCCTAAATGCAATGAACTAGAAATGGAAATGAATTAACTATTGAATGAAAATTAATGGAATGTAGGTTGTTTGAAAACACATGATGATATACAAGATGATAGAACAACTACCATACAAGATAAAAATAGGAGGGAAGGTAAGGCAAGTACACCTAGAAACTGACAAGGGTTGAAGTGGAGATTGCAAAAGCCTCTAAAATTTTGGAAAATCTACTTTTTAGGCCAACTAGGACACTTACGCCAAGTTGGGCGACTTCGTCCCAGTTCTGGTAAACTACTCCAGGCTCTGTTCTAGCCAAATAAGTGTCCATATCTTCAAAAATCCTTGAAAAGAACATGTAGTGGGACTAAGTCACCACTATTGGCGACTTAGTCCATTTCAATTTTTTTGAAAATCTTAAAGTGGAAACAAAAGCCTATAGTCTACAATCTGCTTTCCCATTGAAATCTGAGACCAAATCCAAAAAATCACCTACAAAATAGAATATATTTTGGGTTCTAATGTGGGGTTCTCCTTGGTCAAACCCCTAGTTGGTATTTAAAATTTGAAAGAGATAAGAAATCTGCATGAAACCCTAGCCCTAAGTGTGTCTAAGACTAGGAAATCTGAAGTATGGCGCAACCCTATTCTAATGTGCAAGAATAAGATGCATAAATGGAACTAGAAAAATGCAAGACTCATTCCAAGAGACCCTAAATCAAATTAGAAATGAATCTTAATGACATGCAAACCTTCCTTAATTTGAATATATCTAGAGAAAATGGAAGATGGAACCACTTTGAAAACAAGTCTTTAGATTGGTTTGATGGCTAGTTGCATCTCCTCAACCTAGATTTCTGCATGATTCTCCATAGAAATTCATGATCAACCCTTTGCAATGTGAGCACCTGAACAAGAAGTGAGCTTGAAGACATGTAAAAACCTTAGCTTGCTGCCCTAAGCTTCAACTTTGCTATAGATAAACTAATGAATCTTCTTGTGGAAGATGTTCAACACTTGATTCTTGAGTTTTCTTGTGAAAATGTCCAAACATTGTGAAAAATGACCTAAAGACATGTATTTATAAGAATCAATACCTAATTGTCAATTATTTTGACCTAAGAGGCTAACACCCATCAATAATTTGTATCAAGTCGAAGATTTTCCTGCTCAAAAATGCAAATAACCCTAAAATGGACGAAGTTGCCACCTTGGGCGACTTAATCCCACCAGGGGTTTTTGAGGTGGGATTTATGAAATTTGATTGATTTGGATGTTGTTTCTTGGGACTTGTATGATTGTTTAGTGAAATAGGCCTCAAGGTCAAAAATAATGAGCCTTAGGGGCCTGTAAATGTTGTTTTAGGGGGATGATTAGTGAAAGAATGCCAAAAATGGGTCAAATTAAGCATGAAATTATCTCTTTCTTCAAGAGTATACAATTTTCTACATTATAGATGAAAACTAGTGATTTGTGGTAATTTTTATGTACATTCTAAATATATATTTTTTAATTTTATGAAATAAAACATGAATCTTTCAACATATCCTTTAATAACTAGTTTTCAACAAAAAACAACAATTTTAGAAAGTAAAATTTGTATCATCCAACATAATTGTTTTTCTATAAGGGTCGATGTAGGATCATGGGGGGTCAAACAATGGCAATATAACATAAAAGTGGCTGACAAATTTTTTATCCAAGTTTGATGAAACAAAAAGGGTTTATAGAGAAAATTTTCAGCTTTCCAAAAATATAAGGTATACCTTGGAATTAAATAGATAATTATTATTGATTTTCTACATACATTCTAACTAAAATCCCAATTGATAGGTTGATTTAAAAACATCTATAACTTTTAAATGGCTAAACATCTTTTGAATCCAAAAGATTCATCACATACTATACTTCACAAACTATAGTTTTCAAAAAAATCATAATTTTTTTACCAAATTAGGCTGGCTAGACAAATGGTTTTTTAATATTTTTAAAAATTCCTACTAGAAAATTCATAACTAAATATTTAATTGCAAAAAAAAAACCAAAAAATATGTATCATATCCAGGAATGTTTCCTCTACTTATATTGAAATATTTAGAATAAAATATTTATTTTTCTCCCCATTAGATGGGTCAAACAACACCTTCTTTTTACTTTTTTCCTAAAAATTTAGTACTATTGTAATGAAATTTAAAATTTTCACCAAATAGATTTAATTTTCTCCAAAAAAGGACTTATAGCTTAGAAACTACATTCAATTTGCTACAAATTCTATTTTTACATATTTTTCAAATTATGTTAATAGCCTATTCAATTTTTTATGTCAAGTTGTGTAACTCTGTCTTTCTAAATTTTTATTGCCACTAAGGGGCCTAGTTTGGCTCCCCATGATCTTGCACTAACCCATAAAGGATAAAATTCTAATATTTGAAATATATATTCACAACATTAATACAAAGGGAATGCATATTTTTTCATAATTTTTGGTTACATAGTTTTTTTAATTAATTTTTGAAGTCATTGTAACTATAATTTGGACATGTGTGTGTGTCATCCAACATAATTTGTTGTGTATATGTCGAAATTCAATTATTATTTTTTTGGTGAAATAAGAACATCAATACAAAGGGAAATGATATTTTTTGGATTTTTTACAATGTTTTACTATTTTTCAACCTCTACGGATCAAAGAGCTTGATGTTCGGAAAAAAATCTATGTTCAATAAAAATTAGAAAATTAAATATATGATAAAATGAAAACATATCAAAATTATACTTGTTGGAAATTTGGTTTCGAGGGCTATGATGGAACCCTTGAAATTTGGTTCCATTTTATAAATCTATAAAATCTAGCCAGTTTAAGTGTGCCTAGACTAAGGATTTTTCTGATGGCTCTTTCCTTGGAATTTTTTTTCTCTATTTTGAAATCCTTTTGTCTTTGGCCCAGTCGATGTTATGTTCTATCATTGACCCTTTATTTCCTATTCCCGATCATACTAAAACATCTTATGTCATTAGAGCTAATGAAATTACCCACCCCTTGTGCCTAGGTCTGAAATTGTTTTATTTTACAAGGTTAAGTAATTGACCTTGTTTGGCCTTTACATCCTTTTAAAAAATGTGTTTTAATGACCACTAAGGCCTTTTATTCACAATCCTATGAAGTCCACCTTTTCAAAAAAACTTGCGACCACATGCTAAAATCCTTCACTTAAGTCTCATCCATCATCTCATCATTGATAGATTTAAGTTTGTGAGATCAAATGTGCGATGAGCAATGAACTGTGTCTCCTTTATTACACACATTGTGGATAGGTTTTGAATGATCAATGTTAAATTAGCGATGTGTGATGGACATTTTTTGTATGTTATCACTTGTATCTCTTATATCACTAATTTCTCATGTGTTTTGTAATGAGGATTAGATATACGCGATGGCCCTTGATACTCTTTGTATTTCCTTCTATCACTCATCATGGATCCATTTTAAGATTTGAGTTTCAAATTGGTAATGAGTGATGAGGTCATTTTTTCAAAGCTCTCCTTCGCTAATTTGAATTTCTCTTGTGAGTAATGTATCTTGTGCCTTTTATTTTTCATGAAGGTGTACATGTCTTAATCTTTCTCCATCGCCTTATCTCACATCATTGATGTGATCTGGAGAACAAAGCATGAATTAGCGATGTGCGATGGAAAAGGGAACGTGATCAAGGATAGGTCTTAGATCCGATGGCTGAGATCTTATCACGTGAAAGCACCCATCACTATATTAGAATTTGTTGGAGGTAAAGTGTATTAGCGATGCATGATGTGAGATGAAGATATCCAAGAAGGATAGTAATCTAATTGTTGTAATTCCATCGCGCCAATTTTCTTGTTTCTAATTGAACCCTGGAAGGTCAGGGTAGATCTGTGACAGGCGATGGGATGGTGAATTTTTGTTCTTTCATTTTCAGGTTCTTTGTACTTTTCTGATATGAATGAATGAGCATGAACCAAGGTGGCGATACATGGTAATTTTCAAATTAGATGTGACTAATGAAGTTAAAAGTAAAAGGTTGAAACTTTTTATGGTGATATCATAATTTTGAGGCACAGGTTGTAAAAGTTAGAAAATATGTTTGATGATTTCCATTGATGATGTTTTGAATCCAAAAGGATCAATGAACCACATTCAAAGTTGTTTTGATAATTTTTTCAGCTCACTCATGTGAAGCACCACTTGATCATTAATGGCTACACACTCTTGATTTTTCTACTTAATACAGATTTCCTATCAATCTATCTCACCATTTGCAACCTTCATGAATTGTGAGGTGTGAGCTAGAATGAGGTAGCGTGTGAGTTTTTCAATTGCAAAATTATTTAGGTGCTTATCCTTGGTAAGTTGGTTTTCATGTGTGATCTATTTTGCATCATGCATTTCTTGTTGTGAGAGCTTCATTCTCTAGGTCTACTTGAATTGTCTAGGTTTGATGGTTTTTTGTTTTTTAAGAGTTTTTTAGCCTATGTGTTTCTTCATAGTCAGTGGTTTGCTAATATTTCCTATATCTTCAATAGAATGCGTAAGTTAGGTGTCTTTGTTCAATCCATTAGGAGTTCAAGAAGGATTAGTGTGTTTGAATTTCAAGGACATTTTTGTCACTGAGCAAGAGGCACCTGAGGCTTCCACACCACCAAAGGGAAAGAACAAATCCCATGGAAAAAACCAACAAGGATGGTGTTGTGAGCACCGAAAATTTGAGGAGCTGAATTTTTTTTGATGAATTGATCAAAGTTAAGGGGAAGGAGTTGGTTAAGACCAAGAATAAAGCAAAGAAAAAGAATAAGCATCACAAGGCTTATCTGGTGAGGCATGACTCTACCATTGAGATATTTTACATCCCTTTGGATGAAAAGGGAGATTCTGAGCCAGAGTATAGCCATTACCTTCTTTCTCTAGTACCATATGAGGATTCTAAAGAGGGGGGATTATCTCCTCTAGTTTTAGCATGAGCACGGAAAGGGCGAGCATACTCTGATGCTAACAAATCAGAGTAGAATCTTGGCCTGGTTTTTATTTTTAATAACACCATTGTCACTGCATCAGGATCATCCTCTTCAACATGCATGTAACTTTTTGTCTTTGGTTTTGACTTGGAAATATTTTTGGCTGGTGTAATGGAGAAGTGTTGGACTCTGTATCCTCAACGTCAAATATGCTTTTTCCAAGAAGTGTGTAATTTTTTTCCTCTAATACTTATGGAGAATCTTCTTTGGTCCATGTGGACATAAGATTTTGGTGATGTTGCATCAATGAATGGTTCCTTTTGGAAGGTCGGTTCATCTTCTTCAACCAACTACATGGAGTTTGTTATCTTTTGTTTCCCCTCATTATGAAATGATTATGCATAACCGTCTAGAGAATATCTTTGAAATTAAGGTGAAATTTTCCCTAAAATGTAAATGTAATTGTATCTCAGCTTTTTGCTTGTTTTCTCCTATGTCTTTATAAATGGGATTCTAAGGCCTAAGATAAGGAGGTTGGGTAGTGATTTATTTAGGTTTCTAAACACATAGGGATAAAAAAAAGGGGTTACTAGTTAGTCTAGTATTTTGTCTTAGGTTCTAGTTTGTCAATACACATATGTAGTAGCGGTGGTAATAATGATAATACAGAATAGTAGTATCACAAGTTCAACACCATTTTTCTCTCCTATGTACTAGTTTCACAAGTTATGAATAATATAATCAAGGTTATCTTATTTGTCTCTATCAATTTTAGATGGATGTATGGCTTTATTCTTGTGTGTTAATTCAAGTAATTAATGTAGATACTTGAATATAGCTATAAATTTGTATTGAACTTAATACTAGGATGCTAGTAAGAAGTAAGGGCTAGAACACAATGTTGAAATATTTTAATGCAACATTTTAGAGCTTCACATATTGTCAGGTGTGTAAATTACTGCCATGTTATGTATGTAGTGATATTGAATTTGTTATGAGGATTAAGCACTGGACTAGGATAAGTAGTTATATTGTGTTGTGTTAATTTACTCGGTCATTACCCATTCATCAAATCAAATTCTATAAAAGGGTTAGAAAATTATGAGGTTTTATCATTCTCACACTCTAAGTGTGAATTATACTTAAGAAGCAACCAATTTCTTTAATATAGTTACTTATTGAGCATTTGTGTGAGAATCATCTATGTTTGTTGTAGTGTTTGTGATACAAAATGGCATAAGGATATCATAATGAACATAGTGTTATGGATTACCCTCCTAGGTTTCACAAAGCCCGAAGTGAAGAAGTAAGGGCCCTATAACCTTTACTTGGGTATTGGCCAATCCTTACCCTTGCTAACCATTGAATTTTGGTAGATTCATAGGTATGTAATGAGATTAATTTTGGTTCCTATAAAAAATAACCAACATAAATGGTGACTCCACTAGGGAGAATTTGAGGAGATTCTGGTAGAAGATCATCTTGCCTAAAAGAGTCATTAAAATCTTGGACTATTATTTGTAACTAGAGATTGCAAGTAATGAATAGTCAAATGTTTTGCTAAGTATTTTCTCCTTTGAGTTCTATATTTTTGATGTTATCAAGTTGAATCACATAAAAGTCTCATGAATTTTTTGTGTTCTTTTGAAACTACAAATCCTCTTGGAAATCGACTATAGCTTAAAAATATTTTCATAATCTCACTAACTGTGGGTGGAAACTCCAAGATCTCTACACCAGTGTGAAATATTTTGAGTATTATGAAAATTTGTTGAGAAAGGATAAGAAATCTCTATATGACTTTTATTGTTCAAAGAGACCCATAATGAAATTTACCTTTGAAAGAGCTTCATATTTCTCTAAGCTTGGTCCTCTATGAAGAAGAGGTGGCGACTTTGTCAAATGAAATTGATAAAGATGTGATGAAGGCTTCAGATCTGCAAAAAATTTCTAGTCAAAAGCATTCTTCAAGTCAGTTACAACACATTCGGGTATTTCTCCTATTTGGATTTTCATAGAGTATAAATTGGTTATGAAATTTGTATGTAATAGTTTGAAAGAATGATGATTCCCTATTAAGTGATTTAATCACTAAGAAAGGGAATGGTAGTAACAGTTTCATACTTCTGAGCTATTATTTGAAGTCTTTATGTTTTAATGAAGAAGTATGCTTATTCTTGAAAATCTACCTATTAAGAGAGAATTTTGGATATAGATGTATTCGGGTAATGCATTGTAATATTTCATGATCATGATAAGATCAAGGAATAGGGCAGTAATCAATTGTAGGGTTGATGTTTAAATTTGGTAAGAGATATAAGAAAATGTATTATCTACTTGTACATCCCTGTGGGGAACATAATGTAAGCATGAAGAGTATGCAACCCTTGTCATATTCTTCAAAAAAAATTATGTGGGAGGATATACACCATTAACCTTCAATGGTATTCAAGGTTTTTCAAATAATGTTCCTAATAAATTTAGGGAACTTTTTCCAAACTTCAAGGGTCAAATCTCATAATCAAAATCTCCCCATTTGAAGGAGTTTTCATATTTGATGGAGGATTATGAGATAGATCATGAATATGTTTTCATGACATTGTTTGTTCAATATCTGATGGGAGATGCCAAATAATAGTTTTTCATATTTGCTAGTATGTTTTATTCCTTCATGGAAAGATTTAATGGTAGCATTCATAGAAAAATTCGGTGAAAGGATTAATCCCAATATAGTAAGGAAACTTTTTAGGTTAATCCAAAAGGATGAAGAGGTATTAATTCTAGTTGTTGGTGCTTTCACAATTTTCCCTGTTTTCTCATTCTAGTCTTGGGTTTTATGATTGCCTTGAGTATTCTAATTTTGTCTTGACTGGTTTCATTAGTTACCTTTCAAGCCATCCATGTACATTCATTATCGGCCCCTTGTAACCTTCCCCATCGATTTTATCTCGCTCAGGCTATCCTTTTCCTTATTTTGGGGTTGACCAATTTTCTACTTTGAGGGTCATTTTCCTGTTGACCTAGTCAGTTCCCATTTTTTTGATTGATTAACATTTATTGCATGTGCAGGCTTTCTAGCCATCGAATGAATATGAAATAATAAAATCTAGATCATTTTGGGTTGATCTCACAAGGTTTTCACAAAATGGTCGAGCAGTGTGTGGAATATTGATGGGTGGATGCCGATGTCAAGGGAGGGCCCACCTACTTTGTCTCATCCCAGCGCTTGGAGCTTGAATATTGACAGTGTCGATTGGAGTGTGGGAAATGATCTGGACCATTCCCCAACATATTGTGAATGAAAGGTGAGCACACTTTATGGATCACGATATCGTGAGAAGTTGTCACGTGTTGGATAGGAGGATTCCGACATAAAATAAAAGCACTCCCCCACAGGGAAGCCCCAAGGGAATGCCAAGTGGAGAGCCCCAGGAAAGCTACAGAAAAACTCATAAAGGAAAAACCATAAATGAATTAAAGACCATGTGTAGTAATGTCTAGCGGTTATGGTGATATGATGATGACATGGGGATAAGAAGTAGAGGCAATATATTGTAAAGTAAAGAAAGGCTAGCCATTGTGACATGCCATAAGTTAAGTTGGCAAAGCCCACCGGGAGATAAGGGAAGTAGTCGAAAGAAAGCCCTGATAGGACACCACGTGGAAGTCTCTCGGGAAGTTGCTAGTGACAAAGATTAATATATTAATTATTGTTACCACCTTTCAATTGTATTTTTCTTGCATTTTTATGAAACGACGTGACTTTTGATCGAAGGTTGGTGGCCTCTAACGAGAATGCGAAGGGACACAGATCAAAAGGCACGTGAGATTTTAAGAAGGATATAAAAGGGAGCTATGTGACAATTTTATGGCATTGGTTTTTATTTAGGAGGAGGGTAGACCAGTATGCATGTGTAAAATTTGAAAAGGATAATGGAGATATTTGATTTTGCAACCTAATCTTGGTGTCGATTGTTTTTTGTAATTATTCAATTGTGTGGTTGTCTCCATTTTAAAGCTTCTCTGTTATTCAAATTGATATATCAAGTATATATTCAGTTTTTTGATGCACATTTGTTCTATTTATGTGATGTGATTAATTAGTTCTTTCAAGTAGAGATTAAATCCTTCTAGTCAATAACAGTAACTTAGAAGTGTTAATTGGATAAATAAGAAGAACCATATAATTAGGGTTGGCAAATTGTCTCAAGTAGAATTTGTCAACTATTAATTTGCATGTTTATACAAGTTATAAACCCTTATCAGTATGACAAGCATTTTGAACTATTACCACTACAGGTAGCATTTTCTGGATCTTCATTAGACTCCATATACCCAACAAAGCACTGGTCTCACCCATATTTTATTGATTTAATTTCATTAAACAATTTTTAGAATTTTGCATCTATGTATAATTTTATAGATCTTTCCACTCCCAAATTTCCATTGTGGATAGATTGCTTGACCAATAAACACACATGCTAAGTTTTCCCATTACATAGGTACACCCACCTAGGTTTGGTAGAGCCTGAAGAGAAGAAGATTAAAATTCATCATTTGTCCTTGTACGTTAGCCAAAAACGTTGTGAGATCTTGGCAACCTCTCGTAGTTCAAACCTACATTTTTGAGACCTAACAGATTGGTGACTCTGTTGGGGAGTCAAATTGAACTGAAGCCTTCATCACATAGTCAAAACTTCACAAAAGACTCTGCTGGGAACAAAGGACTACAAAATTTTATCACTTTTGGAAAGTGAATGGTGACTCTAAATGAACAAGTGCATTGATACTGACAATGTGAAGTACACATCAGAAAGGAACCACCCTAGTGTTCTGAATATCAAAATAGCTTACAGCATGCATGGCAGAAGGTCTTTTCATCAAGGAGGTCCTTATGACAAGAGTAAATGGACACATAAGAATGACAAAGGTAAGAGGGTGTCTGATGATATGTGCCTAACAAATAAGGACAAAACATAGAAACAACATGTAGAGACATATAATCACTATGATTCATTGAAAAATGAAAACAACTCATCTAGAGAGCCCCAAACTCTAGAAGAGAAGAGAAATCCTTTCTATCAACATGATCCAAAGAAGTAGGAAGAATTCATGGTTGGATTAGAGGCTGAAAGAGCTGGGAGACAACTTGAATATGATCAAAAGATGGCATTACCTGAAGGGAACCAAAATGGTGATGATGCAACAACCATAGAGAGCTATGAACACATGACTCAAGATGAAAGAAATGCACAATCGGAATATGAAAGGAAAGAGGTGGAAAGAGCAAGAGCAGAATATGAACAACAAAATCTCGGAGAAATAAAAGAGCTTCAAGAATTGAAATTACAAAAATATCAAATCAAAGCTTAGATGGCTAACTTACCTAAATATGTACCAGCTCACAAGCAAGGAAATAATAATACAGGATCTTCAAATCCTCCAAAATCACAACAAAATTAGTCAAGGAATCAATGTAGACCTCATAATGTTCAACCACACCCTTACCAGCAATATGTGCCTCCACAAGGTTAGCAATATGTGTCACTACCTCACAACAATCCATTGTACCAACATCATCAAAATCCACCCCCTCCACCATACAAGACCTTGATCAGACAATTTTATTTGGATAGATTTCAAATATATCCTTATCCCATGGATAACAGTTGGAGAAGCCTTGTTTCAAAATTTACACGAATTAGTGCAGTCATAGTTGAAGAACACTTAAGGAGTTTTAATGCATTTATTCAGGATTTGGATATGTAATATGAGGATGTACAAATGAGATTATTTATGATGTCACTGATTGAAGATGCTAGAGATTATTTTAACAGTTTTCCAATAGCTTCTATTGAGTCCATTCAGGAGTTTTATGAACAGTTCCTTGAGCAGTATGGGAATCAATGTGCACCAGAATTTTCCTTACATGAATTGGTAGCTATCCAAAAGAATCAGAATGAGTCAGCGTACGATTTCAACCAGAGTTTTTTCTAAGTTACACAATAAGACACCTACTGGATCCAAATTAGTTGATCCTACTACATTAAGTATCTATTTAAAAGCTTTTGATTCTAAGACATGCTATGAGCTTAGGAACAGGTGTCCAAGGAGTTTAGCTAAAGCTCAGAAGATAGCTTTAACTATTGAAAACAATAAGAAAGTTGCAGGAATGATCGACAAGAGGGATAATCCTAGGGTTTCCCAATATACCCCTTCAAACAGGGGGGGGAATGCAAATATAAATGAAAGGTCGAGGTTGCATGACATGCCATATAATAAAAATTGGAAGGATGGGAAGTTAGTAATGGATAGGCCTAAGAATAAAGAGACACCTGATCCTTTAAAGAAGAGAGGGGTGTATATGGTAAATAATAGTCCTTGGTGTTCATTTTGTGACTTGCTACATTCCCCTGATCATTTTATTGTAGCTCAGTCGATATCAAGAAAATACAAGCCAGAAGACAATAAGGAAGAGGACCCAAACATCTATTTAACTTCCCATACTCTTCACCCTATTGAGTAGGGATGTTCATCTTCAAAAGAAGGAGGGTAAAAATATGATGTTGGTCACCAAAAATGAAATTTCCATATGACAGAACAACAAGTTTTTTCTGATCATGAAGAAAGCAATGATGAATAGTGTTCTCCTAGTACATCTTATCAGACAAATATGTGCAATATAAGGAGATCAACCGAAGAAGAAATCATTAAGTCATATTATCATTATTATATTGTCATTTAGTTGTTTAGGTCAGCCTAAGTCTTATATAGGGCTATCTAAGTCGGCATGGGTGATATCCTAGGCATAAATAGGTATATATAGGAGGTAGTGAGTCTTATTTCATCATCATATGGGTGAATTATGTTCTCATTGGATATATTTGGACGTTCGACCCCTCGAAGTGGCTTGTTATTCTCAGTTATTATCAAGTATTTGCAGCATATTTTCTATCATATTCTTCTATTGTGCAAGTTATTTTATTACAAATGGTCTTAGAGCATGATCTTGGCACCGTAGAAGCAAGGTGTTTTCTTAATATTGAAGGTCATTTTGGAAGGAGCATATCTCTTAGATTTTAGTGTTTTTTATTAATTTTTAAAGGGTTTTTGAAGAACATATTAAAGAAGCTACAATCTAGATTTCAGAGACATTGGAGCATAATTAAGTAAATTATTGTAGAATTAGGGATTTTTCCCAATTTATTGGGAGGGTGCATATCTCTCAAATCTTGTCGAATTAGTATCTTATTTTTAGTGGGTTTTTGAAGACACAATAAAGGAGCCTACAAACAAAACTTTTGATAAATTGAAGTAGAAATAATTGATTTATTTCTAAAATAGGGTTTCCAACAAATTCATTATCAAGGTTGCAAATCTACTATTTTTAGAAGTTTTTTCTAGGTAAGTGGTATCTTGGCCTTATTAAGTTATCGTAAAAATTCTCATAGAATTTAAGTTTCATTTATGTGATTTATTTCAAAATTATTGGCTTCCATCATGGCAGGGCCTTGCAATAAGAGGTAAAAAGAATGTTGTCACACCGAGGAAATCCCCTGATAGGGATGAGGTAAAAATAGAGGATATCAATCCCAATGAGGAAATAAGTAAGGTCAAGGAGGACATTTCCTCAATGAAGATGGATATGTGTGGCTTAGGAGGAGATATATCGGACATATGAAGCATGTTAAGAGTCTATATGAATGAACCAAGAAAGGAGGTCTCAAGAAACCAAGGTGAGACTTCCAGGTCTACTACTTTTGACCCAAATGTTAATACTTCTATGGGATCTAGGAATTTGTTACCAAAGGTGGATATGTGCAAGTTTGATGGGAAGGATCTTCTAACATGGATAAACCAAATGGAGATTGTTTTTGAATTACAACAAGTTCCAAATGGAAAAAAGGTCATGATGGCTTCCCTATATCTAGAACCAGATCAATTCATTTGGTATCGTTGGCTTTGTACTCATCAAAAGAAAAAGTGTCTCACTATCTCATGGTCAATTTTTTGGAGGAAATCCAAGAAAAATATAGCAACAATATGGCAGACAACTTTTTTAGCCAACCAGCTAAACATCAACAAATAGGATTAGTTAAGGATTATATTTAGCAATTCCAAAATATTTCCTTAAGAGTGGATACAATCACAAAGGAGAACTTGAATGATTTATTCTTGGGTGGTCTCAAGAATCACATTCAACATGAGGTACACTTGTTTAGTCCTAGCTCTATAAATGAGTCTTCTATCTTAGCATGTAGGGTTGAGGAAAAGTATTTGATTCCTAAGACACAAGAGGCCAATGTGATAAGAGAGAAAGGATATTTAACACCTTCTCTTCCTCAACCTACTAAATTGACTCCACAAAAAATTGAGAAGAAAAGATCAAAAGGGTTGTGTTTCAATTGTGATAGAAAATGCAATCAAGGACATAAATGTAGTGAAAAGAAATTGTTCTATATTGAAGGTCTAGTTGAGGAAGAAGAGGAGGAACCAATATTAGAGGATGAAAGAGTCAAATGAGGAATCACATGATTCCCAACCAATCATTTCTTTTCATGCACTCTTAGGTTTTAGTGCTCCACAAACTCTCAAGGTAGTGGGTTTCTTAAAGAAACAAAAAATAATAATGTTGATCAACTCAGGTAGTGCTCATGATTTCATCAACAAAAAGTTGGCTACTCATTTAAATTGTTTTATATATCTAGCTCCAAAGTTTCAAGTTTTGATTTTAGATGGTGGTACTATCATTTGTTATGGGAAGTGTCATAGCATTAAATTATCCATGGGAGACTATCACCTTGATAGCCCAATGTATGTGATATCCATGGGTGCACCAGATATTTTTTTGGGTGTACAATGGCTTACTACCTTGGGAATGTAATTGAGATGAACTTCCAAGAACTATTCATGAGATTTCAAGATTTCACAAGGAAATATAGTAGAGCTAAGAGGATTGAATGCAAGGTCCTCACAAATGGTAAGCTCTCATCAAATGCAAAAGTTTCTTAAGAAAGGATTTGATGTATTTGTGGCCTAATTATGTTCATTAGAATTCTCTCAATCTAAATATCCCACACATCTAGATTTACAAGCAATAATTGATCATCATTCACTAGTTTTAGGAGCTATTCCTAAGGTACTTCCTCTTAAGAGGGACCATGATCATGCAATACAGCTAGTTCCAAGGATCCATCCACCCAACGCTGGGCCTTACAAGTACCCATATATGCAAAAAAGTGAGATATCTAAAATATATTTTAAGACATGATAGAGGTAGGAATTATCAAGCATAGCCAAAGTGCTTACTCCTTGACCATGGTGATGGTACATAAGAAGGATGAAACTTGGCACATGTGTCCAAAATATAGAGTGATGAACATGTACACCATTGAAGATAAGTTTCCTATACTAGTTATTGATGATTTTCTAGATGAATTGAATGGAGCTATGTATTTTATAAAGATCTTAGATTTGGTTATCACCAAATTCGAATTAAGACGATATTTGTAAGACAAAATTTAGGACTCATGAGGGTCATTATGAATTTTTGGTGATGGCATTTGGTCTTACCGATATTTCATCTACATTTCAAAGTTTGATGAATTCCATTTCTAAGAAATTCTTGAGGAAGTTTGTATTAGTATTCTTTGATGATATATTTATTTATAGAAAGACATGGGAAGAACACTTGTAGCATTTAGATCAAGCACTACAAATACTCAAAGATCATCAACCCTATACTAAGCCTTCCAAGTCTTCTTTTGGTCTTAAGGAGGTGGAGTATTTGGGACACATAGTTTCACATGAGGGAGTAAAGGTGGATCCTAAAAAAGTTAAGGCTATGATGGAGGGTAAGTGCACTAATCTGTGACACAATTTTGGCTCTTAAGATGCCACTTTTTTTTTCTGAAATCAGCAAAATCTGATTTGCACGAGAAAATGAAGATAGTTATGCTCAAAATTTTAAGATGCAGCAAGAACAAAAGTTGAAGTGCTCCGAGTCTAATTTCTAAGCTACTATTTTTTTTGAAATTAATGAATATTAAGGGTCTCAAAACAAAACAGGCCCTTTTTTTATTAAAAAAATAGAATCGCGCTTGAGGGCTCCCCCCTTTTTGATTGATTTTTTTTAGAATTTCAAAAATCACAATGGTGAGAAATTAACTAACACCATGTAGTTTATCCTCATTCTTTCGGATAATTTTTTTAATGAATATATAATATTTTATGAATTTTCAAAGTGGACACATCCTGAAAAGCTAAAACTTGAGCGTGTTCCTCCCTAATTTTTTTGCAAACTAATAAAAAATCGATTCTTTTTTTTTTCATCATGTGTAGAATGGAATCTAGTTTCAATAAATGTAATTTTTTTCACATTTTGATGACCGCATAAAAATATATCTTAAAACTAGCACATATTGGTTTTTGACCAAAAATGGAGGCATTTACAATAGAAGCCATGGATCAAAACCTTAAATAAATCAAAATGAAAAAAGAATTATATATTTAGATAGCTAAGAGAGAGGTTAATTCTAGCATGGTTTTTTATAAACTAGCATTGAAATACATGCAAATGAGATGGGGAGCACGGATGAAAATATGAGGAAATTTGGAAAATCCTGTCAATTAACATGTTCAAAGCAGGCCATTTGGCGACCACCAAATTTCGCATTTGCCAAATATGATGGGTCATTTGGCGACCACCAAATTTCTCACTTTCCAAATGGCCTACTTTGCACAGAACGAGAATTCCCCCTCTTTGGTCAACAATTTTGATAATGCTTAGACTGCACAGTTTATGATCATAGATGGATAGTTTAGGTTTTACCTTTCATACCTTCTCTAACTCGTTATCGTAACTGGATAACTCTTTATCCCTCTAAAGTCTCTATTCTCAAGTCTCCCTCCCACATGACCTAGACTACTCTCTCAGTCCAATCCCCTCTCTTAGGTCTCTTTCCCTCCTACATAGGTACCTAAATAAATTTATCTCACTCCAACCCCCTTTCTTACTTTCCCTCTCTCTCTCTCCCTCTTTGGTATTTTTTTCTCTCACTCCATCTCCCTCTCTTAGGTTGTTATCTTTATCTCTTTGTCTCTCTCATCCAAAACCTTAACTAAATCAAAATGAAAAAAGAATTATATATTTAGATATCTAAGAGAGAGGTTAATGCTATCATGGTTTTTTTATAAACTTGCATTGAAATACGTGCAAATGAGATGGGGAGCACGGACGAAAATATGAGGAAATTTGGAAAATACTATCAATTAACACGTTCAAAGCAAGCCATTTGGCGACTGCCAAATTTTCCATTCGCCAAATGTGATGGGTCATTTGGCGAGCGCCTAATTTCTCACTCCCCAAATGGCCTACTTTGCACAGAACCAAAATTCCCCCTCTTTGGTCAAGAATTTTGATAATGCTTAGAGTGCACAGTTTATGATCATAGATGGATAGTCAAGATTTTACCTTTCATACCTTCTCTAACTCATTACCATAGCTGGATAACTCTTTATCCCAATGAATTCTCTATCTCTCAAGTCTCCCTCCCACATGACCTAGACTACTCTCTCAGTCCAATCCCCTCTCTCAGGTCTCTTTCCCTCCCACATAGGTACCTAAATAAATTTATCTCACTCCAACCCCCTTTCTCACTCTCCCTCTCTCTCTCCCTCTTTGGTCTTTTTTCTCTCTCACTCCATCTCCAGGGATAAATTTAAGAACCCCCCCCCCCCTCAGCAAAGGTGTAAAATCTTGGCGAATCTTTCCTAATATTTGAAAAAATTATTAATTTTCATTGGTGAATCTTATGCACATTATTCAAAAATTTGTAAAATCCTAGAAAATCTTAATGAATAATTGGTAAAAAGAAATAATCACACTGGTGAATCCTAGTGAATAATCAGTAAAATGATTAATTACAATGGCGAATCTCTCCTTTAAAAATTTGCATAGTTGGTCGGCGTAGTTCCCCCATATTTTTTTTAATATTGAAGCAAGGGCCCGGGGGCGGCAGCCACCGGCGGGGTCAAGGGGTAGCGCCCCTTGCAGGGGTCAAGGGGTCAAAGCCCCCTTGTGGGGGTCGAGGGGGCAACGCCCCCTCGCGGGGTCCGGGGATAGCGGCCCTGGCGCACTCCTGTCGCGATACAAGCGAGGTCGAGGGGCAAAGCCCCTCGCCACCAAGCATAAATTCACTATTGAAAATGCATTGGAGCACACACGGATGAAGTGTTTTTAAAAAATTTACTTGAAAATTCTACCATTGATTAGATTTTAAATCAGATGGTTGCAGTGCAAGTTCATTCCATTTTAAATCAAACAGTTGCAGTGTAAGTTCATTCCATGAGTGAATATCGGTGTGACTAAACATCATCAGTGAGACAGTTAGGGATGTCCTACCGATACGCCGATTTATATGCACTTGGTGAATTCCGTTACTTAGTGAATTCCATGACTTTATATGCACGTGCCTTTTAGAAAGTTTGTTGTGTCCTGAAACTTGTTTTGGCCAACATGATCAAAACTAATCGTGTGCCCAAAACAAATTTCAAGTCTCAACAACTTTTTTAAAAGGCACGTGCAAATAAAGTCACAGAATTCACTTGCAACCATTCAATTAAAACACTAATCGATGACAATAAATAATAAAACTATTAAAGGCTAAAATATCCCTAAAATGAAATGGTAAATTATTATTAGTGGCGAATATACCATAAAAATTCATTGTAAGAATAAAAAATTATTGGCGAATATAAATACTATTTGTAATTACAGTATAAACTACTGGTGAATCAGATTCGACGATGTGTCATTTAAAAAATAATACATTGGCAAATTAATCGAGACAATTTTTTGTTTTTGTAAAAACCTGGCGATTCGGCATCCTTTCTAGCCTATATTATTCGCCATTTTTGGAGGTCCCGATTTCAAATATTCGCCAATTGGCAAAGATTCACCACTAAAGTTATCCCTATCCATCTCCCTCTCTTAGGTTTTTATCTTTATCTATTTATCTCTCTCATCCAAAACCTTAACTAAATCAAAATGAAAAAAGAATTATATATTTAGATAGCTAAGAGAGAGGTTAACGCTATCATGGTTTTTTTATAAACTTGCATTGAAATACGTGCAAATGAGATGGGGAGCATGAACGAGAATATGACGAAATTTGGAAAATCATGTCAATTAACATGTTCAAAGTAGGACATTTGGCAAGCGCCAAATTTCTCACTCGCCAAATGGCCTACTTTGCACATAACCAAAATTCCCCCTCTTTCGTCAATAATTTTGATAATGCTTAGAGTGCATAGTTTATGATCATAGATGGATAGTCGAGATTTTACCTTTCATGCCTTCTCTAACTCATTACCGTAACTGGATAACTCTTTATCCCTTTGAAGTCTCTATCTCTCAAGTCTCCCTCCCACGTGACTTGGACTACTCTCTTAGTCTAATCCCCTCTCTCAGGTCTCTTTCCCTCCCACATAAGTACCTAAATAAATTTATCTCACTCCAACCCCCTTTCTCACTCTCCCTCTCTCTCCCTCTTTGGTCTTTTTTCTCTCTCACTCCATCTCCCTCTCTTAGGTTGTTATCTTTATCTCTTTGTCTCTCTCATCCAAAACCTTAACTAAATCAAAATGAAAAAAGAATTATATATTTAGATAGCTAAGAGAGAGGTTAACGCTATCATGGATTTTTTATAAACTTGCATTGAAATATGTGCAAATGAGATGGGGAGCATGGACAAAAATATGAGGAAATTTGGAAAATCCTATCAATTAACATGTTCAAAGCAGGCCATTTGGCGACCACAAAATTTGGCATTCGCCAAATATGATGGGTCATTTGGCGAATGCCAAATTTCTCACTCGCCAAATGGCCTAATTTGCATAGAACCAGAATTCCCCCTCTTTGGTCAAAATTTTTGAAAATTGTTAGAGTGCACAGTTTATGATCATAGATGGATAGTCTAGGTTTTACCTTTCATACCTTCTCTAACTCATTATCGTAACTAGATAACTCTTTATCCTTCTGAAGTCTCTATCTCTCAAGTCTCCCTCCCACATGACCTAGAATACTCTCTCATTCCAATCCCCTCTCTCAAGTCTCTTTCCCTCCCACATAGGTACCTAAATAAATTTATCTCACTCCAACCCCCTTTCTCACTCTCCCTCTCTCTCTCCCTCTTTGGTCTTTTTTTCTCTCTCACTCCATCTCCCTCTCTTAGGTTGTTATCTTTATCTCTTTTTCTCTCTCATCCAAAACCTTAACTAAATCAAAATGAAAAAAGAATTATATATTTAGATAGCTAAGAGAGAGGTTAATGCTATCATGGTTTTTTTATAAACTTGCATTGAAATACGTGCAAATGAGATGGGGAGCACGGATGAAAATATGAGGAAATTTGGAAAATCTTGTCAATTAACAAGTTCAAAGTAGGCCATTTGGCGACTACCAAATTTGGCATTCGCCAAATGTGATGGGTCATTTGGCGAGTGCCAAATTTCTCACTCGCCAAATGGCCTAATTTGCACAGAACCAGAATTCCCCCTCTTTGGTCAACAATTTTGATAATGCTTGGAGTGCACAGTTTATGATCATAGATGGATAGTCGAGGTTTTACCTTTCATACCTTCTCTAACTCGTTACCATAACTGGATAACTCTTTATCCCTCTGAAGTCTCTATCTCTCAAGTCTCCCTCCCACGTGACCTAGACTACTCTCTCAATCCAATCCCCTCTCTCAGGTCTCTTTCCCTCCCACATAGGTACCTAAATAAATTTATCTCACTCCAACCCCCTTTCTCACTCTCCCTCTCTCTCTCCCTCTTTGGCATTTTTTTCTCTCACTCCATCTCCCTCTCTTAGGTTTTTATCTTTATCTCTTTGTCTCTCTCATCCAAAACCTTAACTAAATCAAAATGAAAAAAGAATTATATATTTAGATAGCTAAGAGAGAGGTTAACACTATCATGGTATTTTTATAAACTTACATTGAAATACGTGCAAATGAGATGGTTCTAGAGGTTTGTCTAAGCAATGCAATGATGAATCCACCACAAATTGATCCATTCTTTACTACCTTTCTCATAAATAACAAGCTGGTAAGAAATTGTATGATAAATTCGGGTGCTTCTATTAACATCATGCCAGTAGGGGTGATAAAACAACTCGGTATGTAGGTAGATGTTGAAGGTGGTAAATGTTATGCCATGGATAGTAGACCTATCTTAGTTGTGGGAATCATGAAAGATGTGGAAGTAAAACTAGCTACTTACCCACAAGCAACTTATAACATTGATATAACTATGATTGACACACCTTCTCAGTTTGCAATGCTTTTGTCAAGACAATGGACTACAACAGTTGGAGGCAATGTACATTTTGATTTATCATATGCCACAATACCGGTCAATGGTAAACTATTAAATTTGCATAGGGAACCAAGGATGAGTCATATTGTGGATTGTGTTCCTCAAGAACAAATAAATTTCTTTTGTGATGTTGATCTAGGGAGCTTCAGAGTGGAACCTTCCCAGTCTGAATTAGTAAATAATGATCCAATTGACAAACACATATATAAAGATCAGTAGGGTGTATGGAAAATATATTTTGATGGAGCATGTAGCCAAGAAGGTAATGGAGTTGGAGTGGTATTTATATCCCCTGAAGGTGCTACATTCAAATATTCCTTTTTGCTAACTTTTGAGTGAACAAATAATGTGGCAGAATATGAGGCCTTGTTGACTGGTTTAAATATGGTTGTCAAGCATAAGATCAAATTGATAACTGTCCTAGGGGACTCTAAAATGGTTGTCTCACAAATTAGGTCAAAATATGCTGCAAATAATAAAAGATTGAAACAATATAGATATTTTCCGTGGGATACAATTGAGTTATTTGATGCTTTCTCAATTGATTGGATAGATAGCTCAAAAATCTTGATCGCAGACTTTCTTGCCAATGTAGCCCTAAAAAGAGATGATATCACTTTGGCTAGAATATCCCAAGTTGAATTCAAAACAAGACCTTCTATCCCTGACAACATATACAGTTGGCAAGTTTTCAATGATGATACTAACCTCTTAAAGTTTCCTCATTGCATAGATCAATATGAGGCTCAGGAGATTGACTTCAATACTTTTGTGGAAGAAATGGATGGAAAATAGACTGTATTTGGGAAAGAAGTCTTGCAGCTTAAAACCAACAAGCTCCCCAAAGGGATTCTGGCATTAGAAAGGGTGTATGATGGGAATGATCACTCTCTCATGAAGTAGACACCAGTCAGGAGACAAGATATTGAAGAAATAAATCTAGGAACTGAGTTAGCACCAAAAAGGGTCTACATTGGAAAGAAGATCAGTCCAACCATCAGGAGAATTTTGATTGCATTATTGAGAAAATACAAGAACATGTTTGTTTGGTCTTATGAGGATCTTAAGGCCTATAGAGAAGATCATTTCCACCATGAGATTCCACTTAAACTAGATGCAAATCCATTCAAACAAAAACAAAGGCCTATTAACCCAATAATGGAATCTAAGATGCAGGAGGAATTGGCAAAACTCGGAGATGGAGGTATTATTAAACCCATTAGACATTCAACATGGGTCTCAAACCTAGTTCCAGTAAGAAAGAAAAATGGGGATATTAGATTGTGTGTAGATTTCAGAAATTCGAATGTTGCCTCCCTTAAAGATAATTATCCTCTCCCAAATATAGAGGCAATATTGCACAAAGTAACAGGATATGAGTTGTTATCAATGATGGATGGGTTTTCTAGATGTAATCAAGTTAAATTCAAAGAGTCTGAGAAATACAAGATAGTTTTCACTACACCGTGGGGGACATACATCTATGTGAGAATGCCATTCAATCTCACAAATGTAGGGGAAACTTTTCCATGGGCCATGGATGTGGAATTTGCAGATTTGATTAATGCTATAATGGTGGTGTATCAAGATGATCTTACTGCTTATTCCAAAAGGGGGGAAGATCATGTAGGGCACTTGGATAAAATATTTATTAAAGCTTTGCAATATGGTACTAGTCTCAATCCCAAAAAATGTCACTTTTCTATTACAAAGAGTAAAATTTTGGGACATATTGTATTAAAAGATGGGATCAAAATAGACCCTGAGAGAGTAGAATCCATATAAAAAATCTCCATTCCCAAAAATATCAAGGAAATCCAATCATTTTTTGGTCAAATTAACTTTGTGAGGAGATTTGTGTCAAATTTTTCTAAGATTGTTAAACCTATATCCAAGATGTTGAAAAAAGGAGTAAAGGTAAAGTGGACTGCAAAATCCATAGAAGCCTTTATACCTATCAAAATAGCTATCAAAGAAGCCCCCATCTTCAAGTCCCCTGATTTTACCAAACCCTTTCAAATATTTTCTTTTTCCTCATTTCACACTATAGCAGTTGTTATGTTACAAAAGAATGATGAAGGTCATGAACAACCTGTATCTTTTTTCAGAAAGTCTTTGCAAGGGGCAGAATTGAAATATGATATCATGGAAAAACAAGTATTTACATTAGTCAAAGCAACATAATATTTCAAACCTTATCTTTTTGGAGCTAAAGTAATTGACTATGTCCCACATGCAGTTGTGAAAGACATTGTGATACAGATAGAGGTGATACGAAAATATGTAGATGGATCAGTAAAATCCAAGAATTTGATATGGAAATTCAGACTACCAAGCTAGTAAGGGGATAGGGTTTAGCTAGGGTGATGGCAGAGACAAACATTGAAGCAAATCAAATATGCAATGTAGAAGGTGAGGAGAATGCAGTTGCAAGCATTGAACATACTCCTTGGTACACAAACATAATGTATTATCTCAAGCACATGAAATGCCCTAAGGGGTTGAATGATAATCAAAAGAGAAATTTGAAGTTGCAAGCCTCTAAATATGTATTTATGGAAGGGGATTTGTTTTGGATAAATAGAGATAGAGTGTTCTTGTTGTGTCTGGATGAATCACAAGAAAAACATGTCTTGAGGGAGATGCATGAAAGGGTGTGTGGAGGTCATTATTCTACCAAAACCACTACACATAAGATTCTTAGGGCTGGCTATTATTGCCCTAAGGTTTTTAACGGATCCTTTGCACATGTAAGGAAATGTGAGGCCTGTCAAAATTTTTCAGGAAAATTAAAATATCAAGGAGCCCTACCCCTTATAACTTTGCAGGTTGAAGCTCCTTTCCATCAATGGGGAATTGACTTCATTGGAGAAATATAGGAAAAATCAAGTGAAGGACATAGATGGATACTGGTAGCTACTGATTATTTTACTAGGTGGGTGGAGGCAATCCCAACTAAGCAAGCAACAAGCAAGGTGGTGATAAATTTTTTGATGGAAAACATCATGACTAGATTTGACAAACCACTAAGAGTGATTACACATAATGGGATGTGTTTAGATCTGATGAATTCAAAGACTTCTAAAATACATATGGGATTACTATTTACTATGCTACCCCTTACCACCTGCAAGAAAATGGTTAGGCAGAATCCAGTAATTGAAGTCTTTTGAAGATAATAAGGAGGATGTTAGACACGAATAAGAAGGCATGGGACTCAAAGTTGAGAATGGTTGTATAAGCGGATAGGATTACAGGAAAAAAGGAAATTGGAAAGTCACCATTTGAACTGGTGTATGGAACACAAGCTAGAATTCCATTACAAAATCTTTTACTAGTTTATAATTTTATTCTGCAAGAGGATTTGGATATTTCTGAACCAACGGAAGCAAGAATGGAACAACTTCCAGAACTTGATGAAATAAGGAGAATGGCCCAAAAGGAAAATGTGAAGCTAGAATCACAAACAAAATATCTTTTTGATAAAAAGGCCAAAGATCAAAAGTTTGAGGTAAATGATCTTGTGTTAATGTGGAATGCTCGATGCCAGGAGAAAGGAAAGCATGGAAAGTTTGAGGCTCTATGGTTGGGTCCTTTTGTGATCATTGGAAAAGGAGGGGATGATTCTCATTATTTATAGAATATGTCTAGAGAGGAGCAGGAATTGCCAATACATGGGCAGTTCCTAAAGAATTTCTTCTCTTGAGGAGTACTTGAGGATTAAGGATTGCTAGTGCATGAACTATTCTAAAAGAACCTCTTGAAACATTATTTTCCATGCACAGTAGTCTAGGAATTCAATAGGGGCTAGGAGTTCCTAGTACATGGACAATCCTAGAGTTCCCTCATCATAAAGAAAAAAAATTATTTCCATGTATGGTAGTATAGGATCACTTCCATGTCCTCCATTTTCCACCTCTAATGCCCATTGTTTCATTTTTATATCCTTTGTGGTCTTGGTCTTCTCTCCCAAAATCTTGGATTCTTGCTATGTCCATAGGAGGCATACATCCCCAGTCAAAGCCATTGTTGGAGCTTTCACAATTTTCCCTGTTTGCTCATTCTGCTCTTGGGTTTTTTGATTGCCTTGAGTATTCTAATTTTACATTGACTGGTTATCCCAGTTGTTGGTTTCATTAGTTACCTTTCGATCCATCCGTGTACATTCATTACCGACACCTTATAGCCTACCCCATCAGTTTTATCTCGCTCAGGCTATCCTTTTCCTTAATGTCGAGTTGACCAATTTTCTACTTTGAGGGTCATTTTCCAGTCAACCTAGTCAGTTTCCCTTTTTTTGATTGATTAACATTTACCGCATGTGTAGGCTTTCTAGCCATTAGATGAATATGAAATAATCAAATATGGATCATTCTGGGCTGAACTTATGAGGTTTTCACAAAATGGTTGAGCAGTGTGTGGAATACTGATGCATGGATGTCGATGTCGAGGGTGGGCCCACCTACTCTATCCCATCCCAACGCCCGGAGCTTGAAGATTAACGGTGTCAATTGGAGTGTGGGAAATGATATGGACCATTCCTCACCATATCATGAATGAAAGGTGAGCACAATTTATGGATCACGATAGCATGAGAAGTTTCCATGTGTCAAGCAAGCAGAGCCTGACATAAAAGAAAAGCACTCCCCTACAGGGAAGCCCCGAGGGAACGCCACATGGAGAGCCTCGGTCAAGCTATAGGAAAAATCATAAAGGAAAAACCATAAATGAATTAAAGACCATGTGTAGTAATGTATAGTGGTTGTGGTGATATGATGAGGACATGGGGCTAAGAAACAAAGGCAATATAATATAAAGTAAAGAAAGGCTAGTCATTGTGACATGCCATGTGTTAAGCTGCCAAAGCTCGGTGGGAGATAAGGGAAGCAGTCAAAAGAAAGCCCCGATGGGATGCCACATGGAAGGCTCTCAGGAAGCTACTAGCGGTAGAGATTAATATATTAATTATTGTTACCACCTTTCAGTAGTATTTTTCTTGCATTGTTATGAAATGACGTGACTATTGATTAGAGGTTGATGGCCTCTAACAAGAATACGAACAGACACAGATCAAAAGGCATGGGAGATTTTTAGAAGAAGGATATAAAAGGGGGCTATGTGATAATTTTTTGGCATTGGTTTTTCTTTAGGAGGAGGGTAGACCAGTATGCATTCATAAACTTTGAAAATGATAATGGAGATATTTGATTTTGCAGCCTAATCTTGGTGTCAACTATTTATTGTAATTATTCAATTGTGTGGTTGTCTCCATTTTAATTCTTCTTTGTTATTCAAATTGATATATCAATTTTATATTCAGTTTGTTGATGCACATTTGTTGTATTTATGTGATGTGATTATTTGGTTCTTTCAAGTAGAGATTAAATCCTTCTAGTCAATCATAGTAACTTAGAAGTGTTAATTGGATAAATAAGAAGAACCATATAATTAGGGATATCAATTTGTCTCAAGTAGAATTTGTCAACTATTAATTTGCACGTTTATAGAAGTTATAAACCCTTATCAGTATGCCAAGCAGTTTGAATTATTACCATTATGGGTTGCATTTTCTAGATCTTCATTAGACTCCATATACCCAAAAAAAAGCACTGGTCTCACCATATTTTATTCATTTAATTTCATTAAGCAATTTTTAGAATTATGAAAATGTGTATAATTTTATATCTTTCCACTCCCAAATTGTCATTGTGGATAGATTGCTTGAGCAAGAAACACACATTCTAAGTCTTCCCATTACATGGGTACACTTGCCTAGGTTTGGTAAAGCCTAAAGAGAAGGTTAAAATCCATCATTTGGCCTTGTACGTTAGCCAAAAATGTTGTGAGAGCTTGGAAACCTCTCATGGTTCAAACTTGCATTTTTGAGACCTAACACCAGCCTTCAACCTTAGATTTAAAAAGGTATTAAGAAGTATTCCTAAAAATATGAGACCCAATGATGCACAATTTTTAATTGTGTATATGAGTGCCTTTGATAGTAAGATTGGATATTTGTTAAGAGATGAAGAGCCCTTAACATTGCAACATGAATATGATCATATGAATGAAATTCACAGGAGTGAAAAAAGAGATCAGGGTGATGATTTTTTTGAAAATCCTTTAATATTGCAGCATGATGATTATAGACAAGTCTATGATGAGTCTCAACAAAGTTCAAGAAATGTTGATCAAATATATTTTGTTAAAATAATGTCTAGCATGAAGAGACAAGAAGGAGAATTACCATATGAATTGTTACCAAGGTTCTTGGATTCCTTGTTAGAAATTCCTAAAAGGTTGAGACCTATAGATTTAGTATGTATTGACTTATTCTCGTACATTTATGATCCAATTTTTAGTACTTTAACCAAGGAATTGAAGCCTCAAGATTTGGATCAAATAATTGGTTGGATCAAAATTGTTGAGGAGGCCAAGTATGATTACATGAAAAATTTGAAATCTTAGAATGATAGTAATATTTACCCTATGGATAAGTATTTTTTAGAGGATAAACATCTTTCCAGTGATGTAGATGAGTAAATTGGTATATTTATATGTGCCACTAATATACCTTTGCAAATTGATAACCTAGATAATGAAAATGGGAGTTCTAATTATTCTTATGAGGAATGTGGATTTGTTTGTGAAGGTAATCTGAAGGCATTGTTCATATTTGAAGAGTGCAACAACATCATTTCTTACAAGGATTTTTTCCTTACTAGTAAATGAAAAACATACATGTACATAATTCTTGGAATGCGATTTGGTTATATCAAAACTGCAAGATGCTAGTAGTGTGGTTGGTGATGAATTTTAAAGTTAAGAATGTGTGTGTTAAGCATCCTGAGTCTAGATATGATGCTAAGAATGATGAGAGTTTTGTTACTAACCAATAGGATCAAGCCTCGATTATTTATGACTGCCCATATAAAACAAAAAGGGAATATGTGAGTGTCTTAGCAAATATGGATAAGGTAGTATTCAATGAGGATTGTATCAAAGGGGAATTGGGTCAAGAAACATGTATGGTTGCAATTAGAAACACTCAGGCAGTAACAAAAAATTTATATTAGAGCCAATGCATTCATCAATTAAGGAAGCATATGGGCACTTTGTTATTGACCTTATCACTCCTGATATATTCAACTCCTCTTATGAGACATCCTAATTTGAGATGGTTGTTGATAACAGAGGTAAATTGAACCATGTTAATGAACCTAAAATGGAGATATTTTTTTACGCTTGGGATAGTTTGGATAAAGCTATTTGTGGGGACATCCATGATTGAAATAAAAACAAGGTTGATATAGAGTCTGATAAATCAATTTCCCAAGAAAATAGAACAAAGGGCAACGTAATTGGGTTATACCACTCTGAGGATTATGAACACCAATTTGAATAGAAGCTTGTATATGAAAATTTCTTATTTATTACACAAAATAAATGTGTGTTTGGTACGGGGTAGAAATCAAATGATTATGACCTTGGAATACTAGGAATTAAATTTTAGTATCATTTCAAAGGGTCAAAATATGTGCCCCTGGATGGGATTCTTGAAAGGGGTATGTATAAGGGTTTTCATTTAAAAGACAAAATGAATTTGATGTCAGCTTATATAATGATAGTAATTAGATGGACTATGAATGATTCACTTTCCCTATCCACTTGTATGGGCATTTGGTGGAATATGGTTGTAAGCTAGATTAGATAGAGTGATACACTAATCATGTGTTCCAATCAATGCTTGACTGCAGTTCACAGTTGGATATGAATGACAAGGGTAAAAGTGAATTCAAACATATGTCCATAATGGTTGATTTCAGTCTCTGCAGTATGTACAACAAGCGGATAATTTATGAGAATTTTCTCAGCCTTGGCATGGTACAGATAGTGGAAAACAAAGTTTTTGATAAATAGGAGTATTAGTCTTAAGTGTGGTGGCTTGGAGCCACTAGATAAAGTTAAAGTCAGGTACAATTATAGGATGGAGAGTGAAAGCTTGCATATCAAATGAGGCTTCAATGAAAATGGGAACTAGATCTCTTAGCATGGTCTTGTAACTTTTGTACATATGTGGTTTTCTTTGCTCTGGTTTTCATGATTGGCCTGGGTTGGTTCTACCTTTTGGTCCTCTATGTCTAGTCTAATTCACCTAAAATTTTGGAATCTCACTCTATCCCTAAGAAATAGACATCCCCAACTGGAGCCATTGATGGAACCCTTAAAATTTTGGTTCCATTTTATAACTTTGTAAAATCTAGCCAGCTTAAGTGTGCCTAGACTAAGGGTTTTTCTCATGGCTCTTGCCTTGTAGTTTTCCTTCTTTATTTTGAAATCATTTTTCCTTTGACCTGGTCAATGTTATGTTCTATTTTTGACCCTTTATTTCCCATTCGCGGTCATACTAAAACATCTTATGTCATTAGAGCTCATGAAATTGTTGGACCCTTGTGCCTAGGTTTGAAATTCTTTTATTTTACAAGATTAATAAATTGACCTTTTTTGGCCTTTACATACTTTGAAAAATGTGTTTTAATGACCATTGAGGCCTTTTATCCATCGTCCTAGGAAATTTCTCTTTTCAAAACAACTTGCAGGAACATGCTAAAATCCTTCATTTAAGTCTCATCCATTGTCTCATCGCTGATAGCTTTAGCATTGTAAGTTTAAATGCACGATGAGCAATGAGTGGTGTCTCCTTTATTTTTCACATCATGGATAGGTTTTGAATGATCAATATTAAATAAGCGATGCACAATGGACTTATTTTGTATGTTATTTCTGGTATCTCCTATATCGCTAATTGCTCATGTGTTTTGTAAAGAGGATTAGCGATACACAATGGCCCTTGGTACTCTTTGTATTTTCTCCTATCGCTCATCGCGGATCCATTTAAAGATTTGAGTTTCAAATTGGAAATGAGTGATGAGGTCATTTATTCAACGCTCTCTTTAATTGAGTTGAATTGCTCTTGTGAGCGATGTATCTTGTACCTTTTATTTTTCATGTAGGTGCACGTGTCTTAATCTTACTCCATCACCTTATCTCCCACCGCTGATATGATCTAGAGAATAAACTATGAATTAGCGATGTGTCATGGAAAAGGGAATGTGATCAAGGACGGGTCTTAGATTCGACGACTGAGATCTTATCATGTGAATTCTCACATCACTATTATAAATTGTGGGAGGTAAAGTGTATCAGTGATGTATGATGTGAGATGAAGATCTCCAAGAAGGATAGCAATCCAAAGATTGTAATTACATCACGTCAATTTTCTTGTCACTAATTGAACCCTGGAAGGTCAGGGTAGATCTGCAACGAGTGATGGGATGGTGAATGTGTATTCTTTCATTTTTCAATTTTTTGTACTTCATTGATATGGATTAATGAGCACGAACCATGGTGGTGATGCATGGTAATTTTCAGATTAGAAGTGACTAATGAAGTTAAAAGTAAAACATGACAACTTTCTATGGTAATATCGCCATTTTTGAGGCACAAGTTGTAAAATCTAGAAAAGGCACTTGATGATCACCATTGAAGATATTTTAAATCGAAAAGGATCAATGAACCAGATTCAAAGTTGTTCAACTAAGTTGTCAGCTCACTCATGTGAGGCACCACTTGATCATTAATGGCTACAAGCTCCTGATTTTTATACTTAATGTAGATTTCCTGTTGACCTATCTAACTAGTTGTAGACTTCATGAATTGTGAGGTGTGAGCTAGAACGAGGTAGCATGTGATTTTTTGATCTTCAATTGCAGATGTATTCAAGTGTTTATCCTTGGTAAGTTGATTTTAATGTGTGCTCTATTCTACATCATCCATTTCTTTGTGTGAGAGTTTCATTCTTTGGGTTTTCTTGAATGTTTTGGGTTTGAGGTTTTTCTATTTTGTAAGGGGTTTTTGTCCAGTGTGTTTCTTCATAGTCAGTGATTTGCTAATCTTTCATGTGTCTTCAAGAGGACGAAAACCCATTAGGAGATCAAGAAGGCTTAGTGTGTTTGAATTTCAAGAAGATATTCATGTCATTGAGCATGAGGCACCTAGGGCTTCCACACCATAAAAGGGCAAGAACAAATCCCATGGAAAAAAAAAAAGCATGGTATTGTGAGCACCTACAATCTGAGGAGTTGAATTGTTTTTGAAGAATTGATCAAAGTTAAGGGGAAGGAGTTGGTTAAGACCAAGAAGAAATAAAATAAAAATAATAAGCATCACAAGGCTTATTTGGGTAGACACAGCTCTCCCATTGAGATCTTTAACAGCCCTTCAAATGATGATGGAATTACTAAACCAGACTATAGCCATTATTTGCTTTCTTTGGTACCATATGAGGATTTTGATGAGGGAAGAGTAGTTGCTCCTCCAATTTCATCGTGAGCATAGAGAGGGAAACCATACTCTAATGTTGACAAGTAGTGTCTCGGTACAGCTTTTATTTTTGATGACATCATTTCCACTGCATTAGGATCGTCCTCTTCAACATGCATGTCACTTTTTGGCTGGTGTAATGGAGAAGTGTTGGACTTTGTATCCTCAATAAAAAATATGCTTTTTCAAGGAAGTATGGAAGTTTTTGCCTCTGGTACTTGTGGAGAATCTTCTTTGGTCTACATGGTTGTGGGATTTCAGCAATTCTGCATCAATGAATAGTTCCTTTTGGAAGGTTGTCTTGTCTTCTTCAATCGACTAAATGGATTTTGTTATCTTTTGTTTCCCTTCATTCTGAAATGATTTTGAAAAACCGTCTAGAGAATATCTTTGAAATTAAGGTGAAATTTCCCCTATAATAAAAATATAATTTTATCTCAGCTTGTCATTTGTTTGCTCCAATTTCTTTATAAATGGGATTCCAGGGACCAAGATGATGAGGTTAGGTAGTGATTTATTTAGGTTTCTAGACACACAGGGATAAGAAAGGGGTTACTAGTTAGTCTACTAAATTTTTTTAGTTTTTGGTTTATCAATATGCATATGTAGTATTAGTGGTAATACTGGAAATACAAAATAGTAATATCACAAGTTCAACACCATTTTTCTCTCCTATGTATTAGTTTCATGAGTTATGAATAATAAAATCGAGGTTATCTTATTTGTCTCTATCAATTTATGATGGTTGTATGGCTTTATTCTTATGTTTTAATTCAAGGAATTAATGTAGATACTTGAATATAGTTGTAAATGTTGGAAAAACAAGGATAAACAACTGAGAAGGGGTGGGGTGAATCGGCTATTACCAAAATCAAACTTATTCTACTTTAATCAACCTTTAATCTTAGATCTGATAATTAATAGTGCAAGCATAAATCAATAACATATCAAAGACACATGAACACCAATATTTTATGTGTGGAAACCCTGTTAGGGGAGAAACCATGATGGATGTTAGTTCGCAAGATTATAACCTATTAGAAGTATAATGAGGAATGAATAAGGAATTCACTTGCATTCAGGCACACTACCTAGAGCTTACTGCTAAGAGGAAGGCTCACTACCTTACATACAATAATCAGATTAAATCCATCTGATGAACATGAACTAATAAATTAGCTTCTTCACAAGCCTTATTACAGTTCCGACTAGGCACAAATACACTTCACTCAACCTTCTTCACACTCTACTTAATCTCTTTCACACTCTTCTCTGCTCCTGAATGATTTGACCTTTATTCACACGCGTATTTCACATACAAACACCGAGAATAAATCAAAATGATGAAAACAACCTCTCTTATATATCCGCCACATGGAGTTACATCAACTACTTTTTCATCCACAAATAAATAATAGATTACAACTATCGAACTCAATACATAAATAAATATTAATGTGCACCAACACAAGTTAGTCATAACATAGTGAGTACTCAAATAAACACCTTTGAAAATTCCAAAAAAAAAAATATTAATCCTCATGGATCCGCAACACGCTATCACCAACATGTCGGCCAAGAACATGAAAACTAGCACACATCAGAGAAATCTTTGATCATGAACACTCTGATCAATGGAGATGTACAAAACTGATAGATCATGATCTAGACTCATCAATGAACATCACAGGAACATGTGCAATAACTTAAATTTCTATAATTTCATCCTCTTCATCCAAGAACACCTGCTATAGTAACAGAATGACTATAGGAACATAGAACTTCCTAACTTTCTCAAATCTTGATGCATACCACTAAAACTTTCAGACAACATACTAGATAGACTAAGCAACAAACGCTTTAGTGTGCACCACCTGATTATCAACTTACAAGAATTACCACCACTCTGACCTTCTCAGCTTCACTAGTTGTCTGTAATATATATTTTTTACAATTTTCTCAATCTCCTCGTATATACAACCTTAAGCATCACCAATGCTAATAGTGTTGACATCAATGACAGCCACAACATCCAACAATCTCCCCCTTTGGCATTGATGGCAACACATGATGTGAAAAATACCATCAACCCAACTAGTTCTTCCAAAAATATCCCCCTTAGATTGTTCACTCTTTTCCTGTTGTCTCCTTCCACTTTATTCTTCTCTCATGTTTTTCACATTTCTTCTCTCCCCCTTTCACATCAATGGAAAAGGTACGCATGCTCTGATCCTCATATTTAGCACATCTGACTACTCCCCCTGAGTAGCAACCACTACAACATCAATTCATAATAGGTTATGTCTATGAATTCATGAATTGATGCAAGGACCTGCATCACTTAGTTCTGATCAGGAGGGGAAATCACCCCTAACTTTCCTTTGAGATACTCAAAAGTATCCTTAGGAAATGGCTTAGTAAATATGTATGATATTTTCTCCTTGGTAGGTATATACTCTAGTATAACTTCTTTCTCACTTACTTTTTCTCTCAAGAAGTGATATTTGATGGATCTATTCTTTGTCTTTGAATGTAGCACTGGATTTTTAGAAATGTTTATGGTACTTGAATTTCCATAGAATATGGCAATGGGTTCTTCATACTCGATTCTAACATCTCTTAGCATTTTCTTCATCCACAATACTTGAGTACAACTGTTTTTAGTAGCAATATATTATGCCTCAGCATTAGATAATGAAAAAAAATTCTTCTTTTTGCTTAGCCAAGATGCCAACTTCTTCCCTAAGAAGAATGCACCACCACTGGTACTCTTCCTATCATCCACATCTCCTACCCAATCAACATTAGTGAAAGCACTCAGGATAAGATCATCATCCCTAGGATACCAAAGACCAAGATCAACTGTCCCTTTTAGGTATCTGAATATTCTTTTTATAGCAGTCACATGAGACTCTTTAGGATTGACTTGATATCTAGCAACCATGCATACAAAATTCATTATATTTGGCCTGGACTGAGTCAAATAGAGTAATCCACCAATAATTGACCTATATATTGTTTGATTTTCTTTAGGAGAATCATCATTCTATGTAAGTTTGTATCCGGTTACCATAGGTGTATGAATTGGCTTTGAGTCTTCCATGCCAAACTTTTTTAGTAACTCTTTTACATATTTAGAATGAGATACAAAAATCACATTATCTAGCTAAGTGATTTGTAGTCCTAAAAATAATTTCAGCTCTCCTATCATTGACATTTCAAACTCACTTTTCATTTCATTAGCAAACTTCATACAAAAATCATCATTGCCTTCAAAAATAATGTCATCAACAAATACTTCAATGATCAATTCTTTATTCTAATCCAACTTGAAATAAGATTGGTGTCAGCAATACCTTTATTGAATCCAAGTTTCAACAATTATTTATCCAATCTAGCATACCAAGCTCTAGGGGCTTGTTTAATTCCATATAGAGCTTTCTTCAATATGCATACCATTTTTTCTTTGTCAGTCATTTGAAATCCATCTCGTTGTTCAACATAGAATTTCTCTTCTAGCTCACCATTTAGAAATGTTGACTTTACATCCATCTAATAGACTTTGTAATTATTGAAAGTAGCATAAGCAAGAAATAATCTTATAGCTCCAATTCTAGCAATAGGAGGAAAATTTTCTTCAAAATCAATACCTTCCATCTATGAGTACCCTTTACAAACTAGTCTTTCTTTGTTTTTGACCACTTCACCTTGTTCATTCCGCTTATTCTGAAACACCCATTTGGTTCCAATCACATTTTTGTTCTGAGGTCTAGGAACAAGATCCCATGTATCATTTTTCTGTATCTACATTAGTTCTTCTTTCAATGCTTCCATCCAATATTCATCTTTGCATGCTTCATTGATATTGCTAGGCTCAGTTTTGGAAATTAGACAATACTCTTCTAAAATTCTTCTTCTATTTTGCCCACCTTTTCTCTTGTCTCCTATGATTTGATTGTCAGAATGATTTCACCTTACATACTTGGGAGTTTTAGTATTTTCTTGTGTTATTTATTTTGCACTTTTGCAAGTTTATGCTTCCTGATTCTCTTGGTTCATTCGGAACAATCTGAAGTTCATTCTATGTCTAAACATTATTTCCATTGTTATTACTATCATGTTGATCATCTAAATCATATCCACTGCATCTGGATGGTCTAACAATATCTTCATCAACTTTAACATTTCCACTTTCAACCATTTTCTTCAATCTTTTATTAAAGCACCGGTAAGATTTGCTCTTAGTAGAGTAACCCAAAAATATTCCTTCATCACTTCTAGCATCAAAATTGCCTATATCATCATCTCTCTTGATGTAGCATTTGCTTCCAAATTTTTTGAAATATTTAAAACTTGGCTTATAACCAAACCATACCTCAAAAGGGGTCTTACTAGAATTACTGTTGACATTCACCTAGTTAATGGTATACATAGTTGTACTTATATCTTCTCTCTAGTAGAAATAAGGAACATTTTCTTCCAACATCATGGTTCTAGCATTGTCTAGAATGGTTATGTTCTTTCTTTCAAAAACTCCATTTTGTTGAGGAGTCCTAGGAGTAGATAATTGTCTTTCGATTCCATGCTCTTCACAGAAAGAATTGAATTCTTGGGAAGTGAATTCACCACCTTTGTCTGACCTTAGGCATTTGATCTTCTGACTTGTCTCATTTTCTTCCATAGCTTTGAAGCTTTTGAACTTTTCTAATGCTTCACATTTTTCTCTTAAGAAAGCAACCCATATCATTCTAGAGCAATCATCAATAAGAAACATAAAGTACCTTTCACCTTGTAGACTTCTAATTCTAGATGGACCACATAGATCAATATGTATCAAGTCTAGTATTCCATTAGAGCTATATTGTTTGCTCTAAAAATAATTTCTAGTATGCTTTCCCATCTAACACTCCTTGCACATAGTGTTAGTAGGCTTCACTAACTTAGGAAGATATTTGAATACTTGAGTAGAGCTTATCTTAACAATGTTATCAAAGTTCACATGACACAACCTCCTATGCCATAACGAGCTTACATCAATCTGAGAAATTAAACAACTTTCACTAGTAGCACTCAAGTAAAAAATATTACCTCTTGTCTTTGCACCTGAACCAATCATATTTGCAGAACTTCCCCTTATTCTACACTTACCATCCTTGAATTGAATATTGTAACCCTTCTCTACCATCTATCCAACACTCAACAAGTTATTCTTTAAGCCTTCTACATAAATAACATCATCATTATTGTGCTTACCACCAAAAGAAATAGTGCCTCTGCCACGAATCACACCAAAAGTGTTGTCTCCAAATCCTACAACACCATCATATTTTTCCAAGCTTAAAAACTTGATTTTTTCACCAGTCATATGATGTGAGCATCTGCTATCAATTACCCACTTATTATTTTCTTCAATTTTTATTGCGAGAGCTTTCTCAACATTCACATTACTAGTAGATTTGGTGGAAACCTGATAATTTTCTTTTATAGAAATGAATACCCATTCATCTTCATTTCCAATTTGTTTATAAGATTTATCTTAGTACCACCTTCTTCATCATAATAGCATTTCTTTTGAAATATAGTCTTCTTAGGTTTGTACTTAGAAACTCTTTCAGGACATCTTGATGCAAAATGACCTATTTTACTGCAAGAAAATCATTTGATAGGTAACTTTCCTTTGTACTTACCATGACCTTTTGGAACTCTCTCCCGAATTGTATCTCTATTGGATTTTTTTGGATACAGTAGCTTTGAATGTAGACTCAGTCTTAGGAGTAGATTCACCAAATTCACTTAACTCAAAGGCAACAAGTTTTTCAATTAGCATGTCTCTTGTCACATTTGTCACTGTCCTGAGTTCATCAATAGCATGAGCTATTGTTTTGTAGGAGGGAGGCACAAATCCAAGTATCTTAGCCACAATTTATTCTTCATCCAAGGTTCCACCAACACATCTAATGCTCATCACCAGTTCATTTATCTCTTGAGAAAAAAGAGAGGATGTTCTCATCTTCACTCTTCTTCATGTCTTCCCACTTTCCTTTTAAACTTTGTATCTTAGCACTTTTCACTAGTGCATCTCCTTCATACAATGTCTCCAACGTTTTCCAGATCTCATGTCTATTCTTCAATCCTATCATATTTTTCATCTTTGAATCTATGAAAGCACTCAACAATGCTTCAATAGCCCTGGTATTAGCTTATTCATTCTTGATCTCATCTTCAAAGGATGGACCATTCTGAGGAATAGTATATGCACTCTGTGTGATCTTCCATAAAGGTTCTCAAATGCACTTCAAATGACACTCCATTCTGACTTTCCATAAAGAGTTGTTTTCACCATTGAATCTAGGGTTGTCCTTCTTGTAACATGACATCTTGGATCACCTCAAGTTGTTAGGCTTCTTCTTCTAAGGAACGAGTTCTGATACCAATTGTTGGAAAAACAAGGATAAACAACTGAGAGGGGGGGTAAATCAGTTGTTACCAAAATCAAACTTATTCTACTTTAATCAACCTTTAATCTTAGATCTAATAATTATTAGTGCAATCATTAATCAATAACATATCAGAGACACATGAACACCAAGATTTTATACGTGGAAACCCTATTAGGGGAAAAACCATAGTGGATGTTAGTCCACAAGTTATACCCTATTAGAAGTATAATGAAGAATGGATAAGGAATTCACTTGCAATTAGGCACACTGCCTAAAGCTTATTGCTCAGAGGAAGGATCACTACCTTACATACAATATTCAAATTAAATCCATCTGATGAACATGACTTAATAAATTAACTTCTTCACAAGCCTTATTACAGTTCTGATTAGGCACAAATACACTTCACTCAACCTTCTTGACACTCTTCTCAATCTCTTTCATACTCTTCTTAGCTCCTAATGATTTGACCTTTATTTGCGCATGTAGTTCACAAACACACACCGAGCATACATCAAAATGAAGAAAACAACTTCTCTTATATATCCGCCACACAGATTTACATCAACTACTCTATCAGCCACAAATAAATAATAAATTATAGTTGCCAACCTCAATACATAAATAAATCTTAATGGACACCAACACAAGTCGGTCACAACATAGTGAGAACTCAAATAAACACCTTTGAACACACCAAACAACAAAATATTAATCCTCATGGATTCACAACATGCTATCACCAACATGTCAACTAAGGACATGAAAACTTGAGCACACATCAAAAAAATATCTGATCACAAACACTCCAATCAATGCAGACATACAAAACTAATAGATCACAATCTAAACTCATCAATGAACATCATAGGAACATGCACAACAATTGAAATTTCCAGAATTTCATCCTCTTCATCCAACACTTGCTACAATAACATAATGATTGTGATGCAGACCAGGAGGCTCAATTATGCTGATTAGGCCTATTTTTCAAAGCAACATGCCTTTAAACCTATCATAGGACCATGAAACCTTGGTGCAGCAATTCATATGCCTTCAAACCTCCAAAATCACAAAAATATTCCATTGGTACGGACAAATACATGCCAAACTTGAAAAACCTTGTTTTAGGCACAATTCATGAGGGTTTATTGAAAATATGGGTTCCAAGACATATCATAACATTCCAATACATTAGACCTTCATAAAATGACCTGCAAAAACTCAAAACACTATCACATATAGAGTTCCAATCATATTTTTCCAAAACCTTACTTTAGTTCCTCAATTTCACTTGGAAAACTCATGAAAACACCCTAAGGCATCCCCCTAAAACCATACAACTTGTATTTTATGCCTCCCAAACCATTGGTACATCTAAAATTCCATGAAATAAGTCATTCCACCGAGTTACAGGGCTGGACAGCAAGTGGAATGACTAGAACATCATTTTTTACACCAATCAAACCCTCAAATTAGTTAGAAACAGGCAGTCCCAGAAAAATGAAGAGATCTCTCTCAAAAATCAATATTAGAACCTCTAATTGGATTCAGATGAAAGCTATTTCATTCCCCTACAAGATGATATAAGTCTCAGATCATATGGTGATGGTACAGATCCGTACAATGCTTGCAAAGTTCAGGAAAACAGGAAAAACATGGGATTTGAGACCACCCGGTAGTAAAACGGGGATATCTCACTCAATTCTCAATGAAATCACACCATTCCAACGCCAAAAGAAAGGTTATTTAATTATCTATCCAACCATAATAGGCTTGTAGTGTAAAACAATATGTACAGGTCGTACAATGCACGGGATCAGCAATTTCTTAATGGAAAACACAAAAAAACAGCAAACTTCTTATTAGAAACTCATTCCAAACTTCTCCAACAGCCTCAATTCGAGATCTTACAAAAATATATCATGTAATAACATCCAAACCACCCCTTGAACCGACCAACTACCATAACCACCTTTTGTTAGAGTCTAAGATGACAATTTTTGCCAATTTTGCTCTTAATCACTACCCCATTACAACTTGATCAACTTGATTTTGCAAATACCACCTAACTGACCTATTAAGCCCTCCAATACATTTAAAATGCTCATTGAGACCTTATTTAACATGGAATAAGACCCTACTCCCCATATCCCTTAAAACTCATGATTTCACATGGCCTTGGCATTATGAATCAAACTGACAAATTCAACTAAATGATTCAAAACCTTTTCAAATTACATTATGACTGGTCCTTTAGACCTTATTAAGCATAAATGAACACAAGACACACCTAGCTATCAACTTAGACTTCACAAGGTGTAGGTGCTCTTGCACCATACACCCCCCCATAAAAAAGACTCTTGCCCCAAGAGTGGAAACTTGTTCTTGGCCTTCTCATTGCTGCTTCAAGCATCTTCAGACCTGGTACTGATCTCTTTAGTCCTGGATCAAAATTTGGTGTTGTTCTATGCCTTAGACCTGCAGATAAACAAACATTAGAATCATATAAACCTGCTCTCTTCCTTGCTCCACCCATACATGGATAGCTCCTCACCATTCCTTGCACATTCTGCCTTACTGGCTCTGTGATCAGACCTGCATGCCTCTGCTTAATTTGTTCCTTTTGTAATGCCCCTAGACCTGCCATGTCACCATCCTCTTGTGCCCCTGCACTAACAACTCTATCCTCTTTTGCATTACCAAATTTCACTTGGCTTGCAGCAACCTTCATAGTAATGGGACACACCATAGTCCCAACAACAATTTCACCCTGTCCTTCATACTCCTTTGCACACTTATCACTTACCTTGATCAAATCAGACTTAGGCTTGAGTTCTCTCGTTGCCCCTTGCAAAAACAAACTCCATACTGTCTTAACATCATTTGTGGGTGCCTTCCTTGCTGTCACAACACCACTAATCTGTTCTAAACCTGCAACCATATCAGACTTACTGTCCTCAGGCCTTAAAGGCTCCTTCTTGCCAAACAACACTACCTTAGACTTACCCTTATCCCTTACACTTGTTTTCAAGGGAAGCAACTTAAAAGTTTTGTCCTCCTTCTTGATGGTGTATGTGTTCTCCCAGCCATCATATATAGACCTCCTATCAAATTGCCAAGGCCTCCCTAAGAGCACATGACAACAATCCATTGGCAAAATATCACATAGAACCCTATCCTTATACTCTCCAATCTGAAAATCAACATATGCTTGCTCTTTTACCACCAAAGTTTGATTATCATTGACCCAAGAAACTCTATAAGGTGATTCATGAGGTAACTTTTCCAAACTCAACTTATCCACCATCTCCCTAGACACTAGATTATCTTGAGAACCAGAATCAATGACAACTTGACACACTTTACCTTTGCTTTTGCATGTAGTTCTGAATAGACTCCTCCTTTGACTCAATTCTTCCTCCTTGGATGCTTGCAACACAGTTCTCCTTATCATGAGTGCCTCTCCTTCTTCTGATGTAAGGTTAACTATAGGTGAATTCCCACTCTCTTCATCTTCATGCACTAATTGATTCCTCCTTTCTCCACCATAAGAGCTTGAGGCTTGCTTTTCAGGACACTTGAAGGCTGGGTGTCCAGGCTGGTTACAATTGTAGCATCTTCCTGAGAATTGATAGGAACCTCTTCCTCCACCAAATCTGCCTCTTGAACCTCTCCATCCACCTCTTGAATCAGATTTCTCTTGATCCTTCTTGTCTTCTCCTTGGCCCTCATTGTTTGTCTTTGAACTAGGATTGAACCCTCTTCCTCTAGAAGTGTTGCCTCTTCCTCTTGCTGCTTTGTCTTGCCTTCTCTTCATTTTCTCCTCCACCCTAATAGCCATTTGATAACAATCCTCTACACTCCTAGGGTTAGCCAAAACCAATTCATCTTGTATATTAAGCCTTAAACCACCAACATATCTAGCAATCTTTTCATCTTCATTCTCATGATGACCAGATCTTAAACTCAATTTATAAAACTCCTCAGTATAAGACTTAATATCCATTTCCCTTTGTCTTAAGTTTTGCAATCTCTTAAACAATTGAACTTGGTGATCCTTGGGTAAGAATTTACCTTTGATTTTTGATATCATCTTATCCCATGATGTGATCTTAGACTTTCCTTGCTTCCTCCTCTCAGATTGAAGGTAATCCCACCATACCAAAGCATGACCCTGCAACTTAGTTTTTGCAATCTTGACCCTTTGTTCTTCAGGAACCTCATCACATTCAAAATGATTATCTATTGCAGCAATCCAATCCAATAGTTCTTCATCATTTAAACTACCACCATACTTAGGAACATCAAGTTTTACCTTAGGTTTGTCATTCTTTATTGCCTTCAGCAACCTTGCAATTCTTTGATCCTCTGGAGTAAGCTCTTCTTCCACATCTTCAAACTCCTCATCTTCCTCTTCTTCAGTCTCAGTCTCTTCCACTTCCCTTCTTTTGTTTGTCTCCAAGGCTATGACTCTCTCTTCCAACTCTCTGAGTTCTCTTGCATGCCTATCTTTCATCTCCTTCATCTCTTTAGCCATATCATTCTTCTTTGGAGGCATCTTGTCAACCTTGCCTCTTCTTCAACCCTGCAAAATGAAAATAGATCTACTTCCTGATGCTCTGATACCACTATGATGCAGACCCAGGAGGCTCAATTATGCTGATTAGGCCTATTTTTCAAAGCAACATGCCTTTAAACCTATCATAGGACCATGAAACCTTGGTGCAGCAATTCATATGCCTTCAAACCTCCAAAATCACAAAAATATTCCATTGGTACGGACAAATACATGCCAAACTTGAAAAACCTTGTTTTAGGCACAATTCATGAGGGTTTATTGAAAATATGGGTTCCAAGACATATCATAACATTCCAATACATTAGACCTTCATAAAATGACCTGCAAAAACTCAAAACACTATCACATATAGAGTTCCAATCATATTTTTCCAAAACCTTACTTTAGTTCCTCAATTTCACTTGGAAAACTCATGAAAACACCCTAAGGCATCCCCCTAAAACCATACAACTTGTATTTTATGCCTCCCAAACCATTGGTACATCTAAAATTCCATGAAATAAGTCATTCCACCGAGTTACAGGGCTGGACAGCAAGTGGAATGACTAGAACATCATTTTTTACACCAATCAAACCCTCAAATTAGTTAGAAACAGGCAGTCCCAGAAAAATGAAGAGATCTCTCTCAAAAATCAATATTAGAACCTCTAATTGGATTCAGATGAAAGCTATTTCATTCCCCTACAAGATGATATAAGTCTCAGATCATATGGTGATGGTACAGATCCGTACAATGCTTGCAAAGTTCAGGAAAACAGGAAAAACATGGGATTTGAGACCACCCGGTAGTAAAACGGGGATATCTCACTCAATTCTCAATGAAATCACACCATTCCAACGCCAAAAGAAAGGTTATTTAATTATCTATCCAACCATAATAGGCTTGTAGTGTAAAACAATATGTACAGGTCGTACAATGCACGGGATCAGCAATTTCTTAATGGAAAACACAAAAAAACAGCAAACTTCTTATTAGAAACTCATTCCAAACTTCTCCAACAGCCTCAATTCGAGATCTTACAAAAATATATCATGTAATAACATCCAAACCACCCCTTGAACCGACCAACTACCATAACCACCTTTTGTTAGAGTCTAAGATGACAATTTTTGCCAATTTTGCTCTTAATCACTACCCCATTACAACTTGATCAACTTGATTTTGCAAATACCACCTAACTGACCTATTAAGCCCTCCAATACATTTAAAATGCTCATTGAGACCTTATTTAACATGGAATAAGACCCTACTCCCCATATCCCTTAAAACTCATGATTTCACATGGCCTTGGCATTATGAATCAAACTGACAAATTCAACTAAATGATTCAAAACCTTTTCAAATTACATTATGACTGGTCCTTTAGACCTTATTAAGCATAAATGAACACAAGACACACCTAGCTATCAACTTAGACTTCACAAGGTGTAGGTGCTCTTGCACCAGATTGTAGGAACATAAAACTTCCTAAATTTCTCAAATCTTGATGCGTACCACTAAAACTTTCAGAAAACATACTAGATAGATCTAGCAATAAACCCTTTAGTGTGCACCACTTGATTATCAAATTATAACACTTACCACCACTCTGACCTTCTCAACTTCATTGGTTGTCTAGAATATATATTTTTTACAATTTTCTCAATATCCTCGATATATACAACCTTAAGCATCACCAATGCTAATAATGTTGACATCAATGACAACCACATATTAGCAATGCAACCACAACAACCAATAGTAAATTTGTATTGAAATTAATACTAGGATGCTAGTAAGAAGGGTTAGAACATAATGCTGAAATACTATAATGCAGCATTTTAGAGCTTCATATATTGCTAGGTGTGAAAATTACTACCATGTTATGTATGTAGTGATATTGACTTTGTTATAAGAATTAGGCATTGGACTAGGATAAGTAATTATATTGTTTTGTGTTGATTACTCAGTCATTACCCATTCATCAAATCAAATTCTATAAAAGGGTTACAAAGTTATGAGGTTTTTCCATTCTCATGCTCTAAGTGTGAATTATACTTAAGAAGCAACTGATTTCTTTAATATAGTTACTTATTGAGAATTTGTATGAGAATCATCTGTGTTTATTATAGTTTTTGTGATACATAATGGCATAAGGATATTATAATGAACACACTACTAGGGATCACCCTCTCGGGTTTCATAGAGCCCGAAGTGAAGAAGTAAGAGCCTCAGAACCTTTACTTAGGTGTTAGCCAATCCTTACACTTGCTAACCATTGAATTTTGGTAGATTCATAGGTAAGTGGTAGGATTAAGTTTGGTTCCCATAAAAATTAACCAACAAGCTATGATCTTAAAAATTATATTTTCAAGTTAAGCTAATTTGTAGGTCCAACCTAGGGTTTTAAATTGAAATTGCTAAGGAGATTTTGATGTAAATGCATAATTTTGTATTTTTGGCACCTTTGAACAAAGGTACCTTTTCTCAAAGGTCCTACCTTCACTAGAAGGACAGCATGCAAAAAATCCATTTTATAGCAAAAACCATTATTTTATAGAAACTACCTTCTATTGAAGGTGTTTAGTTGTGTACCTTTGCTCAAAGGTACCTTCAATTGAAGGTTTTACTTTGCTCGAAGGTTTGAAATTGAATTTATCTTGACCATTCCAAAATATTCATCTTCCCAAAATTGAGACACAACTCCATGATTTCACTCGATAACACATGCCAACACTCCTTAAATGAACCCTCTAGGACCAAATATCCATAGCTCAAGATTCATATGCATGAGAAGAAAAAGGATAAAAATAATGCACATGAAATAAATAATGGTAAATGCCTCCCAAGTGATAACTCGTTGAGTAGACCAAGAGCGGGGAATGTAAATTGTCCTCCAAGATATCCAAGTCCTCATGACTCATCCAAGAACGCTCTCCTCATAGGTCCATGTTGAACTCAAATCCAACCAATTTGTAGGCTCCTCAAACTTCTAATTGAAACCTCATCAATGAGTAACCATCCCAACACATGTATCTAACCACAAGAGAACTCCAAGCCTCACCTAATTCTCCAAGTATCCATGAGAACCTGTAACTGATCAATACATGCTAAACTCCAAATGCAGCATAGCACCATCATGAAGTAATCAAGAAAATGATTGTGTACTCAATACAAATATAACCAAACAAGATCAATATCAAAGATCCCATCATGAATTAGGAACATAAACATGAAAACATGATCTAACCATCTCCTCCTAGTAGATCACATGCTCCATATGAACATAACATATGCTCTAATCAACATACCATGCATCTGTATTGTGCCAAAAATAAAATATGCACAAACAAGAGTATACCGTGACATAATAGCATCATCATATCAAACAAGGATAACATTTAAAAAGACAAATCATATACAACACCTCAACAAAATGATGGTGATGATTGGGAATAGCTATTTTTAGAAAATTCTTGCAGAGGGTGAAGATGGTAATGAGGATACAAAGGGTGATCCTGATGGTTGCTTCTGGATAATCTTTTCTTGGAAGGGTTTGCCTCTTCCTATCTTGGTGTTGGTCATCATTGTTGTTGTGTTTCATGTGTTTATGTTGAGTTCCCCTCTCCTACTTGGGTCCCATGTTTTACCCCTGAGCTTTTTCTTAGCCTATGTAGGTGTTGAATCTGGCTTGGTCTTCCCTTTGTGGTGCGGGAAGAATGGGAATGTGCATGGTGATGCAAGGTTGTATTCTTCTTTCTTTAATAAAGCATTTTTTGTTGTCATTGTTGTTGATTCAGTGTTGGATCATGGCCTCTATTGCTCGCTAGCCCCTTTGGGGTCTCTACTAGGTGTGGTGTGGGTGGGGGTGTTAATTGTAGTGCAAGATGATGGGGAGGCTTTACTGCCTTCCTTTTATGTTTGGCTAGATTTTTTTGTGCTAAGTGGTGGTGTCACTTTTGTGGTTATTGTGGGAGGCTCTCCTAAGTTTATCATTTCTCTGCAACTCCTTGTGAGTGATGACTTTGTTCATTTGTTTGTTTCCCCTTCTTTGGGTTTCTTCATTTGGTTTGTGGCTCTCCATCTAGAGGATGCCTCTTCTTTGGGAACTTGTGTTGGCTATCACTGTGCCATGGTTCTAGGCCTGCTTGGTTTCACTTTGTCGAATTCTAGTGTTGTTCGCTGGGTCACTAGATCTGGGTCTTTTCGTGCAATGTTTGTGTTGTTTTGTGTTGGATTTATCCTCAGCAAGGGTGAAGGTGGTGTTTTTGGCCTCCTATTTCCTCTTTTGTGTGGTTCCCTTGCTAGTGGTTGGGGAAATTTCATTAGCCTTCTACCTTTCATTGGTTTTGGTTAGGGCATGATGCTTTTGCTGGTGTGCTCTGCTCTATGTGTGGAAGCTTTTGGGATTTTCTTGCCAACCTATGTTTCTTCCCCTTTTGTGGGGTTTGGTGGGTTCTTTTGGTCTCCTGAGGTTGTGCTCCAATTCAAGCCTTTGGTTTCTTTGTGGTGTGTTCCTTGGGCCTTTTCTAGTTGGATCATATGGGTGGTATCCTTAAGCTATTGGATGCGTTTCTTTTTTTCTTCTTCTATCATGTTTCCAATACCTATTATGCCAACGGTTGTAATGTCTTTCCCTTCTACTGTCACTAGTTTCTACCATGTTTTAAATTTGGATTATTTTGAGGTGGACTCTTCTTCGATTGAGAGGGGTCCCTCTCCTTTTGAGCTGGATATGGAGGTTGTTGAGATGGAAGAGATATATTTCCTCGCTTATGAGTTCCTATTGAGGTGGAGCTTGTATGTGCAAGTGAGTGGTGGCTCTAGTTTTGAGGTTTTTCATTTTATCCGCTCCTATAGAGGGGAGATCTCTCCTTTAGAGGTGGATCTTGGGTTGGTATACAATTTGGGTTTGTGTTGCAAGTTGGCTAATGCTTCTCATTATTCAGCTTGGTTCTCTATCTCTAGTTTTCCTTTTTCTCTTTTTGTGGCTAGGATATTGGTGAGAGGTTGGTCTTCTATGATTAAAATACTATAAATTTTTTCTCCTATAATGATGAATCCCTCCCCTATCGAGGTGGAGCTATAGGTTGTTGAAATGGTAGAAAGTGCTTGTATATAGAATTTGGTGATTCTTTCCCCTCTTTGGTGGGAACCTATTAGGATTAGTTTTTTAGTGAAAGTTCTATTGCAGTCCAACTGTTGCAAGTGGTTTGTGGCCTAGTTGTTTTAGACAAGTATTTAGGGATTGTTGTGTTGTGGGTTGTTTCTTGGCTCAAGTTTTTTTTCTCCTAGTTTTGGTTTCAATAATGGGTTGTTATTTTTTCTTTGACTTAGGACTATTGTTGGTTTTGAGTGTTCTATCATACCTAGTTACCTAGCAACCAGGTTTTATTGGTGTTTCTATTGTGTACTATAGTGTTTCTACAAGTGTTGGTTTGTTGTTGTGTTGGAAAATTTTGAGACTTTTCTATTTGGAAGTGTCCTTTTCTTAGCTTTGTAAAAGTCTCTTGGTCCTTTCAAAACCTTTCTTACCCTATCAAATACACCTCAACCAAAGACTCCATGAATCCTCCATGGCTTCAATATGTCAACATCTCCAATGAAAATGAATACTGTGATCCATCACTAATGATGAATCACATCACTTCCAAAAACTCCCACTAAGCTATGATACCAAGATAAACATGGAATCATGACAACTATCTCCTCCATTAATATCGTCTAGTTATACACACATAACTACATTTCAATTAAATCAAGTGAAGCCAAGAAGGTACAAGCACCAACAAACCATCAAGAATGTATCCAACACCACCAATCCATCATTGTCAAAAGCTCCCATTAAAATTTGTAACCAAGATATCCATGAAATAGTGATAAAACCATCATGCTACAACCAAAACTTACTATCAAGGTACTATAAACATCATCCATTCTCTGATCTTGAATCACACATGCTAATTTATAAATGACCACAAACAAGTCCAACTAATTTTTTTTTGTAACAATAATGAATCAAACCTGGTGGATATAAATAGTCCATAACTGAGTCATCCCACTACAAAAAATGGGTCACTAATCAAAAACCTATATAACACATAGATCCAATCATTGAAACATGGAAACTCATCACCGCATTAGTAAATTGTTAATAGATATATCAAACAGAATAATATTGTAGATCAAATGACTCAAACATCAAATCAACCTTAGATCTAATTTTCCAAACATGTCCACACCCAAGTACCATGGTCAAAGAACCAAAAAAGTATCTAGGAGATAAGAAACTAAATCACCACCAAAACACCATAAACTTGATTTTGTTGTGTCAATGCAAAAGTGTACCTACATAATCATGACACCATAATCAACACCAACATTGCACCTACACTCAACTTTCACCCACATGAGACTCCAAGTCTCAAAGCATGTCAACCCATGTCCTCAAAACTGAAGACAACCTATGTACCTGTCACCATCAAAGTCCAACTCTAAAAACAAATGTAAACCTATACTAGGAAGAATCAAAATGATAATCAATTGTACCATCATTAAAATCACATTGAAATATGTACTCCCTCAAGGTTTTGCCTCTTGGCTCATCTAGATACTCACACAACCACATCCAAAATCTTAGACACCTACAAGTGTTCAAACAAGTACACAACTCTCTTTTCTCATCAAACTAAGAATATAAGAACACCACTATAGAACATACTAAACATTATCTCCAAAACCTATTTGAAATTGAAAAAATGATTCCTTATGCAAAATTTATGCACAAAATCATGAAATCAAGAACATCGGGCTTTCAAGCTCCAAAAATTCGTTAAAACAACAAAATCAAGAAACCAACCCTACACCACTATTTAGTGCACAAAGAGATCTTTCCACTGAGTATAAAAAGTGAAAAATAGACCATTTGAGTGAAAGTTATGCCCATTTGAAAAAATGCCTAATTTGGCTAGTAGGAGTAGCTAGCAAGTTACCCCCAAGCAGAGCCACTAGTGGTGGTGACACCTTGGGCGACGTACTAGTGGTGGGTGGGTGGAAAATTTAAAATTGATTCTAAATCCATTTACACTTGTTCATTCTTAATATTTCTACTAGAAAACTCGAAAGGGTTTTAAATTTGGATTAATTCTTTTCTAAATTTCAAAAAATTGGTGGATTTAATCAAAATGGGGTGGTTTTTAATATTTAATTTTAAAAAATAGGCCCATAGTGTGCTTCAGTTATGGAATCTAGTGCTCAACATTGGAACCAAAGGATAGTGCCCACTAGCCCAACATTGGTGGTCATTGATCAGTTGCTAGCCGGTGGGGCTGACACCCATATCGATTGTCAGTCAATACTGCCAACCATGCCAGCGCAAGCAATACAAGTTCTGCAGACCCCCTACCATAATTTAATTTTATAAAATTTTCAACATGGTTTTTAAAATCATTTATTTATTTTTTAAATTGTAAGGATTTAATTTTCACCAATGGGTGATAAAAAAAATTAATATTTTATTTTGTAGGTGAGAAAAATTGTAGGTCATATGACTGTATGGCCAAAAAAATTGCATTTTTCATAGTGAGGAAAATAGGGCATATTTTATATGATTTTTTCATTTCTCGGCCAATCAGATCCAATGGTGAGGTCCATTTTTTCCCATGGGATCATCTACAATACTTCTCCCTCAAAACCCTCATTTGAATGCACATCCAAGAAACCCTTTTCACCCAACATTTTTCAAACCCCAAAATATACAAACAACCCATCATAATAGAAAACCAAAACCCCTCAGATGTACAATGAACAACCTACAAAACCCTCATATCTTGCCACAATTTCCATTCTCTCATGAAAAATCATAGATTCAAACTTAAACAAGATTTTATCAACCTAGGGGTATCCAACCATGACCATGGCTTTGATACCAAATGAAAGGAAACTTGCAACCATCTAATGATAATATACACATAACCCAAAAGAGAAATCTATGCAAATAAGTATTCATAATCCACATGCAAGAGAATAGAAAAAATACCCATCAAAAGATGACACAACATATACCCTAGGAAAACCCTCAAGAGTGAAAAATCCAGCCTCCAAAAGCATCTATCACTCATGTATTATTCAACAATAAACATTACAATACATCTTCAAATTTCTCCATGAACACCTTTAAAACATCAAGCCTTCTAAAAGCACTCCATATTAACAAGCATATAACCACACATCCCATGTCATACTTCAACCCTCACAAATGCTAATAATCACTAACCTATCAAACAACCAACCTGAAACAACTACCCATGTGGTTTCTTTTATAGAAACAAGCTCCCATAAAATCACCAAGAGGTATTACATAAAACCATGTGACTAAAACTATGAGATTACAAAACCATGACCCCACATTTAATATTGGGTACTTTACTAAATTACTTTCCCTAATATTAAATAAATACATTTTTTTAACTTACATTATGTCCCAATATTACATACAACATAAATTGTCCCAAGGAATATTAAATCCTAGTGATGCACACACTTCTAGATCCCCTTAGGTGTACCACACACATAATAATAAATTAAACATTATAAACATTATGAAAGGTTTACAACACCTAATTCCTAAAATTATAAGGAACACCACCATAAGAGATGTCAAAGGGGCACTACTCAATGCATGAAAGGTCACACGTTAGAGAATATCATACAAGATACCACCACTAAGAGAGGACAAGTTGTGGAATAAAAGGTCACACTTTAGGGAATACTAGTTGTACTATTACCACCAAAGGGAATATCAAGCCTAATATCACCATATGGACAATGCTAATATATATTGAAGAGGCCATGCTTTGAACTAAAAAGGTCACACTTTCTAGGAGATGTATGTTATCATCAATTAAAAGGGCTCATTTATTATGAAAACAATGTGTGGGGGAGTATATGCCCCCTAAAAATGTTAGCTTATTTGTTACACTAATATTTTAAGGTGATACAAAAGGATCCATTGTGGCAAGGAATGAACCTAATGCAAGGATACCTAACCTTTTCCCCCCAATCACAGGGACAAAGATCAACCAAAATGAATGATGAAATCTTGCTCCTTGTAAAATGAAACATGATTAAATAAATCATAGTTTATGCCTCCATGCATGGTAATTATTATTTTATGATACTACAGCTACCACATAGAAAATAACAAAATACATATATCTTAGTCTAAGATTCGATCAATTTTATCACTCTAAGGATCGAATTCTTCCAATTTATTTTTCAAAAACATGGAATTCATCAGTAATGTGTCCAAATATTCTATGATATGTGTAATAGGCTATTTTTTTATTCTTCCTTTTAGTATCCCTTCTTTCATGTAGAAGATGTAGTGTAATAAACCCCAATTGTAAAAGTGTTGCTAAACTATGACCAATCTCAAACAAAGGATGTGGAGCAGGTAACAAACCTTTTCTAATAGGAGCATGAATTTTGTGTGATTTGGATGATGGAGAAAATTTTTGATCTAAAGGTGGAGGACCTTGGTATCCTATGCCTTTTGTGTCTTCAGATGGCATTTGTTCTAAAAGGGAATGGATTTCATGTTCATTCTTTACATCACATCCTTTATTTTTCAAGATCTTAAAGCCTTGGCCATAACATTTTTTCAGACTAACAAGTGTAATAGTAACTTTGTATTTTAAGTATGGTGACTCAGTGGGTAGTATTGGCTCATCATTTTTTTTATCAATAGGTTTCACCATGTGCCTAGGTTGAGGGATGGATTGTAAATCATTTTCACTATGTGATGTGTGAAACCTTTCAAGTGGTGGTATGGTGGGTGGTGTTGATTGTTGGTATGGGTGATTAGGCTATTTCATTGAAGGATAAAGGACCACATTACTCTCAATATTAGGCAAGGTATTATTTATTAATTCATTCATGATTTCCTCCTCTTGTCTCAATATATCCTCATTAAGGAGATATACATTGGGGGATGAAGGAATATCAATTTCATCATTTGAATTAAAGTCGTGTCCAAACACATAGCATGAAACATCAACCAAATATTTCAAGGAAATCAACATTTTACCAAAACATTTAGCCAAATAGTGACAATAATATACTTGCAATGAGTTTCAATTTTTTATACCACAGCATCCTAAAAACTAAAAGTAGAGTCAGACAGAGGATCCTAAGAGGGTTCTATCATAGAAATCTAAGCAAAAGTAACCTTGAAAAGGTCACCCAACATGCCCTTGTCTAGAAAATAATTTTTCTAAATTCAAATTTTGAGTGTGTGTAATATTGTTCTAAGGCTACTATTCTATGTGTGTGCAGGTGTGACAGTAAATATTTTTCTATAATTTGACTAAATTAAGATTAAGCAATGTAGAATGAAAGTATGCAACAATTTTGAAAAGAATAGAAATAAAGGACAATTCCAGATGCAATTTCCATATGTAAAATTCAGCAATTGATTGACCTTAGTATGAAAAATCTGAACAATGATGATTTTTACATATTTTTGACATAAAAAAAAGTAATTTTTCACCTTTTGAACTATATGCAAAGTGTCTAAATAGATGTAATGAACACTTTTAGATTTGATTTCAGACCTAATGTATATTTTTCAATACAATTAGAATATATATATTACCTATGATGAGTGAAATTAACCCTATTGCAACCTATGATGCAATATGATATGTGATTTTTTGGATTTTATACCTTTTATGATGCAAAAATGAATGACCAATGGAAAACAATGCAATACTAACCCTAGATCTAGGATTATATGCTTCAAATTTTAGGACTATAATGTTAATATATCAAGTTCACCAAAATGATGAGGTAGACATGTGAAACCCTAGGTCTCCACCTTGTGATTTCACAAGGGCTCTCTTTTCCACTAATTGAGGGGGCTTCCTCTTTTTATTAAATTCAAGATTGGCTAGGATATGAGCTTGACTTGCAACATAAAATTTAAGTCAACCAAACCTAGGATATGAATTTAAAGGCTTGCAAATGAACTTTGTAAGAAATGTAATGATATGAATAATAAATGATGCAAATAACCTATTTTGATGCAAAAATAGAAAATCTAGAAAGTCAGACAAATTCAGAGTTTGGAATCAAACTCAAAAGAGTTTTTTGCACCTAGAAAATAAATTTGGGGTTGATTTTGGAGGACCAAGTCACCTAGGGTAACTATGTCCTAGTGATTGATTCTAGAATTTTATTTCATAGTCCTCTAGAGCCTGCTCATAACTTTCTTCCTTTCATGTCTCACTATCAGATCTTTGTCAAGTAGTGAGATAATTTGTTTTTTGTATGTTGTCAAGTTGTAGGGTTTCAATAGAATAATGAACAAATGATATTCAATATTCCATGAAACTTCTTTAGATCTTAAATGTGTGCATTCAAAGAGAGAGGAAGGGTTGTGTCATATAGGGGCTTACCTCAATCAAACCCCGTTGTTATGTTTCCACCTCCACAATGAAAAAAATGATAAAAGAGAGCTTATCCTTTTAAGGGATATACACTAAATGATAAATGAGTGACAAATCAATAATGGACTACAACTCACCACCAAAATCTGATTTTCCTTGAAGGAATAATGTAGCACACATCACCTCAATGCTTGATTGTTCTTGTCCTCCTATTTTCTCTTTTTTGTGGGCCCCTTGTTGGTGGTTGGGGAAATTTCATTGGCCTTCTACCTTTTGTGGATTTTGGTTGTGGCAGGGTGCTTCTACTGGTGTGGTCTACTCTATGTATGGAAGCTTTTGGGGTTTTTTCTCTGACCTATGTGTCTTCCCCTTTTGTGGGGTTTGGTGGGGACTTGTGGTCTCCTGAGGTTGTGCTCCATTTGAAGCCTTGTGGTTTGTTTGTGGTGTGTTCCTTGGGCCTTGTCTGGCTGGCTCATATGGGCAGTTTCTTTAATTTGTTGGATGGGTTAATTTTTTCTTCTTCTATCATGTTTTTGGTGCCAATTAAGCCAATGGATGTAATGCATTTCCCCTCTACTTTCACTGGTTTCTACCATGTTTTATAGTTGGATTATTTTAAGGTGGACTCTACTTCTATTGAGGGGGATCCATCTCCTTTTAAGCTAGATATGGAGGCTATTGAGATGGTAGAGAGATCTTTCCTCTCTTATGAGTTCCTATTCAGATGGAGCATGTATGTGCAGGTGAGTGGTGGCTCTAGTTTGGATGGTTTTCATTTTATCTACTCCTATAGAGGGGAGCTCTCTCCTTTTGAGGTGGGTCTTGGGTTGGTATACCAAGTGGGTTTTTTTTGTAAGTTGGATGATCCTTCTCATTGTTCAACTTGGTTCTCTATCTCTAGTTTCCCTTGTTCTCTTTTTGTGGCTACAATATTGATGAGTGGTTGATCTGCTATGATTCAGCTACTATAGAGTTTTTCTCCTATAATGATGAATCCATCCCCTATTGAGGTGGAGCTGGAGGTTGTTGAAATGGTGGAAAGTTCTTCTCTACACTATTTGGTGATTCTTTCCCCTCTTTGGTGACAACCTATTAGGCTCATTGTTTTAGAAAAAGTTCTACTGCAGTCTAGTTGTTGTAATTGGTTTGTGTCCTAGTTTTTTTAGGCAATTATTTAGGACTTGTTGTGTTGTGGGTTGTTTCTTGGCTCAAGTGTTTTCTTTCTCCTAGTTTTGGTGTTAGGAATGGGTTTTTATTTTGTCTTTGACTTAGGATTTTTGTTGGTTTTGAGTGTTCTATCACACCTATTTATCTGGTGACTAGGTGTTGTTGGTGTTTCTATTGTGTACTGTGGTGTTTCTACTAGTGTTGGTTTTCTGTTGTGTTGGAAAATTTGAGATTTTCTATTTGGAAGTGTCCTTTTCTTAGCTCTATAAAAGGCTCTTGGTCCTTTCAAAACCTTTCTTACCTATAAAAAACACCTCAACCAAAGACTCCATGAGTCCTCCATGGCTTCAATATGTCAACATCTCCAATCAACATGAATATAATGATCCATCGCCAATGATGAATCACATCACTTCCAACAAATCCCACTAAACTGTGATATCAAGCTAGACATGGAATCATGACAACTATATCCTCCATGAAGATCATCTAGGTCTACACACATAACTAAAATGTTAGTAACATCAAGTGAAGCCAAGATCTCTAAGCCAATAAGGTACAACCGCCAACAAACCATCAAGAATATATCCAACAATGCCAATCCATCATTGTCAAAAGCTCCCATTGAAATGTGTAACCAATCTATCCATGAAATAGAAATAGTGATAAAACCATCATGCTACAACCAAAAATAACTATCGTGGTACTATAACATCATTCATCCTCTCATCTTGAATCACACATACCAATGTATAAATAACCACAAACAAGTCCAACTAACAAATTTTGTAACAATAATGAATCAAACCTGGTGGAAATAAATAGTCCATAACCGAGTCATCCCACTACAAAAAATGGGTCACTAATCCATAACTTGTATAAATCATAGATCCAGTCACTAAAACACGCAAACTCATCACCGCATTAGTAAATTGTTAATTGATATATTAGAGAGAATAATCTTGTAGACCAAATGACTCAAACACCAAATCAACCTTAGATCTGATTTTCCAAACATGTCCACACCCAAGTACCATAGTCAAGGAACCAAACAAGAATCTAGGAGAAAAGAAACAATCTCCTAACACCAAACTAAATGACCACCAAAACACCACATACTTGATTGTGTTGTGCCAATGTTAAAGTGTACCTACATGATCATGACACCATAATCACCACCAACATTGTACCTACACTCAACTATCACCCACATGAGACTCCAAGTATCAAACCATGTCAACCCATGTCCTCAAAACTAAAGACAACCTATGTACTTGTCACCATCAAAGTCCAACTCTAAAAAAAAAATTAAACCTATACATGAGAAAAATTGTAGGTTGTATGATTGTATGGCCAGAAAAATTACATTTTTTATAGTGAGGAAAATAGGACATATTTTATATGATTTTTTCATTTCTTGGCCAACTAGATCCAATGGTGAGGTCCATTTTCTCCTAGGGGGTCATCTACAATACTTCTCCCTCAAAACCCAAATTTGAATGCTCATCCAAGAAACCCTTTTTGACCCACAAGTTTTCAAACACCAAATCTACAAACAACCCATCATAATAGAAAACCAAAAACCCTTAGATGTGAAATGAACAACCTACAAAACCCTCATATCATGCCATGAATTTTATTCTCTCATGCAAAATCATAGATTCAAACTTAAACAATATTTTCTCAACCTAGGGGTATCCAACCACAACCATGGATTTGATACCAAATGAAAGGAAACTTGCAATCATCTAATGATAATATACAGATAACCCAAAAGAGAAATATATTCAAAATAAGTATTCAAAATCTAAATGCAAGAGAATAGAAAAAATACCCATCAAAACATGACACAAGATATACCCTTGGAAAACCCTCAAGAGGGAAAAACCCAACATCCAAAAGCATCTATCACTCATGTATTATTCAACAATAAACATTAAAATACATCTTCAAGTTTCACTATGAACACCTTTGATACATCAAGCCCTCTAAAAGCATTCCATATGAACAAGCATAAAACCACACATCCCATGTCATGCTTCAACCATCACAAATGCTAATAATAGCTAACCTATCAAACAACCAACCTGAAACAACTACCCATGTGGTTTCTTTTATAGAAACAAGCTCCCATAAAACCACCAAGTGGTATTACATAAAACCATGTGACTAAAACCATGAGATTACAAAACCATGACCCCACATTTAATATTGGGTACTTTACTAAATTACTTTCCCTAATATTAAATATATACATTTTTACAATTTAAATTATGTCCCAATGTTACATACAACATAAAGTGTCCCTAAGAATATTAACTCCTAGTGATGCACACACTTCTAGATCCCCCTAGGTGTACCACACACATAATAATAAATTAAACATTATAAACATTATGAAAGGTTTAAAACACCTAATTCCTAACATTATAAGCAACACCACCACAAGAGGTGTCAAACAGGCACTACTCAATGCATGAAAGGTCACACCTTAGAGAATGTCATACATGATACCACCACTAAGAAAGGAAAAGTTGTGGAATAAAAGGTCACAGTTTAGGGAATACTAGTTTTACTATTATCCCCAAAGGGAATATCAAGCTTTATATCACCGCCAAGACAACACTAATATAGATTGAAGAGGCCATGCTTTGAACTAAACAGGTCACACTTTGTAGGAGACGTATGCTATCATCAATTAAAAGGGTTCATTTCTTATGTAAATAATGTGTGGGGGAGTATATTCCCCCTTAAAATGTTAGAGTACTTGCTACACTAAAATTTTAAGGAGATACAAAATGACCCCTTGTCACATGGAATGCACCTAATGCAAGGATAGCTAACCTTTTCCCCCCAATCATAGGGACAAAGATGAGCCAAAATAAATGATGAAATGTTGTTCCTTGTAAAATGAAACAAAATTGAATAAACCCTTTTTTATACCTCCATGCATGATAAGGATTATTTTATGATACTACAGCTACCACATGGCAAAGAACAAAATACATATATCTTAGTCTAATATTCAATCAATTTTATCATTGTAAGGATCGAATTCTTCCAATTTAATTTTCAAAACATGGCATTCATTAGTAATGTGTCCAAATGTTATATGATATGTGTAATAGTCTATGTTTTTATTTTTCCTTTTAGTATCTCGTCTTTCATGTACAAGTGGTAGTGTAGTGAACCCCAATTGTAAAATTGTTGCTAAAGTGCGATCAATCTCAAACAAAGGATGTGGAGCAGGTAGCAAACCTTTTCTAATAGGACCATGAATTTTGTGTGGTTTGGATGATGGAGAAAATATTTGATGTAAATATGGAGGACCTTGCTAGCTTATGCATTTTTTTTCTTCAGATGGCATTTGTTCTAAAAGGGAATGGATTTCATGTTCATTCTTTAGATCACATCCTTGTTTTTACAAGATCTTAAATCCTTGGCCATAGCATTTTTCTGAGCTAAGAAGTATAATAGTAACTTCTTTTTTGTAGTATGGAGACTCAGTGGGTAGTATGGGCTCATAATGTTTGTTATCAATAGGTTCTACCATGTTCCTAGGTTGAGGGATGGATTGTAAATCACTTTCACTATGTGATGTGTGAAATATTTCAAGTGGTGGTATGGTGGGTGGTGTTGATTGTTGGTATTGGTGATCAGGCTATTTCATTGAAGGATAAATTACCACATTTCTCTCAAGATTAGGTAAATTATTATTTATTAATTCATTTATGATTTCCTCCTCTTGTCTCAATATATCCTCACTAAGAAGATATTCATTGGGGGATGAAGGAATATGAATTTCATCATTTGAATTAGAGTCATCTCCAAACACACAACATGAAACATCAACCAAATATTTCAAGGAAATCAACATTTTACCAAAACATTTAGCCAAATTATGATAATAATATGCTTGCAACGAGGTTCAAATTTTTATACCATAGCATCCTAAAAACTAAAAGTAGACCCAAATAGAGGATCCTAAGAGGGTTCTATCACAAAAATCTAAGCAAAAGTAACCTCGAAAAGGTTACCCAACACACCCTTGTATGCAAAATATTTTTTCTAAATTCAAATTTTGAGTGTGTGTAATATTGTTCTAAGGCTACTATTCTATGTGTGTGGAGGTGTGACAATAAATATTTTTCTATAGTTTGACTGAATTAAGATTAAGCAATTCAGAATGCAAGTATGCAACAATTTAAAAAAAAAATAGCAATAAATGACAATTCCAGATGCAATTTCCATATGTAAAATGCAGCAATATTGATCTTAGTATGCAAAATCTGAAAAATGATGAATTCTATATATTTTTTACATAAAACAATGCAATTTTTCACCTTTTGAACTATATGCAAAGTGTCTAAATAGATGTAATGAACAATTTTAGATTTGATTTCAGACCTAATGTAGATTTCTAAATGGATTTAGAATATATATATTACCTATGATGAGTTCAATTAACCCTATTGCAACCTATGATGCAATATGATATGTTATTTTTTGGATTTTATACTTTTTATGATGCAAAAATGAATGACCAATGCAAAAAAATGCAATACTAACCCTAGATCTAGGATGATATGCTTCAAATTTTAGGACTATAATGTTAATGTATCATGGTCATCAAAATGATGTGGTGGAAAAGTGAAACCCTAGGGCTCCACTTTGTGATTTCACAAGGGCTCTCTTTTCCAGTAATGGAGGGGATTCCTCTTATCAATAAATTCAAGATTGCTAGGATATGAACTTGGCTTGCAAACTAAAATTTGAGTCAACTGGACCTAGGATCTGAATTTAAATACTTGTAAATGAAATTTGTATGAAATGTAATGATATGAATAATAAATGATTCAAATAACCTATTTTGATGCAAAAACAATAAATCTAGAAAGTCATAGACAAATTTAGAGTTTGCAGACAAACTAAGAATAGTTTTTTGCACCTGGAAAATGAATTTGGGGTTGATTTTGGAGGACCAAGTCACCTAGGGTAACTATGTTTGAGTGACTGATTCTAGAATTTGATTTCATAGTCCTCTAGAGCCTACTCATAACTTTCTTCCTTTCGTGTCTCACTATCAGATCTTTGTTGAGTATTGAGATAATTGGTTTTTTTGTATGTTGTCAAGTTGTAGGGTTTGAATACAATAATGAAAAAATGATATTCAATATTCCTATAAAATTATTTAGATCTGAAACTTGAACATTCAAAGAGAGAGGAAGGGTTGTGTCATATAGGGGCTTGCCTCAATCAAATGCAGTGTTGGTGTTTCCACCTCCATGATCACAAAATTGATAAAAGAGAGCTTATACGTTTGAGGGATAGAGGCTAAATGATAAATTAATGATGAATCAACAATAGATTGCAACTCATCACCCAAATCTGATTTTCCTCAAGGACTGAATTCATGCACATCACCTCAAGGCTTGATTATGAATTGGCTTGATTGCTTGAAAGACCTATAATGGTTAGTCCTCACAAAGAAAATTATAACATAAACATGAACAAATTCACATACAAATTGACATGATACTTCAATGTTGCAATGCTGCGATAAATTTTCTATTCACGTCTCTTGACTTGATAATAATGCTCTTGATCACTGACAATACCAATAATTGCCTATTGGTTTTCAAATGATGAAATTACTAGGTATTTATATGCAATTAATCTAATTTCCCAAAAAATAAATCTTCATAGCTAACATTTGACATTTTTAATTCAAATAATAAAATGGAAACTATGACATATTCAAATTTAGAGGAAAAATAGGGGGACAAATTCACCTAGGGTGAATTAGTCTTGTCCCTATCTTGTGGGGTGTAAAGTGTCAAAAGAAAAATATTAAATTTTTGCATTGGTTTTGCAAATGGGTTGTCTTGATAAATTCCCAAATGATCCATGGAATGAATAATTTAGGAAATTAGAAATACAATTAGGTCCATGCACTTAGGAGGGAGAAAAATATAGTGTGAAATTGTCAAGGGTGACCATTTATGACACTACAATGTCAATAATCCTAATGACTCATTCCATCCTAATTGCACACTTTTCATTTTCCTCATGAACACAATGTTTAGTAATGGTTCCATAGAGATACTTGGTAACAACTCCCTCCACTCAAGAATTTTAGGAGCTCACCTCTTCAAATATTATGATTATTTTCATCAAAATGAATAAGAGAATGATGAAAGGAATGAAAAACTAACTATAATGTGATCTAATCATTAATATCACAAAAAAATAAAAAAAATAATACACAAATTAAGAGACTAAACCAAAAAAAACTAAACAACCATAAGATCACCCCCCAAAATAACATAATCATGAATTCCCCAACACAAAATTATTTTGGTAAAAATTAATTGTAAATAAGTGAAGAAAAAATGAAGAGACATAGAGAAGAAAATATATATGATGTATAAATATATCCAATGTAATGATGGGAATGTAATATAATTTATATCAATATAGTATAATTAATCAATGGTTATATATGATATTATGGATTGTCAATTATTTAATGTTTATAAGTTATTATGATACCTTGTTTGACTATATAGTATATATTAATATTTGACCCCTCTCCTACTATAGAGTATGGAGTATAAATACAACAAATAGAGAATACTTAGGGCATAGAACTTTGGTCTGTGATCCCCCACTTTTCTTACAAATATTGGTTTCATTGTTGGGACAAAATATGATGATTTAGGTGTAGATGCATCACCTTTAAGATCATTCTCACACATGCATGCCTCATTTTAATCATTATATGCTTCAATTTTATTTCATAAGTGGATTGATCCATGTAAAAAAAAATTATATGATAATATTTAGGATCCACATGATATTCCTCTAGACCACAAGGCATAAAATTTAATGAACCCCAATTTTTGACACACAAATTACTAAATTAATGTCCTAAGGGTTAATTTTGTATGATACCATTATTGGATGTATCCATTGGTGTACACATTGTATCGTTGATGATCGATAAGTATGAAACAAATATTCCCTTTAATACAAAATCTTAGAAATTTATGAAAAGTGGGGGGAACCAATTTCACAAAATGCAACCCAAGAAAGATATCATAAGTCATTTTTTTGGGTATCACATGGTATAACATGTCTAACTTGTGGGGAATGGATTGAATTGGAATAAAAATAGCACCCAAACAAGATCTATACATATTATCAAATACTATGATAGTAAGATCCAATGATCAAATCCTTGATATGTCTACTTTGAATTATTTTAAAAAATACCTAGTGCAAATGCTAAGAATAGATCCACTATCAACTAAATATCATTTTTATTGAATATCACACTAATCCAAGATGTGTAAAGGTAGTTCTTTCTTAAGTACCTTATTATTTAAATTTAATTATCATCAAATGATGTACCATGAATTTTTTTTCCCATTGTGGTTTTTTATTAAATCCAATTTATATTTTCTCTATGGATTGTTCCATTATCTTTAAAAAAAGTTAATGTACACAAGAGGTTCCATAGAGTTATTTTTTCTTGAGTTCTTTGCAACTATTGAATCATTTCACACTCATTAATTTTATATTTAGGTTAGGTTTATGAGGTAAGTTGAGTGTGTTAGTTTGTAGGATAGATGGTGGTAAATTGACATCTTATACTCTTCATAACCTTTGATTGTATACCCCACAATATTATAGTCATGTGAATTAGAGACAACATTGAAACAAGGTGTAGGAGACACATAATATATATTGATAAATATATCAGTTTTGAAATACATATTACAAGATGTCATCTCTAAGTCCATATTATCATCATGTGACTTAGGGCTAGAAATATTTTTGATAAAATCATTGGCTAAATTCATAAAAAGAAATGTAGAGAAAAATGATGAATCAAACCATTATAAATATCAACCACTTAGGTGTAGCATCATAAAATGTCGCCCTTGGAAATTTCACACTATATGAAAACCCTAATTTGGATATATAATTAATTATATTTATAACTTGATCATTTTGAGTCTAGATTGGGAAAACACATTTAATTCCCTAAGTTCCCTTTTTTTTAGGGCAAAAAATTCCTAGAAATGAGTGTGGTCATCCTTGTCCTAAGGATGTGATTTTAAATTGAGTTTTAGAATTTTGTATTTTCAAATAACCCAAGGTCAAGCTAAGTCCAAAAATATCAATTGGGATACATATATAAATGTTTCCTTGTCATTTGAACATTATAAAAGAAGAACACTCTATTATGAAATATGAGAAATTATTATGTACAAATCATAAAGATATGTATGTGACTTATTATCTACATGCTTGTTATAGCAAGATATTGTGTTATGTGACTAAACCTTGCAATTTTTAAAGGAAATTCATGCATTATTCATCAAATCTTTGTGGTAACTTATGGTGTGGAAACACTTCATTAAGGGTTTCATGCCTAAGGTAACATTATCAATTGTTGTTCATTTATTACAATCATTTATTATTTACTTTGCCTCTTCCTAACCGAGGGTACACACTCTTTATCTTCATTATCATTAATGTTGTACAAGTGGGAACACCAATACAAGGGTTTGAGCTTAAGGAAAAATATTATATAGCACAAGTTTCCTCTTTTCATGTGTGCAGGTCATATCTAGAAATTCCATCAACAATAGATTGCAAAAGAGTAGAGAGTAGACTGTATTGGAGTGATCTAGCATTTTAACTATTCAAAACCCTAGGAATAGGGTGACCACACCCCTTTCCTTGAATTTTAGGCTCATATTTCTATCATAGGTTCCCTTTGTCTGTACATTCCATATTTGTATACATTTATGTATTTTTTATTTTTTTTTGTGCAATCATTCATATTTTCATCTCTAGGGTTATATCAATTAAGTTAATCAATTACACACATCAAATCTTCCCTTCTTGCTACAAAGGAACAAAACCCTAATATATTGGTTCTCCTTTGAGGTAGTTATCCAATCATCAAACCCTATTTGGTTTGTGTTTCAATGTTAAGCAAAGGGAAATGTAGATCTAGGATAATTTTGTTCTTTAGACCTAGGATCACTTTTCCCACTTAACATTTTGGTGAACCCGACATTTCTTAAACTTGTAATTTATTGATTTACATAGTGCTAATTTTGTAATCTTATAAAAAACCTAGTTTATTTGAATATCTTGTTATTCATATGCATTTATTTCATTTTGAAAATAAATAATTTGCATTGCTTGTTCACTAAACCCTAAACACTTTGGTGAATTCAATTTAGATCACATTTGAAAAATATTTTTTTGCAATTGCATAGTTTCATATCTATTTTTTATTGTTTAGGGAATTATATTTGAATTGTTTCATTTTAATTTGTATATTATATATTTACTTTGAAAAAGTAAATTTTTTAAAGATTTTTTGTTCTTTACATAAACATAAAATTAAATCTCTTTCTTCTAGCACTTCACTTGCATTTATGTGTTAATGACACCTTATCCTACCTTCTACCTCCTAGGATCACTCATGTATGAAGCTCATTTGATGTATTAGCTCCTTTGAATGCCTAAAATCCCCAATTCATGCCTTCATATGTCTCTCATCAAAAATATAGCGTACATTAATTACCTGAGTTCTATCAACTTTAAAACCTTGATCTTTGACATAAAAAACATATAGATAGTATTACACATTTCCAAGCTTTTAGAATCCACAATTTTTACTCTTGGAATAGGGCACTCATGCCCCTATCCTATAATTTTGGCTTCATTTTTTTCACATGATTTTTGTATGTAGTCTTTTCTTTGATCTTACTCTTGTTCTTGACAATCTATTTTTATATTTCTAGATACTATTATACATTGTGAATTTGACCCTAATTCACCTAATCCATTACTTTACCCTAAAAATACTTGTACCTCAAAGAAAAAAGTGATCAAAATCCTACCCAACTTGTTGGGCTCTCTCTTGGGGACAATAACCAAAAAATATTTCTATCTTAATTTTGTGTCATTTATCAAATTACCTTCTCAAGATGTTTCCTTTTACCACTTTACCCTCTTCCAAGATGTTTCCTAAACCAAAAATTGTTGTGCAACCACATCCTAATGTCCCTCAACCACAAATTAAACCAGTTCTTACTATTTTAGGTATCCCAAAGCTTTCAAAACCACTCAAAGTGTTACAACAACTTCATATCTTGGATTTTATCACAGATATAATACTAAACCAATTATCACTATTAGATTTATTCTAAATCATCCTAAACCTCTTGGTCACATTCTAAACTTTTCAAAACAACTTACTCAAAAAAAAACTCTAGATAAAGTATGTCATAGAATCCTAATTATCATACAATTTCTCACAAATACAATACCAAAAATAAAAAATAACCTAAAAAAAAACAAACCACTCCCACTTCCATTCCATTTCCTCGACCTTATCTTCCCCCCACATCTTTTCTTCCTCAATATATGAGAAAAGAGTATGATCTTGTTGAGAGACTTCATAATACTCAAGCTAAGATCTCTCTTTGGGAATTAATACAAACCTCACTTGCATACCATGGGATGCTCCAAGAAGCCTTACAAAAGATAGTGGTGCCACTGTCTATTATACTGAATGATGTAGCAACCTTTTTTGCTTGTATGCAAGCAATAAACTTAGATATTGCATTCCCTCATTATGGATTATCTTCTCCTAAAATTCAAAAATAACATGATCAAGTCTTGTAATTTAAGTTACCATTAATAGTATTGGAATAAAGTGTACTATAATCGATAATGAATCAAGTATTAATATTTGTAGAACTGACCTCTTACTTAATATGGGTATAGATACATCTCTCATAAAACTTGGTACTCTTTCTATTCATGACTTTGATAATTTGAGTAGACAATCACTAGGTACAATCACACTACCCATTTAGGTAGGACTTGAGACTTTTCCTACCCTTATCCATGTCACGCCCAATACTCTTTCATACAATCTTCTTCTTTGTATACTATGGATTCATGTGATGGTGGTGGTCCTATCTAGTCTTCACCGTACAATAAATTCTATATAACAACAAGTTCTATACATTTAAAGTGGATCAAATCCCTAAATTTTCTTTCAAGTTGAACTAGGACATCAACCTCCTATTTCTCAATTTCTTATTAATTTAATCCCATCTTCAAAAATTGAACCATTACCTTCCAGTGACAATAATATCAATAATAATAAATCACGTATGAATACACTCTTTGGTGATGATTGGGGTTCATTAAAATTTTACACCTTCCTTCATTAGAGAGTATAAAAGCTCACCATCAAAGCCTGAAGATCCAAAGGTTATTTTGGTGGAATCTACAAAATCTTTTCCTTCTTCTTCTCAAACATATAATCTCAACACTACAACTACTAACAACAATAATGATCTAAATAATATTTCATATTCAAGAACATATTTTGGTGATGATTGGGTTTGATTAGATTTTACACCCTCTTTTGTTAGAGAGTACAAAATATCACAATCACAATCTAAGGAAGCTTATGTTTTATTTGCACAATCTTCTAGAAAACTCAAATATACTATTCAAAATCATTCTACATGAAAATATTCACAAAATAATTATCACATGATGACAATGGGGGCTCTTTAGCTTTCATCCCTTGTGTGTTGGAAAATTCTAACAAATGATCCTTCTCCTGACATTTCAACACTCAAACAGGATTTGAATTCTTGCACAAGAATAAATTCTTATAATGTCAATATTTCTACTCCTTAGTCAAAAAATAATCATACTTCTCATTTATACAAGAATTCTCCTCCATATAATTTGGAAGAATATTATGGAGTTGGATTCAAAAGTCTTTTTAAATTTGGATACAATTAAACATGGAATAAGGAGATAAGGATCCTATGAATCTTACGTTTCACCTTGCTAAAAGGGGTTAAGGCTTCCAACCTCCTCCTTCATCTACATATAATCTTCCATCGTATAATGTATTTATGGCTTCCTCTTGTGAGAAACAAAACTTTTATTCACAAGAGAAAAGATTGTTTTCTACTTATCCTCTATCCCAGAAAGAGAATATTTTGTCAAGGCTTCTCAAAGCCCACTTGATTACTCTTCATCCTCCAATACACAATAAATTTTATAAACATAATCACACAAATCATTTTTTTTGTGAATATCATTGAGTTCTTGGGCATTCCACCAATGAATTTCAGGCCTTGAGCAATACAATACAAAAAATTCTTGATTGTGATGTTATCACTCTTCCATGTGTTTGTTCACCTACTCATTCTAAATGATGAACTCTCCTCTATTTTTTTGCTACTCACTATGTGGAATTTATAGCTCCATGTGTTGTCTTATTTTCGTTCATGGTGGTAAAATATTACATGCAACCATACTTCATCTATGGTAGAAAAATTATAGTCTCTAGCATGGTTTTCCTTGCCTATACACTTGGGGTAAAGGATAACTAGTTTTGGAGGTGTGCATCCTTCTTTAGGATCCCCTCTCTTCTCTCTTTCCCCCTTTGTCTCCTTAAAATATTAGAATAGAAATTATGCTAATTTTAAGGGGGGGATATCAGCTATCCATTGTGTGCATCCACACATGTATTTGTGTCTCTGGATCTTTGAATTATTGATGTTCCCTTCCATGATGGTGTTTTTCATAATTACCCCTAAGGTTTGGTTTTCAATCCATACCCCAAGATGTTAGATTGTCCCCCATGATGCTAAACATCTATGCACTATACATGGTCACCTAACATAACGTAAATTGCTAACCTATGATTTTTGTATTTTATATAGAAACCTAGCATAACACAACTTTATATCCTATTGATCCATCTACCTTATAAGACACCTAGAATAACACCACTTGTTAGAATTTGTGCTTTATGGGACATTTTTATCATATACATAAACAGGTCTAGCATAAGGAAAATTGCTAGCTTGTGGATCCATATAAATCATGAGCCACCTAGCATAACACAACTTTCTACCATGCATTATTTATGGGATATTTAAGTCATATCAATGATAACCTACAATAGAAAAACTTTATAGCATGTTATCCATGGTGGATTTTTTAAAATGTGCATTACCTTTGTTTGTATTTATTGATTTTAGAATTCCTCTATGTTTTCGTGCATTTGAGATATGATGCTTGGTAATTGAGGCAACCTTACATATTGAGGTCTCTTTACCTTTTTTTGGTTATTTTTTTAGAACCAAACTTGATCTCACCAAATGCCTATGAATTTTCCATGATTCAATGATAAGAAAAAGTAAGGATTGGCCAATAAACAAGTAAGGATTACTAGGCCCTTACTTCTGCTCTTTGGGATCTATGAAACCCAAGAGGGAAGTCTTGATAATGTTCAATTAATATTCTATTTTCATGTTATCCTAAACATTATAATAAACACATGTATTCTTATCAATCACAAATAGATAGAATCCCTCAAGGATTTGGTTGACCCTTACGTGAATTGCTACCTAAAGCAAGGAATAAGTGAAAATGCATAGTGATAAGTTGTAATTCAAGGTATTTAAATGATTTTCATTCTCATTTTATGCCCTCCATCAAGTGCATGATTGACTCATTTAAATTCAATATGACCAAAAAACTATACCAATTCATCTATCTTCAGGTAACCGAGTCACATTTGTAATAATCCATAATACATTAGAAATTTTGATTCATCATTTGGGGACTATTGATATATTGCATTACAATAGTCAACTCACTGTGTCAAAAACATAACCACTTAGTAATCCTAGAATCTTCCCTCACAAACCCATGATCTTATTTAAGCATTTAATCAATTCCTTGAACTGAAGCAGAAATAAAATCACTCATTCAATTAAAACAAATGAAGACAAACAAAAAGATCCTTAATCATTTCATTTATAATCTAGAAGATAAAATACATAGGAGAGAATATTTTTTCGAACATGCATTTTCATTTATATACTATTTGTATTGTAAAACTAATTAAGTTCATTACAAACCAACTTATACCCTATACTTCATACTAATCTATCCATCTATGCATTAATTTACAAATTTCTCCTTCATGAGCCAATTTTTCCAACATAGACCAATTGAGACTCAAAATTTGGCCCTAAAATCCCATTTATAGAAAATATGAGAGCAACAAGCTACATGAAAAATTACCATTTCAGTCCCATTTACATTTGACACTAATTTCATTTCAATTTCAAGATTTCCCAGATGGTTATATTTGTACTTTTTTAGTGGGTGAAAACACAAGAAGGCATAAACCCATATCATCCATTAGAGAAGACTAGCTAGCCCTAAAAAAGGCACATTTGTCACTATAGAAGCACCAAAATCTCTCATTCACGTCAACCAAAGAAGATTCTCCACATCAGCACCGAAGACAAAAACTTACATGTTCGTTGAAGAAGATGATCTCATCATTATGGCAGAGGTGTCATCAAAAATAAAAATAGAACTGGGGTGCTACTCTAATTATTTAGAATAGGAGTAGACACACCCATTCCATGTTCTTGATTGAAAATCGAAGGCACAAGAAATATTTCTCACAAGAGGAATTCAAACCAATGATAGAATATTGGAACATATGACCACATCGCTCATTGCTACTTCGAGACTCAAAGTTTACAACCAATATGTGATGAGAAAAAAAAAATGTAGAGAGCACAAAGGGTTATCGTGTATCACTAATGAAAAAATCAAGGTCCATAACTTATCTATAATATGTGATACAAAGAAAACACCACTCATCGCATATCGCTAATGTGAGTTGTGCATTCACAAAGCTATCCACGATTGGCGATGGGGAAAAGAAGTGAATGAGAACTTAAGTGAAAAAAAATTGCAAATGCCCATAAGTTGTATTGAGAAAGGGGGCCACCTAGGACCATGTAAGGAAAGGCCTCAAAATACATGAAACTATTTTATTCAAAGGATGTAACTTAGGCCAAACAAGGTCGATCAATCGACCTTATAAAATAAGAGTATTTCAAATCTAGGTATGAGGGGCTGGTAATGAAATGGATTCAATGAATTAAGTCACAACTTAACTGACCAAGAATTATTGGTAAGGGTTTCATAATGGATTATAATGGTGAAAAGGATGTAGGCTTGAGGGTTATTTAGGAAGGGCTTTGATAACACAACCCAAAGGCATTGATAGTGGACAAAACCCTAAGTCCAAATACTTGAAAATAACCAAATTTAGCAATATTTAGAAATGGAACCAAAAATGTTAGGGGTTCAATCAGTGGCTCTAGTTGGGGATGTTTTTTCCTCTAGAATAGAATGAGATCCTAGAATCTCAAGTGAAGTAGACCAAGCATAGAAAACCAAAACCAAGTTTTGTCTGGACAAGGCAAGAGAGCCAAACCCAAGCAACCAACATATGTACAATATTCACATGACTATAAAAAATGATCGAACTTTAAATTTTATTAGAAGCATTTTTTGATGTGCATGCTCTCAACCTACAAATGAAACCTCACCAAGCTTCAACTAAAATTTGTGTCCTAGGCCCCCAAAACTTAAAACCATTGTTTTCCTTTTTCGAAAACTTTGTTTTCTATTCTCTGCACTAAGCCCAAGCTGAAAACATTGTCATGAATTTACCACCAACTAATCTTGCTATGGTCACTATAATCAACCATAATTTCCATGTGCCTGAACTTTCCATTGTCATCATTAAATTTATCCAATTGAAAACTATACTCAAGAATCAAGTAAAATCCATGACCCATGTGATATTTAACCTCATTCAGTTCAGAATCACATTTAATCAAATACTCTTCCAGCTAGACTGGAAATTGAAAACATTAATAATCCATTTGATCATGAAAATCATAGAGGTTGACATCAAATTCAGTTTTCACATCAAACTGAAAACCTTCATAATCACTTTGTTCAATAGTTTCATCCTGAAATACTTTCCCTAAACCTTTGAAGTCACATTGCAATTCCACTTTTGATAGCCCATGATTAATAGAAGTCTCATATAAAACCATTGGGTCATCCTCTAGTTTATGTTCCATTTTAGGTAGGCATTCACCTTGTGTGATGAACAAGAAATTTTGATACACAGGAATATTTCTGAACCAATACTCACACTCGTGTGAGCACTGCAAATTAATTACATTGTCATATGCTTTACTGCCTTGGAAAAGGATTTCATCAAAACCTGTTTCATCTCTTCTCTTATTCAAATCAAGATCATCACCACAAACAAAATTATCCATAGAATTCCATGTAACAAATAGTATCTCCATTTCAGGTTCATTAGCATGGTCTAATTCACTCTTAAAATCATTATCCATCTCAATGTAAAATGTTTCAAAGGATGACTCAAATAACTCAGAATTGATAGGGTCAATAACAAGGCACTCATGTGCACTATCAATTGGTAGATGTGCTGACTCAAATGTGAAAGTTTCATTATAATATGAACAATCTTCTTCATCCTTTTCCTCATCAATAAATTCTTTGTCAAAAAAAATCATGTCCATTTTTTTGAAAAAACTTGCTATTCCATTTCTATTTCATATAGACAATCAAGAACAACTAGGACATAATATTGTTCATTAGTACCATAATTTTTATGATTATTAGCACTATTATTAGGCTCAATATACTGAACACACGCATTCTTGTCTTCAAACTCATCATTGTTCACAAGGCTAGCACACTCAAGTCTTGATATAATTGGATTGCATTCCAAGAATCCTTCACATGGAATTTTTTCATTCACTAGCAAGGGAAATATTTCCTTAGCATCAACATTATTCCATAATTCATGTGAAGAAAAAGCTTCTAGATCATCCTCATAGAAGGATTCATACTCTTTAGAAAAATAATCAGAAACTTCACTTCCCCTATAATCATCATCATAAGGCAATTCATTACCACTTGCACTGAGCTCAGAGTGTTCAGAATGAAAGTTCAAACTCTCATTTTTAGTACCTTTACAATTGGTTTGTAATTAAACATCCACAACACTTGCAAATGCATCTTTATCTTCATTATTGGTGTATTTATTTGCACATAGGTTATTTATGGATTGGTTATAATCATTGTTGTCACTCATACCACAAGATAGATGTCTATTCTCTTGATACACCCTTTTCAATTACTTGCATTGTCTTATGATTATCTTCAATAGGAAAACCCCCACTGAAACTTTTAGATTTCAGACTTTGTGCATAATCATAATTGGCCTCCTCAACAATTCTTATCCAATCAAGTATCTGATCAAAACCATGAGACTTCAATTATTTTGGCAAGGTACTAAGACCTGGTTCAAAAATATCACAGAACAAGTCAATGCACACTACATCCTCAGGTCTGAATTTTTTGGGAATTTCCAACAAGGCATCTAAAAACCTTGCAAATAGGTCATATGGTGATTCTCCCTTATGTATTTTCATACTCAACAATTATTTAACAAAAAACATCTAATCATTATTGCTTAAACTTTTTTGATGCTCAATCTAGAATTCACCATTAATTATACCAGGTGATGATGGACAAACCAAAAAAATTAGAAGCATCTCTATCATGATAATTACTTCTATTATTTGATCCGCTTATATGATATGTGCTAAAATAGCGATACTTGCAACCATATGTATTTTCATCATTGAGTATCTTATGTTATTTTCAATTTCCATGGAAATTTGATATGCATGATGTAATGTTAAGGGATCCTTATCTCTCAAAAAATAACTCATTTCTTCATCAAATGCACCAAAAAACACAACCAAACACTCTGCATCACTTGGTCGCATAGTTTTAGGAATGTCCCTAATTGCCTTACAAATCTAAGGTTGAAAGTTGGGACCAACTGCTTTTCATTCTTTTGGATTTCCATCAATTTTTTCCTTACTAAACTTCAATTAATCCTTTCACCAAATTGTTCTATAAATTCTATCATGAATTCATTCCATGAAGGTATAAAACATACTGGAAAATATGAGAACCAATCTCTAGCATCTTCCTTTAGAGATTGAACAAAGAATTTCATGACCACAACTTCATGTTTATCTCATAATCTCCCATCAAATCCATAAATGTATGAAAATGTCTATAAGATGATTCAAAACCTTTTCCTATAAATTTTGGCAAATCTCCCTTAACATCATTAGGAACAAGGTTTGGGAAACCCTGAATACTATTAAAGTTCAATGGTCTATATCTCCCAATAGAGAAATTTCTTTGATAGCATTACAAAGGTTGCACGCCCTGCATGTTCTTATTTGACATTTCATAGGGAGATACAAGGGACTGATAAATTTTATTGTACCCCTTTGAAAACCTCAAATATCAACTTCACAATTGATCATTCACTACCTTAATCCTTGATTTAATCATGATTTTAAAATTCATGACTCAAATACATCTGTTCCTATAATATTCTAGTGGGAAAATTTTAAAAATAAGCATACTTCTTCATCATAATATAGAAACTTTAAATTATATCTTAGAAGTATGTAAAATTACCACTACCATTCCCTTTTATTAGTGCTCAATTTACTTAATAGGGAACCAAATTCTTTCCAAATCACTCAACATGGATTTCACACAAATTTATGCTTCTTGAAAACCAAAACAAGGGAAATACCTGGATATGCTACAACGACTTTGAATTATGGTTTGACTGGAGAAATTTGTAGATCTGAATCCATTGTCACAATTTAATTAGGTTCTTTGAATAGAGTCACCAAATCCTTCTACAGAGGAATAAACTTCAACAATATGAAGTTGCATTCAAACATTGATTTCTCTTTGAGTCTTCTCCAAAATTTGAGTCTCACATGAATCCTTTATATTTTCTGCAACACAACCCTTGTCATGTTTAAAACTCAATATCTAAACCAAATGGTCAAACTAAGTAAATTATTTGACTCTCTCAAGATAATATTCGAGTCTTTTAAAATTTTCCTTTTAGCTTCATTAGGGTACTCCATCACATGAGCTTAGGCCTATCTCATCTATTCTCAGCAGGTTTTCTGGATTTTTCAAACTATTTTGCCAAAAAGTATAGCCTTTGACACTTTTCGCTCATTCAGACCCTTGCCTATGGATCTCAGACTATTTTTAACCTCTTTTTACCTCTTTCCTATCCTTGTTCTGAAAGTTTTGTAAGGTATTCTAAAACATTTTCATGCTTTCTTAGGCTTGTCATCACTCAATCAACCCTTTATTATGCTATAATGACCCCTTAATGCACATGCATGCCTTACTTTAGTGTGTTTTATGAAGCAATCCTGACAATTAACAATAATCACACTTTAAACCCCGACAACCAAGGAAAAATTCCCAAGTGGACTAGGTCGCCACCTTGGGTGACCTAGTCCCATGTGGCATAAAAATTGAAATAAACTTAATTTTCTTTCAATATTTTGTCTCTAAAACCCTAAGGTTGGCCTATATGGTGTTATTTCAAGAAAATTAGGGAAAAAATTGTATAAATAAGCCTAAAAACCCTAATTTCTCATTATTATACATCACTCAACTCACTCTCTTTTCAATCTCTCATTTCTCCTTTTTCTCAAGCAAGCTAGGGTTTGAGTAGTCTAAGTCAACAAAACATCTCTCAAGAAGCATTCAAGGGTTGAATCCTCCATTATTGCAACTCAAGATCAATCAAAAATGAAATTCAAACTCCATCACTCCTTTTTTTCTTGCTTCTTTACATTATTTCACCATTTTGGTTTGATTACCCAAAAGGGGTTTGACCAAGGTAAACCCCCAATCCCTAACATTCAACAAGTTTTCCCTCTTAGTGTGATTTGCAAGTCTTGTAGGAAGATTTGGAAAAGAACCAAGGTGGAAGAATCTTCAACAACTTTCCAAAGCTCTTCAAGGTTGAAGAAACCCTATTTGGAGCTTGGAGGACACCTATAGACCAAAATCTTCACTTTCAGGACTGAACACCTGGAGGAGTAGAAAACACAAACCAAGGGCTTCAGATTCTATCTTCTGATCTTCAAAAAATCAGAAGAGTATTAGGTCACCACTTTGGGTGACCTAGTCCCACTAAACCTATTTTTAAGGGATCTTGGTAGATCTGGATACCCTTTTGGTCAAAATGGGCTCCGAAGCAGTTTTCTAGAATTTTCCCTAAAAAGGACTAGGTCGCCTAGAATGATGTAAGTGCCCCAGCACACTTAAATTGAAAATTCAGAAACATTTATAGTCCTCATTTATATCCCCTACAATATTTTACATGCACGCCTCTTCAATATTATCCATTTTTGTAATAGTTTGTTCATATTTCTTAGGTTATCTTGTACATACTTGTATATCTCTATGTGTTTTCCAGCATAGTTTCAATTCTTAGGTTTTACATTAATAGTTAGCTTCTATTTTTAGTTTATTGCACTTAGACACATTTAATCACACACATTTTCATCCCCATTAACACATTAATACATAATCTTTGAATGTAACCCATGCATTTTGGCCCATCTTTCTCCTTTTAGGTGAAAAACCTTTGAAGTGTTAGAAAGCATTAAGTTGCCAAAATCTTCATTACATTTTGGTGAACCTAACGTGAATCAAAAATTACCTTGTTCTACATGCTACATTTATTTTTCAGATTTTTACATAGTGTAATCAGAAAATTACCTTCTTCTACATCTGAAATATTGCATTTCAACTCTTTAGTTTAAATCATTGCATTGTATTTTCTTTCTTCTCTCTTCTTACAATTTTTTCTTTTAAAATATGTGTCTTTGATTTTGTTTCAAATGGATTACATAAATTCAACATTCCTTCTTATGAGTTCAATGTAGATTACAATAATGAATTCCTTAAAGAACATGTTAATAACCAAAACATTGACACCATTCTTAACATTGCATTACCCCTTGATGAGGATATTAGTGTTGACAATCATAACAATCATAACAATCATACTTGTGCTTCTCCCTAAACCTCTCTTATTAGCGATGAAGGTATTTTGGTGACAAAAGATACAAGCATTAAGGGTCTTGATTTTACCTCCCCTCATCCCCCTTCCAAAGACACTAAACAACAACATGATGACATCATAAACACATTTCTTGACATCACCTTACCTAGTCTACCTATTCATGACCATCAAAATTTTTCTTCCTCTAATATCCATCCTCGATGCAAAGAGGACATGTTGGTGTTAGAATATCCTTCTCCTAAGATTCATGAGACTATTGACCCCCCTTCCCTAATGCTCCTAGCCTTTAGGACAATCTATTTGACACTCATAGTGGTCCTTCTCTTGATGCCTCTTCCCCTTGTGATGAAGCATGTGATGACCTTCTTCCAAGCTCTCATACTAGGGTAGATATTGTGGAACAAGATAATGAGACCTTTGAAAATTAAATAGACTCCCCTCTTACCCATCTCACCCTTCCCTATCCCATCATTGATCATTACCCTATTAGTGACAAAGTCATTTTAGAAGAACCAATCCTTTAATGTCATAAAAAGGAGGGTTGTAGTTCTCATAAAATCTCTCCTCCTATAGAGGACATCATGATGCAAGCCAAGGATAACATTAACTCTTCTTCCCAAGGGGATGTTAATATTCTTCAACCCCAACTCATCCTTTATCCCCCTTCTAGAAAATCTAAACCCAAATTCACCCTCTACCCACCTACCCACAATGTGTTTCAGCAACCAATTCAAGATATCATTTCTCATACACATTATACTTGCAACAATTTACAATCCCAACCATCAAACTCTACTCCATTACCTTCTTCCCCTCCCATTCTTCCTGTTGCCCCTCACTTAAATTCCTTCCTTAGGGAGTATGACCTTGTTGACCAACTAAGGAATACTCTCGCTAAAATATATTTATGGGACCTTATCCAAGTCTTCCCTCACTATCACAACATGATGCAGGATGCCTTACAAAAAATTCCTATCCCTTCTAATGCACAAACAACTAAAATAGCAGCTATGATTGAAGCCTTGAATGCTGACATTATTTTCCACCAAAGTGAGCTCCCTCCTTTGGATGTGCAAAAACAAGTTGAAGCCTTTATGATCATATCTCAATACAAATGCATAGGAATAAAGTGAACCCTTTTTGATAATCGCTTTGCAGTTAATGTGTGTAGCGTTAATATCTTGGATAAGCTCCATATCAATAAATCAACCATTCAACCTACCTCCTTATCTATCACTGGATTTGACAATGTAGGATAAAATTTGCTTGGTGTGATCACTTTGCCTCTTACAGTTGGATCGGCCACGTTGATCCATTTTATTCCTAATGATGTCTCATCTAACTTCATCTTAGGCAAGTCATGGATTCATGCCATGAATGGTGTGCCTTCCACTCTTCATCAAAACATGAATTACATCTACAAAAAACAAAGTGTACACACTTGACACTTATCCTAAACCTTACATTATCTTACACCTTGACAAAAACAAATCCAAACCCTTCACCACTTCAACACCCACCAAACAAGTGGAACCCGTACAACCAAAGTCCTTAGATGATGATTGGGGTTCCTTAAACTTCACACCTCCTTTACTTGGAGAATCCAAAATCACAAACAAAGACTCTAAAAATGGAAATGCAGTCTTGACCACACAAGACTCGGTTGATACTTCATAAGCATCCACCTTGACTACCTTAGCTAATGAAGCCAACAATGACCCCTCACCCAATCCAAAAATATTGAAAAAAATATATGGAAAAGGTTATGAGCTCATGAAACAACTTGGATATAGTGGAAAAGGATGTGGTACTAACAAACAAGGTATCTACAACCCTATCAAGCCTAACATGCAAAAAACACATCATGGTCTTGGATTTTGTCCTTTCATCAAAATCATCAAACCTTCCTCCAACACCAACCCTATCTCAAATCACCCTTCTAACCCAGCCTTAGAAAGTGATCCTTTGAACCTCACAAAGGAATATTTGCTTAAAACCAGTGTCATATCGCAAAACACTATTGATTCAAATTTTACACACTCCTCCAAAGGAGTATAAAAAATATCACAATCTATAGTGCCTTGCATAGGTCTAACATCCTATACTAAGCAAGACTCTTCTTTGTCCCAAATCAAAATATCACCTTCTACCCTTGATCAAGAGGGTATCTTGTTGAGACTCCTCCAAGATCACTTGATATCCCTTCCTCCTAGAACTCGCAAGAAATGTTCCACCAAACATTCCTTTTGTGCTTACCACTGAGTTCATGGTCATCGCACTAATTTATGTAAGGCCTTGAGTAGAAAAATCCAACATATTAAGGATCTTGGTCCTCTCCCTTATGTGGGGGCACCTCATTCCTCTAATTGATACTAATTTTCACCTCACCTTGCATCTCATTAATCCCTTCGACTCACTCTTGTCTTGCACTAAGTGGGGGCAAGGGGTTAGTTAGCCTTTTTCCCTCGTATGTCACTTGTTGTTGTCTCTTTTGACTACTCGTTAACCTTTCATGAACATATAAGAGAAAGCTTGGGATGTGGATGACATGTCTTAAGTTGACTCGCATGTGACATACAATCCCCCTTTCATGATGCATCTTATCGAAAACATATGACTCAACATAGGGCTTTCTAAACAAGCTCTCTTGTCCACTTCTTCTACTTTAAAGCTATTGCTCATAGCATGGTGTTTTTAAATTCCTTCAAATTGGGGGCATACATCAGCACTCTGATTTCATTGTGTGATCCTATTTTTTCTTACGATCCCCTCTCTTGAAAACATTAGGTACAATGTTGATCAAGATGAGACATTTTCATTTTTCCTCTTTTGCATACAAGATGAGTACATTTGCAATTTTCCTCTCTTGGTGGAATTACACATAATATTACTTAAGATGAGACATTGCATGAAAAAAGAAAAATCCCTTTGAAAAAAATCATTTTCAAACATCATTTCCTTTTGTGGCATCTTAGCAAAGTTATCACGAGGTATAAATTTTGTATGGTTAAGCAGGAAGCCCAACTAGCAGCATGAATTTCCCCATCGCCACATTTGTGTGTGTAAGTACATACCAATCATGTGTATGTTTCTCACTTTTTGGGACAACTCACCCCATGGAGGACCAGTGTTATGTGGCCCCAGAGTGAGCGCATATTTTTCACACTTTCTCCTCTCTTCATACTAATCCTTGTCATTGTATGGTCATGCGTCTAGTTTTCATGCAATGCATTCACCCTTGAATGTCTTTTGCATTGATGTCAATTTGACTTAGAATCTTGAATCCTTGGGGGCTTGACCACCCCTTTCTTCTTCACCATTATTTTCCATCTCCATTGGGCTACTTTAGTGTGAGTTTGAAGCAAGTGCATACTCTCACTAAAGTGGGGGCTAAATTTTATACCAAAAAGTGTAGCCTTTGACACTTTTTGCTCATTTAGACCCTTTCCTATGGATCTTGGACCATTTTTAACCTCTTTTTACCTCTTTCCTAGCCTTGTGCCAAAAGTGTTGTAAGGTGTTGTAAAACATTTCCATGCTTTCCTAGGCTTGTCATCACTCAATCAACCCTTTATTATGTTATAATGACCCCTTAATGGACATACATGCCTTCGGTGTTTTTTATGAGACAATCATGACAATTAAAAATAATCACACTTCAAACCCCAACAAGCAATAAAAAATTCCTAAGTGGACTAGGTTGCCACCTTGGGCGACCTAGTCCCATGTGGCATAAAAAATGAAATAAACTCAATTTTCTTTCAAGATTTTGTCTCTAAAACCCTAAGGTCGGCATGTATGGTGTTATTTCAAGAAAATTAGGGCGCAACTTGTATAAATAAGCCTAAAAACCCTAATTTCTCATTATTATGCATCACTCAACTCACTCTCTTCTCAATCTCTCATTTCTCCTTCTTCTCAAGAAAGCTAGGGTTTGAGTAGTCTAAGTCAACAGAACATCTCTCAAGAAGCATTCAAGGGTTGAATCCTCCATTGCTGCACTCAAGATAAATTACCAAGGAAAGGTAAACTCCATCACTCCTTTGTTTCATGCTTCTTTACATTATTTCATCATTTTGGTTTGATTACTCAAAAGGGATTTGACCAAGGCAAACCCCCAATCCCTAAAAATCAACAAGTTTTCCCTCTTGGTGTGATTTGCAAGTCTTGTAGGAAAATTTGGCAAAGAACCAAGGTGGAAGAATCTTCAAAAACTTTCCAAAGCTCTTCAAGGTTTAAGAAACCCTAGTTGGAGCATGGAGGACACCTATAGACCATAACCTTCACTTTCAAGACCAGACACCTAAAGGAGTAGAAAACACGAACCAAGGGCTTCATATTCCATCTTCTGATCTTTAGAAATTCAGAAGAGGAATAGGTTTCCACCTTGGGTGACCTAGTCCCAATGAACCTATTTTTCAAGGATCTTGGTAGATTTGGATACCCTTTTGGCCGAAATGGGCTTTAGAGGATTTTTTCCAAAATTTTCCCTAAAAAGGACTAGGTCACCCAGAATGGCGTAAGTGTCCCAACAGGCTTAAATTCTAGATTCAGTAGAATTTCCCAACCTCACTTCTAGCCCCTACAATATTTTAGGTGCACACCTTTTCAATCTTGTCCATTTCTGTAATAGTTTGTTCAATTTCTTAGGTTATCTTGTACATACTTGTATATCTCAATTTGTTTTCCAGCATAGTTACATTTTTTAGGTTTTACATTAATAGTTAGCTTCTATTTTTAGTTTATTTCACTTAGACACATTCAATCACACACATTCACATCCCCATTAACACATTAACACATAATATTTGAATTTAACCCATGCATTTTGGCCCATCTTTTTCCTTTTAGGTGAAAACCCTAGAAGTGTTAGTAAGGTGCCAAAATCTTCATTACACAAACAATACACACTGGTGTAGAGATCTCAAAGTCACCAGCCACATTTAGCGGGAAATTGGGAAAATACCCATGGAATTAAGATTTGTTAGTTTCAAGGAAAACGTAGCAAATTCTTGCAATATTTTGAGAGTTAACTCACGAATATCAAAACTAGACCAAAAATGGACTTGTACCTATCAAAGTATTTGAATCTAACAAATATGATTTGGAAACACATGTGCTTCATGAATATTTTCCCTAGTGGAGTCACCAATTTGTCGGTTATTTTTTTTAGAACCAAACTTGATCTCACCAAATGTATATGAAGTCGCCACGATTCAATGATAAGAAAAGGTAAGGATTTTCCAAAAAACAAGGATTACTAGGCCCTTACTTCTACTCTTCAGCTCAGTGAAACCTAGGAGGGTATTCCTAATAATGTTCAATTAATATTTTATTTTCATGTTATCTTGAACATTAGAAAAAATAGATGCATTCCTATCAATCGCAAATAGATAGAATCTCTCAAGGATTTTCTACCTAAAGAAAGGAATAAGTGAAAATTCATAATGATACGTTGTAGTTGAAGGTATTTAGATGATTTTCATTCTCATTTTGTGCTCTTGGTCAAGTGCAGGATTGACTTTTTTACATTCAAGATGATCAAACAACTAGACCAGTGCATCTATTTTTAGGTACAATAGAGTCACATTTGTAATAATCTATAATACATTAGCAATTTTGATTCAAAATTTGGGGACTATTGACATATTTCATTGCAATACTCAACTCACTGTGTCAAAAAAAAAAAACTACTTAGCAATCCTAGAATCTTCCCTCACAAACTCATGATCTTATTTTAGCATTTAATCAATTCCTTGAACTGAAGGAGAAATAAAATCACTCATTCAATTAAAACAAATAAAGATAAACAAAAATATCCTTAATCATTTCATTTATAATATGAAGAGAAAATACATAGGAGAGAATGTTCTTTCGAACTTCCATTTTCATTTATATACTACTACTACTATAAAACTAAAGTTCATTACAAACCAACTTATACCTTAGACTTCATACTAATCTATTCATCTATGCATAAATTTACAAATTTCTCCTTCATGAGCCAAGTTTTCCAACCTAGACCACTTGAGACCCAAAATTTGAGCCACTATAACTAGCCTTGAAATCCCATTTATAGAAAATATGGGAGCAACAAGCTATAGGAAAAATTACCATTTTAGTCCCATTTGCATTTGACACTTAATTTCATTTCAATTTCAATATTCCCCAAATGGTTATATTTGTACTTCCATAAGTTGGGAAAAAAAGAAGACAGAAACCCATATCATCCATTCAAGAAGACCAACTAGCCCTCCAAAAGGTACATTCGTCACTGCAACAACACCAAAATCTCTTTTCCACATTGACCAAATAAAATTATCCATGTCAGAACCCAAGAAATAAACTTATATGTTCATTGAAGAAGACAAGCCCATCATTGTGGTAGCAGTGTCATAAAAAAAATAGAACCGAGGTGGTACTCTAATTCTTCAGAATCAAAATAGACATTCTCGCTCCATGTTCTTGCTTGAAAATCAAAGGCATAAGAAATATCACACACAAGAGAAATTCAAACTATTGATAGAATATTGGAACATATGATTGCATCGCTCATCACTACTTTGAGACTCAAAGTTTACAACCAATCTGCGATAAGTGATAGAAGAAATTGTATAGAGCACAAAGGGTTATCGCACATCACTAATGCAAAACTCAAGGTCCATAACTTATCCACAATATGCAATACAAATGAAACACCACTCATCACATATTTCTAATGTGAGTTGTGCATTCACAAAACTATCCAGGATGAGAGATGGGCAAATGCAATGAATGGGAACTTAAGTGAAACAATTCTACACATGCTCATAAGTTGTATTGAGAAAGGGGACCCACTAGGACCATGTAAGGAAAGGCCTCAAAAGACATGAAACCATTTTATTCAAAGGATGTAAAGTCCAAACAAGGTTTATCATTCGACCTCATAAAATAAGACTATTTTAGACCTAGGCATGAAGGGCCAGTAATACAATGGATTCAATGACATAAGTCATAGCTTAACTAACCAGGAACTGATGGTAACGATTCAATGATAAGTTATAACGCTAACAATGACATAGGCTTGAGGGTTATTTAGGAATTTCTTTGACAACACAACCCAAAGGCATTCATAGTGAACAAAACCCTAAGTCCAGATACTTGAAAATAATTGGAAATTTAATAGGACATAGAAATGGAACCAAAAATTTTAGGAGTTCCATCACCTTTTTGACTCGAATCTTTATTTTCATATAGTTTGTACTAACATTGTTGTTATATGCTCTATGCTTCATGTTTGCTCCATGTTTGTCTCATGTACATGTTGTGTTTTCTTCATGTGTGTATCATGTATGCCTCATGTATTATGTGTTCTTTCCTCATGTATTTTGTGTGTTTGCCTCATGTATTATGTGTATGTGCTTTGTTTATTTTGTGTGTTTTCTTCATGTATGTGTGTTTTCTTTGTGTATTCATTGTGTATGCTCCATTTTTCTTCATTTATGTTATGTGTATGTGCACTCTATTATCTACCTTATGTATGATTCAATTCTTCCTTATCTTGCTTGTGACACATTAGTGACACATATTTTCCTTGACATTATGGATCAATAAGGTCCTAAGTTAAGGGGATATTTCCTCTCTTGGCTTGGTGTTATCATATCTCCCCAAAAATTTCATAAATAAATATATCTTCTCTATTCATTTAGGGTGAGTAGGAACATAAGATCACACTCTTACTAAAGTGGGGGATAAAAGTAGCATCATAAATTGTCACCCTTGATAATTTCACACTATATTGATACCCTATTTTGTATATTCAATTAATTATATTCATAATTTGATTATTTTGCATCCAGATTGCTAAAATATATTTAATTCCCTAACATCCCTATTTTTTGGAGTGAAAAAATCTTAGAAACAAGTGTGGGAACAATAGTGGAGTCATGGAGTCATGAAAATAGAAAATGAGGATAATGATAAAATTTTGTAGAATATGCAAATACATGTTTGGGAATTGGGAAGGCACTCCAAGCCTTTGGCTTAGAAATCCAACCCAAATCCAAGCCAAAGGCTTAGGGATTTCCAAAGCAAAACATAATGTGAGTGTGTTATAATGTGTTTGCATTATGTCAGTTTTGACATAGCATGAGTGCATCATAATGTGCTCATGGTATGTCTTTCCTTACATTTTTCTTGTTTTTTATTTGTCTTTCTTTATGTTTCCCAAAGAAAGGCATAACATGTGCGCATTATAATGTGCTCATGTTATATCTTACTTGAAATTAATTTTGTGCAAGTTTGTTAAATGTATGTTTGTATGTATGTAACTATGTATGATTTTATGTATGTATGTGTGTATGTATGTATGTATGTTTGTATGTTTGTATGTATGTTTGTATGTATGTATGTATGTATGCATGCTTGTATGTATGTATGCATGTATGTATCTATGTATGTATGTATGTATCTATGTATGTATGTATGTATGTATGTATGTATGTATGTGCGTATGTATGTATGTATGTATGGATGGATGGATGGATTTATCCATGTATGTGTGTATGCTTGTATGTACGTATGAATGTATTATTTCATGTATATATGTATGTATGTGTCTATGTATGTATTTATGTATGTATGTATGTATGTATGTATGTATGTTGATGAGTTTCTTTGTAATCCTCATCATTTAACTATAAATGTCAATCCAAGGTGGTGTCCATGGATATATGCAAAAGGGAGAATAAATCATTTGCAGGACATGTTTTTTTCTACAAACATAATTGAAAGGAAATGCATGAATTTTTTTTGTTAAAATCCAATCTATTCTAAGAGCTTGTAAATGAAATGCTTAAATCAAATCTATCCTAAGAAACTTGTAAGAGGATATACTAAAAATGTAAAAAGCTAGAAATGAAATGACTACTAAGAAATGTTGGAGTTGAGAAGATACAACACCACAGAAGCCCAAAAGATCTTTGCAAGCAAATAACCTATTACAAGGAGAAGTAAAGAGAAGCAACAAAGAAAATGCTCAAGAATGTGGAGCAATGTATTCACCTGAAAATGTAAAATGAATAATTATACAAAAGATAGTTTTCAACCATATATAGATGAAAACCCTAAAAAGGAAAACCCTAGGCTTGCACAATAATAATTAATAAAGTAATTAATTATTATGCACCTAATGTTAGCTTAAGTGAAAAGAGGTAAAAAGGAACTTTAAGTAATTAAACAAATATTGTTTAATTAATAAAGTAAATAACCGATTACTCTAACACCCCCCCTTAAGCTAGACTTAGGGAGAAGCTAAAACCTAGAAGAAGCTACTGAAAGCAAAAGCAATGGGTCTCGGCAACAAGGCCAGATCAGGTACCCATGTACAAAATCAATGCAAACTAAATGAAATGGGGTAAAGGAGAAAACCCAATGGGAACAAAACTCCTCCCCAAAATAGAATGCAAGGAAGGAATGCAATGCACTAATGAAAGAAGGATAGGAGGTGGATAACATGATACTTCCCATAGACAACTTCTATCATATAAGTACATGTACAATGATCTCCATAGGAGAGATAGAAAGAGAGAAGAAGGCCCCCCACAATGAAGAAACTTCTGTCACAATGGTAGATTCCTGATGTAGAATCCAAAAGGAGATCCTGAAGCGGAAAATGATATTCCTCCCCTTGGGAAGAAACGGATCCATGGACCTATATCAAAGAAACCCTGTGAAGAATGATGAACCAATCTGTCTCAAGATGTGTGCCATGATTGGATGTTGAAGAGTCTCACTGTCTAAACTGAAACAAATAATGTCAAATCCAAACTAATGTGGAGAATACTGAAATGCAACCTTTGAATGCACGGATAATGGTTGGTGAACAGTGATAACCTGACTGTCAAGGTAGAGGAGATGAATGTCCTCAAATTAATCCTCCAAATCTGCAATATAGGATTCAACAAACAAGAAAGATATGTCTACAACATAAGAGTCCAAAGTAGCTATGTCTGGAAGATGTATGATTCCCTACTGCACTGAATCAAGAACAACAAGAGATGCTGATGAAGTCTCAGTCTAAAGAGTAGGAACTATGAGACAAACCTCTGATCCATCGAAATAAGTAAGGGTGTCTAAATACTCAAGCTCCTCTAAAGTATCATGATCAAATGGTGTATTCTCTCGCCAAGCAATGGGTATGAGACAATCTGAAGCAGGATCCTTTGGGAATGGAGATAGAATAGGGTCTCCATAGATCTCCCAAAGACGTGTCCAAAGTGGGTGAGGACAATCAATGTCCGATATAACCAACACAGTGTCATGATCAACACTAGACAATATAACTCTTGCAATGTGATTTCTAATAATATCCCATGCTAATCTGCCCTCTAAAGTTGTTGGTTTAGGTATGAGATCATACAAATAAGGAAAAATATTAAGCCACCTACAATGTGTAAGTATACCCTTTGCCGATGACTCATAATTACTCCGTTCCAGAAGAACAATTGAAGGGTGAGTAGAAAAACCTATGATAACTCTTCAAATGAAAAAATTTAGAGACTAATGATCTCAGCAATGATAAAGCATATCAACATAACTCATCCAATCCAAACAAACCCTATGTAGGAGCCAAGATGACCAAGTAATTGAGCAAAGTGTAAAAATACACAAAGCTGAATAAAAAATACCTGGTAAATATTCTAGTAAAATGGACTGCAAATCTGGAAAGAGCACTGTAATACCTTTCCAACTCCTATTCGTTTGCGCAAAACGGAGTTCGAACGTAAAATATATGCCCCTTGGAGTGAAAAAACCAAGTTCTAACTTTGATTGGCAAAAGAGATTTCAAAACTACAAAATCAGGAAAAATTACCAATACCCTAGAACGGCATCGGAACCAGCTTTCCGACAATATCTCGTTTTCTAAAATCCGAGAAAAAATGCCCATTCTACGCCCGATTTGGCGCAAACTACTCCAATGTGAAGAAAAAAAATTGTTCACAGCCCTCAAGGGCTAAAGTCTTCGGCCCCTGGTCACGTGGACGACCAGGGGGTTGGCGGTTGTAGGCCCGCAGTCACCCATGTGACCGGGCAACGGGGGTTAGAAGCCCACGGGGGCTGGCAGGGGCGAGCTCGTTGGTGGACTCGGCTTGGCGGGCTCGGTGTCGGCGGGTTCGCATCGGCGGGCTCGGTGTCAGTGGAGTCGGCAGGGAGCTGGGGCGGGTTGAGCACAGACAAAGTCGGCAGAGCCAAGCGGTGTCGACGAGGTGAGCTCGGTGAGCTGGGCACGACAGAGACGGCGACGGAGCAGCTCGGTGGCGGCCGAGCTGGTGGCTAGTGGCTGCTTGGTGGCACGGTGGTGGCCGCCGAGTGGTGGGAAAAAAATGCATGGGCCACACAAAAATAAATCAAAAACCTTAGTTTGTTTGATTTTTTTTTTAATTTTTTTTTTGCATTTTTTTTCTAAGGGGGCCGTACGGCCAAACCCTAAAATTTTGCAACCCTAGTTGACTGTGGCCAAAAATGACGATTTGACAATCATTTTAGGGGTTTTTGGGCGTTACGAATCCAATGGTGCTGTCCATTTGAGCCCAAAGTGAACCCAAAAATAGAAGTATGCTGAATCCACCCAAAAAAAACTTAGAACCCTAGATTTGCTTCCAATGCAAAATCTCAAAACAAGAACAAGCAGCTGCAAATCTGAAGCTCTGATACCATGTTGGAGTTGAGAAGATACAACACCATAGAAGCCCAAAAGATATTTGCAAGCAAATAACCTGTTACAAGGAGAAGCAGAGAAAAGCAACAAAGGAAATGCTCAAGAATGTGGAGCAATGTATTCACCTGAAAATGTAAAATGAATAATTATACAAAAGATAGCTTTCAACCATATATAGATGAAAACCCTAAAAAGGAAAACTCTAGGCTTGCACAATAATAATTAATAAAGTAATTAATTATTATGCACCTAATGTTAGCTTAAGTGAAAAGAGGTAAAAGGGAACTTTAAGTAATTAAACAAATATTGTTTAATTAATAAAGTAAATAACCGATTACTCAAACAAGAAATAGAACTACAAACAAAGAGAATGCTTGAATCAAATCTAATCTAAGATCTTGTAAATGGAATGCTTGAATCAAATCTATCATAAGAAACTTGTAAAAGGAAATACTGAAAATGTAAAGAGCTAGAAATGAAATGACTACTAAGAAATGAGACTACAAACAAAGAAATTGCTGCTAAAATACCGAACTATATTATTTTATGAACTCTTCCCCCCCATTTGATTTCCTGATTACAATGAATTTATAGAATTCTTGTCTTCAACTAATCTGAAAGATAAGCTTTATGATTGTGCAACCACTTGCTAAAAGATAGGAACATGTGTTAAAAGAAAAAGATAGATCTTTCCTCATCTTGTTGAGTCAATCTTCTTTGGTCGTCCAAAACAAATATGCCTATTTTGTAGCCCTTAAGCAAGCTCCAAAAAGGTATTTGACAGCTGAAAAATTCATGTATTCCCATTGTGTATCATTAAAGTTCATAAAACAACTCCTAGATGCTTGCAAAATGGTTCAAACTACCCAAAATTGTCTCCTAGATATTCTCCATTTGTTTGCACAATCCAAAAACTTGCCTTAACTCTTGGAACTGCCTCCTAGATGCTCTCATCTTTTTTCCAAGTCATCCCAATCCATTTTAATGCTCACAATTGTTGCTTTTATAAATTCTGGAAAGGTTCCGGAGCAACCCACAAATTCTGAAGCAACTTCAAGTGTTGTCCCCCAAGTTCCAGAGCACCTCCCCACAAATTCTCGAGCAACATACTCTAATAAATTTTTCTCTCAAACCATGAACTAGGTATTTGTGAAATTTAATGGGTTTTGTCACCATATTTTCATTGAATTTAAAACCAAACATCTTGAGGACCCAGATCTTAATTTTCAAGATATGATGAAATCTTTGACTGCTGCAACTAAAAATATCTTATTTTCATCATCATGCTCAGTCTTGATAACTTCATAATTAGGCAAAATATACATTTTTACATGGCTAAAAGATGAGTCATTATTTTGTCTCATCATATGTATGTATGTATGTATGTATTCATATATTCATGTATGTATGTATGTATGTATGTATGTATGTATGTATGCATGTATGCTTCTATGTATGTATGTATGCATGTATGCTTCTATGTATGTATGTAAGTGTTTTGGGTTTAGGGTATATAAGCATGAGGGTATAGGGTATAGGGATGAGGGTTGAGGTTGTTGGGTTTAGGGTTTAAGGTATAGGGTTGGCGGTTGGTGGTTGAGGGATCAAAGCTTAAGTAATAGGTTGATGGTATATGGTAAAGGGTTAAGGGTTTACAATTGAGGGATAATATTTAGCTTGTTGAGTGTATAAGATTAAGTACATAAGGTATAAGGATTAGGGTTTCAAATATTGGCTTTAGGGTTTACGGTATGGATTGAGGGTATAAGGTATAGGGTGAAGGGTTGATAGTTTAGGTTTTAGGGTTTAAGTATAGAGTTGGGGGAAAATATTCAAGGTTCAGAGTATAAGGGTGAGGTTATAGGGTATAGGGATGAGGTTTGACGTTGTAGGGTTCAAGGTTTAAGGTATAGGGCTGAGGATTGAGGAATTGGAGCTTAAGTATAGGTTTTAGGTTTGAGGGTTTACAACTAAGGGATAATGTTCAAGGTTAAGTTTCTAAGGTAGAGGGTTCAATGTTTAAGGTTGAGGTTATAAGGAATAGAGATGACGATTGAGGGTTTAGAGAATAAGTATAGGGTTGAGGGTATAGGGTAGATGTTTGAGGGTTGAGGAATAATGTTTAGGGTTGAGTGTCTAATATTAAGTGTATAGGGTATAGGTCCATTAGGGTTTAAGATATTAGGTTGATGGATTAGAGATTAAGTATAAGGTTAAGGGTTGAGGTTGTAGGGTGTAGGGTTTAGGTTGTAAGGGTTTAGGGTTTAGGGTTTAGGGTTTAAGGGTTGAGGGTTTAAGGGTTGGGGGTTCAAGGTTTAAGGGTTGAGGGATTAGGGTTGAGGGTTGAGGGTTTAGGGTTTAAGGGTTAAGGGTTTAAGGGTTAAGAGTTTGAGGGTTGAGGGTTGAGGTTTGAGGTTTGAGGGTTGAGGGTTGAGGGGTTGAGGGTTGAGGGTTTAGGGTTGAGGGTTGAGGGTTGAGGGTTGAGTTTTGAGGGTTGAGGGTTGAGGGTTGAGGGTTGAGGGTTGAGGGTTTAAGGGATTAGGGTTAAGGATTGAGAGATTATGGTTTAAGGGTTGATGGATTAGAGTTGAGGGTTGAGGGTTGAGGGTTGAGGGTTTAAGGGTTGAGGGTTGAGGGTTGAGGGTTTAAGGGTTGAGGGTTTAGGGTTGATGGTTTAAGGGATTAGGGTTGAGGGTTGAGGTATTAGGTTTTAAGGTATATTTTTGAGATTTGAGGGTTTAGGGATAGGGTTTAGGGTTTAAGGTTTAAGGGTTTAGGATTTAGGGTTAAGGGATTTGGGTTTAAGGGCTCAGGGTTTAAGGGTTTAGAGTTAAAGGGTTAAGGGTTTTTGGTTTAAGGGTTGAGGGTTTAGGGAATTAGGGTTTAAGGGTTGAGGGTTAAGAGATTAGGTTTTATGGTATAGGATTGAGGGATTAGGGTTGAGGGCTTAATGTGTATGGTAGAGGGGTGAGGGTTGACAGTTGAGGTTTGAGGGTTTAATGGTTAAGGGTTGAGGGATTAGGGTCAAGGGTTGAGGGTTGAGGGTTTAGGGTTTAAGTTATGGGGTTGAGGGTATAATATATAGGGTAGAGGGTTTATAGTTGAGGTTTTAAGTTATGGGATTGAGGGTATAATATAGGGTAGAGGGTTTATAGTTGAGGGTTTAGGGTTGAGGATTGAGGGTTGAGGATTGAGGGTTTAAGGGTTGAGGGTTTAGGGTTTAGGGTTGATATTTTAAGGGTTGAGGGATTAGGGATTAGGATTTAAGGTATAGGGTTGAGATTTGAGGGTTGAGGGTTGAGGGTTGAGGATTTAGGGTTTAAGGGTTGAGACTGTAAGGGTTGAGGATTGAGGGGTTAGGGTTGAGGGTTGAGGGTTAAGTTATTAGGTTTTTAGGGTTGAGTGATAAGAGATTAGGGTTTAAGGTATAGGGTTGATGGATTAGGGTTGAGGGTTTAAGAGTTAAGGGTTGAGGTATTAGGGTTGTGTCTTGAGGTTTTAGGGATTAAGGTATAGGGTTGAGGCAAGAGGGTTGACGATATAATATATAATGTTGAGGGTAGAGGATTTACGGTTGAACATTTAGGATTAAGGGTTAAAGGTTAAGGGATTAGGGTTAAGGGTTTAGAGTATAGATTTGAGAGTATAGGGATTATGGATCAGGGTTGAGGGTTTAATAAATAGAGTAGAGGGTTTAAGGGTTGATGGTTTAGGGTTTAAGGGTTAAGGGTTGAGTGATTAGGGTTTAAGGGTTTAGGGTTTAAGGGTTGAGGTTTGATGGATTAGGGTTGAGGGTTGAAGGTTTATGGTTTAAGGTATACAATTGAGGGATTAAGGTTGAGGGTATAATGTATAGGGTATAGGGTTTATAGTTGATGTTTGAGGGTTGAGGGATTAAAGTTTTAAGGTATAATATTGAAGGATTGGGATTGAGGGTTTAATGGTTTAGGGTTTAAGGGTTGATGGTATAGGGTTTAGGGATTAGGGTTGGCATTTAATGTATAGGGTAGAGGGGTGAGGGATGAGAGTTGATGGATTGGGGTTGAGTGTTGAGGGATTAGGGCTGAAGGTATAGGGTTGATGGATTAGGTTTGAGGGTATATTGTATAGGGTGGAGGGTTTATAGTTGAGGGTTCAAGGTTGAGGTTTGAGGGTTGAGGTTTTAAGGGTTGAGGGTTGGGTGTTGAGGGTTGAGTGCTGAGGGTTTAGGGTTGAGGGTTTAGGGCTATGGATTAGGGTTGAGGTATTACAATTTAAGGGTTGAGGGTTAACAATTGAGGTTTGAGGGTTGAGGGATTAAGGGTTTAATGGTTGATGGTTTAAGGGTTGAGGGTTGAGGGATTAAGGGTTTAAGGTATAGGGTTGAGGGATTAGGGTTGAGGGTTTAATGTATAGGGTTGAGGGTTGAGGGTTGAGGTTTAAGGGTTTAAGGGTTGAGGATATATGGTTGATGGATTAGGGTTGAGGGTTTAATGTATAGGGTAGTGGGTTAACGGTTGATAGTGTAGGGTTGAGGGATTAGAGTTGAGGGTTTAATGTATAGGGTAGAGGGTTGAGGATTGAGGGTGTAGGGATTAGGGTTTAGGGTTGAGGTTTTAATGTATAGGGTAGAGGATTGAGGGTTGAGGGTATAGGGTATAGGGTTGAGGGTTGAGGGCATAGGGTTAAGGGATTAAGGATGAGGTTTTAATGTATAGGGTATAAGTTTTACAATTGAGGGTTTAGTGTTTATGGATTAATGGTTTAAGGCTTGAGGGTTTAAGGGATTAAGGGTTTAGGGTATAGGGTTGAGGGATCAAGGTTGAGGGTTTAAGGGTTAAGGGTTGAGGGATTAAGGTTTTAAGGGTTGAGGGTATAAGGTTGAGGGATTAGGTTTGAAGGTTTAATGCATATGGTTTAGGTTTGAGGGTTGAGGGTTGAGGTTTGATGGTTGAGGGGTTAAGGGTTGATGGTTGAGGTATTATGGTATAGGGTTTAATGTATAGGGTAGAGGTTTTATAGATGAGGGTTGAGGGTTAACAAGTTAAGGGTTTAAGGGTTGAGGGTTAAGGGATTACGGGTTTAAGGTATAGGGTTAATGGATTAGGGTTGAGGGTTTAATGTATAGGTTATATGGTTGGGGTTTGAGGGTTAAGGGTTTAAGGGTTTGGATTCAAATGTTTAAGGGTTGGGGGTTGAGGGTTTAAGGGTTGAGGTTTGAGGGTATAGGGTTGAGGGTATAATTTATAGGGTAGAGGGATTATAGTTGAGGGTTCATGGTTGAGGGTTTAAGGGTTTAAGGTTTGATGGATTTAGGGTATAAGGCATAGGGCTAAGGGTTCATGTATAGGCTTGAGCATATAGGTAATTATGGTGAAACTTCATACCACACACAAAATGAGACATAAATAGCACTTACTTTATGTCATAATTTATTTAAGAAAGGGCTCATAGATTTACCTCAACCCAACCCCCTATTGATACATGATGACAATTGGAAAACCTTTACAAAATCAAATTTTTCAAAATGTGAGTGTGCTTTGAGAAAGTTGAAATTTTGTCATTTATAAAGCAATCCAAAATTCCCTCACATTATAATGTAAGCATGTTTTATATTGCACTATAAATTATGAAAAAGTAAGGGGACCTATGATCCAGACTCACATTCTTTGTTATTCTCCTACTTTTGCATGCTATCTGACAAAAAAATGATTTTTCATGTTGTTGGGGAAAGCACATGCAGTTTTTACACATTCCACCAACTTTGCACCATCTTATTCTATTTTTCCAATTTAGGAAGGGGGAAATAATATATTTTTTACATAAAATTTAATTATATGAACTCATATTTTCATGTTTGTAGTGTTGCAATTTTAATTATGATTCTATTGTTATAATTTCACATCATAGATTAGTTAATTCTATAGTTTTTAGTAATTCTATTAGGGTTGTATAGAATTGAACATTGAAAGGGAAGAAACTCCATGAAAATATAAAATTCTTGAGGAGTTTGATGCAATAAGAAGAAAAAAATACACATTATTGGGTAGTTTCTTAAATCGAATCTCTGATTTTATGGTATGTCAAGTCTTTATACATGTGATTTACATTTTTTTCATTCTCTTTTGTTTATTTATCACTTCTTATCATACATGATTGGTATAATTATTTTATTTTGTTATCATGTTGATTGGGATTAGATTTTTCTAATTATTCAAAATTATGAGTGCTCAACATACATAGCCTTAATCAAATGTATTAGATATTTATAAGCGATTAGATTAAATTTTGTTAATATATTCAAATGCATCATATTAATAATCTTTATCTTTATAGTACTTAGCATAACCCCTTCCTTAGAAGATAAATTTTCATCCTTTCTTATTGAGAAAATATAGTGTTGATTAGTGTGCCAAAATCAACATATAGCATTGCTTCTCTCTTGTCAAATTGACTATGTGATGTCATCCCACATTCAATTTTCAAGGAGAATATAGTATTTATTAGGATATCGAGAGAATTACATGACTTTTTCATGGTTTCTTTATTTCATGTGTCATGGGGGTCATATTGGTTCCAACTCAAGTTCCTTATGTTTCATGTTTCTATCTACATCAACTTTGCATAGTGTCATGCTCGCATATGTCATGTCACACTAGCTACAATTTCATGATGCATCAAATAACACATTTTATTACAAGTTCCATTATGATTTTCATAACCTTATTAAGATAGGATTTAACTTCATTAGGTCTTTCAAAATTATCTTAGGACTTCCACAACTTCATTGGGACTATCATAACTTCATTATGGCAATCCTAATGAATCTATGATAGCCATAGCTTCATTGGGAGTATCATAAGTCCATTAGGATATTCCTAATGAATTTAGGATAACAATAGGCTCATTATTAATGTTAAGTCATTATAATTTGTCTCTCATCATGCTCTTTTTTTCCATCTTCAAGTAAAAACTTGAGAATAAATAAAAATTTCCTTAGTTTCATATTTCTCTACTTGATTAGTACTATGGAGGAACTAATATTTATCTCTTTTTCATGTTATATTACAATTACTCATCATGCTAAATAAATTATCAAGGATTCCTCTAATACAAGAGGATTAAGAATCTATGAATGCAAAGAAAAGAGAACAAATGAAGAAACTTCATTAAAAGAGTAAACTGAACATGATAGAAGAAGACATTTGAATTGAAGAGGAACAAGAAGCTAAGAATGCAAAGAAAAGAGAACAAATGAGGATTTTTTTTGTGAAAAGAGGAAATTGAACATGATAGAATAAGAAGTGCTAGTTGAAGAGGAACATGAACTAGACCTGATGAACCAAGCTAGAGGGACACCATCTACCACATATCAAGTTGAGAGTACATCATCAGTCCCATATGAAAAAGGAGGCACACCATCTTTTCCAACTCAAATTCAAGGTACATCATATATTCCATATTTGATTGAAGGTATGCCATATATCCCTTCTTATTTTAATATTGATGAAATTCCTAATGTTGAGGAAAATTTACCTTTGAGAATACCTCCTATAACTTTTCATAGAAAGCCCAAGTTTTTTATTGATATATTGATGAGACTATTTTGTAGGAAATGGTTGATAAGATTCCAAAATGTACTTGTAGAAGATATACTAATAATATTTGGAGATTGTTCTTTAAAGGGTTCAATGAAACTGGAAGATGTAAACTATTTTTTGAAATGATGACAAGTCTAAAGTAGAGGTCCATTATGAAGATTCTTGGGTTGAGAACATCAGAAGCTTCAAGTGACCAATCTATTGTAAAGAATCTAATGAGTGCATATGAGACTATGGGTAGCACCTCACACACCAAATATAGTAATGCCACATGATGTGTCATTACATCAAAAATAGAAATCATTCAAATGAATAAAGCTCGTCTCATTAGAAATAAAATTCAAGAATTGAGAATAAATAGAAAAACATTATTGAGAGCCATTGGAAGGTAACAAATATTTGAGGACATGGATGACAATGAATTATGGGAATTCTTGGGGAGACTACCACTAAAATATAATCCAATGATTGAAGCATTGAGATCCCTAATTGAAGACTTTTGGAAGAATAACACAAGAGTATCTTTGAATCAAAGGGGTGTGGTAAGAAGGAGAATTGATAGTTGAAACCATAAGCCACATCCAAATCATTTTTTGAATATGACTCAAACATAAATATTTGGTAAGTTTTTAGAGATGTATCCTCAAGTTAAAATTTTTCAATGATTTTTTTAAATGCTAAATCCTTTCTATGTCAAAATGAATCACACACATGCTATTTTTTGTTGTAGATTACATATTGAGTTTTCTAACCATTTTGATGTTTATCAATGTATATATTTATATTTGTATACTAAAAATATCTTGTAGGATTGTGGCATACATGCCCCACCTATATCTTCAAGAGATTTCATATCAACAATTTTATGTGAAAGAGATGAAGGTCAATTAGTCTACAAGAACTTATTCTTGGATGGCGCATGTCAGCATTGTGGTGGCTTGAAACATATGCCAATATGTGAACATATGAAAAGTAAACTTGTGATTGGAAATGAACTAGTAGAATTCAACAGGTATAAGACAGTGGCCTACAATACAAAATATGGTAAAGAATCAAAAATCTATAATTTGGTTATTCAAAATATTCTAGTGTATCAATTTATGTCTAGATTTTATGTCAGTATAGTGTATGATTATGCAAGGCATACCCATAGAGCTTGATGGTTGGACTTAAAATTCAAGTTATTAAAAGACACATTCCCACTTGGTATCATTGTTTCAGTCATAGACTTTGCAAATAACTACATTCTACAACCACAGTGTGAGTTGTAATCACAATATTACAACTCCACATAGGTTATATTTGTGCACATAACATTCATTCATTCCAATGATATTACAAAAGATGATATAAATATCATAAGGGAGTATCATTTTTATATGAGTGATGATCAAACACATTCTACAAAGTTTCTGTGAGGTTTCTTTCAAGAGTTCTTCCATGATTTGGCTAGAAGGGGTATATCATATGGTCAAATAATTGTGCACACAATTCAAGAACTTGTAGATGTTATATTGGTTGAGTAGGATGCATAATATTATAGTTTTTCAACATATTTGAAACTATTTAGAGGTCGTGCATGGAAAGGGGGGCATGATGGTGCAAACGAATGTATCATAAGATCCATAGCATGAGAAAAGTTAAAGTATAAAGACAATGAAAAGTTGATAGATGTGAAATCAATTGTCAAGTAGTGCAATGCTTTGATGGGTACTGGTAATGAAGGTAAGTCTTTAGTTCATAGATTATTTGGTTGACAGATGATACTAACATTGCACAATATGAGGATTTTTTTACACTAACAGGATGAAGTGAGGTACACTCTTTCATAAGCTCTAAAACATGGATTATCCATACACTGAAGATGGAATGCTTTTGTTCTTCATGTACAATTCAATCTTGGAATAAGTTTGAGTCAAAGGAGTGGGTTGACGAATGGTGTTTAAGATGTCTAATCCCACTTGACATGTATCAGCTCCTTATGGCACTACAACTAAAACAAATGGAATCATTTATTAAATTTGATCACATATCAGATCTAGTTTAACTAGGTAATATATCTACTTACATAGTTTTAAAAATTATTATGCTATCTTACTTTGTAGAGTTTTTTAATGTTGACTAAATTCGTCTAATTTGATTCATATATCAATGTAGGGCATGTTTATGCAGTTATTATAGATGAAGATAATGAAGAGGGGACATATTATTGTGTGTCGTTATTTTAAGGCGAAAATAAATTGGAGGCTCTAGTTATATATGGAGAAAAAATTGAATACCCTATAGGCTCGATGGTTATTACTAGAGCATGGCTTAGAAGGTACCCAACTAAGAGTGTTAATGTTTTATTATTTCAAGGCTCTAAAACACATTAGAACATTCTTCATTGCTCAAAAATTTTCATGGCATCCAATGTTCATTTGATCAAATATAGGGGTAGACCTTTGAACAAGAACTTTTGGAAGGTGCATGAGTATGACCATGAGGAAATACTTGACACAATAAAGAGTAGATCAAACCCAGATGGTTCATTGGATTAATTTGTAAGTATGTACATTGGATTTTTAAATTCATGTTATTGATATTAATGTATTTTAGTTGCTAGTTAGACCTTTCACTGTCACATTTCAACTTTACTTATGTTTTGGTTCCAAATTTCATATTGCATAGGAAGGAATTACTACCCCTCTTTAACTTAAAGTTTCTCATTTTCTTATTTTTGCATTTTTACACATATATAGTGAATATTGGGCAGATTATACACATATTTATGGTAGGTCTACTTAAATGACACATAGTGGACTTTTTTTGATAAAAATTATATTCACCATATTTTGTTGTATTTCATTATCAAGTCAAAATGACATGATGTGGTTCCCTTAGTGGTGGTCAATGGACCATCTTCTTAGGTGTAACAATTTGATATGAAATATTTAATATAACGATGTAATTTTGTTCAACTCTATGTCATAAGTATGATCTACACTTTGATACTAATGCAATAGATTTGTACTCATGTGTGGGTGTGTAAGTGTTTTCAAGATCCATTTAGGTATAGTGATGAGTCTCTATATGAGTATAGGTGGGTTTTATAATATCAACATAAGAGTGTTAGTGATAATACTTTCCCCCTTCAATTGGTTGTATACAAAGTGTGAAAAATAGAGATGAAAAATAGTTTATGAAGCTACATGAAATCTAAAATTGAAAGCATGCAAGAACATAGATCATGAAAAGTAATGCAAAAAGAATCATTGATAGCATCTTGTAACAATGAATATATATTATTCATGATAAATATGAAAATCATATAGATAATAGATAATCATCAAGACATAGAAGGTTTCTCCCAATAAGGGTAAACAAGTATGATATAACATGTAGGTACATAGGAGATTAGCATCAAGGTACATATTTTTTCCTTAGTATAGGAAAATGAAAAGAAAATATCTAGCCCTAGAGGTGAAATAGAAATCAACTAAGTACATATAGCTAGGTAAGGAATAGTCCAAGAGAATAACATAATCTAATAAGTATCGTGTGATGGTTCCAAATTCCATATGGCATAGGAAGGACTTATTTCTCCTCTTTAACTTAAAGTTTCTCATTTTCTTGTTGTTGCATTTTTACACATATACAATGAATATTGGACAGATTATATGCATATTCATGCCCCTTCATTTACTTTGAATAGACTCTTATCTTTCCAAATTGGTGTATCCATGTCAACATTCACATTTTTTGAAAAATATGAATCATTTTGCAATAACCATATAATTTTGTGTCTTCATTTTATTCTTGATATTCTTAACATTTTTATCTAAGATAGGGTTATCATGTGCTTCTATTTATTCAGTCTCAGTTGTAAATTTAATTTTTAGGTTTTGGCCAAGTTGATTAGAAATAGTACCACCTAGCGCTTGGGAATGATGAGTTGATAGTTAGACTTGTTGTTGTCACATTTCAACTTTACTTATGTAGAAAAACATTTATAATTTTGTTCTCTTAAAAATCTATTTTTTTAGTGCCCTTACCCTACTATATAAAATTCAACAAACCATAAGTTTAAATGTTATCCTATCTGAAATCTACAAATCAAAACATAATCTTTAGCAAATAAGTCATCTAAGCTTTCATTTATAGAAACTAGTTAGAATTTTTAAACCTTGGATTTGAATGTCCTATTAGTGTTCACAAAAGAAATTTCATTAAATTTAGACAAAATCATCTTAAGACGTATAAAAATTGAATCATATTACTCTCAAATAGTAGAGGGAAGAAATGATATAAGAAACCAAATTTATCCAATTCTAACAATCTACATCTTCTCTTTGAGAGAAAACTAATAGTTCATAGAGTGAAAAGGGTGAATCAATCATCAAAGAGTAAGTCGATAAAAAATGAGTAGAATATTGTAGCACATGATAATTAATGGAGACACTAGGATGGACTTTGTTATGTAAGATCCCATAGCCCCTACCATATCTCACAATACTAAGGTGAAGTGATGTTGAGTGATTGAGGTAGAGGAAAAACAACCTATTGAAACAACAAGGCATTCCTCATAATGTTGTGGCACCACTATTGAAACAACAAGGCATTCCTCATAATATCGTGATATTGTTGTTGAAACGGCAAGGCATTCCTCATAATGTCATGGTGCCACTATTTAAACAACAAGACGTTCCTCATAATGTCATAGTGCCACTATTGAAATGACAAGGCATTCCTCATAATGTCACAACACCGCCATTAAAATGGAAAGGCATTCCTCATAATGTTGTGGAGCTGCTGATCTCATCTTTAAATTTATTAAAGTCGTTAGTTCTCCTATGGTGGTTGCATCACTTATAGTACAACTACTCATTCTTCCAAAGCCTTCGCCACTCTCCATAATATTTGACCATCTCAAATATCCTATTTCACACCCCTGCATGCCAAAACGTTATGGGCTACATTGCACCTACGATTTCTCTTAAGAGAACAAAGTGTGAAATGGTAGCAAGATTTGATGAGTTGTTACTCAAAAACCATGATACTTATAAACATTATTTCTAAAACTACACAGACATATATAGTCCCTCTACAATAACCTATCTTAGTTTTTCATACCTCCAATCTATTTTCCCATGGTGACAAGTTTTCAATCGATGGAAAAAGAATCAAATGCACGTAGTGTAAATTTGGAAGGTAGTATAATTTTTTTTTTGTTCATCATAAGACCAAACTAAAAATTCCAACACATTTGGGTGTGTATATTTGTGCTAGGAAAGGTCCTTTTTCATACACCTGGATGCCAAAACATTATTGGCTACATTGCATCGATGATTTATCTTAAGAGACCAAAGTACAAAAGGACAACAAACTTTAATGAGTTGTTACTCAAAAACCATGGTACTTGTTGATGCCAAAAACTGACAAGGTAATAGCCTTATGGGAAACTCAGTTAAAGGGGGGACCTATTGCGCTAAACTGAGTAACCTTTGGGTTTTTAAAGAAGTTGGCTTATTCCATAATTGGGGGGTTGAAAAGGGTAGAAGGAAATGAATATAAAATGAAATCTAATCTAAGGTGATGTGCCAAGAAGTAGATATGGGCATGATAAACCTATCTGCTAGATATGATTTAAGGACCTCGTTCAACAATCTGCTATATCTCTGAATAAAATAAATCAAAAGGGAAACCTGAACAATTTACTCCATGACATAAAATAACTTTCATACATTAACTGAAAAGAAGAGTCAAAGACATGGTCTGAATCAATAAGCTTATATTGAAATTATAGAAGCCTGCGAAAAAATTAATCAATACAATGATGGCATAGTATAAAGCTTTATCAAATAGTTAAGAAACAGAGAGGTTGAACTATGACACAATCTGCGAATCTTATACAATAACCTAAAATAATACAGGAGGCCTAGTGTCTTTTCCACAAATTTTCTTGTAAGTTTTGAACCCTTTCTTCCAAAGAAGAAGCAAAATTTATAGGTAGAAATCCCACCGCCTAGCAAGTCAATAACAAAAAAGATTTGAATTATGAATAATGATGCCCAAAGCAATGATTTCCTTTGGCTGTTGCAATAGAAAATATTCGAGCATGAACGGGGCCATTTATGAACTAGATGCATCCCCTGCAAATAATGACAGTGGTCCCAATAGAACATAGTTTCGATGTGTTTTGCTCTCCTACGAAGGCAGTTAGAACATGTGGCAACATGGCGTAGCCCATTGCTCGCTCTTTCCTTCTCTTCATTGAAATTCCCGTGGAGAAGCCACATGGAGGAAAGTTGAGGTTTTTGGTTCATTCCTCCCTCCTTGCGATAAAAACATGTGTGGTGAAGACATGTGGAGGTATCTTTTACAAACGGCGCTATCAGTGGGGTCCACCAAAAGTGCACGTGGATCGATGATATGTGGCAAGTGGTTAGGGCTCGATAGAAAAGAGAAGGGAAAAATTCCTTTGAAGAGCACCTAGCAGACACATTGAAAAAGTCAGATGAAGATTTTGCAAAAAGGAGCCCGATGATGTTCAAACAGATGGGGTGCGGGCCGATACTTAGAAATATTAAAAACCACCCAGAGGGAGCTTGAGGCAATTTATGTTCATAGTACTTATAATTTTTTTTGAAGTTACAAGTTCGTGTAGGATCCCTCTACAATAACCCCTCTCAATTTTTCATACCTTCAATCCATTTTCCTATGGTGACAAATTTTGAGTTAATGGAAAAACATCATATGCATGTAGAGTAAAGTTGCAAAGTGGTGTAATTTTCATTATGTTTGCTGTGCAAGCAAACTAATAGTTCCAACATATCCAAGTGGGTATTTTTATACTACGTAAGTTCTTTTTTTGCACCCCTAGCATATCGAAATGATCTGGGATGCATTGTATCAATGATTTCTCTTAAGAGACCAACATGTGAAAGGGAAACAAACTTTGATGAGTTATTACTTAGAAACTATAGAACTTAGAAACATTTATTCTGAAGGTACACAATCACATAGGATCCCTCTACAATAAACTCTTATTTTTTCATACCTCCAATTCATTTGCCCATGGTGACAAGTTTTCAATTGATGGAAAAAGCATCAAGTGAATGTACTATAATGTTGTGCAAGGTGGTGTAATTTTATTACGTTCATCATGCAACCAAATCAAAAATTCAAACACGTCTAGGTGGGTAGTTTTATATTAGGAAAGGTCATTTTTTGCACCCCAACATGCTAGAACCCTTCGGGCTACATTGCATTGGTGATTTCTCTTAAGAGACCAAAGTGCGAAAGGGAAAAAAAAATTGATGAGATGTTAATAGGAAACAATGGAACTTAGAAATTTTTTTTCTAAAGGTATAGGATCATATAAGGTCCCTCTACAATACCCTCTCTCAAATTTTCATCCCTCTAATCCATTTTCTCATGGTGACAAATTTTTAGTTGATGGAAAGAGCATCAAATGCATGTAGTATAAAGTTGCAAGGTGGTATAATTTTTATTTTGTTTGTCATGTGACCAAACCGATAGTTCCAACACATCCAAGTGGGTAGGTTTATGCTAGGAAAGGTCAATTTTTGCACCCCAACATGTCAAAACCTTCTAGGCTACATTGCACTGACAATTTCTCTTAAGAGACCAAAGTGTGAAAGGGTAGAAAACGTTGACAAGTTGTTATTGGAAATTGTGGAACTTAGAAGCATTCCTTCTAAAGGTAAAATATGATGTATGGTCCCTCTATAATAACCTCTCTCAATTTTTCATACCTCCAATCGATTTTCATGTGGTGACAAGTTTTCAGTTGACGGAAAAAGTGTCAAATGCATGAGGTGTAAAGTTGCAAGGTGGTGTATTCATCAAGCGAAAAAAATGATAGTTATAGCACATTTGAGTGGGTAGTTTTATGCTAGGAAAGGATCTATTTTTCACCCCAACATGCCAGAACCTTTTGGGCTACATTGCATAGGTGATTTATCTTAAGAGACCTAAGTGCGAAATGGTAGTAAACTTTTACGATTTGTTGATAAAAAAATGTGGCACTTAGAAACATTTCATTTGAAGTTACAAGATCACATATGGTCCCTCTATAATAACTTCTCTCAAATTTGTGTATCCCCAATCCATTTTCATGTGGTGACAATTTTTTAGTTGATGGAAAATGTGTAAGATGCATGCAGCATAAAGTTGCAAGGTGGTGTAATTGTCATTTTATTCATCATGTGACCAAATCAACAGTTCCAACAGATCTAGGTGGTTAATTTTATGCTAGTCAATATCCTTTTTATCACCCTATCATGCTGGAACTTTATGAGCTACATTGCACCGACAATTTCTCCTAAGAGACCAAAGTGTGAAAGGGTAGAAAAATTTGATGAGTTGTCACTCAGATTTTGTGGAACTTAGAAAATTGTGTCTAAAGGTATAGGTTCAATTATGACCCCTCTATAATAATCTCTCCCAATTTTTCATATCTCTAATCCATTTTCCTATGTTGACAAGTTTACAGTTGATGGAAAAAGTGTTAGATGCATGCAGTGTAAAGTTGCAAGGTAGTTTAATTTTCATTTTGTTCAGTGTGTGACCAAACCAAAAGTTCCAACATGTAAAGATGGGTAGGTTTATGATAGGAAAGTTACTCATTCACACTCTAGGATGTTAGAATGTTTTGGGCTACATTACACTAGTGATTTCTCTTAAGAGACCTAAGTACAAAAGGGAAAAAAAATTTGATGAGTTGTTACTCAAAATATGTGGCTCTTAGAAACATTTTGTCTAAAGGTATAAGGTCACATAGGGTCTCTCTACAATAACCTCCCTCATATTTTCATATATCCAAGTCATTCCACTATGGGAATAATGTTTCAAATGTTCAAAAAGTGTTAGTTCCATTTAGTAAAATGTTTTCAAGATGCATTATTTACATTCTTCATCTCCTAGGGGAAAACCGACACTTCAAACACATTGGGGTGGCTACACAATAAGTCCACTTTATGATTTTTTTCCAACATAGGTGTCTTTATAATATTATGATTGAATAATCTACACCAAAGAACTACTCTCCTTTGTTGCTTGAACTCAATATAGTCATAAACATTTTGTTCAATATAGGAAAAAAAAATTGAGATGAAGGAAAGTGTGGACATGAAGAATGAATCTATAAATTTGAAGTAGTGATCAACCAACTAGATGATAGGTACTTGAATATACTTGAATAAGATTATTAGAAATATAGGGTAAATTTTTTGTACTTTATCTTGAATAAAACTTGATTCCATAACTATATGCCAAGAATATGTCATCCAAGACCACAAACACATACTGGTGTAGGAAATATAACAATTAATCAACAAATATAGGTGAAATGAATGTGAAATAACTTATGAAGCATGGAATACACTTAGATTTTAAATATTTCAAGTAAACCATCTAAAAAAGCCATTGAAGCTTGGATTTATAATGAAAATATGGACTCTATCAATAAAAAAGATATGTATTAACCAAATAGCCATATAGGCATACATCAATATATGCCAATATAAGTATAACATATATACAAAATAGCAATATAGGCTTACAAAATGTCATATAGGCATAAAATGTCACGCATATGCAATACAAAATATATTTTCAAAAATTCCATATAGGCATATAAAAAAGGACACTAATAAATAGTCATTCCCCTCTAGGTGAAGAAAATAAATCATAGGTGGCGTTTTATTGTGGAGGGAATGGAGATGTGTATGACGGTGGTCTACTTTTAACTCAAGGGTTGGAACTCCTATTTAATTCTTGATGGATTTGTACCCATTACAATAAAAATTATAGACATTAATATAGAAATTACATTATATAAAATGAAATATTTAACAAAATAATCACTTACCACCTCCACATGATCTATGTCCCCATTCGCAAAAATGACATGCTCACATTGTGGTATTGCAAAGCCCTATAACAACCATCCAAAATAGAAATTAAACTACAAATCAATAATCATTTGATTTTTCAATAATAAATAGCTAAAACAGAAAATGTAATTTGAAATTTACCAATTTTCCTCATACCCCCATCAAAGGAATCAAATTCTCTATTGGAGTAGACACACCATGCTCCATTTCCCTATCATTATCAAGGGGAGTATCTACTTGCATCATCTGAAAATTTAAAAAACATTATTCAATTGTGAAAATTAGAAGAGTTATGTAGGCCATGGCTTATAATGTATGGCATAGTCAATAAAATTTTGAGTACTTATTGAACTATATATTGCTTCATAGTTTAATATACGGTTATTACAACATTGTGTTCCTTGGGATATTTTAATGCATCCAATTCTATTTAAAATATTGTTTTATGATCAAAACCCTTCATGAATAACATGGTGAACAAAACGTTGATAGAAGAGAGCAATATTTCCTAGAGAACCAACAAGACAAAACACAATGCACAAGAGCCATATTGGGCAGTTTCTAAGTTGGTAGGAAGAAGTTGATAGAGGAATAGGTTGTTATAAACTCATCTTGCATAGTAAGGGGTATCATGAATGGAAAGGTAGCCCAATTGTAATAATTTAAGGATGGATGATAGAGAAATGAGATGGTTAGGATCTAAATGAGGAGAAAGGATATAGTATCCTATCCTCTTGAATGTGGACATAGTTTCCTCATACCAATAAGAGTCTTCATGAGTATCAATTCAATTTTAAGGGTTTGCATGCTTCATGAGGATAATTTCAAAGTAAAGGATAGTTACAAGATGATAGTTCTAGGCACAATCATATCATGCAAGAAAGGTACAATATCATGATTACATAAAGAATTCATGTAAACCTTTGTTTCAATGTGAAGTGTGAATAATTTTTGAAGTGGGGAGAATATTTATGGAAATAAAGTAAAGCATGATAGTGAGATTCATGAAAAGAAGCAGTAATGAACATTGTCAACTAAGAACAAAATGATGTTGTGATAGTGATCAATGAGGGGATTGTGGTCCTAAGATATTGATAACAATTCACACCTATAAATAAACTCCATTATTTCCATAAAACCTCAACATTCTATTCATATTCATGGGTGAATCACAAAGAGGAGATAGTTAATAAATGGAGATATCTTCATTATAGTGAATAGTGTAATATTCACATCGGAAGAGCAATGATCATGAGGAGAAATGATGAATTAAGGGGAAAAAATGAACAATAAATGGTATAGCATAAATAAAGAACTATAATAGGATAGTTACATAAGACTGAATATGATAGTCTAAAGTCACATGTATTTCAATACCAAATAATGCTTCAAGGGATGATTGTGGAAGATGATTTTTTATGAGATACTTTATATTTTTTCAACCAAGATACCTTAAGGTAAAGAGTTCATAATAGTCATGAATGTGGTGGTAATCACATGCAATCCAATTCCACAAAATAGTCTAATAGGAGAAGCAACAAATTTACTATAATGGTATAAGAGGACCATGCATAGTTTATTATTAAAGAATAGTTTAGAGTGATCATGCCCTTTTAGTGATCATATTCATAGAGGGTAGTCCTTGTGAAGGGATAGAAAGAGGGAATATATTTCTAAATGATAATTGGATAGTACCTTGTCTATGGAGTAGATAACATTGAAGATAATTGATAGAAGATGGCAATATACAATCAAGAAAGAAAGAGAGTGGTCCTCTATGATGTCCAAGAACTTCAAAGGTATAAATGAAAAGCTATAACCATAATGTATTAATGCAATAACATAGCCATCATGATAATTATAGTAAACATAGGACAAGGGTAGTAATAAGATCAATATCTCAAGCAACGTTAATGAGCCCAACAATGAGTAGAGAGGTGGTATGCTACAAGCTAGTGATGAAAATTAGGAAAATAAGAGTGAAATAGTACGCTAAAGATATTGATGCCACTAGCCTATATGTAAAGAGAGAAACTCTTTAATTCCAAACAATATTATATTCCAAAGAAAGTTGAAACTCCATTCATTAGATTACATAAAATCCAAAAGATTCCAAAATATTGACTTAAAGTCTACAACAAGATTCATAATACTTCCAATTAATTTCATAAACATGTCATCTTACATGACATCAATAATACAAAAATATTGTAAAATAAATTTACAATTAAAGACTTAGGCAATATGTCCCCTTGAGTTCTACAATAATCATAAAATAATGAAATATAATATATAAAAGAAGAAATATTCATTTGATCTTCAATCCAATTGCAAATCTTCAAACATGAAGATGAGAACAAGGTTCAGGTGCTTTTTCCGCCCAACCTCAAAGCTTACGCTTCCCCAGAATTCCTTAGCCATTCAAAGAATACCCGACCCTGCACGAATCACTTAGGAAAAATAAGTCGGCAAGCAAGATGTAATCTGATGCGTGCCTAGTATAACTAGTAAATCCAAAAGCATTTTTATTTTTCTAATTCATTTAAGAAACAAGAAAATTCGATACTAGGATATGGAAGAGATTTATTTCCATTCCAACTATTTCAATGGTCCTTAAGTTACTTGGCCAAGTAAAATGTCATGCATGACAAATAATTATATTTTTGGAAAAGCAAAACTACGCTCTCTAAAAACCCATATTCGACACCCGTCCCGGAAGGAAACTTTCCAAACACATGTCATGCACATTCAATTATCAAGCATGCATGGTTCCATTCAAATTAAAAATCATCTTTCACAAACATCTTAAGTGCACTTTTATTTTCAAGAAAACATGGTTTTTAGTACAATAATCTCATAGATTTTAAATCACAAATAACGTTATGTTCATATTTAAAATAAATAAAAGAAGGTGTATCTCAAGTACGTAACTAAGTACATATAAAACTAGAATAAATGAGCACACATTCTTTTGGTTCATTTACTCATGAAATTTAACTACTCTTCAATATAACCCTCTTATGATTCATTTAATTTCAAGTAATTATATTTTTATTTATTTTTTTTCTTTTCTGGTTTTCATATTTCCCTAAAATCTTATCTTATTAGAAAATGTAAACACCTTACATTTACTTTTGTTTCAGGCAAATTAATATCAATCATAAATATTTGTCAACTTTCACTCAATTTTTCAAGCATATTTAAATACTCAAAAGTTATTTAATCTTATCTTTTTTAAAATTTTATTTAAACCAAGAACATTCAGTTGTTTAATTCTGTAATAATTTCACTATCTTTTTTGTTCTTTTTGTTTTGAAAATTTCATCTCTTTAACAGTTTTGATTTTTTTCTGAATCATTTCTAAATCTAAAACTTTATGATTTTTGTGTGATTCTTTAATAAATATAGAAATAAATCTTAATCATACTATTTTATGTTTGAATCTTTTAAATATACTATAACATAATTCTCTAACAAAGAAATCTACAGTCTCTTTATAGTTTTATGTTTCAAGATTGTTCTTTTATGTACATTAAAAATGCAGTCTGGTGTTTTAACTTTCTTCTAAATTTGATAAAAATAGTGATATGTTTTATGTTCAAGTTAAAACATATGAATAATAGAAAATGGTTAAACTCAAGCATATTAATATTGTGAATTTGGAAAATAATGTTCTCATTGAATCTACCTGACAATTTTTTTTGCTTTGTGTCCTCTAAATCTGGTGATGATTATTTGTTTCCTCTGTCAATTTTCTCCTGTAGTTGTTCTTTTTTTCTCTTCTTTTGTTGATCTGGCCACCTCTCTTTCTTCCTATCTTCCCTGCTGCTTGCATATGGTGGAGAGTTGCCTTCTGTTCTTTTTCCCCTTGTTGGTTGTGTCCCTCTCTCTTCTACTTCCTTCCCATGCACCTCTCTTCTCTTCACATGCCTCTCTTCCTACTTCCTTGTGTGCATCACCTCCCTTTCTCCCACACACTTCACCTCGCTATACTCCTCTCCTCTAAACTTGCCACACACCTCTCTTAATTCTCCTCCATATGCGCCTGGGATAAATGGAATTTTGTCCTCTCTTATCTCCTTTCCTCTGGTCGTGTACCTCTTCCTTTTACTTGCGCATGGGATCCAAAACAACATCCAAAAACAAACTACTTTGTATTATATTTTTCTCTTTTTTTTCTCCTCTGTCAAAAAACGGATTTCTCTTCCTCACATATGTGCATGTCTTCAAAAGATATTTTCTTCTTTTTCCAAATCCCTTTAACATGCATTAGATGGAGTCTTCAATAACTATCGATCCATACTATGTGCCACATTCCCAGTAGTGATGGCCATAACTCAAAGTTCTATCTCTTCGTTTGCATGCGAAATTGATTGAAAGGTAATTGTTTTCAATTCATTTCAAATTTAAAATGAATTGCATTTATTTATTCTTTGCTTCTCTTCATTGAAATACAAAATTTAATCTATATTCTTATTTTAACATATATATTTCTTCTATATATGGATATTCTAATAATTTAGAATTAAAAAGCATCATTATTTTCAAGTAAAAATAAAAGATCTACATAAATAATTAATTATTTAAATAAAATCAATCTATCCATTTCAAAAAGAAAACATATTCATTTTCACATATATTTGAGCAATTAGATAAACTTAAATAATTTTTCCAAATAATAATCATCATGAAAATACATTAATAAATACTAGGTGGTGTGTGATATTCCATCATCCTCATTAACATCTAATGGCTAAAACAACTCTACCTGATCAATGTTCTCGCCTTAATTCTCATTCACCTGTTCCTGGGTTCACTTGCACTCAAATTTTCATCAGCAATGACAAACCCCAAATTTCATAATAATGAATTTCAAATCATTTCATTTGCATTTAAATTTAAATTTCACTTTCAATTTAAATAATCATCAATTTCAATAATCATCTAACATAAACATGCAAATCTCATGATTAATAATTGCAATTAAATAATTGATAAAATCATTATATGACATCCTTCCCCTCTTGGAAGAGACATCATCTCGATGTTTTATTAATCAATCTATAAGCATAGTTCCTCAATTAGTAAACATGGTATCTCAATCATAATGAAATAATAACTAACATCATAGTTCTCAAAACATAATCATAAACAATTCATAGTAGCATCCACGATATCTAAGTTCACAACATGTGAATCAAAAACCAAAGTATCAAGTATCTCATGCATTAAGCAAATACTAATCTATGAAATAAAATGAGGAAAATGATGATCAATCATCTCAAAATCCTTCCATGTAGTACTATCCTCAGTATACTGGTCCCACTGGACCTTGTACTGAGTACTATCCCTGTTACTTAGCTTAATGCTATGCCTATCTAGGATTTGGATGGGCTCCACTAGCACCACCCCTAGATCTTATACCTATAATGAATTCCAATCAAGTATATGAGATGCATCAGGATGGTATGGTTTCAATAAAAAAACATGGAATACATTATGGAGTCGAGATAGAGTAGGTGGTAACGCTAGTCTATAAGCAACTGGATTAAAGACTTCTAGTACATCAAAGGGTCCCACAAATCTCGGAGGCAACTTTGATGATTTCCCAAATGAGATAGAGTTCTTATGAGGCTTAACCCTCAAAAGGACTTTATCTCCCACATCCAACTGTCTGAAAGTCTTGTTTCTATCAGCATAGCTCTTCTATCTATCGGTTGCTTCCTTCAACCTACTCTTGATCAACTTCATTATCTCATCCATTTCCTTGATCATATTTGGACCAATGATGATCCTATCTTCCATCCTATCCCAACTAATGGGTGTGTGACATTTCCATCCATAAAGTGCCTCAAAAGGTGCCATACCCAAGGATGCATGGAATGAGTTGTAAGAAAAATCAACCAATAGAAAATATTCCTCCGACTTGTACTTTTGATCCATGCAGTACATCCTCAGTAGATCCTCAACAACCTAATTGACCCTTTCTATTTGGCCATCAATTTGTGGGTGATATGCAGAACTTAAAACTCAATTTAATTCCTAAAGCTACATTTAGTGTTGTCCAAAACCTAGATGTCGTCCTAGTATCCCTATCTGATAGAATGGTCTCTGGTACACCATGCAATCGGAATATCTCTTGCACAAATTTCTTCACAAGTTTCAATGATCCATCCTTCAGATTCCCAAGTATGAAATGTGAAACCTTCATTCGCTTATCAACAAATACTAAGATGGTATCATGCTTATTCTTGCTCAAAGGTAATCCTTGGATAAAATCCATACTGATTACTTGCCACTTATACTCTAGTATATCGTGGGGATACAAAAGTCTTGTTGGATGCACATGCTCAGCCTTAACCTGCTGGCATTCCAAACATCTAGCCACATACTCCATAACATCTTTCTTGAGCTTAGGCCAAAAATACAAAGTCTTCAACTCTACTACCATCTTCATAACTCCTAGATGCCCTGAGTAAGGTGCATCATGTACTTCCTCTAGAATCAACCTCCTCAAGTCTCCACCCTCAAGGATATACATCCTTCCCTGATATCTCAAAATACCATCATAATCCATCACATATCCATCAAATCTATGATCTAAAGGATCTGCCTCTAAGGCTTGCTTGACCCTTCCATAATGCTCATCTGCTGGAAGATGATGCAACACTTATTGTCTCAAATTTGACCTTGTGGTCAGCATAGCAGAGAGATGTCTTATCCTACTAAGAGCATCTACAACTCTATTTTCCTTTCCCTTGATATACTCAATACCAAAATCATACTCACTTAGGAACTCAAGCCACCTCCTATGTCTCGCATTGAGATTAGGCTATGTAAAAATGTACTTAAGTCCTAAATGATATTTCTTTAGTTCAAATGGTTTCCCTATGAGATAATGTCTCCACATCTGTAATGCATGAACAATAGCTGCAAGCTCAAGATCATGTGGCGCATAATTCAATTCATATTGTTTCACTTTCCAAGACTCATATGCAACCACTTTCCCTTCCTACATCAACACAGCTCCTACACCTTCACTTGAAGCATCTGTAATCACTATGAAGTGCCCATTAGGATCTAGTATAGTCAAAACTGGTGCCAATGTCAACTTTATTTTTAGAAATTGAAAGGCCTCCTCGCACGTCTCAGTCCACTCAAATTTCCTCCTCTTCTTTTGAAGAGAAGTAATAGGTGTTGCTATCCTGGAAAAACCTTCCACATATTTCCTGTAATACCTTGCAAGCCCCATGAAACTACGAACTTCAGTAACACTCTGCAGTGTTGGCCAATCCACTATTTCTTCTATCTTCACATGATCAAGTGAGATGCCCTCAGCAGATATGACATGACCCAAGTAGTGAACCTTCTTCTGAAAGAAAGTACACTTCAAAAAATTACCAAAAAGCTTTCGATCTCTTAGTCGTTGCAAGACTATCCTCAAATGCTTCTCATGCTCCTCTTCTATCTTAGAGTAAATCAAAATATCATCTATGAATATAAGCACAAAATAATATAAACAATCTCTAAATATATTGTTCATAAGATTCATGAATGTTGTTGGGGCATTCGTTAGACCAAAAGGTACCATTGTGAACTCATAATGTCCATACCGAGTTCGGAAGGTTGTCTTTGGAATATCCTCCTCCTTAATCCTTAGCTAGTGGTAACCTGATCTAAGATCAATCTTAGAAAATAGTGTGGCCCCTTTCATCTGATCAAATAACTCATCTGTACTAGGTAAAGGATACTTATTATTAATGGTAACCTTATTCAACATTTTCTAATCAATACACAATCTCAAGGTCCCATCCTTCTTCTTCACGAAGATTATCGATGCACCCCATGGAGATACACTTGGTCTAATAGATCCCTGCTTTAGTAACTCCTGCAATCGAACCTTCAGCTCATATAAATCTGTAGTATTCATTCTATATGGAGCCTTGGATTGAGACTTAGTTCCAGGTAAAAGTTCAATCAAGAAATCAAATTCTCTCTTCGGTGGTACCTCAATAAGTTCTTCAGAAAAGATATCCAAGAACTCCTTGAGAACTGGATAGTCCTCTAGAATTTGTTGGACATTATCCAAGTCACTGATGCAAGAGCATCCATGGCTATCAAACAATCTTGCAGCACCAAAAATAATTTTTAATTTTATTTTGTTCATTTTCAATAAGGGCTTAGCTAATCGAAAATAATAATTCTTTTGCAACAATGTATTTTCCCTTTTTCTAAGAAAATTTGAATGTAAATCCAATGGAAAAAAGGTCTTGCATGCATGTACATGTGTCATGAAAAGTCTTAAGTGGGCTACAATGGAATCTTGCATGTATTTGCATGTTGGCCACAAGCTTTGCATGTTGTTGCATGTCTAAGTCGTGATTATGAGACCCAATCTCAGTAAAACAGTCATAACTTTCTCATATAGAAACGAAATTACAAATTTCAAAATGATTGGAAAAGCTGAAAACAAGGCACACCAAACCCAGAAAGAATTTGAATAAATTATGACAAATGACAGAGCATTGATAGGCTGAAAGTGACGGGTTTTCTTAATGGTTTAGTGGAGGTTGTTTTGAAAAACCAATAGTGGTTTCTTCTTGCACAATTTTTATATATTGATGATGCTCATTTGGAGGAGGGGGCTTTAGAGAAGAGGAGTTTTCCATACTCAAATGCTGTTGGAATGAAACTAGAATGTTGAGTTGCAGATTTTTGTATGTGTAAAGCCCATGATGTATGAGAGCATGTGAGCTCCATGATTATGTAAATCAATTTTAGATTTTGAAATGAATATATGTTGCAAATTTCTCTTTCACATTTTGTTGTTAATGTTTATTTGCAGCCTTCTTGCATAGTGGTGTATGTGTGTTTGTGATTATTTTTGAAAGAGAGAGTTTCTCTTTACATCAGTGGTATCAGAGTAGGAGTTCCTGAGTGTGCAGGTAGAGCGCTGATGTGAGGCAGTTTGCACCAAGACTTGTGTTGGTGGTGTGTGATTTCTATGTAGATAGATCATCGGACGTGAGGCAGTCTATACCTGAAAGGATGGGATGGGTCATGAGGAGGCTTGTACGAATTTTGTTCTGGGAACAATATTGGGAAGATGTGAAAAATGGGAAGCAATGTGAAGAGTTTGAAAAGCTCCAGGCTGAAGTGAATATATTAGAAAAGAAGATTAAAGAGGGAATGAGAATGTGGGAAGAGAGATATGGGAAGAAGAATGTTCTCTTGAAAGAGGATAGTGAAAATAAAAGGAGCATAAGGGAAGGATGGAGAAATAAAGACGAGAAAATGATCACTACAAATCATAAATCTAATGGTAATTTTAAAGATTTGGTTTTATCTAAAAATGTTTTGTTTGTAGGATTTAGCAAGGACAAGGAAAATGGTGAAAAGAAGGATACTGTAGCAGAAAAAGAGGTATCATTTAATTATGTTGGTAAAAATTTACATGCAAAAGAGGTAGATGTTTTGGATGATGTTGTAGCAATTCAAAGAATGGATTTTGATAGTCCTAGATTTGACAAAGGGAATGATGAAGAAGAAGATAGTCTCTTGTTGAAAGAGGAGATAAGAAAAATAGAAGGAGGAACTATAGAAGAAGATGATGAAAAGAAAGAGGTTGCAGATGATACATGCCTTTTTGAAGGAGAAAAAGTTGCAGCAATGAGCAAGGGGAAGAAAATAAAGGTAATTGTTGATTTATCAAATTTTGTCCATGTTGCTAATGAAGCTAATTTTTGTGAGGGTGAAATGGTAAAAGGAAGTGAAGAAAAAGAGATGGTTAGGTGCAGCAATAACATGTTACAAGCTGAAATACAACAAGGTATGATGAATTTTGTGGACATAGAAGAAGAAGAGGGTGAAGGAGAAATATGTGCAGATAAAATTAATTGATTTTCATGAATTAGTTAATGCTGATTTGTGTGTAGGTGTTAAGAATGATAAAGTGGGATGGAAAGATGAACCATGGTATAATAAGGAAAATTTCATGAGGGGAAGAAAGAGAGGAAAGATGAAGGAAGGAAGAGATAGGATGTTTCAGAATAGGGTCAAGAAGAAACAGATGGATAAGGAAGAAATATGGATGAAGAACAAGCATGCGATCTATAAATGTTTATGAGTTTCACTCATTAAACATTTCTTTTCTACCATGGGTGTCTGATGCAAGAGCATCCATGGCTATCAGACAATCTTGTAGCACCAAAACTATTTTTTTATTTTATTTTGTTCATTTTTAATAAGGGCTTAGCTAATCGAAAATAATAATTCTTTTGCAACAATGTATTTTCCCTTTTTCTAAGAAAATGTGAATGTAAATCCAATGGGAAAAAGGTCTTGCATGCATGTACATGTGTCATGAAAAGTTAAGTGGGCTACAATGTAATCTTGCATGTATTTGCATGTTGGCCACAAGCTTTGCATGTTGTTGCATGTCTAAGTCGTGATTATGAGACCCAATCTCAGTAAAATAGTCATAACTTTCTCATATAGAAACAAAATTACAAATTTCAAAATGATTCGAAAAGATGAAAAACAAGGCACACCAAACCCATAAAGAATTTGAAGAAATTATGATAAATGATAGAGCATTGATAGGCTGAAAGTGATGGGTTTTCTTAATGGTTTAGTGGAGGTTGTTTTGAAAAACCAATAGTGGTTTCTTCTTGCACAATTTTTATATATTGATGATGCTCATTTGGAGGAGGGGGCTTTAGAGAAGAGGATTTTTCCATACTCAAATGTTGTTGGAATGAAACTAGAATGTTGAGTTGCAGATTTTTGTATGTGTAAAGCCCATGATGTATGAGAGCATGTGAGCTCCATGATTATGTAAATCAATTTTAGATTTTGAAATGAATATATGTTGCAAATTTCTCTTTCACATTTTGTTGTTAATGTTTATTTGCAACCTTCTTGCATAGTGGTGTATGTGTGTTTGTGATTATATTTGAAAGAGAGAGTTTCTCTTTACATCAGTCACTCACCAAAATATCATATATGGAACATCCTTTCCAATGTGATTTCTTTAGCTGCATAGCTGAGATATGTCTCAACTCAAGAGGCTCTTGAGATCCAAAAATCTCAATTGGATGTCCAAAATCATCAAGACAACTCACAATCTTATCCTCACAATTCATTACAGCTTTGTGCTCAGTTAGCCAATTGATCCCTAGGATCACATCATATGACCCCAATGGTGCTACATATAGGTTAACTTGGGTTTGGAAATTAGGTAGCTCTAAATCGCTGCAAGATAGACATGAATCTACCCTCTTCTCTACTCGGTTTCCATATTGAACCATCCATGCATGTGACATATAACCAGGTCTAATAGTTAACTTAGCAACTAATTTAGGATCAATAAAGCATTCAGTAGCTCCTATATCTATCAAAATGGAAACTGATTGACCAAAAAGCTTACCCATCATCTAAATAGGCAAAGCTTGAAAATCTGCCTATCGGTTGTCAACAGCTGCATGAATCTGCTATTGCAGTGCTCGCCAATCATTCCCTCCTTGCTGACCTCCTGTACGTTGGGTGCAATTGGAGGCACAGTGATCTCCTCCACAATTGTAATATCCACCTCGTGGCCCTAGGTAACCACCTGCCCTATTCCTAGTATTAGAGAAGTTGGTGGTATTATTATTCACTTTCTTGTTTCCACCATATTTTCCTTCTCCTTTTTCTTGAGATTTTGTTCCTCTCTTCAAGTTCCTTATCTGTTGATTGTTGTTACCCTTCTAGTTATTACTGTTTTGGAACTTCCTATTTCCAAATCCAAAATTAGAATTCACATTCTTTCTATAGTTTGCTACCTGTTGCAACTTTTGTTCCTATTTTATGGCCTTCTCAAAGACCTCATCCATAGTTAATGGATTATGAATATCCACATCAGCTCCTATTTGTGGCCTTAATCCTAGGACGAATTTCCGAATATGGAGCCGCTCATCCATCTGATACTATGGTACATACTTCAGGAGATTAGTGAACCTCTCCCAGTACTGAGTAACTATCAAACCACCTTGTGTCAGATTTTGAAACTCTGTCATTTTTCTGTCAAAGAACAGTTGTGGAAGCCATCTCTTCCTGAAAAGTTACAAAAATACTTCCCATGTAGTCCCACCTAGTAACAAATTCTTCTCAGTTTTCTCATTATCCCACCATGTAGCAACTTCTCTAGTAAGTTGATATGCAGCCCAAACTACCTTGGTCTCATTAGACATATTCCTAAGCTCAAAATACTTTTCCATTTCAATTACCCAAGCTTTAGCCCCATCACCGATGGTCCTACCATCAAACTTGGGTGGCACTACCCTTTTCAAGTCTTTTGCCAACTCCCCTTCAATCCTAACTTGAGGATTTGGTAGTTCTTCAACCCTTGGATTTTCATTGGTGGGTTGCTCCTAATTTTGGGGAATTTCATTCTGAGGGTTTTCTCCTTCTCTCACTCCTCGAAATTCTTGTTCAAGATTATCCATTATGGAACCTTGCTGATTCAAAAGATTGAGAATCTGATCTAACCTTTCATTCTCATTACTTGCAGCAACTCCTTTTCCTCTTGAACCCATTATGTATCAACAATTCCTGCATCAAGGAATGTTTCTTTAGCGTAATGGAGAAAGGACCCTAGTGTTCAAACCTAGGGCTCTGATACCAAATGTAAAGAGGGAAACTCTTTAATTCCAAACAATCTTATATTCCAAAGAAAGTCGAAACTCCATTCATTAGATTACATAAAATCCAAAAGATTCCAAAATATCGACTTAAATTCTACAACAAGATTCATAATACTTTCAATTAATTTCATAAATGTTTCATCTTACACGACATCAATAATACAAAAAAATTTTAAAATAAATTTACAATTCAAGACTTAGGCATTTTGTTGCCTTAAGTTATACAATAATCATACAATAATGAAATATAATATATAAGAATAAATCTTCATTTAATATTCAAACATGAAGATGAGAACAAGGTTCAAGTGCTCTTTTCGCCCAACCTCAAAGCTTACGCTTCCCCGAAATTCCTTAGTCATTCAAAGAATACCCGACCCTACACGAATCGCTTAGCAAAAAGAAGTTGACAAGCAAGATGGAATCTGATGCGTGCCTAGTATAACTAGTAAATCCAGAAGCATTTTCATTTTTCTAATTCATTTAAGAAACAAGAAAGTTCGATACTAGGATATGGTAGAGAGTTATTTCCATTCCAACCATTTCAATGGTCCTTAAGTTACTTGGCCAAGTAAAATGTCATGCATGACAAATAATAGTAGTTTTGGAAAAGCAAAACTACGCTCTCTAAAAACCCATATTCGACACCCGTCTTGGAAGGTAACTTTCCAAACACATGTCATGCACATTCAATTATCAATCATGCATGGTTCCATTCAAATTAAAAATCATCTTTCACAAACATCTTAACCTCACGTTTATTTTCAAGAAAACATGGTTTTTAATACAATAATCTCACAGATTTTAAATCACAAATAACATTATGTTCATATTTAAAATAAATAAAATAAGGTGTATCTCAAGTATGTAACTAAGTACATCTAAAACTAGAATAAATGAGCACACATTCTTTCAGTTCATTTACTCATTAAATTTAACTAATCTTCAATATAACCCTCTTCTGATTCATTTAATTTCAAGTAATTATCTTTTACTTTATTTTCTTTCTTTTCTGGTTTTCATATTTCCCTAAAATCTTATCTTTTCAGAAAACGTAAACACCTTATATTTACTTTTGTTTCGGGCAATTTAATATCAATCCTAAAGATTTGTCAACTTTCACTCAATTTTTCAAGTATATTTAAATACACAAAAGTTATTTAATCTTATCATTTTTAAAATTTTATTTAAACCAAGAACATTCAGTTGTTTAATTCTGTAATAATTTCACTATCTTTTATGTTCTTTTTATTTTGAAAATTTCATCTCTCTAATAGTTTTGATTTTTTTCTGAAGCATTTCTAAATCTAAAATTTTATGATTTCTGTGTGAATCTTTAATAGATACATAAATAAATCTTAATCATACTGTTTTCTATTTGAATCATTTAAATATACTAAAACATAATTCTCTAACAAAAAAATCTACAGTCTCTTTATAGTTTTTTGTTTCAAGATTGTTCTTTTATCTACATTAAAAATACAGTCTAGTGTTTTAGCTTTCTTCTAGATTTGATAAAAATAGTGATATGTTTTATGTTCAAGTTAAAATATATGAATAATAGAAAATGGTTAAACTCAAGCATATTAATATTGTGAATTTGGCAAATAATGTTCTCATTGAATCTACCTGACAATTTTTGGTTGCTCTGTGTCCTCTAAATCTGGTGATGATTATTTGTTTCCTCTGTCAATTTTCTCCTGTAGTTGTTCTTCTGTTCTCTTCTTTTGTTGTTTTGGATTCTCTTTTTGTTCTGTCTGCCTCTCTTTCTTCCTGTCTTCCCTGCTACTTGCATGTGGTGGAGAGCTTCCTTTTGTTCTTTTTCCCCTTGTTGGTTGTGTCCCTCTCTCTTCTACTTCCTTCCCATGCGCCTCTCTTCTCTTAACATGCCTCTCTTCCTACTTCCATGTGTGCATCACCTCCCTTTCTCCCATGCACTTCACCTCTTTGTCCTCCTCTCCTCTAAACTTTCCACACACCTCTCTTAGTTCTTCTCCATATACGCCTGGGATAATTGGAATTATGTCCTCTCTTATCTCCTTTCCTCTAGCCGCATACCTCTTCCTTTTACTTATGCATGGGATCCAAAACAACATTCAAAAACAAACTACTTTGTATTATATTTTGCTCTTTTTTTTCTCCTCTATCAAAAAACGGATTTCTCTTCCTCACATATGTGCATGTCTTCAGAAGATATTTTCTTCTTTTTCCAAATCCCTTTAACATGCATAAGATGGAGTCTTCAATAAAGTTCGATCCATAATATGTGCCACATTCCCAACAGTGATGGCCATAACTCAAAGTTCTATCTCTTCGTTTGCATGCGAAATTGATTGAAAGGTAATTGTTTTCAAATTGTTTACTACTGTTTTCAATTCATTTCAAATTTAAAATGAATTGCATTTATTTCTTAGTTACTTTTGTTCATTGAAATACAAAATTTAATATATATTCTTATTTTAACATATATATTTCTTCTATATATGGATATTCTAATAACTTGGAATTAAAAAATATTGATGTATTATTTTCAAGTAAAAATAAAAGATTTACATAAAGAATTAATTATTTAAATAAAATCAATCTATCCATTTCAAAAAGAAAACATATTCATTTTCACATATATTTGAGCAATCAAATAAACTTAAATAAATTTTCCGAATAATAAGATCATCACGAAAATACATTAATAAATACTAAGGGGTGTGTGAGACTCCATCATCCTCATTAACGTCCAATGGCTAAAATGACTCTACCTGATCAATGTCCTCACCTTCATTCTCATTCACCTATTCCTGCGTTCACTTGCACTCAAATTTTCATCAGGAATGACAAACCCCGAATTTCATAATAATGAATTTCAAATCATTTCATTTTGATTTCAATTTCAATTTCATTTTCAATTTAAATCATCATCAATTTCAATAATCATCTAACATAAACATGCAAATCTCATGATTAATAATTGCAATTAAATAATTGATAAAATCAGTATGTGACGCTATATTTTTGGAGGTCAACTACATGAACAAATAAAATTCATAGATTATGAAGTGCACAACAACTTGCAATCAAATTAATTTAAAAGTACAAAGCATACTTACAAACTATCTAGAACCTTCAAGTCATTAAACATTATTCAATTACGAAATACATTTTTTATTTTAAAATTATAAATAATTTATATTAACTAAGTGAAACTTAGATGATCACCACCTCCACTGGAAAGTGTTGCTATTGAAGCTCCAAGATTAATCTATTCAACATCCAAAATTGGATATAAGAATACCATTCATATAATGTTTAGCTATTCACATGCAATATTTATAATTATTTACTAGTTACAAACCTATGTAGTACATACATGGTCATGTAATAGGGACGTGGAGGACCGTTGGAAACAAAGTAAATTCTATGACCTTGAAATCTAATTATAATCATTCAACTAATTTAGTTAATCTTGCGTTTCAAAAATGAAACTTAATAAATTAAATTCAATGAACTTGCTAACATTTACCTAACTATGAAGGTCGAATGCCTCATTAAGGAGGGCATATGTCATCACCATTGATCAATTGCAGATGTACCCTATACACCTACATCCTCACTATGCATGGGATCATAAACATAGAGTGACCCACAAGCCTGACAATAATGAGGTGGAACTCTACTCCTCAAAGACTCATCTGACTCACCTTGTGCTAGAGGACTAATATGTTGTATGAGGCTCTAAGTGAGGGAACTAATCAATTGCAATGTATTGACCTATCCACTCTCCTTCACAATGGAAGGGATAGTCGCATGCTCATACATTGGTCTATAAAATGCTCATCTCACTATCATTGTGCATCGATACATGCCCCCCACTCTGTCCTGTGTGAAGCCTCCACCTCTACCCTAGAAGTCCCACATGTCAAAATAGTTTGGGATTTTATTGAGGATAAACTCATAGTAGAGTTTCCTCAAAAAATATTGTGGAACCTCATTTTTTTTTGCATGGAGGATGGTCAAAAGCCATCCATCACCTCCTCCAAAAATTATTATTTATCCCTTGGTGGTTGCACCAATGGATAGGGAACCTCTTTCTTGAAGGATGTAAAAATTATTTTTTTCTAGGGTTTGTGAATAGTACACACAAGTCAAATTTTATAATTTTTCATCTTTAACTTGTTTATAGGATAATTTATCTTCATAAGATTCTCTAAATTCTTGTCTCTTCTCCGACTAACTACTTATTTTCTTGCTAATTGAATCTACATGTGATATTATTGATTAAAATGATTGAGCAAGTGTGGTTCTATGTGAGGTTGATCTTGTAGGATCTTTCAACCTTGCAATTAACTCCTCAATTTGTTTTTTGTTATTTTCAATTTTCCCCATGAGATTTTCTTGAGTTCTTGGAGCATGTTGAGGAATTGTTGGAGGTGTTTGTTGGGGTTGTTCTTTAGTAGGAATTTTGGCATGAGGTGAATCAGGATTTTGATGAGGGTTTGGAGGTACATTATTTTTTCCTAAAAATTAAAAAAAATTATATCTAAAAACATATTAAAACTACCTATTTGATGCCAAAATTACACACAAAAATAGAAATTACTTACTTCTTCGACCTCCCTAATGTTGTGGTGAAATTTTCATGAAGATTCGATGAAGAATTCAAGTGGTTTTTACCTTCCAAAAGTGTGAGTGTGTTATGCAGGATTTCAAGCCATGGAGGAGAATATCTGTTGCAAAAAAAGCAAAATGAACTTTTGATTTTATTTTTTAAAATAAGATATAACATGATCACGTTATAATGTGAGAACATTATATCTTGGGAGTGATTGAACTTGAGGTTCAATCACTCCAATCCATAGCATGATCATGTTATAGTGTGCTCGTGTTATAGATTTTAAAAAAAATCAAAGGGGTGGCCACTTTTTGGCCCCCCACTTTGTGCACCTGCCTAGTTCAAACTTTGGAAACAAACTAAGGAGAGTTTGAGCACATATGGTTCAAATTTAGGCATATTTTTAGAAGACCAAGTCACCCAAGGTGAATGTCCTTTTGATCAAAATTGAAATTTGTTTTCATGATCCTCTAGAGCCAAATCAAAGCCTTCTTTTCTTTTGTGTATTACTTCAAATCTTCGTCGAATGTTGATATAGCTAAGTTTTTGTATGTTTTAAAGGTGTAGGGATAGGATGAAATAATGAATAATTGACCGTCAATATTCTCCAAATATTCTTTAGATTTGAAACCTACACATTTAAAGAGAGAGGAAGGGTTGTGCCATATAAGGGCTCACCTTAGTCAAACCTCGTGTTGGTGTTTCCACCTCCACAATGGAAAAGGATGAAAAAGAGCTTATCCTTTTGAGGGATAGAGGATAAATTATAAATGAATGATGAATCAACAATATATTACAACTCACCACTCAAAAATGGTTTCCTTGAAGGACTGAAGTCATACAAATCTCCTCAAGGCTTGATTTTTGTTTGGCTTGATTTGCTTGGAGACCTACAAGGGTTAGTCTTCACAAATCAAATGATAACAAAACATGAATGAACTTACATAACAACATGATGCATGCTTGACATGATTCTTGACTAAAATTAATGTTGCAATAATGTTTACAAATCTACCCTTGAGTGATTTTAAGATCTTCAATTTGGTCCAAATTCTTCCTTTCATAAATTGCCTCCCTAATGCTCAAAATGATAGGAAAACCTGCTTAAATATGCATTTTATTTAATCCTTTTGGGTAGGGGTCGACCTGGGTTCATTTTCAAATCATAAAAGCTTGCCAGTTGAAATTTAGAACATTCAAAAATTGTTTTTGGGAAATGACAACAATTTCTAACACTTTTTGTCCCAAATTTATAGGGATGATGTGGAATTAAATGTATTTTCTTAATCTATCCCCGAAATTGGTAAATTATTATTATAATTAAAGTTATAGGAAAAATAGGGTATCAAAGTAGTGTGAAATTATCAAGGGTGACAATTTATGAAGCTACACCACTTAACATTAGGCACAATGTAAACTCACTAATAACTAAGATGATGTCATCTAAACTTGTTGATAATTAACAAGTAAGAATGAATTCACATGTAAATATGCATCAATAGACCCATCAAAATCATCATGTAAGAGTTCTTTACCAAGGATTATAATACAATCATGTAATGTAGAAGAAGATAATAGATCACCAATAAAGTACACATAAGAATCTAATGAATTATCATCAATGCATAAGCTATCATGTCATGTGAAGAAAGGATATATGTGAATGACAATTATCCATAAATTCAACATGAGATATATAAAAGTAATCAATTCTATAATCCTCATTGTATAAAATAAGGTAGCTCATTTAAAATGCATGAATCTATGTAGGTAGGATTATAATGACATGTAAAGGATGTGTTGTCACTAAGCATGCTAATGTTAGACATAGGTAAAAATATGACAGGCCTTTGCTTAGTGTATACTTATTATTGACATGAGGTATAGGATCATCATGGGAGGTATGTTTATAAATGTTATGAGAGTTTCTAAAGAGAAAGTGGAGGAAATAACTAACTCAATAGAGGATGGTAAGGATAGTACATGATACAACAAGATCTCCATAGAAAATAAATGCACATGGATAACATAAAAGTTCACAAGTGTATACATAATGGATATTTCATAGAATATGAAAGATAAAAACATGTAAAAATTTGATACAAGTGGGTGTAATTCAGCCAAGTAAGTTAAGCTTTAAATAATATCATGATGATGAGATAGCTTAGGATAAAAGGGTGATAAAAGAGATAAATCACAATAAATTCACAAAACCCAATTTGAAATGAATAAAAAAATGTATGTGAAAGCTTAATAAATATGAAAATAGATGAAAATGAAAGTTATATTATATTTTGAAAACACTAATGTGAATGAAAAACCCTAGAAGAAAACTAGGTCATGTAGGATACATTCGGTTCACTAAAATATATAAATAAAAATAAACTTTCCCCAATTGTAATCTCAAATAATTCTATAATAAGTATACACTTAAGCACAATTTAACCTAGGTTAATTTAATGATATTTATTTGAGAGAATATATTCTAAAACAATAAATGCTAGTGTATGAAAAAGTAAATGTAATAAATAATGGTACTTTTCTCTATGACTAAAGAATTAATGATTTGTGTGAAAGGTCACATAAATTGTGATGTCTTAGGATCAAAAATAGATTATGATAATCTACAACCCAACTTAAAATAATATTATTATTTTTTGTATTGTGGAGGTGTTGATGGTGAAAATAACACAAACAACATAAAACATAATATTTCTACTCTATTTCTCCTGAAAAAGAAAGACAAGATATAGTAGCCTAGCTCCCAAGGTCTTGATAGTTGGTTCTCAATTGTTTGATGTCACTCAATTGTTCCATGCAACTATAATATTCAAGGGGCCTTGTTGGTGATAAGGAGTAAAAACTGTATTGGGTTCGTCAATCTATATCTAATGGTGGGGTCTAAATAAATAGAAAAAGATAGATTAGGGCACAGATAAAAAAAAACATGAACAAAATTCTTCAACATCCAGACATATATTCTTAACAATGAATGTTTCTTAGCAGATCAAAACCATAATATGATGAAATCTATAGAACAATCCATACCATTGCATACATTCACAGTGCTTAACTTAATCATCACAACCATTTTATCAAAATACCACAAGATTCAAAATAAACTCCTCATTCGTTGCCAATAATATAGATCAATAGACATATAACAATTCCACTCATAGAAAATTTAATGAAATAATCTTTGAAGTCTGGTTTCTTCTAATGATTCACATCACATAAGAAACATGTAGGCACAACAAAATCACTGGCATACAAACTGATTATGATTCATTAACCTCATCCAAGAATTTCAACTACAACATAAAAACTATCTAAAAAGTGTATCCAAATTCAACATTAACTAAAACAAGTGTCTTTGCTCAAAGCTGTAAAAATCCTATCTACTATCATGAGGTGGCCAATTCTACTTTCATCAGCTAACCTTTACAAAATGGAGTTCAAAAATGCATATATGTGTGCCAAGCACAAATTCCTCTCAATCAAAATTGAGATCCACCAATCAAGGAATTGGAACCTCTTCAAAAACCCAAACTATCTGATCTCCAGTTCCAAGATTGATTTCCCTTTGAAATAGGAGAAAAAGAAGGGGGGGGAGGGGGGGAAGTCATGCACCAAAAATAGACGGCCAACTCATCCTTGTGTAGTTTTCTCCATAATGTATTCATCATAACTGGAGATGACCTCTTGAAGAATATCTACATCCGGCCCATCAATCCAACTGTCCTCAAATTTAATTATCTTCAGTTTTGTAGTAGAAAACTCCTTCATGTATTTCAATTTAGCCAACTCTTTTCTTGCAGCCTTCACTTCTTCCCTAACATCCATCAATCTATCTAGCAATAGATCCTCTCCATCATCCTCTTTCTGCATAACTTCTTGGAACCTATTGTCCCATCTCTCTTTCAATTGCTGCAGAGGCATGCCCTCCTTAACCAGTATATCTACCTTAACTAGAATAGCTACAACAAATTCTAGTTCATCAAGTTGTTCATTCAAATCGTTACTAGCATCTTGGATTTCATTCATATGCTTGTATATAAAATCAGATCTGAACCGGATTGTGTTAGAGGCTTTTTCCAAGAAGTCTACATTGTCTTCCTCAAGGATCGACTGCTCAAGAAGAGTTGATTTTGGCAATTTATTTATATCCTTTAGTTTTTGGACATATCCCCTATATTCTTCCTCCCTCTTTTCCAACATTTCAGTATGGTGGCTCATTTCTTCTATTAATTCCAATATTGTCTTATGGATCTCAAAACTGCTTACTAACACCTCACCTACTTCCTGGTTAAGTTTATTCGTCCACCTGTCCATCATCCCATCCTTATTCTTCATTTGAACCAGATCATCAACCTCCCTTTTGTTGAGCAAAACCGATGTCTCTAAGGCAGCAATTTGTTGTGATCTAGGAGTGGAAACATCCCTCAAAAAGGTATGCTTTCTTCTTTTGTCTTTCATCATCCTTGACTTGGTGGATGAGGCTACAACATCAATCAGGTTCATCTGCTGATTTCTTGTAGGCCTTCCTAAATTCATAGTGCCCAGTTGGTAATCAGTGACCTACATGTCTCCCATATCTTTATCCACTACTGGAGATGCACATTCTGCAATAATCTCCCCTACCTCAGTCAGTCTTGTGGAATGAAGAATTCTAGCCTTCTTCTTGGGTCTCTCCTTTTCAATCTCCTTCATCATATCTTCCCAATTAAGAGGCTATGGGGGAGCTATTTGTCTCTATTCAATATCAAGCTTCAACCAGGTAGGAGCACTTGGAGTAGTAGCCATTACTGTAGAAGAAGAGGCAGCAGTTGTAGAAGATAATGGTTGTAGTAAATTAACCCTAGGCTGAGAATCAACCTCTTGTACATTTTTTTGTTCTTCCTCTACATTCTCTTTTGCCAGCTTCTCAGCCTCTTCCCTATATTTTTTCTCTTGTAACTTTTATCTTCTTGCTCTTTTTTCAATATTTCTTCCTCCAACCTCTTTTCTTCAAGTATTTTATTTCTTTCCTCTTCCAAGACCTTGAGTTTGTCTGATGCTTCCTTCTCTTTTTTTTGTTGCCTAGCAATCTCCTCAATATCCTTTTCCTTTTGTAGGTATTTTGTTTCCTCTCTTTTCTTGTAGGCATCTTCAATCATTTTAAGCTTAACCTCAAGGGCCTCTCTTTCTTTTCTCTTCTTGGCCTTTTCTTCTTCTAGCTCATGCATATTTTGTACCATCTCCAACCTATCATTTTTCATCCTTTGTTTTGAGCTCATGTTCCTTTTGTTTCTACTACTTGATCACTTCATCAGCTCTCTGCTTGGTCTCCAACTGTTGTTGCTAGAGTATTGCATCAGCTCATGCCTTTGTATCTATTTATTTTTTTCTTTGCCACAGCTTCAGCATGTGCCTTTGCATTTGAGGCCTTCTTAGCTTCTTTAAATAATTCCCACTGATCCTCTTCTATCAGCACATGGTCAGTAACCTCCAGAGGCATCTCTTCTTGTGTCTCCTTATCTAATAAAGTATTATCAGAGTTTGTTTCTATGTCATGAATCTCCATCTTCGCTTCCTTTCCCTTCAAAGTCTCAACTTCTTCATGGAGAGCCCCCTTAGGCATTTCTCCACTTTTTTGCTCTATAGAAGGGAGTTGAGATGGTAACTCACCTACAATTGATGTTGAGGGCACCGGTCCTATTGAAACTTCTTCTTCATGTACCTCTGGCAACTCTTGGGCCAAAGCTTCAAGCTCAAATTCTTCTATGTCAGGAGGGACTAATTCCAAAGGTTCTTTAGGAGGAATTTTCCTCTTTATTCTCTTGTATCATTTCCCTTTCTTGGAAGTTTGATCCCCAAGAGTTTTGGCTTTGAGTACAACCCATTGGATACTCCTATCAAGCACTGGTCTTGCTATCTATTTAATATCAATTGTTTCCTCTGCATCCCAATCCATAGGGTCCAAAATCTTAGTACCTACATTTTGTGCCTCATATGAGGGATCCAAAACTACCCCATCATTAGATAGTGTTTCAAGAATGTCCAATTTAACTCCACATTCTACCCTAAATGGGATAGACAATCTTTCATAGTTCCTCTTCCTCAAATCATATTCATCCTGGAGATCACTCCAAAAGTCCTCTAGTAGGTTGAAATGTTTATCAAAGACCAAATCAAGCAAGGCATTCATATTTTTCTTCGGATCAAAATGCTTCCAGGCAGTATATAGGCCCAATTTCAAATGCATTAACTCATTACAAACAACCTTAGCTCCCACAAGGTGTGGGCAGCTGTATTCACCCAATTGCATGGGAAACTTGTGACAACCTGTTTTATGCGTTATCCCAAACTTTGCATTGATCCCAGAATCTTGGTAAAAAAACTCCATTAAGACCATTTTGTTGTTGCAACATCTACAGAGCAAGTGAGGATGACCCTCAAACCCAGCCAACCTGAAATAAGTGAATTTGGGATATTGAATAAATCAATAACCCCACTCTGTTATAAATGCCATGGTATCCTAACTCAGTCTATACCCTGCATCTCCATTAATTTGATTAATAATAACATACAAAAATGCATCATTAACTCTTCAAAAATGTAGTTCAAAAACTTGCAAGGACAACTGATCATAATGGCTCCATACTTCATTTTGTCCCTCAGCTTCTCTCAAAACTCCCACTCTATTCAACCCTGGGAAAATTCCTCTCCTTGCTGCAACATAAATGACATAAGAGGTCATAAAGCAACTCTTAGTTTCCCTCACTCTCATCATTTGATTATGTATGCTTTCTGAGACAAACATAGGCCAATCAAACTATTGCCTCCCATCCAAGATTGTTTGAATGAATGGAAACATCCATTCCTTAAAATGAAAAGCATATCTCTTTCCACAGACTCTGGATAACATCATTATTATATCCCCAACCTCTTTGTAGAACTTCGCCCTTTTAGGCTAATCTGGAAGCTTGGTTAGAGACTTTTTCTCAGTTCTTAACCATTTTTTATTCAAATAAGCCTTGTTGGCTTCCTTATGATTGCTATATATCTTTAAAGCCTCTGCCTCATTAAGCTGTCCAAGATTCTTTGGATCAAGGACACTGAACATAAGTTGAAACATTTGGAGAATCAAATCTATGATAACATTGCCTTGCGAATCCACACTTTGTCTAGTGGCTAGATTATAAGCTCCAGCTGCTGTCATTATCAATTCAAGACATTGGATTGATAGAGGAAACACAGTAATATGAGCCAAGCCAGACTCAACTATCCTTTGAGTTCTCACTGTCACCTCCTCAACAAATGTCTCAGAATACAACTCCTTATAATTGAATGGACCCATATTTGTATCAATTATATTGGCCTAATCAGAATCCACCTTGCTAGTAGTGACAACATGACCCCCATGATTATACCTCAAGGTATAAGGGAGTTGTTCAAGTTTAACCTTTTTAGGTTTACTTGTTACCTTTGAAGTTTCTGCAGGTTGACTCCTCTGAGAAGCCTCTTCTGATGCTCCTAACATCTTTTATTTTCCTGCAATAAAGACCTCATATTAGATATATGAGAAGTATAACAGAAACATGATTAGAGATCCTTCCCTTCCATACATACCAGAGGCAGAACTAGGCAGAAGACATCCTAAAAAGTCTCCTTTAAAAAAATAATCGGGTTCGGGACTAGAATAGGCATTGAGCTTCAATAAACCATATGGCAGGATTGAAGTCGGAGTCGGCTTGGCAACCGGAATCAAAATCGAAATCGGAATGGAAATCGATTTGGGACCATGAACAAATTTCAAATTCATGTCTGGTTCCGGTTTCGATTCTAGTTGTGTTAACAACATTTTTAAAGCCTGTCTCTCATGGGAAGCGGGATCAAAGATGGAATGAAAATGATAATCGATACTTATTACAAATCAAGATTTAAGATCAAAATTGATTCCAATTCTAATTCCATTTAAAAAAATTATGACGTCAGTGGCAACTTCAACAGGATAACGAATGACATCATAACCTAAAGACTAGGTCATGACAAACCGAATGGGGCTTAAAAATAACCATACGAGACCATCCCCATATGACCGAGAGGAAATTGTAGCAACTTAGGGCATCATTTTCTAATTTAAACACAGACTTGCCAAAAACCTAATTTATAAACCCTTCGACTTAAAATTACTAGGGCACAAACTTAACCCTATTCCAACTAAATAAACCGATACGCAGAAGAACCCTTAAGAAAAACTATAAATCAATGAACCCTATAAACCTAATGCAATAGAAAATCAATATCTCCAAAAAAAACCTAGGGCATCACAGTACGGTCATGACTAAAACGTGAAAACGATCGTGGCAAAAACAAACAAACGAGAAAACAAAAACACTAAAGGACAAAACAAAAATGAGAACACAAAACAAAAGAGAACATGAACAAAATGAACAACATGAACTCGAAAGAAAACCAAGAGCCATGAATCCATGCAAAAAACAAGCGACTGAACAGGAAACGATGAAAAGGAAATGAAGAACAGAAACCCTACCTCAAAACGCAGCAACAGGTCGTCCTCTGATGAGAAACCATGTGCAAAATCTTCACCTTCGATTAAATCTTGCTTCCAAATTCTCCCCTGTAGCTCTGGTTCGATTTTACTATTTAAATAGTGATAATAACCAATAATTTAACCTTAATTAAGGTTAAAAATTGAATTTCATACATGCAAAGCATCCGTAATTAATACCTTTAATGGAGCAAATTGGAGTCGGAACCACGGAGGGAACATGCACATTACAGTTGTGTGGCTAAAGTAAAGTCAAACAACAAAACAAAATGGCGGGATCAGAATGGGAATGGAAGTTGATTTAGAAACTTTGTCGAGGTTTCAACTTTAGTTTTGATTTTGGTTCCACCAACAAAGAAGAAAAAGAATGAAAGAAACAAAAGAAAAACACCAAGACTGAAACAAGCAAAACCCATCATGATCTTAAGTCCAAACGAAAAAACCAAAAGGCGGAGGCAGAGGCGGAATGGAAAAAAATTCGAGACTATGAATAAACCTCGGACTTAACATCCCCTCCGGCTCCAGCTCAAGCAACGACAAACCGAAATACCAATGAAAAGACAAAACGAGACCGAGATTGGAATGGAATCCTTAAAACAAGTTTTAAGACTAATTCTGTTCCGGTTCCGGTTCTAGTTCTGACAGAACAAACAAGAGAAAAACAAAGTGTTGGAAGAAAGAATAACTCCAAAATTTGTTTGAAAAACAACAAAGGACAAAAAACACAAAAGGGGGACCCATTTTGACCAAGGCAAAAGATGGGGTGGTTATGCAAGGCATAATAGGAGGGTCAAGTCTATGCTCATGGAAATGTCTTGTATGAAACAAATGATCTGGTAATTTTCACAACTATTATTTTTATTTCAACTATTTTGTGTTTGCTTCTTCTACCTTTTCTAATATATGAAGACTTGTGGTATTTATAGCTACCTTGGAAGGATTTATTTTTTGTGTCACAAAGGGATATACTCTCTTGGAGAAAACCATGAAAATGGATGTAAATGATTCAAGATAATACTCTCTATTCATGCCTATACTCCTAGGATGATTGTGAAATGTTTCCTTCCCTAAATATAAATGAATTAAAAATATTACTCAAAAGATGTGGAGATTATTGGATTCCCTAAAATGAATGCATGGAAAGGAGTTGGCCAAAATCTGAATTTGAGAGAGTCAAGTCCACAATTGTGGGGTGAACCCCATGACTATGATAATGGTTCCACATAGAAATAATCATATCAAGTTGACCAATATACACATAAGGATATGTGCATATAGAGATATAATTATTGCATAAATAAGATAAATGTATCAAATATTTTCCTATGTAAATGAGTTGGGAGATGAGCATACATAAATGTATTTAAATAGATAAATCTAAATAATATGGAAGAAAGGGTCCATCTTTATATAAAATTACTCATTTATTACTATGTAAATATATAAAAATATCCTACTCAAAATAAATACAAAATTAAACAAGAGCTATAAAGTTGTTCTAGAGTCATTGCCAAGGACTACAAGGGCAAAAATAGACCAAATGCTCCTTTGCTAGTGGATTTTTGTCAAATGTTGTAGTTGCAAGTGCTCTAGTACGCATGTAAATTGTAGAATATGTTCAATCTATATTTTCTTACAAGTCATTAGAAACCTTTTATAAAATGCAACAAATGAGCAATAAAATTGACCTCAAGACTTATTGCAAGAAGAATATGAGCATACATGTCAAATTATTTCAATTCTAAGTGTGTTAACTAGTGAGCAAGTCAAATATTATCAAGACTAATATTAAGGTAGGCTAAATATTTATGGATATATCAAGTGGTAATAAAGTTAGTTGCATGATATTGAAATTGGTCATCAGGAGTGACTTTTCCTATTGGCAATTAAGAAGGTAGTTTTCTAGACCATAATGCATAACAAGGAATTCACTAGGTAGTTTGAAATTTATGTGTATTAATAGAGATTGGTGTGTCATAGTTAGCATAGTGATCACACCAATTGCATTTTGGTCTTGTGAACTATTTGAAAGAATTCCTAAAAGAGATGTGTCTGCATGGATTACAATGATCACAAGATATATACACAAAATGGATTTATTGAAAATATCTTTGAAAATTTCAAGCAAATGCAATTGACAAGTGTATATTGAGATTCTAAAACCTTTGCCAACATGCTCCCTACCTATACCAAATTAGGAGCTATCGAATACGGTATGGACATCCATCAAAGCATTATAAAGGATAGAAAAAAATGGTAGATGTCTTAGTTACAACTATCCTAGTAGACATATTATGCATAATGTGGAAGCAAAGACAATGAATCCAAATTGTTTGATGGAATTCCCTAAAGACAATGGGATCTCATGGATTGCAATGATTGCAACATATGCATAAAATGGATTTACATTGAAAATTATTTAGAAACTTTCAAGAAAATGAAATATGTAGGTGTAAAGATAGAATAAACAACCTTTGTCAACATCCTCCCTAACTATGCCAAAATGGGAGCTTTGGAACAAGGTATGGACATCCATCAAAGTATAATAGAAGGGCGATTTTTTCAGATAAAGGCATGCGACAAGTATGATATAATTCCTCAAAGAGATGTCATCTCATAGAATGTGATGATTGTAATATATGAAAAAAATGGATTTGTTAAAAAGGCTTTAGAGACTCTCAAGGAGACACAATAAGTAGTTGCAGAGCCAAATTCAACAAAATTTACAAACATCATCCTTTCTTATGCCAAAATGGGAGCTTTGGAATAGAGTATGGACATCTGTCAAAGCATAATGGAACGAGGATTTTTATTACACATTATAGTTAGAAATTCTCTAATAGACATGTATGAAAAATGTGGAAGCATATACAAGGAACACTACAATATGTTTTATATAAAACTTGAGAATTTTTTTTGTGTTGTACAAAGGACACCATCCTTGACATGCCCCATTATTTGTATGGGTGGTGTCATGATGGGTTGGTGGGAAAAATTCCCCAAATAATCTATAATTTAATTGTAATAAATTTTATTTTAAGTACCAACCCTTGCCACCATTGATTTTGGGGGGCCTATGTGCCCACCATTGGATCACTCTTACAGTCCACTCCAACTCATCTACCCTTTGTGCAATTTAAATTGATGTTTGATTAACAAATAAAAGTCTTTTTTGCTTGAATTGCACATGTGCACACAAGGATAATGCATGTATTATGCTCAATCGATGCCATAATGCTTCCTCACCTATCATGATTGTGCATGTTAGAGTGTGTTGTAACTATTATGTAAATTTGAAAGATGCCATGATATTTTGGGGGTGCATGTTTTGTTATCTTAGGCTAAGTAGCTCAAACAACTGCACATTTTTTTGAAGATACTTTGATGATGCTTATTAGGTAAGTCAAATTTTAGCAATCATTTGATGGAATGTAATGAAATTACAACATAAATAGTTTTACCATCATGACTAGTTTGGGAGTTACTTAGACCATAGCACACAACTATTTCAAATGTGTGGCTTAAAAATTTTGGTCGCTAATAGGAAATTGATCACTATGGTTAGAGTAACTAAATTTGAAGAGTGGTCATCGGAAGGATTTTACCCACTTGCTAGTATGAGTATGTGTAGACTTGTCATGTCTACATGAAAAGGTATTGCAAACATGTACTCTAAAGAATATACTTTCATAAGGGGAGAAAGTCCACTCTTTTATCGCTCATAGAAAATTTATGTTTGCTACACTACTTTTCATAATAATTAGTTCACATTTGCTAGTGTATTTGAAGCTTGCCCCAATTTATTATACTGTAAACCACATGTGCCTCACATTGCAACTTACAATTGGTGAGACAACATATTGGAATATCATTAAAAAAATAAAAAAACTTTGAAATGAATTAAAATTTGTACCTTGCCCTACTTTGCCGTTAGTCCTCAATCTTTTTAATTTAAACTAATCAAAATTAATTTTCTAACTAAGAAAATCCTTATAAACTAATAAAAAAAATTAAAAAAAATAAAAAATTGTAAATTATAAACAGATTATAGACAAAAAAACAATTTATATCTAGACATCATTTTCAAGACAAACTTTTTTTTTTTTTAATGCAGAGAAGATTATAGTGTGGAAAATAATAAGAAATGACATAGACATGCAAATTTCACTATTACTAATATATGCATTTCATTCATATTTCTTGAGAGGAACAAAATATTAAATATTTTCACATATGAACAAATTGCCCTTACATTACATCATATTACAAGAAAAAAATAATTCATAAAAAAATAGAAAAAAATATTTGTATATTTGCATCACAAAAATAATAGAAATAGAAAAACATTTCATCTTTGAATAATCAAGATACAAAAACATCCAAACAAAGTATTAATAAACATTAAAAATCCACCCCATAATAAAATTATAAAGAACCACCTTATAAAAGATCTCACGTCCCATAAATATTTGAATAATTGTAGCGGTCAATATAATCAGTAGCCCCGTTGGCCATTTTGGTCTCACAGCGACTTCATTTTCTTTCATAACCGGGTCCTCCGTTTGTCATTGCTCCTTAACCGGATACTAAAACTTATCTATATTCTAGGTATCTTGAATATAACTGGTGGTGGGACATCTCACAGAGAAATGACGCCACGTAAGCATTTTTTTAATTGAGAAATAAAAAAGAAAGATCGAGAAGGCGCCAGAGAAACCTGGAGTCTTCCACCTGCAACATGCTAAGCGATGGCTGCCCTCCATTTAAATCCTTCGTCCCCAACCATTTTGAGCATAAACATTTTGCTTTCATTGAGTTTTGGTAGCGGTTGTTTCAATTGATTGTTTCCCGCCTTTATTTCTCTGCGATCGACAAATTGGTAAGCGATCTGCAATTTCATTTTAACAGCTGGACTAATGCTAATGAGTCCTGTTTTCCCCCCTTTTTGCTTTGAAGAATTTTCGGTTAATTAATTTTGCGTTTTCATTCTTTACAGGAAGTTGAAGGAAATCAATATTCGACAATGGATCCTGTGTTGAGCACTCTGCAACAGCTGCTGGGGGTTCCCGATGAATTGGAGAAGCATCTCAACGCCCCCACCCGCACATACGTTCGCGACACAAAAGCCATAGCCTCCACCCCTGTTGATCTGAAAGAATACCCTAACTCCTATGTCTTTATTCTCGACATGCCCGGCGTTAAATCTAACAATATCATGGTATTTCTTTGCGATTTCATCATTTGATTTGGTAAGCTTTGAGCTTAAAGATTCAAAATTCCGCCTGCTAATATTTAATTTTGTGTTTTCGAGCAAGCAGGTTCAAGTGGAGGACGAGAAGGTACTGACAATTAGTGGAGAGCGAAAGAGGGAGGAGGAGGAGGACGTCAAGTACATCCGGATGGAGCGCAGGGTCGGCAAATTTATGCGCAAATTTACTCTGCCTGATGACTGCAATATGGAAGCCATTTCTGCCAGCTGTCAGGATGGAGTGCTCAGTGTGACTGTCCCCAAGCTTCCTCCTCCGGAGCCCAAGAATCCCAAGATTATTGAAGTTAAAATTGGCTAGGGTTTTACTGAACTGAATGATGTATGTATTGCTGTCTGTTTGTCTCCCATCGTAGTTCAGTACTTCTGCGCGGCAAATGTGATGCGTTTCCGTGCGTATGTGTATAATCCGGAGTTTCTATGTGTGATGTATCCGGATTTATGTGAGTTGATATTGTAAAGTGGGGATGTGTGACGCCAAAGATGTATTGATGTAAGTTCATAACCATGCTGTAATAATTGAATATTATAATTTTAAATAGTTTGATAAACATTGTGTGGTCAGTGGCAATGTGAATTATGTTGATAGATAATTGTGAATATATGGAAAATAAGGTATACGCAGGAAAGGAATGTGTAATTTACTTAGTAAAAAAATAAATAAATGTGGTGTTACATGTGTGCCAACATGTATATGTGTTATGTATTACTAGCATTGTATTGGAGGGGGTGCAAGGGTTATGTCGATAGAGTAATATAGAGAAGTAAGAGGGGGTGTGACATGCAGTTTAACACTTGTATAAAATTGTCTGTACATTTTTACAAAGTGGATGTAATACATATTTGGACATATAGTCAGACACAGTACCAAAACAAGTAAAGCGCCATGGTAATTGTTTATAGACCAAAATGTAAAGTCAAGAAAGTAAATTTGTGCTATGAAATATTAAAATTAGATTGAAAATCATAGTAAATAAAGCAAGATAACCTAGAGAAAGCAAAACATTGAATTGAATTTGACAGTGAAAAGCACAAAAGAAACATATTAAACAAGAGCTGAAGTGCAACCTAGTTCCTTCCAGTGCTAGTAGGGTAGTTTTGAGAAACTGAGGACTAATAGTTTTGAGAAACTACAGATTGTCAATCGAAATGTGGAAGCATAGACTAAGCATATAAATTGTTTGGAAAAATGTCTCATTTGAATGATTTTGAAAGCTAATTTCAAATCAAGATGGTTGGAAATACTAATGAACACTGTGAATATTCAATACACCGGTCCTCAATTTTATTTAGAATATATAGAATTATAGATTATCTAAAATCCAAACTGAAAAAAAAAAATCCACTTGCATCTTGCAAAAACTAGATAGAAGAAACAATAATTATAGTCCAAAACAACAAAAATATCTTTGATCATCAAAGATAAAAACAAAGAAAAGTGTATCACAAGACAACATGTACATCAGATAAGATGATTGTTGCAGTTGCGCATTTGGTGAATTATCCTAGACTCTTATGTTTGGTTTGTTGTAGAATGTTGTTCTATTTGGAAATAAAACCGAGGACCTCAACTTGATGCCATAACAGGTGTGGTGCTCAACTTAACCCATGCCCAGCCAAGATGACCTGTAACTTTGGGTTTGATATTAGTTCTACTACCCAAATTGCTGGTAAACTGATTAATTTTGTGAGTAGGGGGGTTTTGTCTTCACCTGACAATTCATTGTAATAGAGATTTTTGTCACTATTAAGCAAGAAAATTGGTTGTAAACAACAATAACAGTTATCCCAAAAAGAAAAACTTCAAATGGTGCCCAGGTCAAGATTTATACTTGATTGGAAATAGGTTTGTTGACAAAATCAAGGATAACTTTAAGAAACCCTCAAAAGGTGCAAAATCCTGGTGAAACTTTCCTTTTATTTGAAAAAATTCTTAATTTTCGTTGGCGAATCTTATGCACATTATTCAAAAATTTATAAAATCCTAGCAAATCTTAATGAATAATTGGTAAAAAAGAATAATCACACTGGCAAATCCTAGTGAATAATCAGTAAAATGATTAATTACAATGGCGAATCTCTCTTTTAAAAATTTGCAGAGTTGGTCAGCGCAGTTCCCCCATATTTTTTTTAATATTGAAGTTGGGGCCCAGGGGCGGCAACCACCGGCGGGGTCAAGGGGCAGCACCCCTTGCGGGGGTCAACGGGGCAGAGCCCCCTTGTGGGGGTCTAGGGGGCAACGCCCCCTCACGGGGTCTGGGGACAGCGGCCCTGACGCCAAGGATAAATTCACTATTGAAAATACATTGGAGCACACACAGATGAAGTGCTTTTAAAAAATCTCACTTGAAAATTAAGACTAAATGAAACTTGAAAATTCTACCATCGATTAGCTTTTAAATTAGACGTCTACAGTGCGAGTTCATTCCATGAGTGAATATCGGTGTGAGTGAACATCATCTATGAGACACTTAGGGATGTCCTACCAATACAACAATTTTATATGCACTTAGTGAATTCCACGACTTAGTGAATTCCGTGACTTTATATGCACGTGCCTTTTAAAAAGGTTGTTGAGTCTCGAAATTTGTTCTAGGCCACCTGATCAAATCTAATCGTGTGGCCCAAAACAAATTTTGGGCCTCAACAACCTTTTTAAAAGGCACGTGCAAATAAAGTCATGGAATTCACTTGCAGCCATTTGATTAAAAAGATAATCGATGGCAATAAATATTAAACTTGTTCAAGGCTAAAATATCCCTAAAATGAAATGGTAAACTATTATTAGTGGTTCAATATTTTCCAAAAATTAATTGTAAGAATATAAAATTAATGGCGAATATAAGTAATATTTGTATTTACAGTATAAACTACCGGCGAATCAGTTTCGATGATGTGTCGTTTAAAAATAAATGCATTGGCGAATTAATTGAAACAAATTTATTTTTTTGTAAAAACCTGGCGATTCGGTATCCTTTCTAGCTTGTATTATTCGCCATTTTTGGAGGTCCCGATTTCAAATATTCACCAATTGGCGAAGATTCGCCACTAAATTTTTCCTTGGACAAAATGACTAAACACATTGGCAAAGATAAATCTGTCAAATTTAGAGATAAACTTCGGATATTTGAGAAATTTGATAGAAGTGGTTAGAGGTGATTGATTATTTTTCCCTTCAGCAACAATCACTTTAACTAATAGTAATTGATAGAGTTTGTAGCTAATACTGAGGACTATAGATTGTTAACTCATTCTAGTTGTTGGTGTAAACTACCCTATACAATGGAAGGGTTTAAGTGGTTGTCTTTGCCCATTAAGGGATTCAAAGGTTTACAAAGAGGGGAAAACATGGGTATTGTCTCATTTCTCTTTGATTTACTATCATTACTACATAAATATGTTGCATTTCATTTCTATTAAATTATTTGCAAAAATGCCAAAGGAAAGTTGAAGCCGAGGCTAGCTAAAGTCCTTAACCCACCATAAATTACCATGAGTATCCATGACATGGATATGGGATTGTTAGTGAATCTAATGATTTTCTTTTCACCTGTATCTAGATAACCATTTTTTAAAATCGTATTGAATATAAAAGATCACTAAAAATCTACATCAATGTTTAGGGTCTTATATTGGTGACTAAATACCTATAATCACATCATTTTACTGCTCATTGATGACTATTTGTATGTCAAATTCTTAAAAGACTAGATAGTGTAAAACACTTTATTTAGAATAAAATAATAATTATCTCAACTATAACAAAACTATTCAAGTTTTTACAAACAAGATACTATTTTGCATGTTAAAGTGCTTGGATGAAACATAATTCTCTGCAATATGGCCATACACTATTTTCTCGAAAGTAACTAGATACTTTGTAACCACAAATGAGTGATTTTGAATGCTACTATTTTAAAGAAAACAATCTAAATTTTCTTCTAAATCCTAGACAATGATAAAAGCAATAAAAAAATATAAAGTGTTATTAGGATAGGGAGAATTAGCAGTAAGACAATTTTGCATTGTGCAGACTGTCTATGCTAAAATTTCCCCTTGCCTATAAGAACAGATACACATTGGGCAAGCCTAACTCATTGCAAAAATTTGCTAGTGTATGCTAATATATGTTTTCATCATGTATGTACTATAAAATGGCATGGCCTTATGCATCACTGTACATCATAAGATGCATTACACTAGCTTGATGATAGGGTCTTCTTCAAGTTAAACAAATTTTTCAAATCAGTCACGTGCCTTTATTGCACCATCTACCAACTAGCTTCATGCTCTCTATTTATAAACCCAAATTTTTTTCTTTAGAGAGTAATGCAAATGGTTGAGTATGGTGGTTTGTTGTAAAAGTAATTCCACTCTATGTTCCTTTGATCGAAGTGACTTATTGCTTTTGGATTTAGTGACAAATTAGTCTCTAGACATTTTATTGCTCATTGCTTGATCTGACATCCCCATAATCAAATGCGTTGGGGCTACAACATTTCATAATATCTTTCCCTACTAGTAAATAATATTTTTTCTATATTTAAGATTGGGGATTTATTATTTAACAGTGAATGAAATTGGATTTGGAATGTACTCAAGGTTGTCTAGTTATTTTGTAACTATTGGGCAACTTGGTCATTAGAGCATTGTGTCTGGTATTGTGGGGAGTCCTAATTCCAATAAATGACAATGAATAGAGGTTCCTCTTCTGAATTTTCTTGACAGACTTTCAAATTTAAAAATAAACTATCTACATTTTTCTCATTACTCAGTTAATTGCAAGAAAGTTTGAAATCTTAGCAACTCATTTGCAAGTTGAAAGTGAATACATATCCATTGATTATGTCTAAATTTTCCTTCCATTTGTTTGGCAGCATTTACTATTTTACATTTTATGGACTCTTTTCTAAGCATAACATCCTTAGAGATGGAGTCTGCTACAAATTGTGTATGCTTGACAAAAGCAATACAACCACCATAATTACATATTTCTAGAACATAAGCTAAAATGCATCATGCATCTGACTGGTTGCTGAAATCCATTTGCTTATGACTTGAAGCAAAACTATGCAGATGGCCAGTAGAAATGACCACCCTCATCCAAGCTTGCAGCCATACTCATGCTAACATTTGAACCTCAAACCCATTCAAAAATCCATGGAGTTGGAAAAATAAAAAGCATCGTGTTGCATATTATCAATAAAGCCATCTCCAGTATGCATGTAAATTGTTTAGCAAAAATTCCTCCAGTTGCTCTCCAAAACCGAAGAGATTTTTAATGAATTGTGCCAAACATTGAACAATTTATTTTTATCCATTGTTTCCAAAGAAAATTCATGTGGGTTGTTCAAATCAACCTCCATAAATGCCAGCCCAATAACTATTCCTTCTCAATACAACCCCATCGAAACATACTAAATGAAAATGCAACATTCCCTTCCATCACAATAGCAACAACCCAGAACAAGTTGCATTGCACTCGTCCTTTATAAGTCTTGTTTTCTCATCAAGTTTGTCCAAGACATTGTTATAAGAGAAAAAATGTATATATACTAAATGAGAATGCAACATTCCCTTCCATCACAACAACAACCCAAAACAAGTTGGATTGCAGTCATCCTTTATAAGTCTCGGTTTCTCATCAAGTTTGTCCAAGACATTATTATAAGAGAAAATTTATATACTACCTTAAGACTTTATAGTTTAATCTCATTTTTTACTACACAATAGAAAGATAAAATGATTCGTGTGATTAGACACTCTGACTATCATACCCACAAATTGTTTTGGCAAAACATAGAAACAACACTTAAGTTGAATAAAGATCATACACACAAACTGAAATTGAAGTTATAATTAATGTCTACAATTAATCAGGAAAATGAGACTGAAGTAAAATCTATTACAACAAATCAAACTAAACGAACAAACAAACAATACAAATAACCGTGCAAAAAATAATGACACCAAAGATTATATCTATTGCCCTTGCAGAATTAAAAAAACACTTCAACTTTGTAGAAATAAAACTAAATCAAGCAAGACATTGTAGAAAAACTAAAAACTTGAGTGAAATCCATACCTTAAAGTTCCTTGTTTGGAATTTATCGGTGAATTTTTCTTCAATCCACCAAAACCCAAGACGATGCCTTTCTTCAATCGCCACCAAAGAAGGCCACTCAAGAAAACCAACCTTCATTGATTGACACTCTTGCTAGATCTGACAAGCAAGCAATGCCCTTCATAACAACCACTTGAAAATAAATACGTAATCTAATTTTTATTTTATTTTGCGGCTTCTCAAAACAAGATTCTTATAAAAAAGTAGAAATAGGTTTTAGACGAGTATTATGTTGTGGGCAGAAAAGGAACACAGTTGTTAGTTGTACATTATATCTATTTTTTTGAAGGCAAGAACACATGAAAAACTGAACTTTTTCTTGGTATTTTTTTAGTATAGCCTCATTTATGTCATGCTCCATCCTCTTCCAACCATGGAACTTGCATTATCGATCAAGCAATTGAAGTAATTTTGATCCCGAGTTTCTCTATGAAGCCATGCAGCTATAGGTGACCCATTTGATCTATTCACCGCTTTCAAGAATAATGTCTCTTTACATGAAAAAAAAACCCTAATTTCCAACTGTCCAAACCCCAAATTACCTGAATTTGCATCTTGTATTATCTTCGTGTAATGTCTCCCTACAGGAACACCTATTACTTGTTTACAATGCCAAGCACCAGCTGTTGAAACCACTTGACAATCTGCAGAGCCTCCCTTTAAAATCGTGTGCTCTCTTGCATTGGTACCTACAAACCCACTTGCCAACCACCTACAAAGAAAATCACAATATGCCAAATAATCTTGAGTGAATATTTTCCATAAAAAATAGGTAGCTTAGCTGATGCAAATAAGAAACCAATTTTTTTTTTGAAACAGTCTGCAAGCTCATTGGTTGTTCCAAGCGAGATTAATCATTATTTAACCATTGAGCCTTTGCTAGCAGGAACTAATAACCGTGTCTTCAATTTGTTCAATTATGTTTAGATATCTTTATAATATATGAAAAGAACTTATTTCCTTAACCTTAAATTTATTGAGCTCATAATGTTGGGTCCATCTATGCATCACATCCACCATATCAATGGCATCCCCAGAAAAAATTGAATCAATTGCCTTCTTTAGATGCTTCTTCACAGTCTCTATGTGACGCTTCTTAACCTTACTTGTAAGATTCGCAAACTTAGTTTGAATTTTATCATAAGAAAGAGGATTAATTAGGGATATGGTGCATTTTGCAGGGACATGGTGGCACGTTAGGTTTCATTTAATGACTGTGATAGTTGGGCCGACTATTCTAACACTACCCTACGCCTTCCACAACATGGGATGGGTGTTGGGGCTATAGCAGTAGATTAAAAGTAGATGTATCTTTGAATGATGATGAATAGTCTGCAACTACAATAACAAAGTTAATCCTAATCTAAACAATAATCAAAAATCAAACAACAAAGAACGAGGAAATAAACTAAACAAACTAAACAATTTAATGGAAATCTCTCACCGAATATGTGTTCACCCCTTCGAATTATCTTGATTGCTCTTCTCCATTTTTCCTTTTCAATATTCTTGCCCTTAGATTTCTGTGTTTGAATGCAAGTATAACTTTGTTGAGTGTCTAAGCAAAATATCGAAGATTTGTCTCTTCTCAAAAATATGTGATTTCGGGAGAGGAGGAATAATGATAATGACAGGCCATTTTATAGATTTTGGGTTTTCGAATGATCAGCTCAGATTGAAAGAGAGATCAACGGACGAGATTGATGAATGCCATGCGATATGAGTTCTGTATCAGATAGAACATGAGTTAGAATGTGAGTCAAAACATGAGTTCGGGAAAGACTGTAGATAGAGACTAAGTTAGAATGTGAGTTAGAACACGAGTTCAGGATCTTAATCTTCAAAAATAGAAGAAATAGACTTTGTATGCAAAAGCCAAAGTTGGAATTTGAAGACTAATGCATTCCAATGCAAATGTGAGTTAATTAATTAAATAAAGATATTTAATTAATAGACATATCATGCATATGAGTTGGAACTAGTTAACTAACTAGTTATGATAGAGAGTCTTCCCGTAGAGACAATCAGATGTTGAATTCAGAGATAACTGAAGAAATAAAAATAGATCTTGAGTCAAAAGGTGAATGAATGACTTAGATAACTGAATGATAGAGGAATGTGACATAAATTATTAAATATGAATTAAATGTTAATTTAATTCATCATTCGAAAATAAGAGACTTTAATTAAATAAATAAAGATCATTTATTTAATTTGGCTATTGTAAAGGTGGAATTGAATAATTAAATAATAAATATTTAATTATAGATAAAGGGGGTTAAATGAATAATTAAATAAAGATATTTAATTATAGGTAAAGTATGACAAAGGGGGTAATTAAATAATAAATTATTTAATTAAGAATCGAATAATTAATTATTTAGCGACATAATTAAACAAATATGATTTATTTAATTAATCAAGTTGAAGGTTATTAATGAATTAATGAATTAATTAAAAAGGGGTATTTAATTAATAGAGGAAATATGTGTTAGAAAGGTTAATTAAATAATAAAAATTATTTAATCATGACAACGAACCATAGAAAATTATGTCGAATGTGTACTCGTAGGCCTAGACCAATTTTGGGTGTCTACAGTTTGCCCCTCTTTGATACAATGTTGTTACGGCGTTGTGTCAAAGAAAAATATGCCCCGATCGTGCCCCAACATGAAATAGGTTAGGGTATGCCCCAGTGAAAGGGATAATGATGAGGAGGTAGTGGTATGCCCCCTCGAGAGGATAGACGGGTTTGAAGAACATTAGTGTGCTCTTGAAATGGATAGATAATGGTGGTGAAGATGCAGAAAAAAATAATAAACGTTAGCATGGATAATTCAAAAAGTTAGTATTGAAAAAGAATGGTTATTGATTGAGAAAAATATGATCTTTGATATTTTTCCAAGTATGCTATGCTTGCTTGTTATCATCATTGGGTGGGACATGACACAAATGGATAGTACACACCATGATATGAGATAGACCATAGTGTACAAAGTCATCCATCTGTGAAAAACAGACAGTCATAGACAAGGAGTGTCTTAACTCATACTAAGGACAAGATGCCTCAGTCGTGTTGTCTTAACAAATCACAAACAATAGACAAATAAAAGATGGGTCATGAGACGTCATTGCTCCTCTAAATCCTTGATAGAACATCTTTGAGGAAACTAGTAACATGACTCAAAAACCAATGCTAAAAAGATAGTTGACAGATAATAGCCAAAGAAAAAGAGTCCTAAGACATCCTTGCTTCTCTAAATCCTTCAAGGGACATCCTTGAGAAAGCTAGTAACAAGATTTTGCACAAATCGATAAAAAGATAAGACAAAATAAGATATAAAGTCGTAAAGCCAAATAAAATTATTCGCCAAAACTTGATCTTGTGGGATTGTTTGATTGTTTGATGTTTGACATAGCGTAATGTGAGGGATGACACATACCGCATAAGATGTTGAGTCTAGTTTCGACCTGGTGACTTCTGTATAAGGCATGACAAAGCCTGGTTTCAGAAAGACATGTGTCGTATAAGACATTGGAGTCTGATGACGTTGAAGTGACAAGCCACATGAGACTATGACAATTTGATGACGTATGTTGACAAGAAAGACATATCTTGCCTAGGACATAGGTTGATCACTTTGACAATGTGTTTGATGTTTACTTGATGACTATTTGAGATGTTTTGCCTTGTTGATGCATGACTTGTTTTGATTCGTTGACTGATTAAAAGTGTGTGTGTTGTATTGACAATGTATGACATGAGATGATACACTAAAGTACTGACCTAATGCGGCTAAAGACATGCATCTAAGTGAATGATATACAATATCTGTGATAGTGAATTGAATGTGAATGAACCCTATTGGACTAACCTAGTGTGGTCTCGAGAGCTCATCAATTGATTAGCCTTACCTATGTTGTACACGCAGAGACCACGTAGTTTGACATGACCAATGACTTTGAATATACAAAGCATCATGATTTTAATGTGTGTGATACATGACAAACCTAGACATACAGACCTAATGCCTCGGGGGCACATCGATTGATGGCCTTGCCTACATCCCAGTTGCAGAGGCAACGTAGTTCGACTATGTCTATGACTGACTAAACATGACTGACTTGACATGATTGACTTGATAGGATGACTTGACATGATTGAATTGACTCTATTTTTGGGATTTTTTGACATGTTTCAATTTTTTTTTTGGAATTTTGAAGTTTTCTAATGTTTTTGGGATTTTTCAGGACATTTTCAATGGTGTGACGTTATATATAAGGTGTTAGGGAATAGAATAAGGATTTGCCCCCTGTTGGGAATAAGATTTGGAAGATGTAGTGGGTAATATGACGGAATGGACGCTAGATGTCAATTATTCCAAGTAATGGATAAGACAACCATTTATTATGAGTGACGATGAAAAATTCCGATTAGAATGATGGTAGATGGAAGAGTGAGGTTGACTGCACAGGGCGGTTGTTCACCAGGTTTTCACCATGGTACTAATCCATAGCACCACCGAAGCGGTTTTCACAATTGGACGGATTTATTTTTCTTTACTTTTTTTATTTTTTCAATTTTTTTGGTGTTACAAAGATGCCTGTTTGCCAAGTTTTCATCAAGGTTTTTCATTTTTTTGTATTTTTCTAGATTATGACATGGATTCTCAGAGACTAAGCATAGAACCTTTTTAGATGCTGACTATTGATAGGTGAAAAAAGCGGCTCCCCTTCAAATAAGCCCATAAGGCAGGATTAAGCTGTAGATGCCAGTCACGACCAACATCATTGACAGTCTTCTTAAGGATTCTAACAATTATTTTATTAGATGCCTCAGCTTGGTCATTACCTTGTGGGTAATATGGGGTGGAGAAATGGTGTTTGATGTGGAATTATTCACATAAATGGCGTACTTCTTGGTTTTTGAATGGGTGGCCATTGTCTGTGATTATGGATTGGGGTACACCATACCAACAAATGATAGTTTAAGATAAACTTAGATATTTGTGTGCTAGTTATGTATGTCATGGGAATAGCTTCAATCCATTTGGTGAAGTATTCGGTGGCCGTGATGATGAATTTGTGGCCATTAGATGATGAAGGGTGTATCTTACCTATGAGGTCAAGTCCCCATTGGGCGAAGGGCCATGGTGAAGTAATTGGATGAAGCTCCTGCACTGGCGCTCTTATCAAGTCTCCATGTATTTGACATTGTCTACCTTTCTTTACAAAGACGTATGAGTCTTTCTCCATTGTAGGCCAATAGTAACCTAGTCTCATAATATTATGGGCTAGAGTAGGACCACTCGAATGAGATCCAAATATACCATTGTGCACTGCTCGCAAAGTTGTTTGTGCTTCCTCAGCATCGAGACATCTCATTAGGGCGTTATCTAAGGTGCGTCTATATAGGGTTTCTTTGATGATGGTGTACTTAGTTGACTTTCAGATGAAGGTTTGGCGTTGGTTATTGGACAAGTCTTGGGGTAAGGTTTGGTCAGTGAGGTAGTCGAATATGTCTTTATACCAAGGAGACGTAGGACCAACAATGGTACACACTATCACAATATCGGGGACATCATAAGCGGGGACCAAAAGTTGTTCAACCAGAAACTCAAACTTAGGCACATTACTCGGAATATCCAACAAGGAACCCACGGTTGCCATAGCATCTGTAGCTCTATTCTGGATACAAGGTATTTGTTGAAAAGTTATGTCATTGAAATATTGCTTGAAACTATCAGCCATGCACTTGTAAGGTGCAAGCTTTTCCTCCTTTGTCTTGTAATCATCATTTGCCTGTCGGATTACTAGTTGAGAGTCGCCAAAAACATGTAGGCTCTTAATTTTCCATTGAACTATAATTTTTAAGCCTATAACTAAGGCTTCATATTCTGCTATATTGTTGGTACAAGGGAAAGCAATCCTAAATGATTTGGGAATGGTATCACCTTGAGGTGTGACAAATAAGATACCAACTCCTGAACCACAATTTGTATGTGACTCATCAAAGTACAGTTTCCATTCGGTTTTAATGTCAATGTTGAAGAGAAATTCATCTAGAAAATCTGCCACTAATGGATGGTCTGCCTTTATAGGTGCATCTGCTAGTTGATCTACAATCACCTATCCTTTTATAGCCTTCCTTTTAACATACTGAATGTCATACTCGCTAAGTATCATAACCCATTTCACCAATCGGCCTATTAAAGATGCCTTACTTAGGAGGTATTTAAGTGGATCAATCTTTACAATTAACATTGTTTGTCGATTGAGCATATAGTGCCGAATTGTTTGGGTAGAAAAAAATATCGCTAGACAGGCATGTTCTATGTTGCTATAATTCAATTCATAGCCAACTAAGGTACAACTGATATAGTAGACTGCTCTCTCATGACCTTGATCATCGTGTTGTGCGGGAAGAGCCCCAAATGCTGACTGAGTTGCTGAGATGTAAAGTATCAATGGTTTTCCCTTTGTAGGTGGCATTAAGACTGGTGGAGTAAGCAAATAGTCCTTGATTTTTTGGAAGGCCTCTTGACATTTAGGTGTCCACACAAATGGTACTCCTTTCTTGAGTAGATGCTGAAATGGGTGTATTTTATCTGCCAGTTGTACTATGAAATGCCTAATGGACTATAATCTCCCCTGTAGGGTTCTGAGTTGACCAATGTTGACTGGAGGAGGCATTTCTATGATAGCTCTTACCTTCTCTGGATCTACTTCAATGCCTCTTCGAGAGATGATATACCATAATAGTTTCCCTGATTTCACCCCAAAGACACACTTCTTCCGATTTAGCTTGATGTTGTAATTCTCTAGCCTCTAGAATATCTTGTCTAAAATCTTCAAATGATTTTCCCTTGTTTCTGATTTGGCTATAATTTCATCTACATAATCTTCCATGAGGGTGTGTACAAAGTCATGGAAAATCGTAGTCATTGCTCGTTGATAGGTAGCTCCTGCATTCTTAAGGCCAAATGACATAACATTCCAACAGTATGTACCCCATGGACACGTGAAAGTTGTCTTGTGTTGGTCTTCAGGTGCTATCTTAATCTGGTTATATCTAGAGAAACCATCCATGAGGGATAGCATCTCGTATCCTGCTGTCAAATCCATAATCATGTCTATGTTCGGAAAGGGGAATTCATCCTTATGACATGCCTTATTAATGTCTCTAAAGTCTGTGCAAATGTGAATAGCCCTAGTTGGTTTAGTCATTGGTATTGGATTTGATATCCAATATGCATAGTCTATTGTCCTTATGAATCCTACATCTAAGAGATTCTTAAGTTTTGCTTTCACTGGTAGAGCGATTTGCGGATGCATTTTCCTTAGCTTCTGTTTAACTGGCTTAATACCTAGCTGTAATGGTAAATGGTGCAATATTAGGTCTGGATCCAGCCCAGGCATGTCAGCATATGACCATGCAAATTTTATTTGTCTCTTTTTGAAGAAGTCCTTAAACTCATGTTGTTCTGTCTCTGTTAAAGAATCTGCAAAATATACTATCCGAGGATTCTCTTATGTACCTATGTTGACTGCAACAGCCTCTTCTAATAGTATCAATGAATTTTCTTGTTCAACGGGGAGAATATTTAAACCTCTATCCTTGGGTGCCTCAGAGAGGTTTTCACCCTCAGATACGTCCTTTATTTTTAATTTTTCATCGTCCAAAGGCGCCTTTCGGTTTTCACCTAGGGACTCATCATTTTTATTTTCATTGTCTTTTTTCTTTTCATTCTCATTTTTGTGACTAGAGATGTAAATAGACTCCCCAAAATATGCTTTATCATCCGAGTCTATGGTAAAACCTGCTTTATGATCCCTTCTTGGTATGCCTTCTCTAAGTCCCATGAACTCAACAATTGCTTCATCGTTCTCGAATGTATCTATGATAGGTGTACTTTGTTGATCCCATTCGACAAGTTCAGGATATGTAAGGGGCATGTCATCATCGGAGTTCTTAAAGGTAGCTACTGACAAGGTGAATATAGAATGGTTGACATGGTCGCAAAAGTTTTGGACCAACTCCTTCTTGTTTTTCCTCCTAGGGGTAGGTATACTCTGATGTGGGACTGTAGTGAGGGATGATTCGTCAGAAGATGGTTTGTTAGGTGCCCAAGATTCATGGTCAAGGGTTTCCCAATAATAGTTCTCTTGCCATTATTTTTTGGACAAATGTTTCTTAGGATGAGGACTAGATAGTTTTGGTATAGATCTCACGTTGAGGTCCAATTCTCCAAATAGAGCGTCTATGTTCATGGTAGTGGTAGATGAAAGGGATTCCCATTCACCATCGCTTGAGTAAGGGAATTCATCATAAACTAGAGGTTTGTCGTAAACTAGGGAAAGTGGTTCATGAGATATCTCGTTGTCTATGCAAGCACTCACTTCCTCTTGAAAAGATGACGAAGTACCAAGAAACCCAATTCTAAGCGGTTGAAACCCTAGCCCTAAGTATTTTGGTCGTGGGTAGACAATGATTGGTTCCATCCTTCCATTTTGATATAGTCCTAACCCACTGTGTCTGTCATAGCCTTCATTTTGCATTATCTTAAAGCCTTTTCCATACTAGTCCTTAGCTATTTGAATAGACAGGGAGGGGTATTCATGTTCTTCTTGATATAACCAGGAATCACCTTGATTCACAAATTCTTCACTTAACTCTCCCAATTTGGTTAATGTCATTGTAGGGGGGACATGAAATGTGACCACTGACTGTTTTCTATCTACCATGGGTAGGCCATATGCCTTAGGTGGAATAAGTTGACTGATGCAGTATGATGCCTTTATATTATATTCGCCATAGCCCTTGTCTTGGATCTCGAGTTTAGGAGTGGATGATGGTGGTTTGAATGAAATGGACTTAGTGAGACGTGATGGTTCAATCTATTGGGATAAAGTGGATGATGAAGCTTCTTGGTTAACTGGTACTTGTTGTTGTGGAAGGTCCCTTAGGCTTGTACAATATTGGAAAGGATCTGGATCACCATCAATAGTGATCTTTGTGCCATTATACATGAACTTAATACATTGGTGGTATGTTGAAGGTATAGCTCTCATTGCGTGTATCCAAGGTCTACCTAACAACAAGTTGTACAGAAGGGTGAGATCCAAGACTTGGAAGTTGGTGTTCATGATTGTTGGGCCAATTTTGATAGGGAGTGTAACAACTCCTTTGGATGATCTTTCCTCATCATCATAAGCCTTGGTGACTATACTCTTAGAACTATCTACACAGTCTTATGAGAATCCTAATGCCTTAACCAATTTTAGGGTACACAAGTTCAAACCTACTCCTATGTCTACCGAGACTCGTCTAACTTTGGTTTGATGGACTAGGACTTCAAGATGTAGTGGGTCATTATGATTAGAATTTTTAGTTGAGTCGTCTTGTTGGGAAAATGTGGCATGGTGTGAGTTGTTCAAATATCCCACCATTTCTTCAAAGCGATTGACATCCAAGTCCATCGGAATAGTAGTGCTCTAGAATGCTTTGTCAAGTATGGCTCGATGTTCTAGTGACAAAGTCAATAGTTCCAAGATAGATATTTGTGCGGGGGTTTTGCTCAATTGATCGATGAGATTGTATCTATACTTGGGCCTCTGTGTAGGTGGTTTAGAATAAGGTCTCGGAATAATTATTTTAGTCCTTCATGTTTTCACATTACATTCTGAGTGCTTCTTAATGATGATGGTATCAACATGTTCGTTTGCAGCTCAAAGGCTATATATGGTCTTTCCTTTCCCATAGTCATACTTGGAGTTTGTGTAATTGGCAGAGGGATTGTTCTTGGTTCCCGAACCGGAGGCATTTCCTTTTGTGTGGTCATGTAATGGGTCTATGAAGACCTTATGATCACTATTTTTAGTACTTTTCTGCCCGTTTACCTCTATGGATCCATTTTCAACAAAGTCTTGAATGATATTATTTAATTGGCGACATTGTTGTAGGTTGTGCCCTTTCATTCGATGATAGTCACAGAAAGCATTATCATCCCACCATGAAGGTTTGAACTGTCCAGGATCATACTATCTTGGTTCCAAAGATTTGATGAGATTATGTTTGACCAATTTTTTGAAAACTACCTCGATTGGTTGCCCTAAAGGTGTAGATTCACACGTAGGAAATCTCCTTTGGGGTCTTTGTTGCGAGTTCTGGACATAATTAGCCATTTGATCTGGATTATTCATCATGTCCACATTTTGGTTGTATCCTCTAAGTGTGATAACTGGTCCAGTATGTATGTGTTTAGCATCAATAATGTTGTCATTTGTGACATTCTTGTTCCTAGACCAGAATTTGTTTCGATCATTCGACGCGTTTGGATGTTGGACAATTGGGCTCTTTCCTGGTACTTTTATTTTGCCTTTGTCAATAAGGCCCTTTTCAAGGATGATCCCCTTTTATACCAAGTCAAGGAATGAAGTGCAATAGTGTACCCGTAAGTCACCTCTTAGTTTCGGATTGATGTTTTCGACGAAGATTGTGAGCTTTTGTTTTTTGGGTATTTCGACTGGACAGTGGCTAGCTAGACTTCTCCATCTCTGGAAGAAAGTGATGAATGTATCATCGTCTTCTTATGTTGTGTGGCACAAGGTTGCTATGGTTACTTTGTTGTCTATGTTAAAGGAAAAATGTTCGACAAACTTCTCAGCTAATTCACCCCAAGATCGTATACCATATGGAAATTTAGAAAACCATTCCAACGCTATCCCTATGAGGGTTCGTGGAAATAGTCACATTAAGTATGTGGGGTCATATGATATGTCCATGCATGCCGTTGAGAATTCTCTAATGTGTTCTAAAGGATTATTCCTCCCACTATACTTAGCCAAATTTGGTATGATGTATCCATGAGGGAAAGGTGTCATATAGAGTGCTTTGTCGAATGGACATGGACATAGGTCTTGTGCTGAGATATTTCGTTTGCCTGACATAGACATGTCGTCCATATTTTGTTGAAGAGTTTGAATTTGGTTTTGAAGGACGTCGACTTGTGTCAAGGACATGGTTGATGAGGTAAAAATAACCTCATCATTATAAGATCTGGAAATCTCATTCTTGCTAATTCAATCCTAAGCTTGTGCCAAATTATTAAACTTTAGAAGAAGTAATTACTTATTTTTAGAAAAATTATGCTTTCTTTCTTTCTTTTAATCAATTGAGGAAATTGTCCAAAGCAGGTTTAATGGGTTGATTTGAGTGTTGTTATAGGGATTAGCAAGTCATCATGCATCTGTTGCAAAATTTAGTCAGCACGTGCTTCAAAGTAATGTTGCGAACCCACTCCTTGAAGCCTGGATGATGCGCCGAAGATTCAGTTTTAGTTCTTTTAAATTGGTTGTTTAAAACTTTATGGCTCTTCTCGAGCCTTTTGCATGTTTTAAGTAGCTTTAAAGAAATCAAGTCATTTTTAAGTTAAGGAAGAATTTTTCAATGGCTATCCATGCCATCGTAAATTTAGGATCTAGTTGGGAAGTTATCTATAAAACTGTAATCTCACAAGTAATAAAACAGTTAGAGAAAAAAATATCATTATGTTGTTTACATGGATTTACAAATCACTATTGCAATGAGTTATCTGGTTTCTATTTTTTGGTAACTGTAAAATTCAATGATGGAGATTGTATGTCGTAAAAGGATTTGAACATATATAGGTAATTTGATTTAAGGACGAAGAAGTAGCCTGTGAGCTGGCCACTCGAGGGAAGTTAACCTAGATAGATAAGTATTTTGTGAATTAAGTTATTTCCTTTGTTTAAGATAAATTGCTTCTCAGTAGAAAATAGCAAATTGTTGAAGAGTTTAGTTAAGTTGTTCTGGAGAACCATTGTCTTTAATTTGTATAAGCCTTTCTTCTGTAGTTGATAATATTTCTTTACTGTTAAAAAGATGCTTAGTTGTTTGTTTCCTTTCTTTTCTGCTTCTATAGTTTACCAGTTATTTAGTTTACTTGTTTCTATGCTTTCTAGTTTAGTAGTAATGTTTTCTAGATTAGTTGTCTTATGTTTTGTTCTTTTAATTTAGCTTTCCTTGATTTTCTTAGAGTAAGATCATTTTTGAAGTTAAGTAGTAATGGCTTTGGTTTAATCTCAACTTCTATAGTTTAAAAGAAAAATTGAAAATATAAAATGAGTTGTTTGAATAATCTCCTTTTGCAAATTGCCTTGGACACTACCTGGTTGATAATTGGCATTCAATTATTCTAAAGTAATAGGTCCTAACGACAACCTATCACTTTTTGGTACTGTTGCCGGGGATACTTCTTAAAAGCCTTTGAAAGTCTTTTTGTTTAAAAGTGTTATTAGGAGACGGTTTGAATAACATATTTTTATGCCAAAAATATGTTAGTTGGCTTTCTTTTCTGGATGGTCAGGAAAAGAGGTCCCCAAAGACGTTTTATACCAAAACCCCCCCCAAAATACATACCTATCATACATAGGGAAGCCCAAGGCTTAGACGACCACACTTTCGAAGAATTATTTGAGCCTACTCCACCTGAGGCTTTCCATTATTTACCTGTTGAGCAACCGATCAAACAACCAGATATCGAGGAAGTTGTTTTTGAAGAACACACTCTTCTAAACACCATGGGAGATGCTAGAGCTGACCCTAATCACAATGAACCTCAGCCTCCTAGAATGTTTACCTATCCTATCATGTTGGACGCTGACGATGATACTGCCATGAAGAACATCTCTCCAGCTTTCCTTCCAACCTTTTGTGGCTTGCCTTCGGAAGACCTTGACCAATTTCTCTTTGAATTTAAATTCCTATGTCAGACTTATGATTATAAGAATGACAATCAAAAGTTGAAGCTTTTTCTGTCAACTTTGAAGGACTCAACAATGTGTTGGTTCATGGGACTGGGTTCAAGTAGTATAACATCCTGGGAAGAGATGGAGACTTTTTTCTTGCACAAATACCAGAGTTACTGTAGGGTGAGTGATTGCAAGGAGGAGTTGTTTAAGCTAAGGAAAAATGAGGATGAAATTTTAGAGGACTATCTCGATAGGTTCATCTTCCTCTCCAAGAGGTGTGGAGAAACAACCATTAGTGTGGAGATACTCAAAACAATATTTCTTAAAGGTCTTGATGATGACATTTGACAAAACTTGGATTTAATGGGAAAAGGTGACATCTCTCAATTAACTCTTGAAGATATATGTGAGCTTTGTCAAAATTTCTCCTGTACCAGGGGAGGAATCCACAAAACTAATCTTTTTGAAGGGTTGAATGAGATAGGTAAGCTCCGTGAAGAAATAGAAAATCTAAAAATGGATATTCTCATACAGTTGAATACCACCTTAGATTGTATACAAGCTAAAACCCGTAACCCTGAGACCTTGTCAATTTATTATCCAAGGCATCGGAAGAAACATCTGTTGTGAGAGTGTCCTTTAGATAAAGTCAATGTTTGTCAGTTGTGTGAGAAAAATCATCCTACAAACTAATACAAGCTTTTATCAGATATTAGTAATACTAAGAAAAAAACCATTCAGGTTGAAGAGGAAATACATGCTTTAAACCAACGTTAGGGAGGTACTTTTCCTTATGGTCAAAATCCTAATCCTGCATGGAGACCAGAAAATAACTGGGCTCATAATCAATGGATGCCATCTTGGAATCAATCACCTCCACCTCCACCTAATTGGGAAACTCCCTCTTGGGGATCACCTGATTGGACAAACCACACATGGGGAAATCAACAATGGCCAAATCAACCCCAACAACAGTGGTACCAACAACATGCGGTACCCCCATGGAATCGAGCACAAAATCAGTTCTATACTGAGCCAAGAAGGAATTGACAAAAAAACTTGTTACCCCCACCTTAGAATCCTCCTCAACAAGAGAAAATCAATCAACCTCAGCTTCTAGTGCAACCTCTTCCCAATCCTAAAAATAATCGCCAAAATACGCCAGTCTATTCTACAAAACATGAAAATGTTACTGGGCTTAATGTAATACAATTTGGAAATGTTCAGTTGTGTTCTGGTCGAACTCTTCAATCACCAACAATTGAAGAAATAGAGGAAGAAACTAAGCCTACTAGTCCAATAAAAGACACCTTGTCTAAGCAAGATAGTACTCCTCAAGACACCGAGCCTTTTTTAGCAGCGGGGGCTGCTGACTTGTCTCAAGGGGAGGAGGATCCACTCTTAATTTAACAGAAGGAGGATCCCATTCCAAGAAAGAAAAGGATGCCACCATATCTAGAATGATTAAGGTCCATAGCTCCATAAAATACTCCGGAAGTATCTTTGGCTACGGAAACTGCGTTAATTTAGGAGATTAAACAGTTGCAAATTGAAGTTCCTTTGTTGGAAGCAATAAAAGAAATCCCTGAATTAAACCAATAAATAAAATAGTTGTGTATAAAAACACCAGGGAGGAAGCCAAAAATGATAAATACCATTCACATAGATGGTTATTTAGCTGATTTTTTGTCTAGAAAGACTATTGCTCTGAAATATGATGACCTTGGAAGGCCTCTTATAACTATTATGGTCAATGAGGTAACAATACCAAATGCATTAGTGGATCTAGGAGCAGCTATTAATGTGATGATAGTGTATGTGATGGAAAAATTAAGGTTAACTAATTTACATCCTACAACCATAGTCTTACAAATGACAAATCAGTCTATAGCCATCCCGAAGGGTGTCATTAAGAATGTCCTTGTCAAAGTTGATGGATGGGATTATCCAGTCAACTTTCAGGTGATTCAATCACTAACACCTAAGGATAATTATTTTATAATCCTTGGAATACCTTGGCTAGCTATGGTTGTCGCTAATATTGATTGTAGGGAAGGAGGAATGACCATTTCGCATGGCCAAGATAGCAAATGCTTGTTCTTATATCCCCTTGCTAAGCCTACTAAGCATGAAATTTTTTGGGTTGATGAACCTGAGGAATCTAATGGTTCAAATAGTTTAGCCTCCCTAGCCATGGTGGTAATCAAACAACATGGGGAAGAATTGGAGGAAGAGTTAGTAAATGAGATAGCATGCCTTGCTATAACCTAGAGTGAGGAAGAAACGGTAGATGCTCTGAGAACTTTTGGATAGCCAATTGATATTAGTGGAATAGAGCATAGTTAAACTACAATGGGAATGTCGTGTCCCTTAGCAAATATGATTCCCAGAACATGTAATTTCTATGAGGATATCACAAGGTTTCACCATCTAGTACCTCATAGTTGTCATCTTAATATGTTATTACAACCTATGTATACGGTAACCATGGTTCATCCTAGAAAAAATTCGATAATGCTACTACCAAGAAAAACCTTGAATATAAATAACTGGTTGACATAAACTCAAAAGGATAAGTTGTTTAATATGTTCGTACAAAGATCCAAAGCTTTTGCTTGGGATTATACAGACATGAGGGGAATTCACTCAAGTGTTTTTACTCATCATATTTATATTGATATCAATATAAGGCTTGTTCGCCAGCCGCAAAGGAGACTCAATCCTGCATTAAAGGATTTGGTCAAAATTGAGATTGAGAAACTCCTTCGTGCTGGATTTATGTACCTAATATTTGATAGTAAATGGGTATCACCTATGGTGGTAGTCCCAAAGAAAAATGGGAAGTGGAGAATCTATGTAGACTATCAAGAACTTAATAAAGCCACCTATAGAGACTATTTTCCCTTACCATTTGTGGATCAGGTCCTGGACAACTTGGCCGGGAGGAAGTACTTCTCCTTCTTGGATGGATTTAGCAATTATAATCAGATACAGGTTGCTCCAAAAGACCAAGACAAAACCACATTTACCTGTCCTTGGGGCACGTTTTCATATAGAGTGCTTCCTTTTGGACTATGCAACGCTCCAGCAACCTTCTAGAGAGTTGTTCTTGCTATATTTTCTACTCTCATTAATGACTATGTAGAACTTTATATGGATGATTTTACAGTCTATCGATCAAACTATGATGAAGCTCTTCAGAACCTAGATAGAGTTCTACAAGTTTGTGAGGAAAATAGACTACCCCTTAGCCATGAGAAACGTTTAATAATGGTGGAGCAAGGAATAGTCTTGGGACATCATATTTCCTCAGAAGGAATAAAGGTGGGCCCTAAGAAAATTGAATTTATTCAACAATTGACAATTCTTCAAACTGAGACAGACGTAAGAAGTTTTCTTGGACATGCTGGTTATTATAGAAGATTCATAGAAGGCTTTAGTAAAATCGTGGCTCCTATGTTCTCTCTTCTATAGAAGGAAGTAGAGTTCATCTGGACATCTGAGTGTCAGTAATCATTTGAAGTGATCAAAGAAAAACTTGTCTCTGCTCCTATTTTGAGAGGGTCAAACTGGAGTATACCCTTTCATATCTAAGTAGATGCTTCTGATGAGGCTATTGGAGCAGTTCTAGGACAAGAAGATGAGAACCCCTGACAACAGTGCCAAAAAGTGATAGGCTTCCGTTAGGACCTATTACTTTAGAATAATTGAATGTCAATAGTCGACCGGGTAGTGTCCAAGGTAGTTTGCAAAAGGAAATTATTCAAACAACTCATTTTATATTTTAAACTACATAAGTTGAGATTAAACCAAAGCCATTACTACTTAACTTCAAAAATGATCTTACTCTAAGAAAATCAAGGAAAGATAAATTAAAAGAACAAAACATAAGACTACTAATCTAGAAAACATTACTACTAAACTAGAAAGCATAGAAATAAGTAAACTAAATAACTGGTAAACTACGGAAGTAGAAAAGAAAGGAAACAAACAACTAAGCATCTTTTTAATAGTAAAGAAATATTCTCAACTATAGAAGAAAGACTTATACAAATTAAAGACAATGGTGCTCCAGAACAACTTAACTAAACTCTTCAATAATTTTCTATTTTCTACTAAGCAACAATTTATCTTAAACAAAGGAAATAACTTAATTCACAAAATACTTATCTATCTAGGTTAACTTTCCTCGAGTGGCCAGCTCACAGGCTACTTCTTTGTCCTTAACTCACATGAACTACAGATATTCAAATCCTTTTATCACATACAGTCTCCATCATTGCATTTTACAGTTACCAAAAAATAGAAACCATATAACTCATTGCAACAGTGATTTGTAAATCCATATAAACAACATAACGATATTTTTTCCTCTAACTGTTTTATTACTCATGAGATTACAACTTTATAGATAACTTCCCAACTAGATCCTAAATTTATGATGGCATGGATAGCCATTGAAAAAGTCTTCCTTAACTTAAAACCGACTTGATGTCTTTAAAGCTTCTTAAAACATGCAAAAGGCTCGAGAAGAGCCATAAAGTTTTAAACAACCAAATTAAAAGAACTAAAACTAAATCTGCGACGCATCATCCAGGCTTCAAGGAGTGGGCTCATAGCATTACTTTGAGGCACATGCTAGCTAAATTTTGCAACAATTGCATGATGACCTGCTAATCCCTACAACAACACTCAAATCAACCCATTAAATCTGCTTTGGAATATTTCCTCAATTGATTAAAATAAAGAAAGAAAGCATAATTTTACTAAAAATAAGTAATTACTTCTTCTAAAGTTTAATAAATTGGCACAGGCTTAGGATTGAATTAGCAAGAATGAGCTTTCCGGATTTTATAATGATGAGGTTATCTTTACCTCATCATTTCCTCCCCTAGCTAATTTCTGGCAGGTCCTCCTACTCCATAGTTAAATCCTTGAGTTTTATTCCATTCTTCATAAAGAGTACTGAGATCATGAGTTTCCCTAGCTGATGCATCGAAAGTTTCAGGGTTATGAATAAACCCTCTATGGAACATCACATTTTCTCTCCACTCTTTAAAGAGTCTATCACTCTGATCTGTGGAAATATTAAAAGCTAGGGGTGGATTTAGTAGCAAGGGGGGCATGTATCTCATTCCTATCCACTTTTTTATGAGTGTTTACATGATTTTAATTAGAGCATCAGCCCTTCTGAATGACCAGCTGATGTTTAAAGGAGAAATAACTTCTCTTTTCTTTAAATAAGTTGGAAGAGGGGTGAACCTTTTCTCAGAGGCATGCCATGCTTTTCCAATTAATTTATGTTCATTTTCTTTGAAATTTTCATAACACATCTTAAGGTTGTTGTCATACCTTTCCCTCATGTTTTCATTAACCAAAAGAGACATAAATGAAGATTTGAACCCCCCAGGTCTTCAATTTGGTGATTTGATCTGGAGACCTACTGTTTTCTCTGCTTTTACAAATTATTTTGTTCTCTCTTGCCAGTGGATTTTATTCCTCATAGTTGAAAGGAATGCACATAATTCTACCTCTCCCAAAAATAGATTAATAAATAAATCTGTATGATTCTCTAATAATAAATCATGTAGAAATAATTCACAAAGTAAATCCTGATCTTCAGGAGTTAATTCTACAAATATCTTTACAAACTCTTTGTCATTAGGCTCATAAGGTTGATCGTTATAAATCCTGAACAGTTTCCATCCCAGCCATTCTTCATTTAAAAGCATTGAGTACATTCTCGATGGCCTTCTACAATTTAGCAAACAATCCATAAGTTGACAGGCATCTTGCTTCCCTCGGTAGGCTTTGTGAAATGACTCCTTTAGCAGCACCAGTTCTTTCTTAAGCCTGTGATTTTCAGTTTGTACATTTCTAAGGAAGTAGCAATGTTCCATCCATTTCGTTAGTAGAGGTGGAATGCTGACCTGGAACCAATTAGTTAAAACTGGCTCTGTTTCAATTGCTTTGGAATCAGTTTGGGGTTTTACAGTGCACTCCTTCAGATCCTCTTCTAGTTCAACTATTATGCTAATTGAAGTATTTAACTCTTCGGTCTTTATTTTCTTGTCTTCCTCAAAAGCTGAAAGCATGAGCATGAAAGTCTGTTTTATTTTTCCCATTTCCACATCTTTTTGTGCAATATTCTCACTATAGGCTTTATGCTTTTCACACTGCTCTTGTACCTGTTCCTGCAACTTATAGATATTTGAATCTTTGTCCTGCAATTGTAGCTTCAAATCTCTTATTTCTTGATCCTTTTTACTTATTATAACATTTTGTATAGCTAACTCCTCTTTTTGCAATTCTATAAACTCATTAATTTCAGACAATTGCCTCTATAAATCAATAATTTCTAGTTTATATTTTTCTAATTAAGTGCTAGCACAACGGGTTTCAATTGTTTCAACAATTCTATCCACACTAGGTGACAAATTTTCTGGCACACTCCAATCCCCTATAGGTTCTCCGTCGTGAGTTCCATCAATGAAAATTTTCTCTACATGTGCAGAGTGAAAAGGAAATACTTCACCTGAATTCTCCCTATTAAAGTGTGTTTAATCTCCACTGGCTTGTTCTGAAATTTCTATGGGTTCTTGTAGCCACTTAGGCTTCTTCTTTCTTGAGCTTCCCTCCTCACTCTGTATTGGGGTTCCAGAGAATTCAGAAGCCAACCATTTACTTCTTCTAAGTGGAGGTGATTCCTGTAAAATGATAGGTGTTGGGTTTTTTCTTACTCTCTTCTTCCTTGGTTTGCTCGTGTTAGAATAAACAACATGAATATGTTCTTGCATGTTAGGGGTTTGGAACTTATCACCACAAAGGTCTAGGAAATCCACACTAAAAGTAGTAGGATTACGAGCTTTTGAAGCTTGAGAGCCCTTGGGGGAGGTTGCTCCGGATGATGGAATAGCCTTTTGGGATGATTCCCCCAATTCTATGGTTCTTGATATTATAGGCTTCTCTATTTGCTCTATAAATTTCTCCCATTTCCCCTTGGATTTCCTATAGAAATGATACTTGCAGATGAGCTAAATTAACCTGTGGTGTTTCAAGGGACCAGACCCTATTTTATACCTTTCCATGGAAGTATTTAAGGAATCAAATAAGAATTCTGACATATTAACCCTAAGGGTTGGGTCCTCCTTTCCGTGACGTAGATGAGTCAACATACGAAAGGCAGGCCCTACAACTGTTGTAAGCTGACCTTCACAAATAAAGTACTTAATTATCAATGCAACAGAGGTACCCCAAGGTTCTAATATGGAGGTTCTCTGGAACCCCTTATTTTTCCCCTTAGTACTCACTACCACCATTGGATATGGGTCTCCTTCTATAACAAATAATTCAGCTAGTTTTTGGTATGTTACTTGAGAGGTTTCCTTGATATTTATGCCTTTATGCTCTAATCCAGATAAGCGAGAAATAATCTTAGAGCTTACCTTGAAATGCTTCCCTTGAAGTATTGCTTTTCCATTGGTGTAGTTCTCCGCAAAGGATCTTACCAGCTTTTCATTATGGCCTTCAAATTTCCTGATGAAGTCTAGCCACCCTGCTTCCTCGAACAATCTGGAGATGCTACTCAACCCCAGTAATTTTTCCACTGAATCTGGCTCTCCCTTTCCTTTTCCACCCCCCATTTTCTGGTTTCATACACTGCAAGAAATTCAGTTCCAGCACAAAGCTCCCATGCAGGTTCTTTTTGAAAATATTGTCTTTGCAATTACTTATTTGTTTTATTTGCAGCGTATGCCTCAATGATTTATAATTTGCGCAGAGGTTTGTGAAAGGCTTTCCGTACAAGTAATTGATCACTGGGTGGCATGAATTACTAATTCGAAAGTGAGGTTCATACCAATTTATTATTCTTTGTTTGAAAATACTACCTATTTAAAGAAAAAAATAATACTTACTCTCGTTTCGTGATCGCTTGAAGATCTTAATCCTCATAGATTTGACAGGATGATGTGAAGGCATTGGTTGAAATGATGGTGGAGTTATTATGATATGGTGTGGAATTCTATGGGTGACAAAGCTGTCAATGAGGAGTATGAATTCGGTGGCTTGCCTATAATTAGAAAAAAAATAGAAAGACAGATGTATTGGATATTTGGCGGAAGAATCGTGAAAATTTGAAAATTTTGAAAAAGGTGGCAGAGGATAACCAAACAAGTTCATGGGCACGTATTTTGGTCAATGCACTTGAATGAGTGCATAAGTTCTGAAGCATCGATGTATGGTGCGAATGAAACAAGAATGAAATGGAGAGTTTTGGAGCATCACTGAAAGATGCAGCTGGAGCAGCAACGGAGTGGAAAGGTTTCGAAGCATCGCTGAAAGATGCAGTCAGAGCAGCAACGGAGTGGAAAGGTTCCAGAGCATCACTAAAGGATGCAGCCAGAGCAGCATGGAGTGGAAAGGTTCGGGAGCATTGCTAAAAGATGCAGCCGAAGCAGAAACGGAGTGGAAAGGTTCTAAAGCATCACTGAAAGATGCAGCCGGAGCAGCAATGGAGTGGAAAGGTTCTGGAGCATCGCTGAAAGATGCAGTCAGAGCAGCAATGAAGTGGAAAGGTTCTGGATCATTGCTGAAAGATGCAGCCGGAGCAGCAACAAAGTGGAAAGGTTCTGGAGCATCGCTGAAAGATGCATCTGGAGCAACAATGGTATGGATGGCTGAATGACATGACAAAGAATCTTTATGACTTTGAACCTTGTGTAGAACGCCTTTTTATCGTGATAAGGTCAATTCAAGTTCTGGAGCATCGAACTTTTGAAAACATCAAGTTCTGGAGCATTGGTCCCATAACATTCCGGAGCATCTTCGGAGGGTGCTCCAGAAGTTACTCTTTGCTTGTTGAGAAGTCCTGCAAAGATATAAATAAAAATTAAGCTAAGTCCAAAATTGTTGGAAGATAAAATGAGGGGAAATATATCAGCATACATGTCTTATATATCTATATATATATTATTATTTTTTTTATTTAATTTTTTTATTTATTATTATTATTAATTTTTATATTTATTTTTTTAACAGCATAGTATTTTATTGAATAGACTCCGCCATTGTAGAGTCAATGCATTTGACCTCACCTTGCATTTCAACCATCCTTGTGAAGTCTTCTTTGTTGACTGGGTTATGGTAAACGCGTAAGCGATGACCATTAACCAATAGAGTCCGTGTGTCACCATCAATTGGCTTTAACCGAACCGTTCCATTCAAAAAGACTTCTTCGACTTCATAAGGTCCTAACCAGTGAGTTTGGAGCTTGCCCTTATGGACTATGTATTTAGAATCAAATAACAAGGCCCAACACCCACTGCGAAATTCTTTTCCCTTAATATGTTTATTGTGCCAAACCTTTCGTTGATGGTGAATTAGTTCAATTTGATGAATGGCTTCTAAATGAAGTTCATCTAATTCGCTCAGTTGCAGAACTCTTTCAACTTGGGATCTTTTTAAATCTAGACCTAATTCCATTGTTGTTTGTAGAGTTTGTAACTCGAACTCAATGGGAAGAAGAGGCTTCTTCCCAAAAACTACCTCATAAGGACTGAACCCAATCATAGATTTCCAAGTAGTATTATATGCCCATACGGATTCAGGGAGCTTGCTGGCCCAGTCTTTTCTCCCGGAAGAGACTATTTTTGTCAGAATATTTTCTATTTCTGTATTAGTCACTTCGACTTGGCCATTTGCTTGAGGGTGGTAAGGAGATGACTTTCTATGGCCAACTTGAAAATGATTAGTAAATGCCAGAAGCACTCGAGACATGAATTGGGGTCCTTGATCAGTTACAATAGTTCTAGGGGCTCCAAATTTAAGGAGGATTTTATTATAAAGGAAGTTTGTGACGTATTCTTCCCTAGCTATTCTCAAGGCTTGAACTTATGCCCACTTTGTCAGGTAGTCAGTGCAAACTAGTATATACTCTTTCCCTTGAGAGGAAGGATCTATGGGTCCAATAAAATATAAACCCCATTTTTCAAATGGTTCGAGGACTACTTGAGGCTACAATGACATCTCTAAGGAAGCAGTTGGTCATCCTATCCTCTGACATTCATCACAATGATGCACATAGTTCTTAATGTCTTTATGCATTGAGGGCCAATAGTATCTAACACCTACGAATTTGTGGGAAGTTCTTTTTGCAGAGTAATGTCCTCTTGATGGGTCATCATGACAGGCCCTCAAAATACTGTATGTTTCATCAGCTCTCATGCATCTCCTCAAAATCATTTTAGGCCCACAACGAAATAACATTCCATGAATCCACTTGAATGGAGCACTCTTCCTGATTAGTCGCTTCCTTTGCTTAGATGTAAATCCAAGAGGTATCTCAAATGCAGCTAAGTAATTAGCGATATTTGCAAACCAAGGTGATTTTATAGAAACTGCAAATAGATTTTCATCTAGAAAATCATCCTGAACAGGGGTAACGTCATCTTTCTCAAGTTTTATTCATGACAAAAAATCAGCTATGACATTATATTTTCCTGGTTTATCAAGAATCGTGGCATTAAACTCTTGAAGAAGCAATAGCCATCTCATAATTCGACCTTTACCACGGGTTTGTTCATTAAGTATTTCACAGCTGAGTGATCTGTGTAAACTGTGACCTTATACCCTGTAATATAATGATGAAATTTCTTGATAGCATGAATAACAGCCAGGAATTCTTTTTCTGTTGTTGTATAATTATTTTCTATTGCAGTAAGATTTTTAGAAGAAGTAATATTTCTTAGCACATATTTTGGTCAATGCACTTGAGTGAGTGCATAAGTTCCAGAGAATTGGTGTATGGTGCAACCGAAACAAGAATGAAATGGAGACTTTTGGAACATCACTGAAAGATGTAGCCGGAGCAGCAATGGTGTGAAAAGGTTATGGAGCATTGCTGAAAGATGTAGCCAGAGCAACAACAGAGTGGAAAGGTTCTGAAGCATTGCTGAAAGATGCAAGCAGAGCAACAATGGAGTGGAAAGGTTTTGGAGCATCGTTGAAAGATGCAGTCGAAGCAGCAATAGAGTGGAAAGGTTCCAGAGCATCGCTGAAAGATGCAGCCAGAGTAGCAATAGTATGGATGGTTGAATGATATGGCAAAGAATATTCATGATTCTTCCGCCAAATATCTAATACATCTGTCTTTCTATTTTTTCTCTAATTATAGGTAAGCCACTGAACTTTGTACTCCTCAATGATAGCTCTGTCACCCATAGAATTTTGTACCATATTATAATAACTCCGCCATCATTTCAACCAATGCCTTCACGTCATCCTATCAAATCTATGAGGATTAAGATCTTCGAGCGATCACAAAATGAGAGTAAGTATTAATTTTTGCTTTAAATAGGTAGTTATTTTCAAATAAAGAATAATAAATTGGCACGAATCTCACTTTCCAATTAGTAATTCATGCCACCCGATGATCAATTACTTGTACGGAAAGCCTCTCACAAACCTCCATGCAAATTATAAATCATTGTAGCATACGCTGCAAATAAAACAAATAAGTAATTCTAGAGACAATATTTTCAAAAAGAACCTGCATGGGAGATTTGTGCTGGAACTAAATTTCTTGCAGTGTACGAAACCAGAAAATGGGGGGTGGAAAAAGAAAGGCAGAGCCAGATTGAGAGAAAAAATTACTGGGGTTAAGTAGCATCTCCAAATTGTTCAAGGAAGTAGGGTGGCTAGACTTCATTAGGAAATTTGAAGGTCATAATGAAAATCTGGTAAGATCCTTTGCGAAGAACTATACCAATGAAAAAGTAGTACTTCAGGGGAAGTGTTTCAAGGTAAGCTCTAAGATTATTTATTTCTTATTTGGATTAGAGCATAAAGGCATAAATATCAAGGAAACCTCTCAAGTAACATACCAAAAACTAGCTGAATTATTTGTTAGAGAAGGAGACCCATATCTAATGGTGGTAGTGAGTACCAAGGGGAAAAACAAGGGGTTCCAGAGAACCTCCATATTAGAACCCTGGGGTACCATTGTTGGATGGATAATTAAGTACATTACTTGTGAAGGTCATCTTACCACAATTGTAGGGCCTGTCTTTCGTATGTTGACTCATCTACGTCACGGAAAGGAGGACCCAACCCTTAGGGTTAATATGTCAGAAATCTTATTTGATTCCTTAAATACTTCCATGGAAAGGTATAAAATAGGGTCTGGTCCCTTGAAACACCACAGGTTAATTCAACTCATCTGCAAGTATCATTTCTGTAGGAAATCCAAGGGGAAATGGGAGAAATTTATAGAGCAAATAGAGAAGCCTACAATATCAAGAACCATAGAATTGGGGGAATCATCCCAAAAGGCTATTCCATCATCTAGAGCAACCTCCCCCAAGGGCTCTCAAGCTCTAGAAGCTCTTAATCCCATTACTCTTGGTGTGGATTTCCCAGACCTTTGTGGTGATAAATTCCAAACCCCTGACATGCAAGAACATATTCATGTTGCTTATTTTGACATGAGCAAACCAAGGAAGAAGAGAGTAAGGAAAAACGCAACACCTATCATTTTATAGGAATCACCTCCACTTAGAAGAAGTAAATGGCTGGCTTCTGAATTCTCTGGAACCCCAATACAGAGTGAGGAGGGAAGCTCAAGAAAGAAGAAGCCTAAGCGGCTACAAGAACCCATAGAAATTTCAGAACAAGCCAGTGGAGATGAAACACCCCTTAATAGAGAGAATTAAGGTGAATTATTTCCTTTTCACTCTACACATATAGAGAAAATTTTCAATGATGGAACTCAAGACAAAGAACCTATAGGGGATTGCAGTGTGCCAAAAAAATTGTCACCTAGTGTGGATAGAATTGTTGAAACAATTGAAACCCATTGTGCTAGTACTGAATTAGAAAAATATAAACTAGAAATTGCTGATTTACATAGGCAATTGTCTGAAAATAATGAGTTTATAGAATTGCAAAAAGAGGAGTTAGCTGCAAAAACTGTTATAATAAGTAAAAAGGATCAGGAAATAAAAGATTTGAAGCTACAATTGTAGGACAAATATTCAAATATCTATAAGTTGCAGGAATAGGTACAAGATCAGTGTGAAAAGCATAAACCCTATAGTGAGAATATTGCACAAAAAGATGTGGAAATAGGAAAAATAAAATAGAATTTCATGCTCGTGCTTTCATCTTTTGAGGAAGACAAGAAAATAAAGACTAAAGAGTTAAACACTTCAATTAGAAAAATAGTTGAACTAGAAGAGGATCTAAAGGAGTGCACTGTGAAACCCCAAACTGAGTCCAAAGGAATTCAAATAGAGCCAGTTGTAACTAATTGGTTCCAGGTCATCATTTTGCCTCTACTAACGGAATGGATGGAACATTGCTACTTCCTCAGAAATGTACAAACTGAAAATCATAGGCTTAAGAAAGAACTGGTGCTTCTAAAGGAGTCATTTCACAAAGCCTACTGAGGGAAGCAAGATGCCTGTCAACTTATGGATTGTTTACTAAATTGTAGAAGGCCATCGAGAATGTACTCAATGTTTTTAAATGAACAATGGTTGCAATGGAAACTATTCAGGATCTATAACGATCAACCTTATGAGCCTAATGACAAAGAGTTCATAAAGATATTTGTAGAACAATCTCCTGAAGATAAGGATTTACTTTGTGAATTGCTTTTACATGATTTATTATTAGAGAATCATACAAATTTCTTTATTAATCTTTTTGTGGTAGAGGTAGAATTACGGGCATTCCTTTCAGCTATGAGGAATCAAATCCACTGGCAAGAGAGAACAAAAGAATTTGTACAGGTAGAGAAAATAGTAGTTCTCCAGATTAGATCACCAAATTCAAGGCCTGTGGGGTTCAAAGCTTCATTTCTGTCTCTTTTGGTTAATGAAAAGATGAGGGAAAGGTATGACAATAGCCTTAAGATATGTTATGACAATTTCATAGCAAATAGACATAAATTAATTGGAAAAGTATGGCATGCCTGTGAGGAAAGGTTCACCCCTCTTCCAGCTTATTTAAAGAAAAGAGAAGTTATTTCTCCTTTAAACATCAGCTGGTCATTCAGAAGGGCTGATGCTCTAATTAAAATCATGTAAACACTCATAACAAAGTGGATAGGAATGAGATACATGCCCCCCTTGCTACTAAATCCACCCCTAGCTTTTAATATTTCCACAGATCAGAGTGATAGACTCTTTAAAGAGTGGAGAGAAAATGTGATGTTCCATAGAGGGTTTATTCATAACCTTGAAACTTTCGATGCATCAGCTAGGGAAACTCATGATCTCAGTACTCTTTATGAAGAATGGAATAAAACTCAAGGGTTTAACTATGGAGTAGGAGGACCTGCCAGAAATTAGCTAGGGGAGGAAATGATGAGGTAAAAATAACCTCATCATTATAAAATCTGGAAAGCTCATTCTTGCTAATTCAATCCTAAGCTCGTGCCAATTTATTAAACTTTAGAAGTAATTACTTATTTTTAGAAAAATTATGCTTTCTTTCTTTATTTTAATCAATTGAGGAAATTGTCCAAAGCAGGTTTAATCGGTTGATTTGAGTGTTGTTGTAGGGATTAGCAAGTCATCATGCAGTTGTTGCAAAAGTTAGACAACACATGCCTCAAAGTAATGCTACGAACCCACTCCTTGAAGCCTGGATGATGTGCCGAAGATTCAATTTTAGTTCTTTTAATTTGGTTGTTTAAAACTTTATGGCTCTTCTCGAGCCTTCTGCATGTTTTAAGAAGCTTTAAAGACATCAAGTCAGTTTTAAGTTAAGGAAGACTTTTTCAATGGCTATCCATGCCATCGTAAATTTAGGATGTAGTTGGGAAGTTATCTATAAAACTATAATCTCATAAGTAATAAAACAGTTAGAGAAAAAAATATCGTTATGTTATTTACATGGATTTACAAATCACTGTTGCAGTGAGTTATCTAGTTTCTATTTTTTGGTAACTGTAAAATGCAATGATGGAGACTGTATGTCATAAAAGGATTTGAAAATTTGTAGTTCATGTGATTTAAGGACGAAGAAGTAGCCCGCAAGTTGGACACTCGAGGGAAGTTAACCTAGATAGATAAGTATTTTGTGAATTAAGTTATTTCCTTTGTTTAAGATAAATTGCTGCTCAGTAGAAAATTGCAAATTATTGAAGAGTTTAGTTAAGTTGTTTCCGAGCACCATTGTCCTTAATTTGCATAAACCTTTCTTCTATAGTTGATAATATTTCTTTACTGTTAAAAATATGCTTAGTTGTTTGTTTCCTTGCTTTTCTACTTCCATAGTTTACCAGTTATTTAGTTTACTTGTTTCTATGCTTTCTAGTTTAGTAGTAATGTTTTCTAGATTAGTTGTCTTATGTTTTGTTATTTTAATTTAGCTTTCCTTTTTTTTCTTAGAGTAAGATCTTTTTTGAAGTTAAGTAGTAATGGCTTTGGTTTAATCTCAACTTCTATATTTTAAAAGAAAAATTGAAAATATAAAATGAGTTGTTTGAATAATCTCCTTTTGCAAACTGCCTTGGACACTACTCGGTCGACAATTAAAATCCAATTATTCTAAAGTAATAGGTCCTAACGACAGCCTATCAATGGTGTTTGTGTTGTTTGGATGAATGTAGATGTTCTAATATGCCATATTCTGTGACGGGTTGTGATTTGGCGAGGGAATGTATCACATTAGAATTTTTTGATTTGGAGTGGGGATATTTCATGTTTGAATATTCTGACTTGGTATAGGAATATATCGCATATGTATGTTCTGATTTGGTATAGGAATGTTCCCAGTTTGCGTGCTCTGATTTTGTATAGGGATATTTCCTATCTGTATGGTCTGATTTGGTAGAGGAATTCTTCTTGTCTGAATGATTTGATTTGGTATAGGTATATTCCCACCAACTTTGGATCTCTTACCAGTCGTGTTGGTGCCAAATGGGTTGGAGGAAGTTGCCCCCACAGTAAATTGTAAACCTAGTGTTACGTTGAAAGGGATTGTGCTTATAATTGATGATGTATGAGTAGATACGCTAGTTGGTATCGCTGTGGTAATTTGGGGAATAGAGACACTTGATGTCATAGTTTGTGTTGGTTGAGTAGACTGTGTTTTCAAAGTATGAATATCAAATCCTGGTGGTAGTGTGGCACCTTCTACTAGCAACTTTGCTAGATAGCGTTGGGGATCATTTAGCAAAAATTCATCCATAAAGGATGCAAATTCAGGATCTTGTATTGTTGCGTCTATGTCTTCTATGTAAATTTTCCCGTGTGTGTCTCTAGTGATGTGTTTTTCAAGTAAAGGCTTGTGTGGGCTTTTTCTTCCTAATGGTTGGTTTCCAAACAGATTGATAAATTTGTTGGGGTTTGTCATTGCTTTGTGTTTCTTTTTGGACCGTGTTTTGACCATGGAATTTTTTCTTAACATGGGTAATGTAGACTATGTCTAAAAACTGATATGACCTATGTTTATGTTTTTGGATTTTTTTGACACTAAATGATGTTGCTAAAATGGTTTCTAAAAAGACGTATACTAAGATGACGTATGATATGATGGACAATATGAAATTTTTTGAGTGGATTATGATGATAAATGAGTCTAAGATGAGTATAACCTACCACCTAATGGAGTAAATGCATCCAAAGATTTGTTTTTGACCAAGGAACTTGATTGTATGACAAGGATAGTTGACAAGGTGATTTTTTCAAACCAGACTGTTGAGCTGAAAAGATCCACTAAATAGGACTAAAGTGACAAGGTTCAATTATTGTGACAAATCGAAACATGAACATTTCTAATGATTAGGAAAGTTATCTATTATGTGATATGCAATTTCCTAGGAAGTATCTATATGCATGCAACTTAGGATGACTATGACTAAGACGTATATGACACCTAATGATGTAAGGTTTTTGAGAAAAATTTACCTATTTCTAATCCAAGATTGATCTTAAGAACCTAAAGCAAATAGTGACAATGATGTTTCAGACTCAGCTCATGGTTTTTGATGTTTTTTGTTGACAAGAAAATGCGGTTCACCTAACAGTTGCGATTCAAAAGTTGACAGATGTGGTCTTTGACAGTGCATGTAGTGTTTCTGACAGTTGTGGTTTTTATTTAGACAAATGCAGTTTGCATGCACACATGCAACTTAGAATGTGATAGTTGTGACTCATGATATGAAGACTATGAATGATGACTTTTTTTTTTGACAGCCAGATGCGGTTTTTCCCCTAACAGATGCAACTCACTAATACAGATGCAACAATTAAAATGACAATTGCAACTCAGTTTTTTGACAGTTGAAATTTTCCTGAAAGTTGTTGACTGACTTAGTTTGTTTGATCAAGATTTCAATGAATACAACAGAGAACAAACATAACAATCAATGTATTTTTAGTTTTTGTGATGAAAGGACTGTTAAGACTCGAAAACATTTACAACCTAGGATTTTAGGACAATACTTGTTGAGTTCTTATTTGGATTTCTCTAGCTACGCATATTTATGGTGAATGACTAGTAGCTTGACCCCACTAGCTCCCCTCCATGACACTCACTTATACGGGGCAGCCAAGCTATTGTATCCATGAAACTCCCATGGCATACATTTCATTTCCACACATAAATCGTAAGAATATAAGATGGCTTCACAGGGCCAACCCTGTTGTGCCAAAAAGTAGGTAGGATTTTGGTAACTCTACAACAAAGTATTTAATAAGGGAATTCCGTTCGTGGGACACTATCCAACGTCAGCAAGAGTCCATTTTTGTCCATCTCATCGGAATAGTGCACATGATTTGTGGGCTTTCCCCAAGAATCCACTTTTATATACTGGTTGGAAGTCGCTTGGCTTTAGCGTGCTACCAGTCTGAGTCATCTTGGGGTGAGTACTTTTTCCCACCAAGATAGGCCCAAGTTCTAGAGTTAGTAACCGTTTCTCTTACACCCAGGATCGCATGACTGCGCAAGGGGAGATGATACTTCGATTACTGAATCGTAAGGGTGACAAAAATGTGCAAAGCACCAAACAAAGAAGACAATGGTTCTTTTTAATCCAAATGACAATTGTCTATCTATCAATCAGAAAGTTCTTTTCAACCCACATGACAATTATCTATCTACCAAACAAAAGATCTCTTTAAATAAATAAATTGACATAAAGGCATTAGGTCTTGCATGCAAATTTATCAACAGTTCATTGTTCTTCATCTTTCGTCCTGCAAAAAAATGTCTTAGGTTTTTAATGGTCTTCTATGCTTTGTCCTGCAAAACACTATGTTATTCCTCCTTAACACAATTGAAACAAACATTAGCAAAAATTCAAACAACCCAAAAAGCGAAAACTAAAAATATGGATGTATAGAAATGACTAAAAACCAAAAAAAAGATTACCAGGCAAATGCGGCTTTTGGAGCCACATATGTGGTTCAACTATTCATAGGCGGATGCAGTTCATGAATTTTGTTGACAGGTGGATGCGGTTTGTGATGGCGAATGCGTCACTATTTTTAACAGATGCGGCTCGTAGATACAGATGTGTCATTTTGCATAATAGATGCGGTGCACTGTACGAAAAACCTACAAAAAAGAATGAAAAATAGAAAAATGGAAAGACAAAAATATGTGTGAATTTGAAGCGTGTTCATGTCGGGTTCACCAAATGTAACAGTAGATTAAAATTACATGTATCTTTGAATGATGATGAATAATCTACAACTAGAATAACAAAGTTAATCTTAATCTAAACAATAATCTAAAATCAAACAACAAAGAATGAGGAAATAAACAAAACAAACTAAAGAATTTAATGGAAAGCTCTCACTGAATATGCGTTCACCCCTTCGAGTTATCTTGATTACTCTTCTCCATTTTTCTTTTTCAGTATTCTTGACCTCAAATTTCTGTGTTTGAATACAAGTATAACTTTGTTGAGTGTCTAAGAAAAATATCGAAGATTTGTCACTTCTCAAAATATGTGATTTCAGGAGAGGAGGAATAATGATAATGATAGTCCATTTTTAAAAAATTGGGTTTTCGAACGATCGGCTCAGATTGAAAGAGAGATCGATGAATGAGATTGATGAATGCCATGCAATATGAGTTATGTATCAGATAGAACATGAGTTAGAACATGAGTCAGAACACGAGTTCAAGAAAGACTGCAGATAGATACTAAGTTAGAACGTGAGTTAGAACATGAGTTTAGGATCTTAATCTTCAAAAATAGAAGAAATAGACTTTGTATCCAAAATCCAAAGTTGGAACTCAAAGACTAATGCATTCGAATGCAAACAGGAGTTAATTAATTAAATAAAGATATTTAATTAATAGTCATATCATGCATATGAGTTGGAACTAGTTAACTGATGAGTTATGACAGAGAGTTTTCTTGCAGAGACAATTAGATGTTGAATTCGGAGATAACTGGAGAACTAAAAATAGATCTTGAGTCAGAAGGTGAGTGAATGACTTAGATAACTGAATGATAGAGGAATGTGGCATAAATAATTAAATATGAATTAAATGTTAATTTAATTCATCATTCGAAAATAAGAGACTTTAATTAAGTAAATAAATATCATTTATTTAATTTGACTATTGTAAAGGTGGAATTGAATAATTAAATAATAAATATTTAATTATAGATAAAGGGGGTTAAATGAATAATTAAATACAGATATTTAATTATAGGTAAAGTATGATAAAGGGGGTAATTAAATAATAAATTATTTAATTAAGAATGGAATAATTAATTAGTTAGTGATATAATTAAATAAATATGATTTATTTAATTAATCAAGTTGAATAAAGGTTATTAATGAATAAATGAATTAATTAAAAAGGAGTATTTAATTAATAGAGAAAATATGTGTTAGAAAGGTTAATTAAATAATAAACATTATTTAATCATGACAATAGACCATAGAAAGTTATGTCGAATGTGTACTTGCAGGCCTAGACCAATTTTTGGTGTCTACAGGGGCACTTCTCCCTCTCCACCACTACAATAGTCACTTTGTATTCAAATCATGGCAGTTGTAGTCATAATACTATTCTCTCAGCTATCGTCATTTCATTCCTTGTGCTACATCAATTTGGGGTCAGTGCTGCTGAGTTTGGGCTACAAACTGTGCATTGCTATTGCATGTATACATGATGGTAACATCACTTATGACCCAAAATTCTATCTTCTATCAAAATAATGCTAATAATTTGTTGATGATTCATACTAGGCAGCGTATACCATCACCCCTTAGCCACAAAGGGACTACTCGCTCAAAGTTTCAAAACTGGTGCAGGTATTCAATGCATTTAACTCCATGTCTATCCTTAGAACTGCATTCAACAATGGGATTCTTCTAGAGATTTAGGTCATTTCCTACACACAATTCTCATCTTACTAAATAAAGGAGAACTGGCCACGTACAAATTTCCACTATAATATGTATTTTTTGCTTTCTGCCATAAAGGAGAACGATTGGCTTCACCAACAGATGAAAACAAATAACAACTGACCGTAATTTTCCAGGCGAGACAAATTTTCCCTCTTTGGTGCTAAAGATTCACAGTATTCCGACGTGAGATTGATGACAATCCACGATAGTTTTATGGCGTGAAACTTGTTTTACGCTGAAAGCTCATACAATATATAGCCTATCGGCTAAATATAGTTTGTCAATGTATTATAGAGAAAAACATGTTAATTAGTCGATAGGCTATATATTGTATGAGCTTTCGGCCTGAAACAAGTCTCACGTCGTAAAAATACTGTGGGTTACTGTTAATCTCATGCCAGAATAGTGCAAACCTTTTGCACCAAAGAGGGAAAATTTGTCTCACTTGGAAAAGTACAGTTAGTTGCTAGTTGTTTTCATGCGTTGGTGGAGCCAATCGTTCTCCTTTATGGCAGAAAGCAAAAAATACATATTATAGTGGAAATATGTATGCAGTCAATTATCCTTTATATAGTAAGATGAGAATTATGTGCAGGAAAATGACCCGAATCTCTAGACGAATCTCAATGTTGAATACAGTTCCAAGGATAGAGATGGAGTTAAATGCATTGAATACTCGCACCAGTTTTGAAACTTTGAGTGAGTATTCCCTTTGTGGGTGAGGGGTAATGGTGGGAATACGTTACTTAGTATGAATCATCAAGAAATTATTAGCCTTATTTTGACAAAAGATAGAATATTGGGTCATAAGTGATGTTACCTGTGTGTATACAGGCAATAGCATCACATAGTGTGTAGCCTAAACTCAACAGAAGTGACCCCAAATTGAAGTATTGTAGGGAATGAAACGATGTTAGCTGAGAGAAGAGTATTATGACCACAACTACCATGATTTTAATAAAAAGTCACTATTATAGAAGTGGAGAGGGAGAAGAGCCCCAATGCCCATCCCATGTCATGGAAGGCATAGGTCAATATCAGAATAGTTTGCCCAACTACCATAGTTGCTAAATGAAACTTGACATGCCACCATGTCCCTACAAAATTCACCATATCCCTAATTAATCCTCTTTCTTATGATAAAATTCAAACTAAGTTTGTGAATGTTACAAGTAAGGTTAAGAAGCGTCGCATGAAGACTGTGAAGAAGCATCTAAAGAAGGCAATTAATTCAAATTTTGTTGGGGACACCATTGATATGGTGGATGTGATGTGTGGTTGGACCCAGCATTATGAGCTCAATAAATTTAAGGTCATGGAAATAATTTATTTTCATATATTATAAAAATATCTAAATGTAATTGCATGGATTGAAGACATAGTTATCAATTCCTGATACTAGAGGCTCAATGGTTAAACAGTGATTAATTTCACTTGGAATAGCTAATGAGCTTGCAGACTGTTTCAAAAAAAAAATTTGGTTTCTTATTTGCATCAGTTAAGCTACATATTTTTTATGGAAAATATTCACTCGAGATTTTCTAGCATATTGTGATTTGCTCTGCAGGTGGCTGTCAAGTGGGTTCACAAGTACCAATGCAAGAGAGCGCATGAGTTTAAAGGGAGGCTCTATAGATTTCCAGGTGGTTTCAATAGCTAGCGCTTGGCATTGTAAATAGGTAATAGGTGTGCCTACAGGGAGACATTGCACGAAGATAATAGAAGATGCAAATATAGGTAATTTAGGGTTTGGACAATTGGTAATTAGGTTTTGTTTTTCATGTAAAGAGACATTATTCTTGAAAGTGGTGAGCATATCAAATGGGTCACCTATAGCCACATGGATTCGTAGAGAAACTGGGGATAAAAATTACTTCAATTACTTGATAGATAATGTAGGTTCCATGGCTGGAAGAGGATGGAGCATGACAAAAATGAGGCTATGCTACAAAAATACCAAGAAAAGGTTCATCATATCATGTGTTCTTGCCTTCAAAAAAATAGATATAATGTAAAACGAACTATTGGAATGATGGATGCACAGGTGTCCTTGATGAAGCTGCAATATTCAATGGAGGACCTTTTCCTAGAAGAAATATTCAACCACACAAAAAGTATGATAATGGCATTCAAATAGAGATTCTATTATGATCTATCTAGAAATAGATATTTTACAAAGAGTACATATGCCTGATTATATAGGCAAGTGCTAAACCTAGAATGAAAAGAATGTTGCCAAGTGTTCAAATCACACTTCATGTGACAACAAGAAACCCTAACCAACTACCTAGGGAAAGATAACAAGATGGAGATAAGTTCTAGAAAAGACAACTCATCTTCTAGAAGGGAATCTTATCTCAACAACTTTATTAAATGATTAAATGCAACCTAGGACTAATATGATTAATTAAGACCTAAGTTAACTTATGCTAGTGTAATAAATAATTAATTACACTAACACCCCCCCCATAAGTGCAACTTAGGGAGGAAATGAAAAATTCAATGATTATGCATGATGATGATGGGTCCCGGCTGATGGCCATTTTAGGTACCCATGTACATAGGATGAAAATGAAACAATCTCCCACAAACAAAGAAAAGAAGGGGAAAAAGTAGTGGGAAGAAAACCCCTCTCCAAAAAAGGAGATAAAATGCAAAAGGTGATGATTGGAGGACTCCACATCATCCCCCCAAGGACAACAATCATCACATGGATACAATACAATCAATGGCCCCCCCATAGGAGGGAAATAGAGAGACAATATAGCGCCCCCAAAAAATGTGATCACCTGCAAAAAAGGTAAGTGTATGTACACAAAATATGATCCAATGTCCACAAACAACTTGTCTCCCTTTCGGAAGAAACAAAACCATGTAGAGATGCAGGGTAGCTTCCCATTCTGGATATGAATTGAAGGAAGGAAGGATGTATATGAATGCTGATGATGTCTCTAAAATTTTCTCATGTGTCTCCTTACCTGATGAAGATGAAGATGCCACAACCCACTCAGGTACATACCCAGTCAATGTAGAAGGTGACAAATCAGGATGATGCAGAAACTAATGCAGAACATGATCCAAAGACTGCAATATGATGGTCCTTCCATCAAAGGAATAGATGGAGACTTGATTGCCCCCCCATAATGAAGTGTCCTCAAAACCACTGAGAGAAGACTGAAGCCAATCCAATGGTAGATGTAGAAGAAACTCTGATGAAGATGGAGAAAGTCTTATATATGAAATATCTGAAGAGAAACCAAGTGCCCCCAAGATAGTCTTAGGATTCCCAATTAAGGTTGAGACAATGAAATGTGGAGACTCAAGGGAACTCTCCAAAGTAAGATCTGAATAGACGAGTGATATCCCCTCAAGAATATCCTCCAAACCTGTAGAAGTGGCCAAGTCAGCAATCCCTGAAGCAAAGCCATCCTGTGATGTCAAGTCTGGAAAATAGAATGTGTTCTGATGAATGATGATGATGGAAGCCTCAATCAATGACTCTGGACAAGGAATCACTAAATGTGAAGGGATACCAATAGTCTCTGATGGAAAAGAAGGATAATATGCAAGCCCCATAAGGTACAAACAAATTTCTCCAAAATTACAAAGACAATGACCTTCAGTAACAAATAGAAACTTCCAAAGCTGATATGCAATTGAAGTGATGCCACCCAAAACAAAAAATCTTTTTCCAAGCTTCAGGATATCCAAGTTATTGAACAAATACACCAAATTGAAAAAAACCAATGCAAGAGTACCTAGAGCTAAAATTGATCAAACTGACTGAACTGATGAAAAAATCTTTGAATTACCTTCCTGATGCCACTGGAATCACCAAATTTTGATCAACGGTTGCGAAGATATGAACTTTTATGTCCAAACTAGGGTTTTGACTTCAGTTGACTTGAAATTTTGATTGCAGAAAAATTCTGCAAAATTGACTGCAGCACTGGAAAGTAGACCAAATCCTCTTTCCGATGATATCTCATTTGTCAAATTTTGACACCGTGGAGCGAAGATATGGCGATTTGAAAAAATCTGCCCTATTAGGGCCTGCAAGCTAAATAAGGGCAAAAAGGTTAGCCCCTCTAGGCTTAGCACCTAGTCATTGATGTGACCACAGGTGTTTAGATGGCAAAAAAAAAAGGGGCCGTCGGGCGGAGTGGCGGCTGAGCGGTTGTCGGGCGATGTTGGGGCAGTGCCACTGGATTGAGCGGAGCCTTCGATCATCAGTGGTGGTGGGATGGACTGCTAGCGGGATCGGCTGGTAGGTTGTTGGCAGCGATTTGATGAGGCACCAGTGACAAATAACCGGCGATGGGAGAGAAAAACCTGATAGAAGTGTGGGGCATCATTGACGGAGATCCGGGGAGGTCGGCGAGAGTCAGCAGTAGGCAGGTGATGGCTGACAATGAAGAACCCATCGGTGGTCGGTCGATGGGACAGGCTCTAAAGGCCGACAAGAGTACCATCCCCTTTACAAGAATCTTGAATGCAGCCGACCCAAAAACTTTTTCTGCATACTAAAAAATTTGAATATTGCCAATTTGGCAATTTGAATTTTAACAACGAAGATGAAAATATTATAGCCCGTGGGTTTAACAAATCAAACCCTTGAATTCATGCTGACGGAGTATTAAAACTTGATGGTCGCTCCGATTTTTTTAAATTTTTTTGCAAAACTATAGAAAAATATCGAGAATAATAACTTTTTACCTAATACGAGCCCGATTTTTTGAAATAAAAAATGCCCGTGACTAAAAAAATTTTGCCATGATGGAGGACAGAAAGGGGAAATTTTATTTCTGCAAAAACTGTATGGATCATACAAAATGCAAAAAACCCTAGATACCTCAAATGTCTCCCAGTGTAAATATGTCCAAATTGGACGAATGGGCAAATGATCTATAGGTTTTGAGGCCTTCTGAGCACAATGGAGAGGTTGGATAGAGCCTGATCTATACCAAAAAATAGCTTGGTCCCTAGGTAGAACCAACTAGCCTGTAAAGAAAACCCTTAAGCCTGCAAAGAATCTAACTAGCCAAACTTTCTTGATCTTGGGATGAACCTTCATACGAATAGCTCTAATACCATGTTGGAATGATGGATGCACAGGTGTCCTTGATGAAGCTGCCATCTTTAGGAGAACCTTTGTCAGGAAGAAATATTCAACCACACAGAAAGTATGATAATGGCATTCAAATAGAGATTCTATTATGATCTATCTAGCTATAGATATTTTACAAAGAGTACATATGCCTGATTATATAGGCAAGTGCTAAACCTAGAATCCAAAGGATGTTGCCGAGTGTTCAAATCACACTTCATGTGACAACAAGAAACCCTAACCAACTACCTAGGGAAAGATAACAAGATGGAGATGAGTTCTAGAAAAGACAACTCATTTTCTAGAAGGGAATCTTATCTCAACAACTTTATTAAATGATTAAATGCAACCTAGGACTAATATGATTAATTAAGACCTAAGTTAACTTATGCTTGTGTAATAAATAATTAATTACACTAACACGAACAAATGCATTCCTTTTTTTCCCACAACACAATACTCATCTAAAACCTATTTCTACTTTGTTATAGGAATCTTGTTTTGAGAAGCCACCAAATAATAGAATAATTTTAGATTACCTATTTATTTGTTGGTGGTTGCTATGAAGGGATCTATCTGCGTGTCAGATCTGGCAAGAGTATCAATCAATGAAGGTTGCTTTTGTTGAGTGGCCTTCTTTGGTGGCGATTGAAGAAAGGCATTGTCTTGGGTTTTGGTGGATTGAAGAACAATTCTCCGATAAATGCTGAACAAGGAAATTTAAGGTATGGAGTTCACTCAAGTTTTTAGTTTTTATGCAATGTCTTGCTTGATTTAGTTTTATTTCTACAAAGTGAAAGTGTTTTTTTAATTCTACAAGGGCAATAGATATAATCTTTGGTGCCATTATTTTTTGTGTTTATTTGTTTAGTTTGATTTGTTGTAATATATTTTACTTCAGTCTCATTTTCCTGATTAATTGTAGATATTAATAATAAATTCAATTTCAGTTTGTGTGTATGATCTTTATTCAACTTAAGTGTTGCTGCTCTATTTTTTCTAAAATAGTTTTTGGGTATGATAGACGGAGTGTCTAATCACATGAATCATTTTGTCTTTCTATTGTGTAGTAAAAAAATTGTTTAAACTATCAAGTCTCAAGGTATTATATAATTTTTCTCTTATAACAATGTCTTGGACAAACTTGATGAGAAAACAAGACTTATAAAGGATGACTACAATTCAATTTGTAGTATGGGTTGTTGTTGTTGTGATGGAAGGGAATGTTGCATTCTCATTCAATATATATACATTTTTCCTCTTATAACAATGTCTTGGATAAAATTAATGAGAAAACAAGACTTATAAAGGATGAATGCAATGCAACTTGTTCTGGGTTGTTGTTGTTGTGATGGAAGGGAATGTTGCATTCTCATTCACTATGTTTTGGTGATGGGTTGTATTGAACAAGAATAGTTATTGGGCTTGCATTTATGGAGGTTGATTTGAACAACCCACATGAATTTTCTTCGGAAACAATGGATAAAAATAAATTGTTCAATGTTCAGTACAATTCATTAAAATTCTCTTCGGTTTTGGAGAGAAAATGGAGGCATTTTTTTCAAATAGTTTACATGCATAATAGAGATGGCTTTGTTGATAATATGTAGCACAATGCTTTTTATTTTTCTGACTCCATGTCTTTTTGAATGGGTTTGAGGTTCAAATGTTAGCATGAGTATGGCTACAAGCTTGGATGAGGGTGGTCATTTCTGCTGGTCATCTGCATATTTTTGCCTCAGGTCATAAGAAAATGGATTTCAGCATCAAGTCAAATGCATGATTCATTTTATCTTATGTTATGGAAATATGAAATTATTGTGCTTGTATTTCTTTTGTCAAGCATACATAATTTGTAGTGAACTCCATCTCTAAGGATGTTATGCTTAGAAAAGATTAAATAAAATGTAAAATAGTAAATGTTGCCAGACAAATGTAAGGAAAATTTAAACATAATCAATGGTTATGTCTTCAATTTCAAATTGCAAATGAGTTGCTAAGGTTTCAAACTTTCTTGCAATTAACTGAGTAATGAGAAAAATGTAGATAGTTTATTTTTAAATTTGAAAGTATGTCAAGCATATTCAGAAGAGGAAACTTTATTCATTGCCATTTATTGGAATTAGGACTCCCCACAATACCAAACACAATGCTTCAATGACCAAGTTTCCCAGTAGTTACATAATATCTAGACAATCTTGAGTACATTCCACATCCAATTTCATTCACTGTTAAATAATAAATCCCCAATCTGAAATATAGAAAAAATCATATTTACTAGTAGGGAAAGACATTACAAAGTGTTGTAGACCCAACACATTTTATTATGAGGATGTCAAATCAAGCAATGATCAATAAAATGTCTAGAGACTAATATGTCACTAAAGCCAAAAGTAATAAGTCACTTCAATTAAAGGAAAATTGTTAGAATATCAATGAGGATGTAATTTTAGAAAGTATGTGTAATGATATTGTACACAAAGAGAACACACAATGGAATAAATTTTACAACAAACCACCATAATCAACCATTTGCATTACTCTCTAAAGAAAACAGTCCAGGTTTATGAATAGAGAGCATGAAGCTAGTTGGTAGATGGTGTAATAAAGTTTGTTTTGAAAACTTTTTTTAACTTGAAGAAGACCCTATCATCAAGCCAGTGTAATGCATCTTATGTTGTCTATTGATGCATAAATCCATGCCATTTTATAGTATGTACATTATGACAACACATAGTAGCATGCACTAACAAATTTTTGCAATGACTTAGGCTTTCCCAATGTGTGTGTGTTCTTATAGGCGATGGGAAATTTTAGCATAGATAGTCTACACAATGCAACATTGTCTTACTACTAATTCTCCTTGTGCTAATAACGCTTTATATTTGTTTATTGCTTTTATCATTTTCTAGGTTTTATAAGGAAATTTAGATTGTTTTCTTTAAAATAGTAGCATTTAAAATTACTCATTTGTGGTTACAAAGTATCTAGTTACTTCCAAGAAAATAGTGTATGGCCATATTGTAGAGAATTATGTTTCATCCAAGCACTTTAACATGAAAAATAGTATCTTGTTTGTAAAAACTTGAATAGTTTTGTTATAGTTGAGATAATTATTGTTTTATTCTAAATAAAGTGTTTTACACTATGTCTAGTTTTTTAAGAATTTGACATACAAATAGTCATCAATGAGTAGTAAAATGATGTGATTATAGGTATTTAGTCACCAATATAAGACCCTAAACATTGATGCAGATTTTTAGTGATATTTTATATTCAATATGATTTTAAAAAATGGTTATCTAGATACAGGTGAAAAGACAATCATTAGATTCACTAGCCATCACATATCCATTTCAGGGATACTCATGGTAATTGATGGTGGCTTAAGGACTTTAGCTAGCCTCGGCTTAAACTTTCCTTTGGCATTTCTGCAAATAATTTAATAGAAATGAAATGCAACATATTTATGTAGTAATGATAGTAAATCAAAGAGAAATGAGACAATACCCATGTTTTCCCCTCTCTATAAACCTTTGAATCCCTTAATGGGAAAAGACAACCACTTAAACCCTTCCATTGTATAGGGTAGTTTACAATAATTACAATGATTTAACAATCTATAGTCCTTAGTATTAGCTACAAACCCTATCAGTTACTATCAATTAAAGTGATTGTTGTTGAAGGGAAATAGAATCAATCACCTCTAGCCATTTCTATCAAATTTCTCAAATATCCAAAGTTTATCTCTAAATTTGACAAATTTGTCTCTACCAATGTGTTTAGTCATTTTTTCAACAAACCTATTTCCAATCAAGTATAAATCTTGACCTGGGCACAATTTGAATTTTTCCTTTTTGGGATAATTGTTATTGTTGTTTACAACCAATTTTCTTGCTTAATAGTGACAAAAACCTCTATTACATTGCATTGTCAGGTGAGGACAAAACCCCTCTACTCACAAAATTAATTAGTTTACTAGCCATTTGGGTAGCAAAACTAATATTAGACCCAGAGTTGCAGGTCATCTTGCCTGGGCATGGGTTAAGTTGAGTACCACACTTGTTATGGCATCAAGTTGAGGTCCTTGGTTTTATTTCCAAATAGAAAATCATTCTACATCAGACCAAATGTAAGAGTCTAGGATAATTCACCAATTGTGCAACTACAATAGTCATCCTATATGATGTACATGATGGCTTGTGATACACTTTGCTTGGTTTTATCTTTAATGATCAAAAATATTTTTGTTGTATTGGACTATAATTATTGTTCCTTCTATCTAGTTTTTGCAAGATGCAAGTGGATTATTTTTTTTCAGTTTTGATTTTAGATAATCTATAATTCTATATATTCTAAATCAAATTGAGGACCAATTTATTGAATATTCACAGTGCTCATTAGTATTTCCAACCATCTTGATTTGAAATTAGCTTTCAAAATCATTCAAAAGTCTTATTACACATTTCTTTGAGACATTTTACCAAACAATTTATATGCTTAGTCTATGCTTCCACATTTCAATTGACAATCCATAGTTTCTCAAAAGTGCTAGTCCGTAGTTTCTCAAAACTGCCCTGTTAGCACATGTAGGAACTAAACTACACTAAATTTTTTGTTTAATATATTTATTTTGTGCCTTTCACCATCAAATTCAATTTAATGTTTTGCTTTCTTTAGGTTATCTTGCTTTATTTCCTATTATTTTCAATCTAATTTTAATATTTCATAGATCGAATTTACTTTATAGACTTTACATTTTGGTCTATAAACAGTTACCAAGTTTCTTTACTTGTTCTGGTACTGGTGTCTGACTGTATCTCCAAATATGTATTACATCCACTTTGTAAAAATATACAGACAATTTTATACAAGTGCTAAACTGCATGTCACACCCCCTCTTACTTCTCCATATTTCTCTATCGGCATAACCCTTGCACCTCCTATGGTGCAAGTGCTAGTATAGTTAATCTTTGTGGATATCTTGATTTTCAAAGGTGAGTTGTGAATGTGTGGGGGTGATATTTATGGGATGTTTTAAGTTTTTTTTTGGTATCATGATAGTTGGTAAAAGTATATAATGAGCTACTTGTAGATTTATTCACTCAAATATTTATTTGGTCTTGTGAACAAATAATGGTTGATATAGAAACTATCCAATGTTTTGGCTTCAACAATGTTCAAATTGGGTAAGGGTGCCATAGGGACCACACTAGAACCTACTAGTGAGCTGAAGAGTTTTGATATAAAAGGTGAGTAATCTCAAGGTTTAGGATTTGGATTGGAGAGTGGATGCATTAGAGATTAAGATCTAGGATTGTTTTTGTCTTTAAGTGTGAGTATTTATGAAAGAAAAGCATTGAAGGGTGAGTTAGTTTTTATCAATTTGTTGGTATCCTAGGTAGATTTCTAGGTAGCCTTGAAGGCTAAGAGCCAAATTCATATGATGGACAACACGACAACAAAATGTTGGATAATTTTATTTGGGATATAGAAGAGTAGCTATATCTGGCTACGTTCTTGACTAGTAGCCCTAAGATATGGTGGAGCTTATTTTCGGATCTCTTATGGAGAATACTTAAAGGGAGGAAACCTTGTATTGAAGATTAACAATTGGGATGATTTTAAGGATGTTCTCAAGGGGAAATTTTGTATGGAGATCTTAGTGGGCCTTGTAGAATTTCAATTGGAGTTTCTCAAAATTAAGGTGGGAGATCAAATCAATTTCTTACCTTGATATTGGAAACCATGATATGTTTGAATTTGATTGATTATTATTTCATGAAGAAATTACAACCTTGGGTAAAAGTCAACTTTAGATGTCAAAATGTATAAACCATGGTGTTTGTCATAGCTATTGTTGATTACATGTTAGATTTCAAAAGTGAAACAGGAGTTATGGAGGTGAGGTTGAGCCTAGTGTTAAAAGAAAACAACCCCCATGAATGAGAAGTCCAAAGGAGGACTGCCTTCAAGTAAGAATATGGATAGGAGAGAGCTTACAACTTTAAATAAAAAATCATCACAGGGATTGGAAGACATTGAGTCCATAATGATGAGAAAGAAGGATAATACTTGCTTTGTATGCAGTTTCTTAGAGCATTGAGATTGGGATTGCTTGGAGAAATTATAATTAAATGTAACTACCCAAGTGGATAGTAATAATGAATATATATTAGAACTAGATATTTATAAGTCCCAACTGTCATCCAAGACTCCTCAAGAGTGAGCTTGATGATCTAGGATGTATTAGAATCACAACGTGAAATATGTGTCGTCCATTTTTTGTGGAAAAGAAAATTTGTGGGTAGAGTGGATTCAAGGGCCACCCACAACTACATCTTGACCAAGAAGGATAGAGAGTTGGGACTAAAACTAAGAGAAACAAGTACCTCTTTCAAAGTGGTCAACTCACTAGCTCAAAAAATAATAAGAACAATTCAAGATATGATGATCCAAATTGGAAGTTGGCAAGGCCACATGAACTTAGCTTTCATTGAGATGGAAGATTTAAAAATAATATTAGGTGAAGATTTCATTCATTGGGGTAAGGTTGCACTTGTTTTTTGTTTAGATTACATGATGTTCCTAGATTAATGAAGTCTACATGGTGAGAACTCTAAATGAAGCGCATATTAAAAATTTGATGTTAGCAATGAGATTACGGAAGGCCACAAGAAAGGATGAAGAGTATATCTTTGTTGTTACACTCCTTAAATTTTGGGATGAGGATGATGAGGTTGAGGCATTCAACCTAGCCAAGGTGAAAAAATCACTAGAGCATACAAGGATGTCATGCTAGAGAAATTTCTCATAGATCTCCCACCTTGTAAAAACATTGATCATGGAATTAAAGTGGATTTGGGGTAATGCCTCTTACTCAATCATCATATTAACTCTTAGGTACTAGAATAGTTGAGCTAAAGTAAAAACTAATCAGGTTATTGGAGGTTGGATAACTTCAATTTTTTTTATCTTCCCATGCAATGTGTGTTGTTTCAAAGAAAGAAGGATGGTTGATTGAGGTTTTATGTAGATTATAGGGCTTTGAACAAGCTCACAATCAAGAAAAATAATTTTTTACCCCTAATTTTTTAGAGGAACTTCACCAAGTTAGACTTGAATCATAGGTACTATAGGTGAGTATAGTTATTAGTGATAAGGACAAAACTACAATAACAAGGTATGGATCATATGAATTTTTAGTAGTCATTTGGGTTATGAAATGTTCCTACAATGTTTTTTTATTTTAATATGTGAAGTATTTCAACCTTTGTTGGGAAATTTTGTATTTGTATAACTTGATAACATTTTTGTGTATAAAAATATTCGAAAAATTCATGGACACACTTGGTAAAGTTGTTCAAACCAGTAAGGGAATGCCATTTTTTTGCAAAGAAGGAAAAGTGATATTTTGCCCCATAATAATTCTATTTTTTTGGACAAATTATAAGGAGATTTGTCTTGAGGATGGACCCTAAGAAAATGAATATAATTGAGGACTAGGATTCACCCATGTTAATTCACAAAGTTTTTCGGTTCATTGGTTTGATAAATTACTACAATAAAATTATGGATAGTTGTTCTAAGTTGGTTTATTAACTCACTAATATGCTAAAGAAATATAGAATTTGGAGTTGGAATGAGAAACAAAATAATATTTTGAATCAATTAAGGAGAGGCTTGTAGAAAAACCAATACTTGCATTTTTAGGTTTTGGAAAAATATTTGAGGTAAAGAGGATGAATTAGATTTTACCATAGGTGGTAGCATCCTTATTCAGAAGGGACATCCTATAGCCTTAAAGTCCAAAAATTTGAATGCTAAGGAATGAAACTACCCAACCAATGAAAAGAAAATGCAAGAAATGAAACTATCTAGCCCATGAAAATAAAATGATAGGAATAGTTCATTTCCTATGAGTTTGGAGGCACTACCTACTAGATGTGACATTCATGATAAAGATTGATAACATCTCTTCAAATTAAAGAATATAACCAAACTAACACCAAAGTGGGCTAGGTGGTATGAATTTATTGGTAGGATTTGATATGTAAATCATCTACAATCCTAGCCCAAGGAATGTTGTAGCTAATGCTCTAAGTTGAAAATCTTAACTCACGTCCATTGAGGAAATCCCTCCCAGCTCAAGTGAAATTAGAGTTGTGTTATTAGAAGAAGTTTTGATCAAATTAAAGAAGGATTAAAAATGGACCCTCAAGCAACCAAGTTGGTCAAACTAGTTAGGGTTGAAAGAACCCAAAATTTAAACATTAAGGATGGGTTTTAGATGTTCACTTTTATTCAAATGTACATCCCTAAGTGGTGAAAATTGAGAATTGAGATTTTTCATAAATTTTATGATTCAATTTTGGTTAGTGACTTGAGGTAAAAGAAAACCTAGGAACTAATAGAAATGGGGTTCTACTAACTAAAGATGAGGGATGATTATCGGTAGTATGTCAATACTTGTATTACTTTCCAATAAGATAAGGTAGTCACCCAAGCATTGAGTGGACTATTTCAGCCCCTTCTTGTCCTTGTGAGGTTATGGGCTAGTGTAAATATAGATTTTATCACAATAGTCAAATATGTATGGTACGAAAAACATCATGGTGGTGGTGGAAAATTCTTAAATTTGGTCCTTTTGTAGCTTGCAAGGCACCTTATAAGGTAATTGGATATAGTTAAATTATTTTTTAGAAATATTATTTGAAATATTGGGGAGTCCCCCATAGAATTATTTTAAATACGGGATCTTAATTTACAAGTAACTTTGGGAATAATTATTTAATAGCACGAGAACAATTTGTTGTGTTGATGAGTCATTATACAAAGATGGATGGCTAAACTAGGTGGATTAATATAGTTTTGAAAGAGTACATAAGATACTTTCTCAAGTCGAACCAATCCAACTAGCCACATTTGTTATATGTTTCCTAGTTTAGTTATAACATGTAAAAGACATTGATGAACTAGTACTCATCATTCCAATTGTCGATTGGAAAATACAATGGTTTCACATAAAAATGGTGTGGCTATCTTGGTGAGAGCCCAACAACATCAGAATAATTGAAGGAATGGAATGATCATGTAGACTTGGTGAGACACTAATTGACTAAGGAAATAAATTTAATAATAAAATATGTAGATGTGGATAAGAGGTTTCTCAAATTTAAGGTAGGTGATAGGGTTCTCTTAAAGTTGGATTCAATCTAGTTCATACCCATGAAAAGATTATCTTTTGTTGGTAAGGAATTTTGATGGAACTTTGATATTTTTTCTTATGTAAGAAAAGTTTCCTATAGGTTGAAGTTGGTCCCTCACATTAATTTTTGTTAGTGTGAATGGGTTTATTTCCTAACTAGATATTAGTGAGGACCTATTCACATTATTGTAAGTTTACTTAAGAGTTAAGTTTTGTAGTTGTCATTTCTAGAAGTTAGTTATAATGGGGTTATGTCTGATTATTTACTTTCAGTTATATAGGCATTTAATAATTCTCGCATACATTTAATATTTGCATTGAAATTTGTATGACTTAGTTGTCTCATGTGATAGGATAAAGACACTTGTCATGATATTTTTTAATCTTATCTCACTCCTTGCCTATATAAGTAAGGCATCATATGTATGTTGCCATATTCAGTGTGGCATTCTTGCATCTTTAATGATAGCATAATATTTCTGCCATTTCTCTCTTGCGGAAGCTATTTTGTCTTGCAGGTGATTTTGGGGTGTTTGAGGAGTTCGCAATAAACTCCTACATGGTACCATAGCTTCAGTGTTGCATACTTCTTTCTAGACTAGAGGGACCAATCTTGGTGTGAAAGTCTTGATGGGTGTGAGTTGAGGTCTTGAGAGCCTCACCATTGAATCTAGGGCATCAGAGAAAGTCAAGATCAACTTTTTTTAATCAAAATCTAGCATATTTTGTCAAATCTACAAGGATTTGATGCAAGTCATTTTTATTGGAGCTATTTTCATTTTTTCTTCAAAAACCCTGGTTCCACTCATTTATTGGAAAAATGATTTCTGGGTTTTGTAGCTAGGGATGAAATCAAATTTGAGTATCTTTTAGATTTTGTATATCTTGAGAATATCTAAAGAAATTTCTATCCAAAAATTGTTGCACGTCATTTTTCTACCAGCTGAAGGTTTAAAAAAAAAAATCAACTTCAGCTTGCTAGATCAAAAAAACGGTTTCTAGGTTTTATTCTTATCATTAAAATATTTCAAGGTTTTTGTTATTATCTACAAATAGTGTGTAAAATTTTCAAAAATAAAATTAGAAGTAAACTTTTTTTTGCTAGGCAACCCTTTCTTGTAGGCTAAATTCAGCATCTTTTTCAAAAAATCATAACTTGAGCATACAACATCCATTTTTCAAAAAAAAAAAATCACTGGAAAGTTGATTCCATCCTCTACACAAATTTGAGGTCATTTTAATCATGGAGGAAGATGTGAACATTCATCAGTGCATGCACTATTTCCTTTTTATGTGCATTAAGTTTGCATATTTTCTACACTTCATTTCAATTCAGATCATTTGTCAATCAGTTGTTACTTCATAGATTCTAGGGTTGTGTCAGTTTGTGAGTTTTCCAATGTTCCTCGACATTAGGTCTGTTGTTGCTTTATCATGATTCTAAACCCGAGCCTTTGAGTGACTCTAATGTGGTTTCTAGCAAATAGACTTATCTTTCCTTGCTTGTCAAATTATGGATTCTTGTGTTACTCTATAGTGTACTTCCAGTGCTTCTTTTGCAGTAGGTTATCTCATTTTGGGTGTTGAATGGTCTCTCTTTTCATCCTTTATGTGGATAGATATTGATTGAATTTGTGATGGATACCATTGTTGTATTCATCTCTCTTTTGGGGAGGAGTTTTGTCCTACTAGGTTTTCTCCTTTTCTTCATTTGTGAGAGATTTCTTTGCATTAAATTTTTACATGGGTACCTAAAATAGTCTCATAGTCGGGACCCATCATTGTATCTTTTTCATAATAACTACACTCCCTAAGTTGAACTTGTGAGGGAGTGTTAGTGTGAATGGGGTTATTACTTAACTAGATATTAGTGAGGACCTATTCAAATTATTATAAGTTTACTTAGGAGTTAAGTTTCCTAGTCATTTCTAGAATTTAGGTATAATGGGGTCATGTCTCATTATTTACTTTTTGTTATCTAGGCATTTAATAATTCTCCCATGCATTTAATATTTGCATTGAGGTTTTTATGACTTAGTTGTCTCATGTGATAGGATTAAGACACTTTTCATGATCTTGTCTAATACTATCTCACTCCTTTCCTATATAAGCATGGCATCATATATACTTTGCAATATTTAGTTTGGCATTCTTGCATCTTTAATGATAGCATGATATTTCTGCCATTTCTCTCTTGTGGAAGTTATTTTGTCTTGCAGGTGATTTTGGGGTGTTTGAAGAGTTCACCATAAAATCCTACAAGTTTCACCCATATTCTATTTCAATTAAATTTTTCTTCTACATGAAGGAATAGAAGATTTGAAAAGTGGCCTCTTGACTAAAGGACCAACCAATATTCTGGATAAGTCAAAGCACCAAGCTACAAAGGTGTTGGAAAAAGAGAGTGTGGATTTGAAAATAGGAAGTATAATGAGTTATTCATTGTTTGGGAAGGTAGGACCTAGGATGAAGTGAGTGGGGAGCATGAATAGTCTCTTTGAAAATATGTGCGCAAGGTATTTGAGTTCCTTCAAAACAACTCCAATTTTCAAAAATAATGTCTCTAAGGGGAAAAAATCCCATTTATTCCTAGGATAGTACACTAGTGCTAAGGGTGTTTCCTATTTGAGTGGGGTAGGATATAAGGGGGTGAGTTCTAAGACCATGCGTCCAAGTTCCTAAGTGTCTTAAAAATTTATGATGAGAGTTTTATGGTGTTGCATAAGTAAAATGTATGGACGTAATATGGATTTTAATCCCCATACAGGTTACAATGGATTTTGATTTTCAAATTTCCAAGAATGATAGGAAAGGTTAGAGGGGGACCTTGGAGCCACTCAATAAGGATTACATATAATACTTTAGTCAAGAGTTGGAATCATGGACCAAGTTAATAGAGATTCAAGATTCCTCAATGATTGTAAACGAGTTGCAATAATTTTTTTGTATTACATTGAATATTTGGGATTGATAGTTGGGGAGATGTTATGAGAGCTATAACATGTCAATTTTTCATGCAATTTAATTTCCTAAGTTTTCACTTTCAAGTAAATAAAATATTTTACTTAACCATTGCCAAAAAAAAAATTATTATTAATAGAGAACAAATGAACATAGATGTCATAACAATAATCAAATTTGATTTTATTTCCAAAATAATATTCCGCATATTACATTATTCCAAGGATTGTGTACAAAGTGCATACATAGCTCAATCGAGCTTAAAGTAATAGAAATAGATGGTCCAAGAATCTCCTTTCAAATCTTGGTCTCCAGTCGCTTGTTGAGGAGGAGAAGCATCCCTCAAGCACTTTTCGACCAACCATAGACTTATATGCGGTCCCCCACACATCTATCATTTGATAGATGGTCCTACCCTTCAACAAGGAGATTGGTGGAGTAACCTTGTAACAATAACCATTCTGAGCTTAGTGTTGTTCCTACATAACAAGAACTCGTAGACTCTACAATCCTGAACTAGCATGCATAAATGGATCATGGTGAATTGACAGTGGAGCCAAAGGAAATCACACTACTTTGGCCAAAGTATTCTCAATCGGTACTTTGAGTGAAAATCTTCCTACTCACATACACTATTCAATCTCAATTTGACTTTAGGCCATTATAAACTATACATAGGTAATTTCCTTCTATAGGTAGTCTTTAACCTTAGAAAAAACCTATTTTCTCTCCCCAAGATGCAATGGTATTTCTACCCACAAAGCATAAACATAATTTACCCCCCCCCCCCCCTTCAATGGATAATCAAATCCTAGGTGTGACTTATGAGCTATCTAAATCAATCAAATAACTTTGCAATGAATAGCCCTTAAGCTATCTTTGTTTCATCATTCCTTAGTATATTATAATATAATGATAAACAAATCTCCTATTATAGAGTATATAAAAACTCTTTATAGAAAATAATAAATCATATTCCTGGGTGATCCCACAATAGTGGTTTAAAATTTTTGACCAAACTGGACACTAAAATTATTATTTTTAACTAAATACCTATAGTGGCTAAACCATGAGGAATTTGAAGATGATGCAAACTAGAGTCTTGCAACATTTTTTTTGTAGATTCTAAAAATATATTTATAGAAAAATTTGGAATTAGATTGCACTTATTTTTCCATCTCCCACAAAAATAGGTTTTTTTTTTTCAAAAAACAACATTTTTCAAAAGTAACGCACACCTTATAATGCATAAATTTTTTTCCATGAAGGATAAAATTCTAATTCTTTTGAATTTAGATTTTTAATTTCAATATCTAGTGCTTCCACTTGGTTAGATAGTTTTTTATTGAATATTTTTTCTTTAATCAAGTTTCGAAGTCAAACCAATTACAATTCAGACATAGCATGATCGTATAATGCATAACGTTTTTTGTATATATCCAAATTCATTTTTTTTTGCTAGATCAAGGACTTCAATATCTATTGTACTCATATTTTCAATATTTTTTTGATAATCTACTATTTTTCCACATGTGCAGAACAAAGACCTTCATTTTCGATGAAAAACCTATGTTTAATAAAACTAAAATAACAAATACATAATAAAACCAAAACATATTAAAATTATATTCGTTGGATAGCTCATTCTGAGGACTACCATAATCATTTGAAATAAATTTTAGATGAATTCATTTGATCCCCCAATAGGTAAATCAAAAGTGTTTTTTATCAGCATTTTGATAGGTGTAAAAGAGACTCATTTATAGGTATGGTTTAAAACTAGCAAGGTTATATCCAAGGGGGTTTGATCTAAGGTGGTTTGATCAAACCATCTTCAATTGGAATCCTTAAAATAGAACTTTTTAAAGATTAAATCATTATATTTTCTTAAAATATGTGATTTTAGTATAAATCAATTCCTCTCAGAAATTGTAAACCAGCTTTGTGGGATCACCCTCCTTTCCTTTCCATAATCAAATATTATGATTCACTAATACAAGAATTCTCATGCAACTCCAAAAAAGAAATCAAGACACTCATTATTTCACAATAAAAGACAAATAAAAGGGATAATATATTCTCATGCATGTAATTCACTTAATCCAATAGACTAATCTGATTATCATCCTTCCAATGACATCTTGCTAGAGTCCTCCTCAAGTTACTATAATCTCTCAAATCACTACCACACAATAACCTATTTCTCTATGCTCAATGTGATCCTAATAAAATGCTACTCCTAATGTGAGATGCTAAACAAAACTAATAATGCAATGAGAAGAAGTAACAAGATAAAAGGGCACCTCAATGATTAGCCTAAGAAAATGGACAATATGAAAGCAAGATAAAACAAATGGAATGCTTCTTATACCTTCATGTTGTTGCTTCCTTGGTTGGCCCTTGATTTTTGAAGTCTTGTGTGCTCCTTGGATGGCAATGGAGTTGAATGGATGCAAGATGAATTGATGATGCTAAATGTTATGATAGATGAGAGCTTGAATGGAAATTTTGCAAGATTTTTGTTGTAAAAGACTTGAACCTTAAAATGAGGGAATTGAAGGGGTATTTATAGGCTAATTTGAATTCTCTAGAGAATTCAACGGTTGGGATTGATCCAACAAAGATCAAGATGAAGGGCTATGGTGAATTGAGGACTCACAAGCCCTCACATCTTGGCATGTGGAAGGTGAGATGTCTTAGGGTGGAGTGATGTGGAAATGAGGTGGAAGAGAAGGACAAGAGGTGGAAGAGAAGTACATGACGTGGATGAAGGACAAGTACCTTTGAGGTACCTTGAGGGATGAGAAGATTTCCTCAAAAAGGAACTTCTTGTCCCCAAATGAGGATGAAAGAGACTTTTGAGGAATTTTAGAATTCCTCAAAAATCTCCATGGGAAAAGGTGAAGTGTGTGGGAAAAATAAATGTAAATTAACATTCATTGGAGAGTTTATTGGATTAAAGGAGGTCTCCAAAAAGCTAGAGATTTGTCACATGTGGGTGATGTGACAAGTCCAAGGTTCCAGAAGCCTTGGGCACATGTAAAATGACATGTCACATTTGCATGGGGGATGAGGAAGACCTTGGAAAGACAAACGTGAATTAAAAATTCACATGGGGAAGAGGGAACCTTGGTTAAATAAATCTGAATTAAAAATTCACATGGGGAAGGGAGTCCAGGCTAAAAATGGTAAGTGGGGAGGTTGACCAAAAAAGGTAAGCTAAATGTGGCTAATGATTCTGATTAAGGTCATGCAAACACATGATTAGGATAATTAATGAGATATTAGAAGCAAGTGGGAGATTATGGAGGATGTGACACTTAATAAAGATTAAGTGGTGCACATCCTAATCACAGATTAATTAACTTTATCTAGATTAGAAAAGGGTTATGGAGAATGTGACAAGGAGAGAGAAAAAGGGGAATTAAAAATTGATTTTAATCCAAATGGGTTAAAAGAATAAATTAAATAATTTGTCATATTTATTTAATTTAGAGAAAAACATGGTGTAAGGTAAAGTATTTAATTTATTTAATTACATAATTTAGGAACCTTAGGCAGAAAATGAAATAATGATTAAATAAATTATTTAATCATTGTTAATGGAATAGATGAATATAATAGATGATTTCAATCATATGGAAGTGATCAAATTTGGATGTCTACACTCACAAAATAACTCTATCTCAAAAAATACAACTCCAAAATAAAAGTAGTAGAATGAAACTAGAGAATGTGCATCCAAATAAGAGAGTTGGAACATATATTTATAAAAAATAATGAGACATTAATACCTAGGGAAATGGTACAAACAATTCAACACCACTCAAGCATGCAAGTCGACTCATCTTATACAACAAAAGGGTGGCAACATTCTAAGTTAATACTCAACTTGGTATTCTACATATCGACCTCCTTGTATGACAACAATACTTGACCATTTCAAATATGCACATGTTCAAAAGATGAGAATTGAATTGTAAGTAAGAAAGGCTTCTACAAAAAATAGAGTATTCATAATATGATGCCAAGTTTCAGCCATCTCCCTATTCTTTTTCCCATAGGTTATCCAAAGAAATAGTCAATATTTAATAGCAAACACATATCACCATTAACTCAGTCATAGGCTATCCAATTGACATGTTAAGGATGAATCAACTCCTTATTAATAGCACATAGAATAGCTTTGACTAAGCACATCCATTTTTTGGGGTTATATCCTTATTTCATGCATTGAAAAACACTTTACACAGTAACTTATAATCTCATGTTTCCTTTTGCACTTAATTTGAAGATTTTAATGTGTCTTACTATCTACTTGAGCGCTATTATGTAGTGCACTATATTTCTCATTCATCAACCAAATCATATACTTATATAAATCATCCTTTATACTTTGCACAATATATGTATAAATCGGCCTCTAATACTCTGCATAATATATATACAAATTGGCCTCAAATACTTCTTATATATAATTATATATCTACATATATACATGTACATATATACATATATATGAATGAGTAGTTTTAATGCTATATATGTGTGTGTGTATTCTAATATATATTCCATGTCAATATGTATACATTTGATATTCAAATGAATAATTCAAAGTTAACATTTCATATATATGATATCATTTGTATATATATATATGCATCTATGTACATGTATATGTATATTGATATATCCATATGGACATTTTTGTTTGTCACACCTACATATATATCGACACATGTATGCATGTGCATATATCTTATATATATATATACATCCGATTACATAATCAAGCACACATAAAATTACTATATTATTGATAGGAACTATATGTGAGATGTATATATACATATATACATACATGTCGCATTGCCCCTTCAATAAAACCATGCTCATAAGCAACTTGTTCATAAACGTGCATAGGTACGTCTACCTATGTAATCTCATGTACATGTTCCTTCATGTGTATGGTCTATCATCGACATGCATATGCAAACATATATACATTCAATGTATGTTTACCTTATCAATCAAGCATAGTAATATAGAGAAGAACCCATAAACTCCAAACACATAAACATCATCCAATAATGCACTCAATAGTAATCAATATCTTACTAATGCAAACACATCATACTAAAGGATGACTTACCAATTCTCAACACTATGACTAGACTCAACCATTCTACTATGAGTGTGTGTGTAATCTCGGTTAGGTTTCGTTACTATTTACCCAACCAAGTTATTATTTATGAGTGATACTTCCCTCAATCCTAAAGGATTGAATATGAACTTGCATCCAACTTAACACATTCCCATGGTAGTCAGTCATTCATCAGAAAATTAATTTACATAATTATTTTTCATAGTTAGAATATCCAATTCAATAACCATTCATTTCCCATATATGCATTTTATCTCATAGCATTAAATAAAATAAATATTAATTCATAATTCATTGATAACAAAGTGAAAGAACATATATTTCTAATCAGAATTTTCAAATGCATTCACACATGCAATAACTTACCCTAACATAGTAATAGTTTTAGTGTGTGAGTAAAATATGGGAATGAGTAATAACAACACACAATCAATGAAACATTATATTAGATAATTTAAATGACAATTTGACTGAATTGAAACAAAAAATAATCTAAAGTCGTCCCATTGTTCTCTATATTCAAGGATTCGTTTAAATCATAATGGCTCTCAGATTTTTTATGCACTATGAATTTTTAGAATGACAACCTAAAGAACGAGATGCTAGAAAATGCAAGAAATCTATTGCTACATGATTGATAAACTGTATGATATACTGTTGTGAAAATGATGATGTGATATTATTGATGAAAGTGATGAAAATTATGTAATTAAACTATCTGCAAACTAAGATGCAACTAATGATAAAGCCATGATTCTAAATTAAATTTCTCCTAAATGTTAAATTCTCAAATTCTCAAATGAAAATTATGTAGAGTAAGTTTGCTCAAGATGGGATCCATTTTGTTGTAGAATGAGGTTGTATTTATAGATTTTCCAAGACATAAACTGATGTGGTAGCAACTGACGGTCTGGATTTAATCTAGAGAGATGAATGGTGGAGGATGAAGAAGTTAGAGAGAAATAAGGAGAGTGTTTCCTTCATGAAAACAATCTGCCAAGTGTAGAAGAGAATAAATGAAATAGAAGAGCCAAGTGTCCCAAATTTGTTTGGAATTTGTTGAGGATAAAGCCCAAATTAAATATTTTGAATATTCAATTTGTTGAGACACATGATGAGGTGGAAGGAGGAAAAATTTGAAGACATGTGACTAAATTTAAATTTTGGATTTAAATTTAATAAGAAGTTAATTAAATAAAATAAACTATTTAAATTTATTTATTTAATTAAGATAGAAGAATTATAAAATGTGAACTATATAAATAAATTTAGAATTTATTTATAAGTAGATGAAAGAAAAGGTTTATTAATTAAATAAATTGTATTTAATTAATTTAAACTCCAAACTAATTTTAGGAGTATACATTTTGCCCCTCTTTGAAGTGGTGTGTTTACACATTGCTTCAAAGAAAAATTTGTTGATGGTGCTGACAATTTTTTTTTGATATGCCTCAGACATTGAATTTTTGAGTGATGATGGATATATGCCTCTTCAAGAGATTAATCGGGGAATTTTTGAATTTTTAAGATTTTTTGAATTTTTGAAATTGTTAAATGATTTGATGATGAGTTTCAAATTTCATGATGTAGAGACGATTTATCTCCTGAAAAATAATGTTGAACCTGCCATTTTGATGAATTGATTAATAAGGCCCTTTTGAAACAAAAAACCAATCCCACTTAATTACCATTTATTTACCCCTTTAAAAGGTAAAAAGGAGTGAAGAAGAAGTTCATTTGTGTTATTTTCATTTTGAATATTAGAGTGATTGAGTGAGTAGAGAAACTTTGAGCAAGATGGTGATCCCCTACCACAAACACCGATTCGAGCAAGTACGACGCCACAACTGCCTGACCGCGTATGGACCTCCAGTATGCATTTCTAGAAACCCACATTTGAAATTTGAATTGATTTTTCCGTGTTTTACATTTTTTAATTCTATTTTTTACATTTTTAAGCACATAGGAAGTCTGCTTTAGTGCATTGATTTTATGTTTTAGCACATGCATTCAGTAGTTTAGCGCATCGATAAGGTAGCACATAGGTTATTTGTTATAGAACATACACTTTTCTAGTGCATTGATGGAAATATTTAGCACATACAAAATTTTAACACATTGAGTTGATGTTATGATGCATAGATGAATTTTTCTAGCACATATCTAATTCTAGTGCATTCATGCTTTGTTTTGGCACATAGATGATTTTTTCTAGCGTGTCCATTTTTTGGCACATAAAAGCATTGCTCTAGTTCATTCACACTAGAATTGAGGAATTTTGAAGTTTCTCCTTTTTTCCGATGTTTAATGATCGCTTTAGATTATGATGTGATGATGTTGATAGAGTAGATGATGATTGATCTCATGATAGGTGAGAATAAATAATATAATGATGATGATTGACCTCATGTTAGGCGAGGATCAATGATAGACACTTGTGAGATTTGATCAAAATCTCATTAGAGCTGATTAGATTGATAGGTTGATTGATGATTGATTGATAAGATTGTTAATTTACGATATGTTATGATGATAGGAGAGTGGCTTAGGAGTTATCATGTCTCAAGAGTGCTACCCAAAGACTTGGGACATTATTCCATGCCTAGTGCAGGCTGATCGAGATATCATTGAGCAATATGGGCTATCATCCTTGATTGATATGCCCTAGTATAGGATTAACGGGGGGATTCTAATCACTTTGGTTGGGAGGTGGCATAGTAACCACAACACATTTCATCTAGCCATTGGTGAGATGATAGTTACTCCCAAGGATATTTATCGTATCTTGCAGATTCCAGTGGTTGGAGAGATAGTTGTGTATGATCAGGAAGAACAGGGAGGTACAAATGCTTTGAGGAGTATTTTTTATGATTACAGGATCAACGGGTATGAGATTCCTTGGTAGGATATGTATGAGACTTATGAGCCCTTACCATGTTTTCTTGATGGTTTTTTTGGTGGTTTTCTATGTCCCGGTCGTAGGTTGAAGGGACTATTAGTAGGCTGGGGCAAGACACTAGATCAGATGATATTGCAGGGGATCAAATATTCCTTAGGTTCATGCATGTCGGCACATTTGTATCATGATTTACATTAGGTAGTATATCTCAGAGAGGCAAGTCTATTAGCTGGGTGACATTGCTATAGATTTGGGTGTGGGAGCACATAACTATTACACGACATGTGGAAAAATGATATCACTTGATTGGGAGACCTTATGTTTATGGATATACAGGTCCAGTTGTCCAGCATAAGCTGGGAAAACTAGAGTATTGGAGACGTGTTCTCGATGACCTAGATACTATGATATGGTGGCCATACCTAGATTATGACTAGTGGGTCGAGGATCACCCAAAGATGTTTGTTTTCACTACTAGATATTTGATTGGACAAACACCATTTATTATTGAGAGATTCTTGTTACTGTGAGTGTGTCACTTGTATGGCTGAGTGCAGGTGATGCCCCAAGGAGTTGCCACATATGCATGCAGATGGAAGGATACTACAAAGTGGGGGACTACCTTATCATATGATGCAACATTTGAGGAGTACTTTGGGTTACAACCATTGATGTGGGATTACCATCTAGATATTTCAAATGGTTTCATGATAGAGGAGTATTCTCAGTATTTCTATATGCATCCCTTTCTGATGATATCCAACCCACATGAGCCAGTACCTACCTTGGACAATGATGAGAGAGTGCCACCAAATGCACCCAAATGGAGGAAAGATGGGGGTGATGGAGCTGAGAAAGAGGGAGATGGTGGGGGTGGAGGAGATAAGGGTGGAGGAGGAGATGGAGGAGGTAGGTAAGTAATAGATTTCAGAGTGTCATGGAGGAGGAGGACCATAGTGCCATCAAGATTGCAACAGGCAATGCCTTCGTAGATTCAGATCAATGTGCCTTCATGCCATCAACATGATCAAATAGTTGCTTTATAGACATAGGTGCAAGGCATGTAGGAACATATGGGACAAGTACAAACATAGTTAGCCTAGGCACAAGGACATATTGCCACCTTGTTAGTAGAGAGAGATGTTGCTAGATAGCGGTGCGAGTAGGCAGAGGCCTTGGTTGACAAGTTGTAGAGAGTGGCCGAGGGGACCACTACAATATATTATCTTAGAGAGGTTTAAAATTTTTCAAAGGAGGCAAAGTACTACCATCTAAAATACCATTAGGCAATTTCCATAGAGCGGCATGTCAGCTACGCGTAGTCGAGGTCAAGTAGGAGTTAGTCATGGACCACCAGCAGAGGTGTGACTTAGCCAGCTCCAAGAGATCCACCAGGTAGGCACCCGGGTGTAGGGTCATCAGGAGGTGCAACAGGAGGGTCAGAGATATTGACAACATCTAGGGGAGTACTACATAGCTCCCATGTTTTGACATTCGATGTATTTGAGACTTTGTATACATTGATTCAGTTGAGACATGAAGATACTGTGCCCCATTTTTTATGATGTACTTCATATTTAGATATCATTTGTACACTTGACATTATTTTTTAGATTATATATGAGATGCAACAATGATGATTGATCTATATGGTGTTTATATGTGTTTATTATGAGGAATGTCTATGATGGATGCATTTAATTTCTATTCTATAAATGTTTATGCTATGTGATGACTTATATGACTATGCCATGTTATGTTTATGGATGCATTAATGAAATGTTTATGATTATAAAATGATGATTATGTATGGATCATAATGTTATATGTGTTCTATGTGTGATGATTTTATGTTTTATGAGATGAAGGATATGTAATGCAAGTTTTTTTTTGTATCTTTTTCTAATGCAAATATGATGCCTCGATGCTATATGGGATGCATTTGATTATGCAAATGAGATATAATGTAATTTTTTATTTTTTTATTTTTTGAATGAAAATATATGATCTAATGTATGGATGGATGTATGATGGTACCTTCTAAATGTATGCACGGTATGATAATTTTTATGCAACTATATTTGAATGGTCTTGTTTTTGTTAATTTCAAGTGTACGCAATCCATTGATTAGAGAGATAAGATTATTTTGGAAATTTTTGGCCAGCCTTGGAAAATCTATAAATGCAGATGCAACAACTAATATTAATGCAATATTGCTTAACCATGAAAATCTAAATATGCAATGTTGTCATTATGTCAACCAATTTGTTGTGATTTTATCATCATCGAGCCTTTGAAATTTTGAAAGTGAGTACACACATCAATGGTATAATTAGACCATGATGACTTGAGTACTACTTCCATGATTTTTGATATTGCAAGAGAATACAAGTGTCTAGGCATAATTGAACCAAGATGTCTTGAGAATTTCTTGCATAATAGACAAGAGTTAATCCTTTTCTTATGCAAATTCAAAATGTCATCAATGATACTTTTTAGAGCATGTCCCACAATAATTTGCAAAGTAATAAGGATGAAATCACAGACAATAGACAAAGAAAAATATCATATTCCATCTTAGATTCTCTAATTCATGACATCCTTGAGTTGCTTTGGAGAAATGATAGCAAAAATAAATATACAATAGTTGAACATACATACTAAATTATTAAAACCATGATTCATAAGAACATCATCCATTTAGATTTATTTTGATTGATTGATTTGTTTATTGGTTTGGATGGTTGTTTTGCTAATGATTGTGATAATTGATGTTCGATGTTGAGTTTTTTTGTGATCCTTGTGTTTTCTATGTTGTCATACTAGTGTTTGTTTGTTGGTTTAAACTCGAAGTTTATTACCCCGAGTGAGTTCAAAAAATTTCCCCAAGCTAGGGTGAGACACGATCATAATGCCAAGATATGTACATGAGGTTCCTTTCGATAGATAGGCATAATGATGGAAAAAGTGAATGACCGACACATGCTCAAATAGATGGAGAAGCTAATCTATCACAAATAGCGCTTGTTGCCAGGTTTTCATTGCTTTTTTTTATTGCATTTTTCAGATTTTATGATTTTTTTCTATTACCAAGATGCTTGTTTGTTAGGTTTTCATCAAGGTGAGGATTTTCTATTTTCTTTTTCTGATTTTTTTGGATTTTTGACTTTTTTAATTTTTTTTGTATTTTTTGACTTTTTAACTGTGCACTAGATGAGCTAGGTATAATTTGTTTTGAGATGGATACTATTGATAGGTTCCTCGAATAGGTTCCCTTTAGGTGTAGATAGTTGATAGGCTCTAGACCCACATACTGATACAATGACGAAGGGACCTAGCTAGTTTTGTTCAAATTTTCATTTCTTTTCTCTATCCTATTGATTTCAAGGATTCTCTTTTAGGAAACATTCACAAACCTGAAATGTTCTAGGTTTTACTATGTGATTATAGATTCTTAACATCCTTTGTTGATAGGGTTTCAAATAATCCACAATTTGTTGATGACATTCATCCAACAATTCTAGCTCTTGAATTCTAGATACTCGATAGTATTCATCTAATATGATTCCTTTTAATGACATGTGGAGTGATGGTAACAAAATCTCAATTGCTAAAATGGCCTCTAATTCATATACAAGAGCATATGGCATAGCTCCTATTGGTGTGTGGATTCTAGTTTGGTTTTGTTAAATATTTATGATATGTGGTTGTCATTGATGTCAACACTGTTTCCATTAATGTTTTTAAGGTTGTATATGTCGAGGATATTGAGAAAATTATAATAAAATAAGTTATAGGTTGTCGATGAGGCAGTGAAGTTTAGTATGATGGCTAGCTTAGTATATTGATGATGAGAAGTTATGGATTAAAATTTGGTGTTCCTAAAAGAAGATGATGTGATTCTATTAATTTGAGTTGCTGTAGATGCATTTGTGGTGATGCATGATGCTTGTGGATGTTTCTAGATCATGCTCTATATATGTTGTTGGTCTGCATTGATTGTTGTGCTCAAGATTGGTGATTCTTCTATGAGTTCATTTTTTCACGATCATGGGCGACAGGGTGATTGTAGCATGTTGTGGATCTTCGAGGCATAATTTCTTAAGGTATTTTATGTTTGAGACATGTTGTTTTGGGTCCTTACTATGTTTTAGCTAACATTGTTTGGTCCACATTGATAAATTGTTTATTGGTTTGGGCTGACAGTTTGTACAAATTTCATATTTTGTTGGGCCAACATGGAGTTGATTTTATCCCTAGTTGCAGATATATATGGTTGATTATTTATACCATTTGAGGGAATGGTGTGTGATGTATGCTATGTGCGAATAATGTTCTAATCTTTCAAAGGTAGAATCAAAGTGTAAATAAAGTGTTTATGTGCTTAACCAAAACTCTAATCAGGCATTAGAAGATGTTATTTTCTTAGTTCAAAATATTTCGTATGTAATCTGAATGTGAGTGTAATACAGCGAGTCTTCCTTTGGGCAGTGAGCCTTTTATATTTGAGCAATGAGTTCTAGGCAGTATTCTTGAATGCATGTGTGTTCCCCATTTATAATAATATTAATAGAGTATAATCTTGTGGACTTACCTCCACCGTGGTTTTTCCCCTAATAGGGTTTCCACGTAAAAAATCTTGGTGTTGTGTGTGTTTTTGATGTGGTGATGGTTTATACTTTCATGTTTATTTATCAGATCTAAGAATAATTTTAATAAGTATAATTTTTGTGACAACTGATTCACCCCCCCTCTTAGTTGTCTGCCCTTGTGTTTCCAACAATTGGTATTTGAGTAGGTTCCTTTGGAAAAGCTTGACCACTTGAGGTGATCTGAGATAGCAAAATATTAGAAGGATAGTCTGAGATTTAATGGAAAAATTATTCTTTGTGGAAGACTCGAATTGAGTGTCATCTGAGATGTGTTGGTGAACCTTACTGGACAATTACAAAGAATATATATATATTATCCCACAGAATGGTCCTTCTACTGTAGGTGAGATTAAGGAAGCCGGGTATAATATTAGGGCTAAGGAAGCATTGTTGAGTGCTTTGATTGATTTCGTTAATGAAAAATGTAATGGAGTTGAAGGTTGCTTATGAGATCTGGAAAAAGTTGGAAAACTTGTATGAAGGTGATACCCATGTGAAGATTGCTAAGCTACAAAGCCTGAAAGTGAAATATGAAATGTTGAGAATGGGTGAAGATGGGAATATCACTTCTTTTATGCAGAGAGTGAATGAAATTTTGTAGTATTAGATGTGTTGTTGCAACTGTTATCATAGGGATTTGCACCTACATGCAAGGTTGTAAAGCTCTACAATCCCGTGAAACATTGGAATACTTTCAGGTTGTGGGTGCCCTATTTGAATGTAAACATCCAGATTATAGGCTAGCTTCTTTTTGATTTTCTGATAATTTAATGAAACTGGCTGGGAAAAGGGAAGAAAGTGCTAAAATGGATTCATAAATTAAAAAATAAAACTGGGTGATGCACCTAATTCTAAATCTAAACGGTAACTTAATTCATAAATGATTACTTATTACTTCTATTTGCACAACTTGACCTGATAGCCTGATCACTTGAATGTCTTATATAGAGGCTTTGACTGAATACCAATTTTGAGGGAAAACCTAGTTTTCACGACTAAATTGACTAATCAATTACATGCACAATGTATAACTAATGAGCTTAAACTTAACTGCATACATATATTTATGAAAGATATAGAAAGATTAGAAGTTTTGAAATTGAAACACAATAATCTCTCGATTAGATCTAACACAATGACGATGTGTGAAACCTTGAAGGAAAAACTTGATAATACTAGAAATTAAAAGGAATTCTTTGCAAATTAACAAACTTGATGAACCTGTAAACGTTGTTGCATGATATATTAAACTATAAAATATGAGTTACAAGAAGTCTCTTTATTGAAGGCAAAGGCAAAAAATAAGAACTAAAAGTGAAAAGGACCTCAAAAATATCTCCCATGAGAAAAAGAGAAACTGAATGAAAAGAGGGCCCACCAAAGCTGTAAAATGAGCTTAAACAACTCAAAAATCCCCCTCATTTTGAATTTAATTGAAGCACAACACAAAAATGACTCCAATGTGTATGGAGGTGGAACTGGAAGTGAAAATATCTCCCTCCTGAGAAAAGATAAAAAGCATGGAAAAATGGGCCCACCACTAAATTAATCTGAAAAATTAGGTGGCCAATATCGTCCTACATGATGATCAACCCAAAAGGAACTTGAAACCACCTCAGATGACTAAAAATTAAAGTCAAAATTCTAGCTTTACTTTGACATGCATGAAAACAACTTCAGATCAATTGATTGCACTATTAGTTGACTCAGACATAACTATGAATCCACTTTTGTTCTCGATATCTTGCATTCTTTTTTAGTGAAGGTAAGTACTTAAATAATATTAAAGTAATCAATAAAGAGTTACTTTTATATTTATGATGTCTTTGCTTACATTTTCTACATCTACATGATAACTATTAAAGAAATTAATAATTTATTGCTTTAATTCCATTTACACTATTATTTGACTTAAAGATCATGCAAAAAATTGAAGGCGACATTTGTATTTGAGAAGCATGCAAGATATGACAAAGGTAAAATAAGTAGTTTACATGAATTTTGGTTTACCTTTGCAAAGTTTTGCACATAAATGTAAAGTTATACAAAACACTCTACATATAGCAATTAATTATGCAAACATACTTTTAAAAAAAACTAAGGAAAAAATGCCTTATATTAGTTGTCAACCACTTAGGGTAAAGGAAAACCCTAATCAATAAAACCCGCAACTAAAGATATCAAATTTCACTTCTCATTTAGCAAAAACTCTTTGGCTGGGCACTGTCAATGAATAGGGTTTGAGCTTCCTCTGTGGATTTTTCTCATGGTGAATCTTTGTTGACACTAAGGATTTTATGGGATTTTCAATGAGCTTTCTATTCACTCAATCATGTTAATGCTCCCTAGTAATTTCTTTATTCAAGCTTTGCATTACCATGGTCGTGGCTCTATGAAGGCATCTCTGGGTATTTTTTTGTAATTTCATTGATATTTGAGAGCTTTATTCTAGACGTGAGCTTTTATTTGAGCTTTGAAGATCCCCTTTCATTTACAGGCCACCAAGAGAAACCTTTGATTTTTTTTCCCTTTGTGAGAGGTTGTTGAGTAATGATCTTTATTTTCAAGGCTTTACCATTCTATAACTCAAGCTTTATCTTCATAGTTTGTATAGAAAAATAGTAATTATTTTTCTTGTATGAGTGGTTGTGGTCATGCATTTACTAGATAATTTTTTTCCACACATTGTATAGTATGAGTATTGGTGAAAAACCCTACGCATCTTTTCAATTCTTTCATGAACAACACCTCTTTCCATTACCATTAAAACATGTGTCTGTTGTATACTCCTCTAATCTCTCGAACTATGAACGGATTCATTCTCAATGATAATGACACTCAATCTTGTCTTTGATCGCTACATATTTACCTTGAATTCCAAGCCTTTTTTGGAGACTATAGGCTTTCCTTTCTATATTTTGTGAAAGAACTATAATGGAGCTGTGAGTGTTTCTGGATCTTTTGAAGACGAGATTCTTTTTTTTCTAAAAAACACTGAAATTTGTATGAAGCCCACAATTGTATATTTCCTCATGTTGTTGAATCTTGAATTCTTGAGAAGGTATCATGTTCATTAATTCTTTACACTTTTGGCTTCGATCTTTGTGCATTTGTATCTTCTCTTGTATCACTTAATATAAGTACTTTTCTCTTTTTTCTCTTCATGCATATTTGTCCTATTATGCTCTTTGCTATATCAAAGATCTTTGTAGAGACTGTGAGTATTAAGTTGAAGTGAACTTCAAAATCAAGATATGATTATTTCCTTTCATGCAAAATTTGGTGTCTTTCATTTCTGTCTTTTGTGAAAGAACTATAATGGAGTTGTGTTATGTTAATTGTTTACAATTATTGCTATCTTAATCACAGTGCAATATCTTCCTTTGTTTGGAAAATCATTGTCTTCTTCAAAAATTATGATACCTGCATTCATTACTATGACATTTTCTTGCTATTTGACACTGTTATATAGACACATGTGACTAATTAAAACAAATCTCTTGATTGTGACTATCTCTTTTCACATGTTTAGTCATTTATTCCCTTTATGATGAAGATGTATATAAAGCATTGGATTATGAATGACCTTTCTAATAGGATCTTCAAGATTATAGGATTTACATAATTTAGTCTATTTAATTATGATTGTCCCAAAGAAGGGACCCTTAATAATGAACTATTTCCCTCCATTGTCAATGTGCTTTCTCTGCATTTATCCTTCACTATTGAGTGTAGTTACTCATTGTGACTATCATATGTTGTTGGTGTTTACTACCTTTGTAGATATTTGCATCATGACCGTTTAATGCATATGAGTCTTTAAATTTCATCTACCTTATGGTGGCTGATCATGAGTACTATTTGTTGCTTCTTTAGTTTTATGTGTTAGGGTCAACCCTCGTGGGAGCCTCATTTTACACCACACATAATAATATATGCTGGTTGAAATGACCTGATTGTACCTATACATGCACACTGAACAAACATGTTAGCAAAACAAAAAGAAGCTAAAAGCTTCCAAAGATGATTGCGCTCTTTAAATGTTTGTTTTCGGTTGAATTGATCATGTGATGGGTTCTTGATAGGATGTAGGTTATATTTATGTTGGTAATGTGGACATGAGTAAATTAGTGATCGTTTATTGTTGTAACACCATATTTAACAATCTTGCAGGTGTGCTTGGAACTGGAGCGAGAGTTGTACCAACTAGAGTTGAATGCATGAAGACACCACATAACTGAAATGATGATTCATCATTCCAGGCAATGACGAATCACTCATTTCCTTATGTTTCTATTATATTCAATTGTATAGTGCATATTTCTTTTTTGCATTCGACATTCGATTACAATAATCAAATTAATCTACTCCCATGGATTGTGTGGGACTTCATTTTTTGATTGTGAATAAAACAACAAATGTATGCAAACTTATGATTTCTTCTGTTACAAATTATTTGCATGAAAAACTAAAAATCATTTGTAAAATGAAATCACTATCACAAAGTGACTATTTGCATAAATTTGTGTACCTTGTGTACCTTAATCTTGAATTTGCAATTTATCTCTACCTATTTTAAGTAGTAGCTAAAAATAGGTAAAAATTTTGTGACCTCTACTGAGTGCTTGCTTGCTAAGCACCATCAGACTAGTTGCCTTGATAATACATTGGGCATGGAGTCAATTTTTTCCCCTTGACTCAGAAAAAATCTGTAACTTAACAAAAAACCAAATTGAAAGAAACTAATCATGACTTTGTTTAGGACAGAACCAAAAAATTGTGCAACATTTTCACTTATTGAAAACAAAAACATTACTGAAACCAAAAGTGCAATGAGCACTTATTGAAAAAAAACAACTATTCTAACCTATTCTACCCTACACTAACCAACAATGTTAGTATTCATAGATGACCATTCACTAGTTGTGAGAAATAGTTACCCTTCCTTAACAACAAACACTGATTTGCATGCTTACAAATAGCTAATACTAGATATAGCACAAAAAGATATTGAATAAACTTCTGCAATTATTCATAAAGAATGTGGACAAACTCACTCATCCCTTGATTATGACCAACCATGTTGCTGATTTGAAGTAAATGAATAAGTTGAATTTGTTGTCCTTTTACTAAAACCTCTTTAAGTATGCTTGGAATATCAATCCTAGAAAGATGCCTGATTGGAAATCCTTTTGAGATGATAAACTGATAATTATTTTTGTTGGCTTCTCCTTTATCAACCACAACCTCTTTCATCACTTGATTATTTTGATCACATTCCTTTTCTTTGAAAGATGTTAAGTTATCAACAATATTGGAGAAAAAATCTTAGATGATAGTTGAGAATAAATTCTCTTCATGTACCTCTAACTTATCCTCATGATGGTTTTCAAATCTCATACCTCTAACATTTATGATTTTCCGCTTTTCTTGCTCTATTTGAACACCCTTTTTTTGTGAATCAACCTCTATACTTTCCAACACCTGAGTATCTTCATTATTCACTGGTCTGGGCTTTTTATCGCTACAAGATTTTAGTAGAGTAGCAAGCTCTCTACAAGTTGAATAGGTAGGATCTTGATAGTCAAACCTTCATATGTCTTGAAGAGACTGATTATCTTCAATTAGTTCACCTGATTGATCTTAAATTAATTTTGATTTCAATTCATTCATGCTAGCCTATTTAATGTAGTACAAAGGGAATTCTGAAAGAAAATTAGACGCTTCATCTTCATGGAGAACCTAATCTAATTTGGTTTCATGTTCAACATGATAGTCAATAATATCCTCATCCAAAACAAGACTATCATCCTTTCTTTCATGGACCAATATCTCACAATTTTTTTTAATATGTTCTTATTGTTCCAAAATAGCTGGTAAGTTGAGAACTTGTATACTGTCTTCCTCATTGTTAATAAATCTAGGTAGCTGGTCAAACAAGGAAATTGAATCATCCTCCTCATGTAGTGCCTTCTTTGCTGAAACCTTGACAACTTGTCTTTGCAACAAAATACTTTAACCTTGTAGCCTTTCCAATCTGATTTCATTCTCATAAACAACATTATAAAAAAATTCAAATGAATCAAAATGAAAAGGATTCAATGTCAAGCTTGAACCAACCTCCTCTACACATGTGTTATGTTCATTTTTAGCTAGGAATGCACTACAAAGAGTAGCATCCTCTTGCTCTTGTTCAATATTTTGTTGTTCTAAATAGTAAACCTCCAAAGCTAAATGCAATGGATTTACATTTCTAATCTTCTTCATGATAAGTGAGTTGTCTTGATCATTGGGATGCTTTTTAATTACACTAGGTTGTACTTAATTACTTTCCTAAACTTGCAAAGGATGTAGACTTATGAAATTTGAAAATTCAAGTTGAAAAGGCTGATTTGTAGAAATAAGAGGCCCCTTTTGCTTAAAATCAGGAATGACATACTTACTAACCTCATCTTGCAAGGGCTGATTTGGAGTGATGGGAGTTGTTTGGACCTCATGATTTTTTTTTCGAGCAAACAAAAACTTTATCTACTCCTCTTTTGCTGCTAAATCCCTCTCGAACTTTTCTTCGAACTATATCCTTTGTATTTCCAATTCCTATTCGTGAAGGTAGGCCTGATAATTTAACTCTTGTTGTTGCAAATCAAGCTCTTGTTTCCTTTTATACTCTTCTATCTACTTTGTGATGTCTAACAATATTTCCTTGGTTTCAGTCATGTTAATCTTCATATCCTCAACCTCTTGGAGTTGATTTTGGATGTATAAAATTTGATATGAAGGTTGAGCAAGGATGGGTGGGAGGTAAGCATGTTGAGCATGTTGATATGTTGCTATTGTATGGTTGTTTGGGATAAAACCAACAACATGATTGGCCTAATATGGATTATAGGGTGTTTTATTGATAGTATATTTATAGTAAGGGGGTGGGTATACATGATATCCATAAAAAATTGTCATTTGTATTCATATAAATGCTAGAAATCAAAATATTAAGCTTTTATTTTAAACATACCAGCACTTGATCACTTGAAACCGGTAGATGTGTTCAAAGTCACTAGGTGTGTGTGTGTAGATCATGCTTCCAAAGGCTATAAATACCTATTTTCACACCAAAAATTAGAATTGTGTGGAAGAGATTTGGACTAGAAGAGTCCAAACGAGTCCCATCATGCGTGCCAAAAATTGTTATCATAGGGATTTTCACCCACATGCAAGGTTGTAAAGCTCTGCAATCCCGTGAATAATTGGAATACTTTAAGGTTGTGGGTACCCTATCCAAAAGTAAACCTCTGTATTATAGGTCAGCTTCCTTTTTATTTTATGATAATTTAATGAAATTGGTTGGGAAAAGGGAAGAAAGTGCTGAAATGGATGCATAAATTAAAAATAAAACTAGGTGGTGCACCTAATTGTAAATCTAAACTACAACTTAATTCACAAATGATTACTCAGTACTTCTATTTTCATAACCTGATCTAATAGCCTAATCACTCAAATGTTTTATATAGAGGCTTTAACTGAATACCTATTTTGAGGGAAAACTTGGTTTCCGTGACTAAACTGACTAATCAATTACATGCATAATGTATAACTAGTGAGCTTAAACTTAACTGCATACATATATTTATGAAAGAGATAGAAAGATTAGAGGTTCTAAAATTGAAACACAATAATCTCTCGATCAGATCTAACACAATGACATTGCCTGAAACCTTGAAGGAAAAACTTGATAGTACTAGAAATTAAAAGGAATTCTTTGCAAATTAACAAACTTGATTAACGTATAAAAGTTTCTACATAATCTATTAAATTGTAAAAAATGAGTTACAAGAATTTTATTTTCTAAAGGCAAAGGTAGAAAACAAGAACTAGAGGGAAAAGAATGACTTTTTCAAATATATACAAAGTGTGAGAATTCCAAAGCGCTCAAAGGTGGAAGAAATAGTTCACTGAAAGTGAAAAGCACCTCAAAAATATTTCCCATAAGAAAAAGAGAAACTGAATGAAAAGAGGGCCCACCAAAGCTATAAGCTGAGCTTAAATAGCTCAAAACTCCCCCTCATTTTGAATGTAAATGAAGAAAAACTCAAAAATGACTCCAATGTGCATGGAGGTAGAACTAGAAGTGAAAATATCTTCCTCTCGAGCAAAGATAAAAAGAATGGAAAAATGGGCCCACCACTAAAGTAATATGAACAAATAGGTGGCCAATCTCGTCCTGCATGATGATCAACCCAAAAGGAACCTGAAACCACCTCAGTTGACTAAAAATTAAAGTTAAAACTCTAGCTTGACTCCGACATGCATGAAAACACCTTTAGATCAATTGATTGCACTATTAGTTGACTCGGACATAAATCTAAATCCAATTTTGTTCTCGATATCTTGCATGATTTTTTAGTGATGGTAGGCAGTTAAATAATATTAAATTAATCAATAAAGAGTTACTTTAATATTTATGATGTCTTTTCTTACATTTTTTGCATCTACATGATAACTATTAAAGCAATTAATAATTTATTCCTTTAATATTATTTACACTATTATTTGACTTAAATATCATGCAAGAAATTGAGGGTGACCTTTGTGTTTGAGAAGCATGCAAGATATGAAAAAGGTAAAATAAAGAGTTTACATGAATTTTGGTTTACCTTTGCAAAGTTTTGCACATAAATGTAAAGGTATATAGAAACACCCTACATATAGCAATTAATTATGCAAACATCCTTTTTTTTTTTTAACTAAGGAAAAAATGCCTTATATCAATGGTCAACCACTTAGGGTAAAGGAAAGCCCTAATCATCAAAACCCGCGACCAAGGATATCAAATTTCACTTCTCATTTAACAAAAAATATCTACCTAGGTGTCGCCAATGAATAGGGTTTGAGCTTCCTCTGTGAATTTTTCTCATGGCGAATCTCTGTCAACACTGGGGCTTTTCTGGGATTTTCAATGAGCTTTCTCTACAATCAATCTTGCTAACATTGTCTAGTAAGTTCTTTATTCGATCTATGCATTACCATGGTCGCGGCTTTATGAAGGAATCTTTGGGTATTTTTTTGTAATTTCATTGATATTTGAGAGCTTTATTCTAGACGTGAGCTTTTATTTGGGATTTGAAGAGCCCCTTTCATTTGCAAGTCACCAAGAGAAACCTCTAATTTTTTATCCCTTTCTGAGAGCTTGTTGAGTAATGATATTTATTTCAAAGGCTTTACCATTTTGTAACTCAAGATTTATCTTCATAGTATCTACAAAAAAATAGTAATTCCTTTTCATGTATGAGTGGCTATAGTCATGCATTTACTGGATATTTTCTTTCCATACATTGTACAACATGGGTATTGATGAAAAACCGTACGCATCTTTTCAATTCCTTCATGAACACTACCTCTTTCCATTACCATTAAAACTTGTGTCTGTTGTATGCTTCTCTAATCTCTCAAACTATGGAGGGCTTCATTCTGAATGATAATGACACTCAATCATGTCTTTGATCACATCATATTTACCTTGAATTCTAGGCCTTTTTTGGATATTGTAGGCTTTCCTTTTTGTATTTTGTGAAAGAACTATAACGGAGCTGTGAGTGTTTCTAGATCTTTTGAAGGCGGGTTTCTTTGTTTTCTAAAATACACTAAAATTTGTACGAAGACCACAACTGTATATTTCCTCATGCTGTTGAATCTTGACTTCTTGAGAAGGTATCATGCTCATTAATTCTATACACTTCTGGCTTCGATCTTTGTGCATTTGTAGCTTCTCTTGTATCACTTAATATAAGTTTGTCTCTTTTTGCTCTTCATGCATATTTGTCCTATTATGCTATTTTCTATATCAAAGATCTCTATAGAGACTTTGAGTATTAAATTGATGTGAACTTCAGAATCAAGATATGATTATTGCCTTTCATGCAAAATTTGATGTCTTTCCTTTTTATCTTTTATGAAAGAACTATAATGGAGTTGTGTTATGTTAATTGTTTACAATCATTGCTATCTTAATCACAGTGCACTGTATTCCTTTGTTTGGCATAATCATTGTCTTCTTCATAAATTATGATACCTACATTCATGATTGTGGCATATGCTTGCTATTTGACACTGTTATGTAAACATATGACTAACTACAACAAATCTCTTGATTGTGACTATCTCTTTTCACATTTTTATTCCTCGCTTCCCTTTATGATGAAGATGTATACCAAGCATTGGATTATGAATGGGCTTTCTACTATGATCTTCAAGATTATAGGCTTTACATAATTTAGTCTATTTAATTATGATTCTCCCAGAGAAGGGACCTTTAATGATGAACTGCTGCCCTTCATTGTGAATGTGCTTTCTCTACATTTATCCTTCACTTTTGAGTGTGATTACTCATTGTGACTACCATATGTTTCTGGTGTTTACTAGCTTTGTAAATCTTTGCATCATGACCGTTTAATGCATATGAGTCTTTAAATTTCATCTACCTTATGGTGGTTGATCATGAGTACTATTTGTTGCTTCTTTTGTTTTATGTGTTGGGGTCGACCCTCATGGGAGCCACATTTTCCACCACACATAAAAATATATGTTGCTTGAAATGACCTAATTGTACCTATACCAACAAACTGAAAAAACATGTTAGCAAAACAAAATGAAGCTAAAAGCTTCCAATGATTGTGCTCTTTAATGTCTACTTTTGGTTGACTTGATCATGTGATGGGTTCCTGATAGGATTTAGGTTATATTTCTATTGGTAATGTGGACATGAGGAAATCTGTGATTTTTCATTTCTTTAACACCATATTTAATAATCTTGCAGTTGTACTTGGAACTGGAGTGAGAGATGGACCAACTAGAGCTAAATGCATGAAGACAACACATAATTGAAATGATGATTCATCATTCCAATAAATGAAAAATCACTCCTTTCCTTATGCTTATATTATCTTCAGTTGTATAGTGTACATTCCTTTTTTGCATTTGAAATTCGATTATAATAATTAGATTAAGCTACTCCCACAACTTGTGTGGGACTTCATTTTTTCATTGTGAATAAAACAACAAATTTATGCAAACTTATGATTTCTTTTGTAACAAATTATTTGCATAAAAAATTGAAACTTATTTGTAAAATGAAATCACTATCACGAAGTGAAAATTTGCAGAAACTTGTGTACCTAGTGTACCTTAATCTTGAATTTTCAATTTAGCTCTACCTATTTTGAGTAGTAGCTAAAAATAGGTAACAAGAGCATTGGAAGAATCAAAGATTGTCGCTAAACTACTAAGATCCTTGTCTGTTGCATACAAACACAAAGTTGCTTCTATTGAGGAGATTGAGACTGTGACAAATGTAACCAGAGACATGTTGATTGGTAAGATTTCTGCTTTTGAGTTAAGTGAGTTTGGAGAACCTTTTCCTAAGACATAATTTGCATTCAAAGCTACTATCTTTGGAAAGTATAAGTAGAGACATGATCCAAGAGAATGTTCTTCTAGAAAAATGTCCAAGTATGAGCAGGAAATGAGAGAGATTGAGGAAGAAGAGAGAAAACTAGATGATCTTAAAGTACTTATTGTCAAGAGGGTAGCCAAAGGAGAAGGTAAGTATAAAGGGAACTTTCCTCTTAATTTTTTTTCTTGCAATAAGATAGGTCATTTTTCCTCAAGGTGTCTGGAAAGATTTCCTAAGCCAAGACCTAACAATCCTAGATTCCAAAGAAAGTGTTATTATGTTGTTGATGAAGGTGTGGCAGATGATGAATTTGATAAAGGGAATTTAAGTGAGGATGAATGATTATTTATTTCTATCAAGGAAAATGATCTAGTACCTACTAAATCTACTAGTTGCATAAATGTGGAGAAAGATCTAGCTACTAGAGTTGAAGAAAAATATGAATAGGTGATTGACAGTGGATTCTGTCATCACATGAGAGGTGATAAAAGTAGATTTTTAAGCTTGTAAAAGTATGATGGTGGTGTTGTAATATTTGGTGATGATAAAGATGGTGTGATCCATGGTAGATGATCCATTTCTCTTGATGGTAAGCATAATACCGATGATGTCCTATATGTGGAAGGATTGAATCATAATCTCTTAAGTGTTGGATAGATGGTTGACAAGGGATACAATCTTCAATTCAAAGATGGAAAGTGTAGAATATTGGGAAGTTTCAGAAATGTGATTGCATCTGGTACAAAAAAAGGGTAATATCTTTCACCTAAGTACTACTAGTAAAAGTTGTATTATTTCTCAATTTGATGAATTTGGTTGTGGCATAGGAGATTGTGTCATGTAAACTTGTACAATATTATCAAGATAAGTTCTACTCAGGCAGTGAGAGATCTTCCTAAGTTGATAAAACCTACTAATACTATATGCAAGGAATGCCAATTAGGTAAGAAAACTAGAGTTTCATTCCAGAGAAAACATCATTCAAATGAAGTTTTGGAGCTTGTGCATACTGACTTGTGTGGTCCTTCTAGAGTCATAAGTTTACAAGGAGAAATGTATTTCATGTTACTTATTGATGATTATTCTAGATTGATTTGGGTTACTTTCTTAAGGGAAAAATCTAAAGCTCTAGAGAAATTCAAGATTTTTAAGGCTAAGGTTGAGACAAAGATAGGTCTAGCGATTAAGTTTCTGAGATCAAATAGAGGTGATAAATTCACTTCTAGTGAGTTTAATTCTTTATGTGAAGAGCATGGGATAAAGAGGCAATTATCTACCCCAAAAACCTCTCTGCAAATGGAGTTGTGGAAATGAAGAATAGGAAAATTCAAGAAGCTACTAGGACCATGATGTTGGAAGGAAGTGTTCCAAATATCTACTGGAGAGAAGTTGTGAGTACTACCATTTACACTCTCAATCAGGTACATGTCAAAGGTGATACCAGTAAGACTCCTTATGACCTATGGTTTGGTCATAATCCTATTATTAGATACTTCAAAATCTTCAGGAGTAAATGTTCTATCAAAAGAGATGAAGACATAGGAAATTTTAATTCTAGAAGTGATGAAGCAATCTTTCTTGGTTATTCTACTAAAAGTAAAGCCTACTAATACTACAATAAGAGATTGAGGAAATTAATTGAAAGTTCTAATGTCAAGGTTGATGAAGACACTGTTAGACCATCCAAAACTCGAAGATATGATTCAAATGATCAAAATGATAGTTCAAAAAAAAGGAAATAAAGTTTGGACTCTAAATCAAGTTCAAATCATTCCAATGAATCAGGAAAATCAAGAGGAAGAAACTAGTGAAAGTGCAGAAGTGAGATCACAAGAGCCTGAAGTTCAAGAACACCCTAAGGCTCCAAGGTATGTAAGAATAAATCATTTATAAGATTGGATTATAGGTGATAATAAAAAATGTTTTCAAACTAGGAGAAGAATTGTAGAAGAATATTGTTTGATCTCAAATATTGAGCCTAACAGTGTCAATGAAGCATGCAAAGATGAACATTGGGTGGAAGCAATGAAAGAAGAACTACTCCAAATTGAGAAAAATGATACATGGATTCTTGTTCTTGGACATAAGGACAAAAATGTAATTGGAACTAAATGGTTCTTTTGAAAAAAATTAAATGATCAAGGTGAATTTGTTAGAAACAAAGCAAGACTAGTGTGTAAAGGATATTCTTGGATGGAAGGAATTGACTTTGAAGATACTTTTTCTCCTGTTGCTAGGATTGAAGCTATGAGACTATTTCTTGCCTATGTTGCTTAAAAAAACTTCAAGGTTAATCAAATGGATGTCAAATCGGTATTTCTAAATGGTGATCTAGATGAAAAAGTGTATATTGATCAACCTAATGGATTTCAATTGACTGATTAGGGAGATATGGTTTTCTAGTTGAAGAAAGAATTGTATCGACTTAAGAAATTCCCAAGAGCATGGTATGCCAGATTGGACAAGTATTTGTTGAAGATTGGATTTAATAAAGGTACTACTAATAGTAATTTGTATTTCCAGATTGATCATGATAAATATTTGATTGTTGAAGTCTTTGTTGATGATATCATTTTTGCAGGAGATGATAGTTTATGCATGAAGTTTTCCGATGAGATGCAGAGTGAGTTTGAGATGTCTATGATTGGAGAAATGAAATTATTTTTGGAATTCCAAATTACTCAACTAGATAGAGGGATCTTTATATCTTAGTCTAAGTATGTGAAATAATTGTTAAAGGAGTTTGGTATGGAAGATTCAAAGCCAATTGGTACACCTATGGTGACCAAATGTAAGTTTACACAAGATGATGATTTTCCTAAAAAAAATCAGACTAGATATAGATCCACAATTGGTGGGTTGCTCTATTTCACTCAAACTAGACGTGATACCATGAATTTCATCTGCATTATTGCAATATTTCAAGACAATCCTAAGGAATCTCATGTGACAACTGTGAAAAATATTTTTAGGTACTTGAAGGGGACAGTTGATTTTGGCCTATGGTATCCTAAAGAAGATGAATTTAATTTGATTTCTTTTACTGATGTTGATTGGGCGGGAGATTTGAATGAAAAAAAGAGTACTAGCGGTGGTGTATTTTTCTGGGGAAAGAAGTAGATTTCATGGTTAAGAAGAAAAATGCCATTTCTTTATCTACTACAGAGGAAGAATACATTGTTTTTGCTAACAATTATACTCAAGTATTGTGCATGAAGTAGATGTTGAAAGATATCATAGTTGTGTATGATGAACCTATTGCTATATTCTATGATAATTCAAGTGCAATTAATATTTCTAAGAATCTGGTGCTGCATTCAAAAACCAAGCATATATCTATCAAGTTTCACTTTTTGAGAGAGAAGGTGAGTGAAAAGGAAGTCAGATTGGAGTATGTGCCCACTAAGGAACAGATTGCAGATATATTTACCAAGCCTTTATCTAAGGATACTTTTGAGTATCTCAAAGGGAGGCTAGGGGTGATTACCCCTTCTAATCAAAATTAATATGCAATGAATTGCATCAATATATGCATTTCATAGTCATATCTTGTGATCCAGATTGATGTTGTGGTGGCTACTACTCAAGGGGAGTAGTCAGATGCTCAAAAATGTGGTTCAAAGCTTGTATGGAGAAAGATAATGTGTACCTTTTTCATTGATGTCAAAGGGGGAGAAGAGTCTTGTGAAAAACTATGAAAGAGTTAAGGAGAAAAGAGTCAAAATTTAAGGGGGAGAAACTGCTAAGAGAAAGTATCAATGATGGTGTTTTTCACATCATGTGTTGCCATCAATGCCAAAGGGGGAGATTGTTGAGTATTGCTGATATGTGATTGTCATTGATGTGACTAAATTTAAATTTTGGATTTAAATTTAATAAGAAGTTAATTAAATAAAAAAAGCTATTTAAATTTGTTTATTTAATTAATATTAGAAGACTATGATTTAAGATAGAAGAATTAGAAAATGTGAAATATATAAATAAATTTAGAATTTATTTATAAGTTGATGAAATAAAAGGTTTATTAATTAAATAAATTATATTTAATTAATTAAAACTTTAGACTAATTTTAGGTGTATACAATAGTAAATAGGTAAACACACAATGGGGTGTGACATACTTCCCCCCTTGTGAATCATCGTCCCCAATGATTTTATGTAGCAAAAATAAAATAAAATAAAATAAAAACATTATTTTAAAGTACTTTCAAAAGCATGTAAAACATGTGGAATTTTTTTTTTGTATCTCAACATACTCTTCCCAAGTGGCAAAGTCTTTCGCATACTGGTCCCACTAGACTTTGCATTGCAGAACTTTTTTGTTACATAAGAGAAGCTCACGTGTTCCGAGCAGCTTGATAGGATTGATTGTTACCACTTCAGGGTCTTGTACCTGTAAATTATTCCAATCAATTACATGATTATCTCCTATTATATACTTCTTTGGGTAAGAAACGTGAAAGACATTATGCATCTGGGCAAGAGCTAGTGGCAATGCAACTTAATAAGCTATAGGATTCACTTCCTCAAGAATCTCAAAAGTTCCAACATAGTGTGGAGATAATTTGGATGACTTCCCAAACTTGATGGAAATTTTATGAGGTTTTACCCTTAGCAACACCTTGTGACCTATTGTAAAATTTTGGGGTACTCGCTTTGCATCTTCATAGTTTTTTTGTTTATCATTGGCTTTAGCTAATATTTTCTTAACAATCCTCACTTGTTCTTCCATTTCATCCAATATCTTTGGCCCAAGACTCACCCTATCCTCAATTTTATCCCAACTTATAGGGGTTTGACACTTTGAACCATGTAATGCTTTAAAAGGAGTCATCTTTATTGTGGAATGGTAAAATTTGTTATAAGAAAATTCCACTAAAGGCAAGTAATCTTCCCACTTGTATTATTGATCCATGAAATACATTCTAAGTAGGTCTTTGAGTACTTGATTCACCCTTTTTGTTTTTCCATCTATTTTTAGATGATATGTTGAACTTATATTAAGTTGAGTCCCAAGTGAAAAAAATAAGGTTTTGCAAAACCTTGAGGTGACTTGTGCATCCCTATCTAAGATAATCTTCTCATGAATCCCATGCAATCTAAACACTTCTTAAAATAATTTTCATGCTATGATAGGAGCTCCATCAGTTTAAATATTCCCTGGTATGAAATGTGCTACCTTAGTAAGCTTTTCCAAAACCATAAGAATGCCATTGTGTTTATTCCTTGACATAGGCAATCCTTGCGCAAAGCCCATACTTATGACTTACCGCTTGCTCTCTGGAATATCATATGGGTATAACAAGCCTACAAGATGATGATGTTCAACTTTCACCCTTTGACATTCTAGGCACCTAGCCACAAATCTAGCAACATCTCCTTTCATCCCTTTCCAAAAATATAATGGTTTCACATCAGCCAAAAATTTTATCACACTAGGTTGTCAAAGTATGGTGCTTCATGAACTTCCTCCCATTCCAGATTTCTTAACTCTTTTATGTCAGGTACATATATTCTCCCCTTATACCTAAGTAATCCATTAGGTTCAAAATTAAATCCTTCATACCTTGCATCTTGCAGATTGCTTGTGAGTTCTTGCTTAACTTGCATATAGTACTCATCCTCTTTGCATTTCTACTATACTTGGCCTTTAAAGTCAATTTGGATTGCTACTATTAAAGCAATATGATGTTTGACTTAAGGCATCAAAAACCCAAATTTATTTGCCCTTGATGTAGCTGATATTAAAATCATAATTAGATATCAACTTTAACCATCTTGTTTGTCGTGCATTTGGATTAGGTTGAGTAAATACATATTTCAACTCATGGTGATCAATTTTCATCTTGAAGAACTTTTCCAACAAGTAATGTCTCCACATCTGCAATGCATGAACCATCACTGCTAACTATAAATCATGTGATGCATAATTTTTCTCATAGGGTTTCATCTTCCTTGATTCATAAGAAATTAATTTCCCTTCTTGCATTAAAAAACAACCCAAGCCCTCTCTTGATGCATCTATGATAATAGTGAAGTCACCATCATGATCTAGTACTTTCAAATTTGGGGTATTAGTTAACTTCTATTTAAGTAGATCAAATGCTACTTGGAACTTTTCTGTCCACTCAAACTTCTTCCCTTTCTTCTGCAAAGAAGTAATTGGAAAGGTTATCTTGGAGAATTTTGCAACAAAATTTCTATAATATCCCACCAAACCCATAAAAATTCTTACCTCAGAGACATTTTTGGGCATTGGCCATTCTAGCACTACCTTGATCTTAGCTAGATCAACTGAGATACCATTTTCCGAGATCACATGTCCAAGATATTGTACTTTCTTTTGAAAGTAAACTTAGAGAGTTTCTTATACAACTTATATTCTCTCAATCATTGTAGAACCATCTCTAAATTCTTATAATGATCCTCCTCATTCTTTGAATAAATTAGAATATCATCTAGGATACCAAGACAAACTTATCTAGACAATCCCTAAATACGTTATTCATTAGGATCATAAATGTTGTTGGCACATTAGCTAGTCCAAAGGGTAGAACTGTAAAAATCATAATGCTCATATTTGGTTCTGAAATCAATCTTAAAGATGTCTTCATCTTTGATTCTTAATTGATCGTATCCAAATCATAAATCAATCTTAGAAAATATAGTAGCTCCCCGCATTTGAGAAAAAATATCATCAATGCATGGTAATGGATACTTTTTCTTTACTGTTACTTTATTAGGCATATGATAATATATGCATAAACACAAAGTACCATCCTTCATTTTCACAAAGATTACTGGTGCTCCCCATGGTGATACACTTGATCTTATCAATCCCTTAGACAAAAAATCATCTAGTTGTGTCTTAATCTTCATTAACTTAGTTGTTGTCACTCTATAAGGCACTTTGGAAATAGGTTCAAATCCTAACACTATGCAATAGAGAAGTTAAATATCCTTTTCGGTGGTAGTATAGGTAACTCCTCTAGAAACACATCCAAAAACTTTCTCAAGATAGGATATTTTTCTATATCTATCCCTCCAGTTTCCACTAGCATTATTATCATTTCCACCATTGGGATTATTTCTCTTGCATTCCCTCCTTGATTTTCTTCCATTATTTTAGGGTCCCTTTTCCTCTTTTTTTTGCACATCTTGCACAATTTCAAATTTCTTTGGATTTGGTTTGACTTGAGCTCCTAAAAAATTCTTATGATTCCTATTCTCTTGGAGGATGGAGATGGCTTTGATATTTTTCTCTTGCTTAATAGATTTCTCATAGACTAGATCCATAGTGGCTAGATAGTGAACATCCACCTCTCCTCCAATCTGGCTATTAAGCACCATGATTAATTTACTTATGTATAAATGTTCATCCTTCTGATACATTGGTACATAACGTAACAGATGGGTAACATTTTCCCAAAACTCATTTAATCGCATCTCACCCTATCTTAAATTTTGTAAATCAATGAGTTTTTTATCAAAGAAGAGTTGGGGTAACCATCTTTTACTGAATATTTCCATAAATTTGTTCCATGTAAGTACCAGTGAGCTAAGACCGAGTTCTATTTTCTTGTTCATCCACCAATTAGAGGCTTCTCCCACTAACAGATAAGATCCCCAAGCTACTTTCATGACCTTAGAATAGTTTTGGATCTCAAAATATTTCTCCATCTGGATCAACCATGACTCAACTTCTTCTTAATTGGTACTACCTTCAAACTTGGGTGAGGTTATTTTTCTCATGTCCCTAGAAAGTTTAGTAGCCATATGCTTCCTATTAGTTTCCTTGTACAAAGAAGGTGATTTCTCTTTCTCATTTTCATGGGTTTGATCATGACCATGAGAATAATTTTATCCCTCATCCTCATTATTTGGAACTTCCTTCTTTGCTCGATCATTTACCCTTACTTCCTACTCAATATTTCCCAATCTTTCCAAGATTTGATCCAATCTAGCTTCAACACCCACCGGACCTTGTCTGATTTCTAGACTTCCTCTAGGATTGGTCCTTGTTCTTACCATCCTTCCAAGAATGTATTATACCTAATGGTTCATTTGTATTAGATTCAATCATGATCTTATTATCTTATGAAAAACACTTAAATGAGAACTCATTCGCACATAATAAATTTCACATAATATTTGGGCACAAGATTTTGATAAACACATGATTTTACTATTCATAAGGATCCCAATATCCTTTTAATTACATAGAGTGACTATTCAAATATTCAAGTGAAGAGTATCCCTCAGATTCACTCTTAAACATGTAACTCAATGGGGTATACCCCTTAGATTTTTTTTCATCTCTCATTTGTTCATATCTATCCCAAAATAGATAGTAACCTTTGGATTTTTCATCCAATACATAGTTGTGTGGAACATAACCCTTGTTAGTATTTCTTAGATCAGATTGAATAATGAAAGCACTTAAAATAATTGCAACACATAAGACAATGAACACACAAAGATACCCTGGGAAAACCCTCCTCTTGAGGGAGAAAAACCCAGCAATGAATCTCTTCTATAATATAGAACAATGGCAGAAATCTGGTTACAACTTAGGCCCAACAATGGCCAATAATGAATGCAATGAGGTCGCACCTCTTCTAGATGCACTAGATACAAATGAATAAGTTTTTCCTTGAAATCGGACTGTTGCTCTTGAAGTGCGAATTCTGGTCTTGACAAACACATGCGAACTTGCTTGAATGAGATGTGTAACAATGACAAAAATGACCTTGCCTTTATACAAGTGAGGCGCCTCTTCAAGATAGGTCGGTTCACATAAGGAAATATCAAATATAATAAAGTCGGCCCAAGCTATAACTAGAATATCCGAACCATGAAGGGTCAGCCCTTTGCATTTAATAATAATGGTCATGAATTAAATAGCCGAAGGCTATTCATTTAATTCATGCACTCTTTCTTGGGAAGTGCAGACCGAAGCTGCTCAATAACATCAACACTCCCTCTCAGCTAGGGATGAACTTCCATCTGCATAAGACACATCATATTAGAATGAAAACAAAATAGAATATCACCTCAACATGATATTAACCATTATGGCTACTTCCATAGATGGTATAAATAAAATCATCACAGATTCCCTCACGTGATGTTGTCATGGAGTCACACACACGACATCCACCATAGCTTCTCCCAGAGGTTGGAAACAAGGGCTTTCACCTCAAATCTCTCTCAATAGAGAATTGCATTATCAAGGGCTTACACCTAAACTCTCTCTCATCAGAGAATTGCATTATCAAGGGCTTACACCTCAACTCTCTCTCAGCAGAGAATTGCATTATCAAGGGCTTGCACCTCAACTCTCTCTCAGTAGAGAATTGCATTATCAATCAAGGATCACTGATTACTGAGACTCTTTCTCAGTCAAGGCTGCATTCTCCACCATACCAAGTTTCTCTTGGAAGTACACAAACTTAATCCTGGTGAGAGGTTTGGTGAGAATGTCTGTTGTTTGCTCTTCAGTGCTGATATACCTCAACTGTATAGCTTTCCTTTGCACCATATCTCTAATATAGTGGTACTTGATCTCAACATGTTTTGTTCTGTCATGAAACATGGGATTGACAAATAGCTTCACACAGCTTTGATTATCACAGTGTATAATAGTAGGCTCCATTGATTTTCCAAACAATCCTGCAAGGAGCTTACGAAGCCACACTACCTCACGAGCTGCCACACAAGCTGCTATATACTCTGCTTCAGTTGTACTCAAGGCCACTGAAGACTGTTTCCTGCTACACTAGGAGATCATAGCAGTCCCCAAACTGAAGCAACAACCAAAGATACTCTTCCGATCTGAGACACATCCTACCCAATCAGAATCAGTAAAACCATGCAGCTCCAAATCCACGTTTGAAGAATATCTCAACCCATATCCAATTGTGCCACATAAATATCTCAGGATATGTTTAGTTGCTACAAGATGTATTTGCTCTGGTTCACACATAAACTAGCTAAGTGCACTCACTGCATAGCAGATATCAGGTCTAGTGTTAACTAGATACATCAATGAACCAATCAACTATCTATACATCATAGAATCCACTAGTTCTGAACTAGCTGCAACTTCTTTCAACTTATCTAGATTAGTCTCCATGGGTGGACATAGGTTTGAAGTCAATCATACCAAACCTTTTGAGAATGTCAATAGTATACTTGCCTTGACTTAGAATCATCTCATCTGGCTTTTTCCAAACTTCTAAGCCAAGAAAGTAATGCATAAGACCTAGATTCTTCATCTCAAACTCTGAAGCTAATTCCTTCTTGCATTTTAGAATTAGATTTTCTTCACCAGTAATGATCAAGTCACCAACATATAAAACCAAAATCAATGCTTCACCATTTACTACTTTGAAGTAGAGGTTAGAATCTGCATCATTCTTTGAGAAACCCAGACTTGAAAGATACTGATCAATTCTTTCATACCAAGCACGAGGAGCTTGTTTAAGACCATACAAGGCCTTCTTCAGCTTGCAGACATGAGACTCTTTCCCATGCACCTCAAATCCTTTTGGTTGCTCAATGTAAACCTCTTCTTCTATTATGCCATTCAGAAAAGTTGTCTTTACATCCATTTGGTGAATCTTCCATCCTCTAGATGCAGCAATAGCAATGATGGTTCTAACAGACGTGTATCGAGCCACAGGAGCAAAATTTTCTTCATAGTCAACTCCCTCTTTTTGTGAGAACCCTCTAGCCACAAATCTAGCCTTGTGTTTCTCAATGCTCCCATCAGCTGCATGCTTGATCTTGAAGAGCCACTTAGAAGACACCACAGATTTGTCTTTGGGTCTAGGAACTATATCCCAAACATCATTCTTAAGTATGGACTGATACTCCTCAGTCATGGCATCCTTCCATACTTGTTGACTAGAAGCTTCTTCAACTTTTCAAGGCTCTGACCCAATAATCTGATTCATCAAGGCGACATAACTAGAGAACTTGTGAGGTCTCTTGCTTTCTCTGAAAGCTCCTCTTGGAGCTGCAAAACTTTCTGCTTCCTGCATTGTCCTACGAGCCCAAAGAGGTCTTTTCTTTCCAATCACAATGTCTAGAGGCCCATCAGTAGGATCCAAAGGCTTAGCTGGATCAATATCTTCTTTATATTCTGTATCCTCATTTAGGTTCTCTGGAATATGGTCAACTTCCATATCTTGAGGAGGTTCTTCTTCATCAATCTCCATAGGAGTGCCTTTGGATCTTCTGTAAGCAACATCTTCCTCAAATGTGACATCTCTACTAATCTCAATAGACTTCTGTCCTCGAATGTATATCCTGTAAGCTTTTGATGTCTCACTATAGCCTACAAGAATTCCTTTCTTCCCAGAAGGCTCTAGCTTTGTTCTCTTTTCCTTTGGAATATGAACATAGACTAGACAGCCAAAGATCCTCAAATGAGTAACTTCAGGCTTCATGCTTGAGAATGCTTCTTCAGGAGTTTTGTTCTCTAAGATCCTGTGGGGACTCCTATTTTGAACATAGACGACTGTTCTTGATGCTTCAGCCCAAAGAGAGATTTGTAAGTCTTGATCATGGATCATAGCTTTCACTACTTCCACAATAGACCTATTCTTTCTTTCAGCAATACCATTTTGTTGTGGATTATAGGGAACACTAAGCTCCCTCTTAATCCCTACTTCAATACAAAAGTCATGAAACATGCCAGAAGTGTATTCTCCACCATTATCAGATCTCAATACCTTGATCCTTTTCCCAGACAAATTTTCAATCTGTGCTTTGAATTCTCTGAATCTTTCTAATACTTCTTCTGATTCTTTAGATCTCAAGAAATAAATCCAAGTCTTTCTAGAGTAATCATCAATGAAAATAATATAATACAAGAAACCACTAGATGATGCAATAGACATTGGACCACACAAATCAGAATGAATGAGATCAAGAATACATTTAGATCTACTTTCACTAGAATGAAACGTACCTTTTGTGTTCTTGCCTAGGGCACATCCCTTGCATGTACCTTCATGTTCTTGATCGAATTTCGGAAGACTGGTGACCATCTTCTACATGATAGGTAGAGCACGAAAGTGAATGTGAGCCAATCTTTAATGCCAAAGATCACACATGTTGGTACTGTTATGCACAAGCGCTTGAAGAGGACGAGTGCACAACCTGAAAAGATATTCATGTCTAACTCCAATCACTTGAGCAGTTTTGGAGCTAGATTTCTTTGCCCATATAAGAACTTTTCCTTTAGAGAAGGCAACTTGATAACCCTTGTCTTCTAATGCTGAAATTGAAACAAGGTTCCTCTTTATCCCTGGCACGAACAGTACATCATTCAACTCCAAAGAAATCCCAGAATCCAAATGAAGAGTGGAATTTCCAATCCCTTTTACAAAATATCTAGCATCATCTCCAATAACAACTTGATCACTAGAGTTTCTTTCCACTAAGTTTGAAAGGTGACCCCTGAAACCGGTGATGTGCCTAGAAGCACCACTATCAATCAGCCAAGTGTTGGAGTTGGTAGAAACATTGCTAGACAAAGCTGAATAAAACAAATAATCACTGGAGTCCTTTTGTGGAGCGACTTCTTCAACATCTGCAATGGCAACTTGATGCTTAGGTCATTGAGGACAAACCCTCGCAAAGTGACCATACTTATCACAACGAAAACATTGAATCTTGGACATGTCTCGTTTCCTTTTGAAGGCAAGAGCATCATCATTTCCATCTCCTCGATTCCTCTTGAAGAATCCTTTCTTAAAGCCTTTTCCTTTGTTTGATGAATGAGAGGCAAGAACTTGTAAATCTTCATTCTTTGAACTTTGACCAATTCCCCTTGCTGTTAGTCTTGACTCCTCTTGGATGCAGTCAATCCTCAATCGATCAAACTTGGGAAGTTCAGATCTTGCATTGATTCCTTGAATGAACACCTCCCATGAAAGCGGAAGACCATTGAGAGCAAGCATAGTCAGGTCTTTATCATCAATCATGTGGCCAATAGTAGAGAACTGATCTCTTATCTCTAAAATCTTCATGAAGTATGTAATGACAGATTCTCCTTTCGCCATTCTCACATGATGAAGTTGTTGCTTTAGTGCGAGAGCTCGACTAGTGTTTTTGATTTCGTACATCTCATCCAAGGTTGTAAACATCTCTCTTGCTGTTTCCAACTTGAAGAAAATCGGTACAACATGATCCTTGACGGAATCAACCAATACTTTCTTTGCCCTAGTGTCTTTCTTCCTCCACTGCAATTTCTCTTCTTCCTCCTCAGGTTTAGGAACTTTTGTTTTCACGAACTGAGCTAAATCATTCTCCTCCAAAGTGAGCATGATTCTGAACCTCCATGATGTGTAGTTCGAAATCCCTTTGAGTCTATCCTCAATTTTTAGACCGTTCACCATCTTGAATTTGAGAAATAAGAGATAGACTAAAAAAGAATAAAGTAAGTGTTGCACACTAAATCTGATCATGATCTTTTTCACACCCGCTCTGATACCATGTTAGTGTTTCTTAGATCAGATTGAATAATGAAAGCACTTAAAATAATTGCAACACATAAGACAATGAACACACAAAGATACCCTGGGAAAACCCTCCTCTTGAGGGAGAAAAACCCAGCAATGAATCTCTTCTATAATATAGAACAATGGTAGAAATCTGGTTACAACTCAGGCCCAGCAATGGCCAATAATGAATGCAATGAGGTCGCACCTCTTCTAGATGCACTAGATACAAATGAATAAGTTCTTCCTTGAAATTGAATTGCTGCTCTTGAAGTGCGAATTCTACTCTTGACAAACACATGTGAACTTGCTTGAATGAGATGTGTAACAATGACAAAAATGACCTTGCCTTTATACAAGTGAGGCGCCTCTTCAAGATAGGTCAGCTCACATAAGGAAATATCAAATATAATAAAGTCAGCCCAAGCTATAACTAGAATATGCAAACCATGAAGGGTCGGCCCTTTGCATTTAATAATAATGGTCATGAATTAAATAGCCGAAGGCTATTCATTTAATTCGTGCGCTCTTTCTTGGGAAGTGCAGACCGAAGCTGCTCAATAACATCAACAACCCTCTCATTCATTACTTGAGGAAATTACAATCACTTCTGACATAGGAAGGACTCTTGGGTCTCTAAATATAAATGCAGGACTGACACTTCCTTCTGAGGGCATATCCCTAGAAAGTGACAAGGAATCAGACTTTGCTAGTGAGATTGGAGGTAGATACTTATAATTAGCCTCCTCCTTCATCTTTCTCTTTACTTCACTCATCCAAGAAAGACCATAACTGAAATTTTTAGTATCTCTTAACCAAAATGCATGTCATAGTTGGTACCCTCTATCATATGAACAATGGCCTCTTTTTTCTTCTTTGCTTTCAAGTAGTGCTCATTCTTGATTATTGACTTTCTTGCAGTTAACCTGAGACACACCATCATGACACAAGAATTTCCAAACATTATATAATGTTGGACAAAAAGTATGATGATCTCATAGGTTCCAAAACTAAACCTGTATTTGATACCACGTGTAACATTCCAAAAGTTCAGACAAGTAAATTTCCTAAGTGTTCACTTTTAAGTAAATAAACTATGTTACTTAACAATTTCCATAAAAAAATATTTTCTTAATAGAGAAAAAATGAACATAGATTTCATAACAATAATCAAATTTGATTTCATTTCCTAAATAATATTTCCACATATCACAATATTTCAAGGATTTTGTATAAAGTACATACATAGCTCAACTAAGCTTCAAGCAATAGATATAGATGGTCCAAGAATATCCTTTCAAATCTTGGTCTTCAGTCACCTATTGAGGAGGAGAAGCATCACTCAAGAAATTTTCCACCAACCATAGACTCATATACGATCCCCTGCACATCTATCATTTGATAGATGGCCTTACCCTTCGACGAAGAGATTGGTGGAGTAAGCTCATAATGATAATCATTCTGAGCTTATTGTTGTGTCCTCCATAACTAGAACTTGTAGACTCTACAATCCTGAATTAGCATGCATAAATGGATCATAGTGAATTGGTAGTGGAGCCAAAGGAAATCACACTACTTTGGAAAAAAAATTCTCACTCAGTACTTCGAGTTTCAGTCATCCTATTCACATACACTACTCAAGCTCAATTTTACTTTAGGCCATTATAAACTATACATAGGTAATTTCCTTCTACATGTAGTCTTTAAACTTAGAAACAACCTTTTCCTTTCCCCAAAATGGAATGGTATTTCTACCCACAAAGCATAAACATAAGTTACCCCCCCCCCCCTTTCAATGGATAATCAAATCCCAGGTGTGACTTATGAGCTATCTAAATCAATCAAATAACTTTTCAATGAACAACCCTTAAGCTATCCTTGTTTAATCATTCCTTAGTATATTATACTAATGATAAACAACTCTCCTATTGCAAAGTATATACAAAATTTTTATAGAAAAGCATAAAACATATTCCTTTCCTTTCCATAAGAAAATACCATGATGCACTAATACAAGCATTCTCATGCAACTCCAAACAAGCAATAAAGACATTCATTATTTCACAATAAAAGATAAATAAAAGGGAGAATATATTCTCATGCCTATAATTTGCTTAATCCAATAGACTAATCTAATTATTATCCTTTCAATGATATCTTGCTAGACTCCTCCTCAAGTTACTATAATATCTCAGAGTACTACCACACAATAACCTCTTTGTCTATGCTCACAAAAAAACTCTATCTCAGAAAATACAGCTCTAGAATAAAAGCAACAAAATGAAACTACAGAATGTGCATCCAAATGAGAGAGTTGGCTCATCTATTTATAAAAAATAATGAGACATTGATGCCTAGGGAAATGGTAAACCATTAGACACCACTTAAGCATGCAATTCAACTCATCTTATACAACAAAAAAGTGGGAGCATTCTAAGTTAATACTCAACTTAGTATTCTATAGATCGACCTCCTTGTATGAAAGCAATACATGACCATTTCAAATATGAATATGTTCAAAAGATCAGAATCAAATTGTAAGAAATAAAGGATTCTACAAAAAATAGAGTATTCATACTATGGCACCAAGTTTCAGCCATATCCCTATTCTTTTTCCCGTAGGTTATCCAAAGAAACAATCAATACTTAACAGGCAACACATATCATTGTTGACTCAATCACAGACTATCCAATTGACATGTTAAGGATGAATCAACTCCTTATCAATAGTGTATAGACTATCTTTGACTAAGGGTGTCCATTTGTTATGGTTATATCCTTATTTCACATGTTGTAAAACACTTTACACGGTAGCTTATAATCTCATGTTTCCTTTTGCGCTTAATTTGAAGAGTTAAATGTGCCTTACTATCTACTTGAGAACTATTATGTAGTGCTCTATATTTCTTATTCATCGACCAAAGCATACACTTATATAAATAAGCCTTTATACTTTGCACAATATGTGTATAAATCGACCTCTAATAGTTTGCATAATATATATACAAATCGGCCTCAAATACTTCTTATATATATTAATTTAAAGGTGGAAAATTGTGTGATTTTATAGGGTTTAGGAACTAGAATGATAATCTTCACTCTCTCTCATTCAAGAAAAAACCCAAGAGATCTCAATGCAAAGGAGAAAGAGATCTTGCAATAGGATTTTCCTAGGGGTTGAATATAAACTAGTGAGGGGTTCACCACCAAGTAAGAACTTGGAAAGACAAATGAAATGAAACTCACAATGCTTAATCCTAGTTCAATGCAAAATTCAACTAAATGACCTAGAAATAAAAATAAAAATGAATATTAAATTGTAAGATGAATTCTGTGCACCTAGAAACTTGAAGTAGACTTACATGATCTCAGAAATGCTAAAAATTATGACATTTTGACCGACTGGAACTTATTCACCAATTTGGGCGAATTAGTACCAATGAATAGCTTTAATGCTATATATGTATATGTATGTGTATATATTCACATATATATATATATATATTTCATGTCAAAATGTATGCATTTGATATTCAAATGAATAATTCAAAGTTAACATTTCATATATATAATATCGCTTGTATATATATACCTCTATGTACATGTATATGTACGTATACATATATTGATATATCTATATGGAAATTTCCATTTGTCACACCTACATATATATCAACACACGTATACATATGTATATATGTATATATCATATATATATACATCCAATTACACAATCAAGCCCACATAAAATTATAATCTTATTAATAGGAACTATAAGCGTGATGTGTATATACATATATACATACATGTCACATTGTCGGGTGAAGCCACAATAGTGGTTTAAAATTCAAGTGAGGAAGGAAAACTCACAAAAAATGACCCCAAGGCAAAAAAAGTGATTTTAGGGGTTTGTACGAACCTACTGGTTCGATTGAATCAATAAGGGGTTCACTCGAACAAGGGTTCGACTTGTTCGAGTGAACCCCTTTGAATCTTATCTGCCAAAAAAAACAAAAAAATGCATAGGAAAGGGGTTCACTCGACCCCTTATGGGTTCGTACGAACCCCCCTTATCCCTCATCCACCATCTGAGACACAAAAAAAATCCAAATTTTGGCACTTCGGAGCTTGGGTTGAGGATGAAAATAGAGGAATCTTCACAAACCCAACTAGAATCAGGTATTCCTTAGAACGAGCTATCCAACGAATATAATTTTAATATGTTTTGGTTTTATTATGTAAGTGTTTTTTTAGTTTTATTAAACATAGGTTTTTCACCGAAAATCAAGCTCTTTGTTTTGCACATGTGGAAAAATAGCAGATTATCAAAATAAAATTTTAAAAAATATGTTCATGTTGGGTATTGATGTCCTTGATCCATTTAAAAAAAAAAATTGAATTTCGATACATACAGAAAAAGTTATGTTGTATATAGTCCACCTACGTCTGAATGGAAATTGGTTTGACTTCAAAACTTGATTAAGGAAAAAATATTTAATAAAAAACTATGAAACCAAATGAAAGTGCTAGATATCGTAGTTACAAATCTAAATTTGAAAAAAATATAATTTTATCCTTCATACAAAAAAATTTATGTTGTATACGATGAGCATCACTTTTTAAAAATGTTGTTTTTTGAAAAAAAATAGTTTTCATGGGAGATGGAAAAAGAAGTGCAATCTAATTCCAAATATTTTGAAAAAAATATTTTTAGAATCTACAGATGAAATGTGATGAGACTCTAGTTTGCATCATCTTCAAATTTCTCACAGTTTTGCCACTATAGGTGCCCGAATGTGAAGATTTAGTTAAAAATAATAATTTTAGTGTCGAGTTTGGCCAAAAATTGTAAACCACTATTGTGAGATCACCCTGTCCCTTTGATAACAACATGCTCATTAGCAACCTGTTCATAAGTTTTCATAGGTGTGTCTATCTATGTACTCTCATGTACATTTTCCTTCATCCATATGGTCTATTGTTGACATACATATGAATACATATATATGCATTCAATGTATGTTCACCTCATCAATCAAGCATAGTAATCTAAAGAAAAAACTCATACACTCGAAACACATAAACACCATCTAAGAATGCACTCAATAGTAATCATGATCCGTACTAATGCAAACACATCATACTATAGAATGACTTACCAGTTCCCAACACTATGACTAGACTCAACCATTCTATTGTGAGTGTGTCTAAGCTCAGTTAGGTTTTGTTACTAGTTACTTGACCAATTTCTTCTTCCTAAGTGATACATCCCCTTGCTCCTGGAGGATTGAATTTGATCCTACATCCAGCTCAACACATTACCATGATAGTGATTTGTTCATCAAAACAAGCATTTATATAATACTTTTCCATAGTTTGAATATCCAATTCAATAATATTCATTTCCCATATATGCATTTCATCACATAACATTAAATAAAATAAAAATCCATTCATAATTCATTGATAAAAAAGTATAACATATATTTCTAATCAAAATTTCCAAATACATTCACATGTATGCAATAATTTACCCTAGCATAGTAATAGTAAATAGGTAAAAACATATATTTCTAATCAGAATTTCCAAATACATTCGCATGGGTCCCACCTAGGTCTCGAGATCTTATTTAAATGTTACATTGAACAAGAAACTTCTCAAAATTTCTAATCATAATTTCCAAATACATTCACATGTATGCAATAATTTACCCTAGCATAGTAATAGTAAATAGGTAAGAACATATATTTCTAATCAAAATTTCCAAATACATTCATATGTATGGAATAATTTACCCTAGCATAGTAATAGTAAATAGGTAGAAACACAATGGGGTGTGACAAGAACTATTTTATCTTAATGTTTGTAGTGTAAAAAAATGTATCCCTTTATATTTTTGCACTTGTTTGGGTCCTCCTTATTAAAATTTGACTTATTTATGCCTTAATTGGTCCTATTTGGCATACTCAAGCCTAGTTAAATGCATTTTTCTGAGGATAATCCCGACACTTAATAAATGACAAATCATAATTTAATGTTTGTGGTTATGTGTTCCAGATCTATGGATCTATGACTCATATGCCCCTTTGAGTGTATGGGTCCCACCTAGGTCTCGAGATCTGATTTAAAATGTTGCATTGAACAAGACACTTCTCAAAATCGGTGTCCCAAGTTTAAGCCACTAAGACTCATATGCCCAACATGGTGTATGAGTCTCGTTTTAACTTGGACCTATTTTGAATCAAATTCTTGATGGAATTTTATTATCCTAGATCTAATGTCGGCTTGTAATGTGATTTTGAGAAATTTGGCATAAACAAGTATAAATACAAGGTCATTTTCACCTAGAAGTTTCATGCAAGAATTCCTATAGAAAATTTTATGATCAAGAGTGATTACAAGAGAATTCAAGAGAAAATCATCAATAATTTGGAGCTACATTCAAGATTCAAGCATCATATCAAGTTCATCATGCATCATGTGTGTTTGTAAGCTAAAATTTTTGATGTAGGTTTTCATGATTCAAGTAAGCATTCAAAGACATTATCTCATATCAAGATCAAGAGTCAAGATCCACATCCATTGGATCCATTTCAAACAAGTTTGTAGCCTTCATTTCAAGGGTTTGGTGAGTTGCAACATTGTATTTTTTCATTCATCAATCCTTCATGGTATTTCATTTCATTTCAAGGTTTAATTACCAACATAGGGTTTGACCAAGGCAAACCCCCATTCCCTAACACAACAAAAAAATTCTCTTGATGTTTTCTTGTAGATTTAGGTGAATTGGGAGCTTGAAGATCCTTTTAAGAAAAAGTTGCAAAAGTCATCAAAGTTTTCAAGAATTTGTCATCTTCATGGAAACTCACCTACATGCCAAAATTCAGACTTTTGGACTTAAATAATCAGACAAGATGAAAGATACAAAAGATCACTAGAGGCTACAAAAATATCAATAAGACCCTAGTAATGGGACTAAATCACCCCTCTAGTCATATGAGTCCCTATATAGCCCTTTTTTCAGCTTTCTGTAGATCTTGCATAGTCACAAAAGATTCTAGATTCTGCCCAGATTCGTGTAGTAGGACTAAATCGCCCAACCTGGTGTATTAATCCTAAAGAAATCTGAGATGGTAATTTCTAGGGTTTACATACCTTGTTTTGGTCTCTCCACTTCTCTAGGTACTTTTTTATTTTATTTTGTTTCTTAATATGATTTCAGGCTTTCAATTTTCTAGGGTTTCATGCATAAGTGTTTGTATTTCTCCTTTGAAACTTCATTTGAATGGTGAACCCTTGTCCAATCACTTAAGGAAACCCCTATTCCATCCCTCAATTGAGTCACTTAGTTGAGGGATCTTGGTCTCCTAATGAACTAAAGTGTGAAATAGGTCCCAAGTTCCATCTCCTATAAGGTGGACACCTATTTTTCTTTGATTTATTTTGGTGAGCTCGATGTTTGGACCCTTGAATTTATGATTTGGAGAATATTGTAGTGCTATATCTATCTTGCACTAGCTTTTCATTATATTTTCATTAGTTGAAGTGCATTTAGGGCTTCTAAATCTTGCATTAGTGAAAAGTGTATATAGGTTGCATTTTTTGCATTTTGCATCATTAAATTTCACAAAAAATTGTCATTACAAATAGTTAAGTCAACATACAACATAGAAACCTTAAAATAAACTCAATATTTTTTGGTTTAGGTTTAGCAACCCTAATCGAGACTCATTCATGCATCTGGGTGATTTAGTCTCAATACAGGTCTTTTCTCCTAATTTACATGGGTATTTTGTACTGTTTGTTTTTCAAATTTTAAAACTATCAAAACCCTAATTAGGACTCATTTTACCACTTGGGAATATCAGTTCTGGATCAAGTCTAAATCTACATTTTATAGCATTAAAAACTTTATTTCTATGCTTTTGTTTGCTGCTATTAGATCCCCGTTTCAGTTTGTGGTTTTTGTTTCATTCATTTCATTAGATCTAGCTTAATTTGGTTTCATTTTGAGTGCACTTGTAAAAATAAGAATTATAATTAAATCATATCATTTATCTTATGTTCATTGCATTTATCTTGCATTCATTGACTGTCCTTTGCATGACCTTTACAACTTGGTGTTCTATTGCTAATACTATAGTGAGACGAAGTTCGAGACTCATTTCATCCCACGATAACACACTCATCATGGGTCTTGGGTTATCTATCTCTTTCACTCATAGTGTTGGCACTAGCTCACTAGGTATGGACCATACCTTTGATAACTCTATTCCTATGTCCACCTTATCTACAAGCAATGTGACAAGTGCTGAAACAATGGTTGCTAGTGTCCCTCAAGAAAATATAATCCAAATCCATGAAGAATTGGAAAACCTACAAAACCTAGTGAGTACTGGAAACATTTCCAATGTCGTTATTCCTACCATAGATAACATACACCAAATGATTGAAAGTGAAAAAGGAATAGAGATTGTGCATAACTTAGCTCATATTTTTGGCAAACATCTTATCTCAATGACTAGTTGTACTCAAACTTCAAACAATCATCAAAGTCAAGGAGGAACTCAAATTACTCCTCCTACAACCATTGCCTCTATTCCTAGCTACACCAACCCTCAATTTACCACAACGATGCAACCTACTAGTAATTTCATTCCTACCTTAGGTATTTCCACTAGCCATTCTTTTTTTTTGTGATATCTCACATCATATCTCCTACCACTTTACCTCCCATTAGTATTCCATTCACTTGCCCCTCAAACACATATACACCTCCAACATATTCACCTCCATCCCAAAACACAACCAATGATGCCATCTTTAATCAAATTTTACAAAAAAATTCATCCCTTCAACAAAAAATTTCCACCATAAATCAAAATCAAAATGGTTAGCCTTCATACTATGTAAAAACAATCCCTTATCCTTGGAGATATTAAGAACATAGATACTACAAAGTATAAAGATTCCTATATTTGAGAAATATGGAGGGAAAGGAGATCCTTCTAACCATGTTTCTTCTTACACCTCCTTATGTAGTGATTTCATCCTTCAAGATAAGCTCTTGGCTAAGCTTTTCCCCAAGTCCTTGAAAGATACTGCTTTAGAATGGTTTTCTTCATTACTAAATAACTTAATTCATTCATTCAATAAAATTTTTGAGGTCGTTATCAACAATTTCCAAGTTCACATGACCCCTAAGATGACCTTATCTAATTTGATGAGATGTAAGAAAAAGGATGATGAAAATGTTATTGATTTCATTTCATGCTACCAATTTCTTTATTCCCAAATCGACATAAAGATTCCTGATCCTCACCTTCAACAAATTATCATTGAGAACATACAAAATAAGATGCAAGATAAGCTTGGTATGATGAAATTTCCTTCCTTCATACACTTGTGTACCACCCTTCGTGATTATCAAAACTCGGTTGGTAGTTGTGAAAAAAAACCCACCTCTAGCCATCTTGAAAAGTCTGAATCCACAACTCAAAACAATTACCAACCTTTTAGGAAATAAAATATAGGATTTATTCAACTAAATCCCCCTCAACCAACCCAACATATTGATACCCAAGTGGCTACTATAAAGAATACAAATCCTTTTACATTTAGGGTCCGGCTAGACAATTTACTCCCTTACCTAATACCCTCCATAACACCATGTTACAACTTTTAGAAAGGAACTCGATTTCCTTACCTCCCATTAAAAATCCTGATCCTACTAAGCCATTACCTCAAAAAAATTTGATCAAATTCCTATTTTCATTTTCACCATCAAAATGGACATGATGCGAAACATTGTGAGCATCTTAAACACATAGTGCATGATCTCATTGATTCAAAACATATTCAAATTGGTGGTGTCAATGATCAAGGTAATAAGTCTATGGACCCTCCCAACCAAAACCTGCAAATCTTTACCAACCCCATTCCAAATAATAATATTTCATTTGTCAAAGCTAGTGAAACTAAGAATGATGTGATGAATTTTGACAACATGGATACTAATGAACAAATTCATATGGATAGTATGGTTTGATTGATTGAAATTCAACCTCATAAGGGCCAAACTAAAATTCCTCTTGACATTGCTTTCTCATCAAAAAATATAATTAGCAAGGCACCTGATGGTCCTCTTTACATAGCTAGCCAACTCAATGACAAGGAAACCAATGGGATATTAATTGATCCCATCTATGGAGAGAACATGATCTCAAAAAAAATTACTATGCATGAACTCTGTCAAGATACATATGATAAACTGAAAGCATGGATAAAAATGCATAATGGTTTTTCTTTCCCTACAATAGGTTTGATCATCCTTCCTTTAAAATTTGGACCGAAACAATTAGATGTCTCATCCTCCATAATCCCAATGTCGGATCAATTCCATGTGAAGCTTGGTTATACATGGCTACACTCTATGGAAGTCATCTCGTCAATTGTGCATAAATGTTTAAAGTTTCCCTTTGACAATGAAATCTTTATTGTGCACCATAGTGGCTTTAATGTTGTGTCTTCCCGTGGGAATTTCTTATTGGATTTTTTTTGGCCCAAGCCTATTGAACCTATTAAACCTCATGAAGATTTATTTTTCAAATCCTATCAAAAGTTTAGGGAAAAATGTATAGTAGAATTATCCCTTTGTAACATGCGTCAACCCATGGTTGAGCCTCCTATCCTTGATGAAACCATGATAGAACCAAAATCCCTTCCAAGTAACAAAGACCAACCCAAGATAGATCCTTTTCCTATCTCCTACAAATGACCAAGAGACAACCAGAATGATCTCATCATGCCTCCTAAGATAAAATAAGTTTACAAATCTAAAGAGAAAATGGTTGAACAACCTCCCATGGTTCTCTTCGTTCCTCCTCTAAGGGAAGAAAAGAAACCTATGGTTGATAAACCCAATCCTATACAAATGTAACTTGAAAATCACAATAAAAGAAATAAAAATTCTCGAGAGCGTAGGTATAAACGTCATACTATTGCTTGAAGGTTAAACGAATAAAATAACAAACAAAATTAATATCCAAAACCAAGTTAACTAAAGTAGTACACAATGAGTCTCCCTCTTCACCACAACAAAAATATCCTATATCGCAACCACAATAGGAACTAGCATCCTGTTTTGGACATTATCATTCGACCTCATGTTGTTATTAAGTTGGATGATGATGATGAGATTGTTGAAATTGATGAACAAGTGCATAATGAGTTGAATACATTATTTTCCTCTTCTATGAACTCAAATGAAAATTATCCTAAGAAGAGAGTTGAACTTAGTGCTTCTCCTATTTTGGCACTTTTTGTTGTCCCTTTGGTTAGTTTTTTCCTTTTGTATATACTAATCAAGATTGGGATGTCGATGACCTTCTATACCTAGGTTGACTCGCATCTGCCTTGGTAGTCTTGTCTTTGTTTTATTTTTTATGTTATGTGTGTGATTGCATGTGCATAATGTGATCTGCCATACCATTATGTTTGATGTATCTCTCTCTTTGTCATGTTCCTCTATTTGTATCTACATTCTTCTATATGTTGTAAACCTTTATATTTTCTTTGTCTTGTGTTTTCCTTTTGGGGATGATGCAAGGCATTGAGATATTTAGGTATATTCTATGTTGACCCAAAATATTTTTTTATTTTTTTTCTATGTTTGTTTCATTCTTCCCATTCCATGAGTATTTAGGGAATGATGATATTTCCAATCTCTCTAAACAATATTGTAGCAAATCTACATACTGATTTAGAATTTGTGGATCCCTTGTGTGTTATTTTTGGATTTCATTTTGGGGGCAACCCCTTTTCATGACGTAGATTCATTTGGAAACATATGCAATGGCATAGGGATTTCCAAATAATTTCTCATGTCCTCTTTATTGTTAGCATTTATCATTTTCTACTTTAAATTAATTTCTCACAACATGGTGATTAACAATTCCTGTAAAGTGGGAGCATACATTAACATTATTCTTTTACATTTTACATATTTAATTGTGTGGTATTCTTACTTCATGTGATGCATATTTCTCTTTGTAATGACATTGGGTGTGATGTCCTTCAAGAGAATGATTTATCTTAGCATATTATATTCCTCTTAGTATAAATGCTAAGCAGAGTGCATTCCCTAAGTTGTGAATCTTCTGTTATTTGATTAGTCCTCTCTTGGAGACATTAGGCATGATGCTCCCTAAGTTAAGACCTTACATGGGGGTATGTGCAGGATCATCATGGAAAAAATAGGCCCTTAAGTGGCAATAAAAAGCCAAAAGTCAGAGTTAGACAACTTGACGATAAAATTTTAGTAAGTTATCTATATTATTTCAGAAAAATGTAAAAATATAATCTTTAGAAAATTCAATTTAGTTTCTAAACTACTAGACCTTTATTTAAAAAATAAAAATCCATTTGGTAAAAATTTGAAATTTCAATGCAGTAGTATTTAAATTTCAGGGTAAAAATAAGAAGTAGATGTATGTCTGACCACCCTAACCACAATAAAATGATAACATTTTTTTATAATCTTTTAGATATAAGTAGAGGACTCATGTCTCGATGTGATGCATATTTTTTTATAATTTTTTTCCAAGTAAATAATTAATTATGAAATTTTTATTAGAAATTTTAAAATATATAAAATCTCATCTGTCTAACCACCTTAACCTGGTCAAAAATTCATGAAATTCATTTTTTAATCCTATAGTATGCAAAACATAGAATGTGACGCATGTTTTAGATTCAAAAAATGTGATTTCATTTGAAAGTTATAGATGTTTTTCAACTAGCCTATCAATAAGGACTCTATTCGTAATTCTAATAAAAAATGAATAATAATTATTTATTAAATTCAAATTAAAACATAATTTATATTGGTGGAAATCTGAGAATCTCATCTAAAAACCCTTTTCGTTTCATCAATTTTGGGTAAAAAAAAAGTCATCAGCCACATGGACCATCATATGGCTTACATATTGCCACTTTTTGGTCCATCATGATCCTACACATACCCATGGACTAAGAAAAACCCCTTTAAATTTTCCTCTCTATTTTGAATTTACAATAACTATTATATGGCCACCTTACATAACACACTTTTCTTGCCTATGGAGCCATCTTGTTTGTTCATGGGTATTAGCATATGAAGTTTGTCTTGCCTCATGAATCATGTCATTCATGTTGTGTGGTGCCTTATCAAAGCTATTAGGAGGTATAGCTTTGGTATGGTTAGTATGCATGGGAGCCAACCATAAATATGACTTTCCCATAGCCACTTGCTTGTTTGTGTGGGTGCAAACCGGTAGCATGCATATGTGTCTCATTGGGGGCTCACCTAGTGGATATCGGATTCCACTAGCCCATGTGAGAATGCATTTTTTTGCATAGTGGACATCGTTTTCCACTTGTAAAAAATATTTTGGAAAAATAACTAAGGCTTGATCCACATCAATTTGGACAAACAGACGAGGATTTATCCGCCCTCCTTTTCCTTTTTCCTTTCTTCTTTATGTCTTTGACAATGTATGCTTGTACCTTGTTGTTGCTTCATACATCATTCATATGTGTGTTCTTTTGTGCCTATGTTAGTTTTCCATAGGATCTTGATCTTGCAGGCTTGATCATCCCTTTTGATCATTGTCATCCTATCTCACTAGCATTGGTACATTTGGACCCCTCTTGATGCAAAATTATCTACTTTTGTGTGAGTTCGACACAAGGTCATCCTCTCACTAAATTGGGGGCTAAATGTAGTGTAGAAAAATGTATCCCTTTACATTTTCACACTTTTTTGGGTCCTTCTTGTTAAAATTTGGATTATTTATGCCTTAATTGATCCTATTTGGCATCCACAAGCCTAGTTAAATGCATTTTTCTTAGGATAATCTTGACACTTAATAAATGACAAATCATAATTTAATGTGTGTGGTTATGTGTTCTAGATCTAGAGATTTGGGACTCATGTGCCCCTTTGGGCATATGGGTCCCACCTAGATCTCGGATCTGATTTTAAATGTTACATTGAACAAGACACTTCTCAAAATTTGTGTCCCAAGTTTAAGCTACTGAAACTCATACACCCAACCTAGTGTATGAGTCTCGCTTTAATTTGGACCTATTTTAAATCAAATTATTGGCATAGTTTTATTATCCTAGATCTAATGTCGGCTTGTAGTGTTATTATTTAAGGAAATTTGGCATAAACAAGTATAAATACAAGGTCATTTCACCTAGTTTCACCTAGAAGTTTCATGCAAGCATTCCTATAGAAAATTTTATGATCAAGAGTGATTACAAGAGAAATCAAGAGAAAATCATAAAGCATTTGGAGATACATTCAAGATTCAAGCATCATGTCAAATTCATCATGCATCATGTGTGTTTGTTAGCTGACATTTGTGATTTAGGTTTTCATGATTCAAGCAAGCATTCAAAGACATTATCTTATATCAAAATCAAGAGTCAAGATCCACATCCATTGGAGCCATTTCACACTATTTTTTAGCCTTCATTTCAAGGTTTGGTGAGTTGCAACATTGCATTTGTTCATTCATCAATCCTTCATGCTATTTCATTTCATATCAAGGTTTAATTACCAAAACGAGGTTTGACCAAAGCAAACCCCCATTCCCTAACACAACAAAAAATTTCTCTCTTGAAGTGTGTTTGTAGATTTAGGTGAATTAGAGCTTGAAGATCCTTTGAATACAAAGTTACAAAAGTTGTCAACGTTGTCAAGAAGTTGTCATCTTCACGAAAACTCACATACAAGCCAAAATTCAGAATTTTGGACTTGAAGAATCAGACAAGATGGAAGCAACATAAGATCACTAGGGGCTACACAAATATCAGTCAAACCTAAGTAATGGGACTAGATCACCCATCTAGTCATATGAGTCCCTATATAGCCCTTTTGTCAAATTTTTGTAGATCTTGCATAGTCACCAGAAGATTCCAAATTCTTCCCAGATTCTTGTAGCAAGACTAAATTTCCCTACCTGGCATATTAGTCTTAGTGCAATTTGAGAAAACAAATCTCAGGGTTTACAAAACTTGTTTTTCCCTCTCCACTTCTCCAAGTACTTTTTTGTTTCATTCAGTTTCTTAATTTGATTTCATGCTTTCAAGTTTTTAGGTTTTCGTGCATAAGTGTTTGTGTTTCTCCTTTGAAACTTCATTTAAATGGTGAACCCTCATCTAATCACACAAGGAAACCCCTAGTCCATCCCTCAATTGATTCACTTAGTTAAGGGATCTTGGTTTCCTAATCTACTAAAGTGTGAAATAGGTACCAAGTTCCATCTCCTAAAAGGTGGACACCTATTTCCCATTTTTTCAATGTTAATGTTGAAGTATTGGATCTAAATCAAGGATTGATTAGGAGTAAAGTGTGAATAAGACCTTACCAATCCTATATAAGGTAAGATAAGTTTATAGTTTCACATCTAGCACTGGAGTAAAAGTGAAAGAGAATGAATTATACATGAGTGAGTCACATTGTGTGGTGAGTATTTGTGAAAACATCATCCCAATGGATTTGAAGGAATTAATGTGGCATGTAGGTAAATTTATATTTATTGATTGTGAACTCTAATGTTGAGGGTGAGGGGTTCCTTTGGGATTGGTGTGATTTTGTAAGGTCTAATTTGAGCATTTTTGGCAAAGATTGACTAAATATTATCTAGGTTTTAGATATTCCAAGTCTTAATTAGATTTGGCCTAGGGCATAAGTGTGCATAAATTATACATTGAATTTAAATAAAGATGTAATCTCTTCCCCATATCAAGTATTTGTGTTTTCATTAAATAAGATTAATATTAATTGCACATCATTGTGGTAAGTAGATTGAGGCACAATCCATCTTTGTAGATAGCTTGATCCTCAAAGGCAAGTTGTGAGTTAAGAGGGTAGGTGTCATGTGGGGATCAAGTGTGGCCCCATGACATGTATTATAGGCAAAGAGTGTCATCCAAGTATAATTTTTTTTTAATAAGTGTGAGGGTATGTGCAAGATCATGATGAGCCAAAAAGTGGTGATATGTAAGTGATATGATGGCCCATGTGGCTAATGACTTTTTTTTACCTGAAATTGATGAAACAAAAAGGGTTTTTAAAGGAGACTCTCAAATTTCCACCAATATAAATTATTCTTTAATTTGAATTTAATAAATAATTATTATTCATTTTCTATTCGAATTACGACTAAAGTCCCGATTGATAGGTTGATTGAAAAACATCTATAGCTTTCAAATGGTATCACATTTTGAATCTGAAACATGTGTCGCATTCTATGCTTCACATATTATAGGATTACAAAAAAAGAATTGAATTTCATGAAGTTTTGACCAAGTTAAGGTGGTCAAATATACAAGTTTTTATATTTTTTTTAAGTTGTAATTAAAAATTCATAATTAATTATTTACTTGGAAAAAAATTACAAAAAAATATGCATTACACCGAGACATGAGTTCTCTACTTATATATAAAATATTATCATTTTATTGTGGTTAGGGTGGTTAGACAGACACCTACTTCTTATTTTTTCCCTAAAATTTAAGTACTACTGCATTGAAATTTCAAATTTTCACCAAATAGATTTTTTTATATTTTAAATAAACCTAGTAGTTTAGAAACTACATTAAATTTCTATAGATTCTATTCTTACATATTTTTGAAATAATATAGAGAACTTATTCAAATTTTTACGTCAAGTTGCCTAACTCTGATTTTTCTTAATTTTATCGCCACTTAAGGGCCTAATTTTTCCATGATCATCCTGCACATACCCGTCACGATGTATAATAATTAAGTTCAACTGTGAGTCATGTGTCACTATGTTATGTTAATATGTATGCATTTGTTGATGTGAAATTTTTCATGGATAATAATATTATACATGTTATTTATGATAATTAATCAACAATAATAATTTAGTTTAACTCTAAAAAGATGAGCCAATTAAAGGGTCAAAAACAACTCCACAATTAAGAGATATATAAATACAACAAGACTCGTTAGAATTAGGATCAATGTCAATGTGAACTTATTTTTATTTTTATTTTTCTAATCATTGAGTGATTCTTCCACTTGGTAGGTTATCTTAGTTTGGTTCAACAATCCATTTATAATCATTTTCATTATATCCAACTTGCATGCACTTCTATATCAGGTTTATAATATACTTATTTTTAAAACTCTAAATTGTTTAAAGGATGGATTAACATGAGGTGATGATGATATAGAAGACATATCACTATTAGTATTACTTTGACACATATACATATCCCTTGCATCCTTGCATGTTTTAAGTAGATAACATGATTCATGTCTAAAGTTGAAATATTAGATACACATGGAATTCAATGTAAAATCTAATGAACCTTAATTGTCACGAAATAAAGTGTTATGGTCATCTGCTAAAGGCCCATTTTTTGTAATACAATATTTAGATATATCAAAATGATTTATATTTACTATAGGGTTGAGGATTAAAAGGTACATAACAAAAATTCATTTTTTGCTAGAACTTGACATAGATGTAGAGTAGATGGGAACACTCTCATAGTGTGCAACCATGCATGCCCAAAAATTATAAAATAATTTAATTTTTCAAGCATCACATAAAAAAATGGATCAATTTTTTATGGACTTACTTAAATTAGAAGATCAATAGTACCCAAACAAGTTTTAAGCATATTATTAAATACTCTAATATTAAAATATCATGGTTTTATCTTTGATTTATGTCTAATTTTAATTATTTTAAACAATCCTTTCTACATATTTAATGCTAGATCCATTGAAAACTATAGATATTTAAATATTTTCTTCACCATATTCCACTAAGATATGTGAAGGTAATGCTTCCTTGATTACTTTCTTAGGAGGAATATATTTATTATTGAATAATATCTCACGATTGTCTATATGGCCAATAAAATTTATCAAAGATGTAACTATATACATCTAGAGTAGTGCTAGATGCAATTGTATTTTATCTAGGTCCTTGTGTATAATCTCTCTATAAAATGGCGATGTTATAAACTAGTCACATAAAGATATTATAGTTTCGGTACTTCAAAAATTCTGAATAATATAATGCTCCTTTGGTTTAGATTCTACTTGAGGTGTAGAAGGTAGCTTATGTTCATTAAATATTAGTAGGAAATATAGGTGGTGATAGATTAACATCATGTCCTCTTCCTAACCTTTGATGGGTGTGCCCAAAAATCATAATCATGTGAATCAAGGACTTTGCATGAAGGTAGGTATAGAAGAATTCAACCATATTAAAATAGATAAATGAGGATTAGAAGATAGATTATGAGGGGTCACATCTTAGCCCACACCATCCTTATGTGAACTAAGTGTACAAAAATAAGCAATAAAGGTATTGGAAAATCTAGGAAAAGTGTAGAGTAAGCAAGATGAATGAAGCCATTGTAGATTCCTATCCCCAAGTTACAATCTAAACTCACTAATCAATAGAATTCCACCATTTGTGTCCATATAATTATCAATTAAGAATGATTTCACATGTAAAGATACATAACTAGACCCATCATAATCATTACATAAAAAATTGACTTATAATGTCATCATGTAATGCAAAATAAGCCAATGAAGCATCAATAAAATCAACATGAGAAGCTAATGAATTATTATCAAAGCATAAACTATCATCATGCAAAGAGAGGTTATGCAAAATATAAGTATCCACATATACAATGTGAGATGTAAAAGCTTGATCATTTGTTGCATCTTGATCCTATGCTACATTTATTATCTAGTATATTGATGAGACTATTGGACATCACTTATGATTGTTTGATTATGTGGTATTTACATGTGCGTGATTGGTAAAGTTTGATGGTTAATCTTGATGCATAGAAATTAAATTGAAACAATTATCAAGTTTATGATTATGACTTTAATTTCTCATATGTTTTTTGGCTATTGTTTTAAGGATAACCTACATATGACAATTTGAGTGTGATTAAATGCAAGAATATGTGTAGGTACTTGTCAAAGATGAAAATATGGTTGAGGTAGAATTGTTGTAGCCTCCCGACAAGAATGTTCATGATGGGAAACCATGTGCACACACACACACACACCCCACCTAGTTCATACAATGAGCATTCATGAATGGTTTATAGTTTCATTCTTGTGTCTTTATGAGTGTGTAGTTGCTTTATCATTATGTTTAGCTGATGTCTACAATCGTGTTTTGATTATGTAATGATTACTTTACATGTCTTGTTTGGAATTGTTTTTAAAAAAATCCCTCTCTTATTTTACGTCGATTACATAATTATTTTGTTACAAAATAAAATGCCTATATTGTTTTCAAATATGTAATTGTCTTTATTTTTAAATTAAAAATATATATAATATTTATATTTTTTTTAATAATATATAAATATGTAAAAATATATATAAATATATATAATAATATTTATTTATTATTTAAAATGTTTATTTATTAAACTTTATGTTTTTTTTTAAACATTAGTTTTTTATATTATAGTGCATGTTCTTTTAACAAAAAAAAGGCATGGTAAGGAAATAAATAGAAAAAGCAAAAGTTTCATTTAAAAATTTAAAACAAATGTAAACTAATCACGAAGGAATCAATTGTTTGAAAGAATGCATGAATGGCTTATATTTTATGAAAAAAATAAAGAAAATAAGGGAGGAGGAGGAAAACGTGGGCTTTGGAAAATCCACGCATGGGCTTATGAACAGCAAGTTAATGGCAAAATGGGCTATATTATTAGCAGATTACATTCTTTCTTTTTCTTTTCTTGGCTTCACAAGATTACATGGAATTTTTTTTTACACAACGATTGGGATTATTATTTCACAGAGTTTTTGTTGGAATATAAGGTCGAAATTTGGAGGTTTTTCTCTGGGTATTTTTCATTGAGCTATCAACATTTTTAGGCACATACACAACAAATCTTTGAGCATTTTTGGAGGGTTTCATTTAGATTTTTGGATTTCAGATTTGGGGATTTTTCTTCCAGTTGTTAAAAATCAGTATGAGGCTTTTTCTTTTTTCTTTTTTATATTACTTACAATTAGTTTTACTTTGGAAAAAAATATGTTTTGCAAATCAGAATTATTGATTATTGTTGATATGTTTTACTAATCCATTTTTTATGTATATGTATATGTGTATACATGAAATCAAATTCAATTGTTTACTTCATACACCGTGAACAGAATAAAAATTCATATTTCTTTATTAATCTGATTTATAAATCTGCAAACTAAACACAAATGTAATTGTGTATATGTGCATGTATATATACGTGATGTCATATATACATGCACATGTATGCTCTATATATATATAGAAACATGATATTAAAAGAAAATATAATCTCTTAAACTTTTATTTTCTGATTTATATGACTGTATTTTGAAACCAGAATCGCTTATGTGATAGAAATTAGATTATTTAGTCAAAGTGAATAAGAAATCAGATTTGTAAGCATAACCTTATTGATTATTAAGACAAAAATTCCTTGAAAAACCAGGTTGATTGTTTATTTGAAAGCATGAGAATAAATAGAATGGTTTATCTTGTATTTTAAGCTATGTCCATACGAATATATCCATTGTTTGGGAAATACTATTTTTCTTTACTCTATATGGCTGAAAACTTTTCATTTTGTACAAAATCAATGTGAATGTGAACATGGACTTGGATGGCATATGCATATAGAAATGTTTAAAACATGTAAATCATATTATATGATCAAATAATCTTTTAAATGCATGATTGATAGTATGTACTACAATATCTTGCATGAAACATCATAGATCATTATGATATAGAACTTAGATGCATTGAAATATGTAATGAGATCACATAAAAATTGTATGTCATGATTAGGGAATGAATGCATTAGATTCATGGGTCATCATATGTGTGAAAGAGAAGGAAGTGCATCTTATTAAGGCATATACAAGTATGTGTATAAGTGTCTTTCTTATGGAAAATACATTGATTTCTTTGTATGAGTTGGGCTAAGTTTCTGGGAATGGGTGTTTATTATGGGTTAACAAAGTGTCACATCCTTATGTCACCCATTTCCAGGGTGGATAATTGTGGAAGACAATAAAGAAATTTATAAATAAAAGGGCATTAAAGATTAATATGATAGAGGAGACAACAAGGGGTATGGGCCTCCATAAAACTTTGCAGAACCATATCCAACACGTGGTAAGGCCAATATACACCTTAGGTGAAGGGATGGGGCTCCACAACATTTTCCAGCATTCCTCAAGTTTGTGCTATAATGAGAGCTTTCAGAAAAGATAAGAACGATCATAAAAGCATAAGCATAGGGGAGGGAATAATGCGATGTGAAGGTAGAGAGGAATGCATAAAAGTCACACAGGGGTGAAAGGCGGGAAGCCAGAGAGAAAAGAGCCAAGAGTCACAGGGAAAGAAGGATACAAACATGAGGAAAGGTGGACAACCGAGGTGTAACAAGTTGGTAGGTGTAAAAAAGACTCCATGACCTTTCTCAGCCTCCTCCTTGCATTTGCTAAAATGAGAAGTCTCTATGTGAGCTCTTGAAAAAGGAGGAGACGTTTGGTGGATAGAAAGGGGTATGGATGTCCACCTTAGCATAAATGATTAGAGGAAATTTAGATGGAGAGGTACCATAAAATGGGAGTTGATGGAGTAGTGACATGCCAAACAAAAGGGTAGATTTCAATGACTACTCCAAAATGTCATTGATATCATCCCTTACAACTGAGTACATTTCTTCACTGTTACTTCCTTTAAATAACACTATTTTTACAATATCAACTCCCACAGTTGAAATATATTTGATATAGTTGATTTGTTCTAATGTGAGAATTTTGGGAAATTAATATTTCACATTTTCTGAGGTTCTTATCAAACCATTCTTGTTCCAAGACATGCTTATCTTCTTTAAGAAATTTTGTGAGACATTTCAATTGCTTTGTGCATATATTTTACCTTGCATTATGTATTTGGGTAGCTTTTATTACTTGAAGGGTTGGATCATGTCATGTATACTTTCCATAATGTCAAATAAGAGTATTAAGGATCCTCCTCACGTATAAGTATGGATGGATATGAAATTAAAATGTAGGGAGTTGCATTGGTATTTCATAATGATCAACTCAACTTGGTTAATTTGAAATATCATTAAGGTCGGTTGAAGGGGACATTATAATATGAGTTGTAAACCAAAATTGAGAGCAACAATAGTTTGATGGGAGCTCAAATAATTTATTTTCGGTATGGCAAGTATGTGGCATCCTACCCAAGAAAAATAAAATAAAACTAAAACAACACGCATGATCTGATATCCTTTTGAGAGTTGTATTGATAGGTTTCTCTGATACCTATGTGACAACAATCCCAATGAAAGGAATAATTTCTGCACAACTTTTTTGTCATCATTATAAGAAGGAATATATTTTAAATAGTACTGATAAATCATTTTATTTTATTTCAATTCAAGACTAATACCACACTCGACTCTAGGACTTAGATGCCCACTCTCTTGTTGCACTAATAAGACAATTTGGTATTGGCAATCGTGGGTCATGGAAAGAAAGGAAAAGGAAAAAAGGAGGCTTTAGGTTCAACAACATATAAGTTGGGTAATAAATCAAAATTTTGAAGAAAGTGGCATATAACATCCATCAATTGAACACATGAGATATCCAAATAGTCTAAGATAGAGCATTAAATGATTGGAGTATAGATAAAGAAATAAAGCTAAAAATTACAACCTTCTCATAAGCCAAGACGACTTATACCTAAGGGGAGAAGATGTTACATCCCTATGTCACCCATTTTCACAGTGGAAAATTGTGGAAGACAATAAAAAAAATTATAAATAAAAGGGCATTAAAGAGGAATATGATAGAGGAGACATGGGGTATGGGCCTCCATAAAATTTTGCAAAACCATATCCAACGCATGGTAAGGCCAATATGCACCCCATGTGAAGGGATGGGGCTCCACAACATTTTACAACATTCCTCTAGTTTGTGTTATAATGAGATATTTCAGATAGGATACAAATTATCATAAAAGCATAAAGAAAGGGAAGAGAATAACGTCATGGGAAGGTAGAGAGGAATGAAAAAAGGTCATGCAAGGGTGAAAGGTAGGAAGGCAGAAAGAAAAGAGCCAAAAGTTGCAGGGAAAGAAGGATAAAAGCATGAGAAAAGGTGGACGACCAGGGTGCAACAAGTTGGTAGGTTGAAAAAAAGACTCTGTGACCTTTCTCAACCTCCTCCCTACCTTTGCTAAAAGGAGAAGTCTCTACGTGAGCTCTTGAAAAATGAGAATACATTTGGTGGAGAAAAAGGGGTATGGATGTCCACCTTAGCATAAATTATTAGAGGAAATTTAGATGCAAAGGTACCATAAAAGCAGTGACATGTTAGACAATTGGGTAGATTTCAATGTCTGCTCTAGAATGTCATTGATATCATCCCTTAGAGATGAGTACATTTCTTCAATGTTACTTCCTTCAAATAACATTACTTCTATAATATCGACTCCCATAGTTGAAATATATTTGATATAGTTGATTTGTTCTTATGTAGGAATTGGGGGAAATTAACATTTCACATTTCTTGAGGTTTTTATGAAACCATTCTTGTGCCAAGACATGCTTATCTTCTTTAAGAAATTTTGTGAGACATTTCAGTTGCTTTGTGCATATCTTTTACCTTGCATTATGTATTTGGGTAGCTTCTATTTCTTGAAGGGTTGGATCATGTCATGTATACTTTCCATAATGAAAAATAAGAGTATTAAGGATCCTCCTCACATAGAAGTATGATGGATATGAAATTTAAATGTAGGGATTTGTGCTGGTATTTCATAATGATCAACTTAGCTTGCTTAATTTGAAATATCATTAAGGTCAGTTTAAGGGACATTACAATATGAGTTTTAAACCCACATTGAAAGAAACAATAGTTTCATGAGAGCTTGAATAATCTCTCTTGGGTATGGTAGGCATGTGGCATCGTACCCAAGAAAAATAAAATAAAACTAAAATAACATGCATGATTTGATATCCTCTTGAGAGTTGTATTGACAGGCAACTCTGCTACCTATGTGACAATCCCAACAAAAGGAATAATTTTTGCATAATTTTTTTTGTCATCATTATAAGAAGGAATACATTTTAAATAGTACTAATAAATCATTTTATGTTATTTCAATTCAAGACTAATACCAAACTCGAATGTAGGACATAGGTGCTCAATTTTTTGTTCCAATAATAAGACTGTTTGGTATTGGCAATCATGGGTCATGGAAAGAAAGGAAAAGGAAAGAAGGAGGCCTCAGGTTTAACAACATATAAGTTGGGTAATAAATCAAATTTTTGAAAAAAGTGGCATATAAAATCCATCAATTGAACACGTGAGATATCCAAATAGTCAAAGATAGAGCATTAAATGATTGGAGTATAGATAAAGCAAGAAAGCTAACAAATGCAACCTTCTCATAAGTTGAGATGACTTATTGCTAAGGGGGGAGGATTTCTGATCCCTACGTCACCCATTTCCACGATGGATAATTGTAGAATACAATAAAGAAATTTAGAAATAAAATGGAAATAAAGAGGAATACAATAGAGGAGACAACATGGGGTATGGGCCTCCATAAAATTTTGAAAAACTGTATCCAACATGTGGTAAGGCCAATATGCACCCCACGTGAAGGGATGGGGTTCCACAACTTTTTCCAACATTCCTCCAATTTTCACTATAATGAGAGTTTTCAAACAAGATACGAATGATCATAAAAGAATAAACATAGGGGAGAGGATAACGTGATAGGAAGGCATAGAGGAGTGTAGAAAAGTCACATAGGGGTGAAAGGAAGGAAGGCAGAGAGAAAAGAGCCAAGATTTGTAGAGAAAGAAGGATAAAAACATGAGGAAAGGTGGATGACTAGGGTGCAACACGTTGGTAGTTTAAAAAAAAGACTCCATGACCTTTCTTAGCCTCCTCCTTGCCTTTGCTAAAAGGAGAACTCTCTATGTGAGCTCTTGAAAAAGGAGGAGACATTTGGTGGAGAGAAAGGGGTATGGACGTCCACCTCAACAAAAATGATTAGAGGAAATTTAGATGCAAAGGTACCATAAAATGGGAGTTGAAGGAGAAGTGGCATGCCAGACAACAAGGTAGATTTGAATGTTTACTCTAGAATGTCATCGATATCATCCATTAGAGTTGAGTACATTACTTCACTGTTGCTTCCTTCAAATAACATTATTTTTATAATATCGACTCCCACAATTGAAATATATTTGATATAGTTTATTTCACATTTCCTATGGTTTTTATCAAACCGTTCCTGTGCCAAGACATTCTTATCTTCTTAAAGAAATTTTGTGAAACATTTTAGTTACTTTGTGCATATCATTTACCCTATATTATGTATCTGGGTAGCTTTTATGCTTGAAGGGTCGGATCATGTCATGTATACTTTCCATAATGGAAAATGAGAGTATTAAGGATCCTCCTCATGTATAAGTATGGATGGATATGAAATTAAAATGTAGGTAGTTGCATAGGCATTTCATAATGGTCAGCTAAGCTTTCTTAATTTGAAATATCATTAGGGTCGGTTTGAGGGACACTACAATATGAGTTGTAAACCCACATTGAGAGCAACAATAGTTTGATTAGAGCTTGAATAATTTATTTTGGCTATGACAAGTAGGTATGTGACATCCTACCCAAGAAACATAAAATAAAACTAAAACAACATGCATGATTTGATGTCCTTTTGAGGGTTGTATTGACTTGCTGCTCTAATACCTATGTGACAACAACCCCAATGAACAAAATAATTTTTTTACAATTTTCTTTTACATCATTATAAAAAGGAATACATTTTAAATAGTACTAATAAATCATTTTATTTTATTTTAAGTCAATATTAATACCAAACTCGACTCTAGGACTTAGGTGCTCACTCTTTTGTTGTACTAATAAGACTATTTGGTATTGGTAGTCATGGGTCGTGGAAAGAAAGGAAAAGGAAAGAAGAATTCTTAGGTTCAACACCATATCAATTGGGTAATAAATATAAATTTTGAAGAAAGTGGCATATAAAATCCATCAATTGAACACATGAGATATCTGAATAGTCTAAGATAGAGCATTAAATGATTGGAGTATAGATAAGAAATAAATCTAATGAATGCAACCTTCTCATAAGCCAGGATGACTTATTCCTAATGGGGGGAGGATCTCACATCCCTATGCCACCCATTTACATGGTGGATAATTGTGGAAGACAATACAAAAAATAATAAATAAAAGGGCATTAAAGAGGAGTACAATAGAGGAGACAACATGGGGTATGGGCCTCCATAAAATTTTGTAGAACCTTACCCAACACGTGGCAAGCACAATATGTACCCCACATGAAGGGATGGAGCTCCACAACATTTTCCAGCTTTCCTCCAGTTTTTGCTATAATGAGAGCGTTCAGACAAGATATGAACGATCATAAAATCATAAACAAAGGGGAGAGAATAACGTGATGGGAAGGCAGAGAGGAAAGCATAAAATTCACACAGGGGTGAAAGGTAGGAAGGTAGAGAGAAAATAGCCAAGAGTTATAGGGAAACAAGGATAAGAACATGAGGAAAGGTGGGTGACCAGGGTGCAATGAGTTGGTAGGTAAAAAAATTACCCCGTGACCTTTCTCAACCTCCTCCCTACCTTTGTTGAAATGAGAAGTCTCTGCGTGAGCTCTTGAAAAAGGAGATGTTTGGTGGAGAGAAAAGGGTATGGACGTCCACCTTAGCATAAATTATTAGAGGAAAATTAGATGGAGAGTTACCATAAAATGGGAGTTGAAGGAGTAGTGAAATGCCAGACATAAGGGTAGATCTCAATGTCTACTCCATAATTTCATCAATATCATCCTTTAGAGATGATTACATTTCTTCACTACATTGTTTCCTTGAAATAACAATATTTTTTATTATTGACTCCCATAGTTGAAATATATTTGATATAGTTGATTTGTTCTTATGTGAGAATTGGGGGAAATTAAACTTTCACATTTCTTGAGGTTTTTATCAAACCATTTGTGTGCCAAGACATTTTTATCTTCTTTAAGAAATTTTGTGAGACATTTCAATGGATTTGTGCATATCTTTTACCTTGAATTATGTATTTGGGTAGCTTTTATTTCTTGAAGGGATGGATCATGTAATGTATACATTCCATAATGTAAAATAAGAGTATTAGGGACCCTCCTCATGTATAAGTATGGATGGATATGAAATTAAAATGTAGAAAGTTGCATTAGTATTTCATAATGATCAACTAAGCTTGCTTAATTTGAATTTAAGGCCAGTTTAAGGGACATTATAATATGAGTTGTAAATGCACATTGAGAGCAACTATAGTTTGATGGGAGCTCGAATAATTTATTCTAAGTATGGCAGACTGTGGGTGATCCCAAAATACTAGTTATAATTTTTGGGCAAGTTGGACATTGAACTAAATTTTTTTAAATAAATCTTCACTTTCGGGCACCTATAGCGGCTAAACCGTGAGGAATTTGAAAATGATGCAAACTAGTGATCTATGAAATTTTTTCTATAGATTCTAATTTTATTTTTTTGAAAATTTTGGAATCAGATTGCATTTCTTTTTCCATCTCCTTTGAAAACTAGTTTTTAACAGTAAACACCATTTTTAAAGAGTGGTGTTACTGGCTAACACATAACCTTTTTTTTTATGAAGGATAAAATTATAATTTTTTTGAATTTAGATTTGTAACTACAATATCTAGTGCATGAAATTGGTTACATAGCATTTCATTGAATTTTTTTTTCTTAATTAAGTTTCAAAGTCAAACCAGTTATAATTTAGACATGATTTACTAACTACAACATAGCTTTTTTTGTATGTATCATAATTCAAATTTATTTTTTTGGATCAAGGAAATCAATATCTAGTGCATAGATATTTTTCAGATTTTTTTGGTAATTTGCTATTTTTCCACATGTGAAGAATAAAGAACTTGATTTTTCGGTGAAAAGCCTACATTCACAAGAAATAAAAAAATATAATAGTCAAATTAAATTTAATTGAAATTACACTTTTGGAAAACTTATAATAAGGACTACATACTTTAAAAAATGATTTTAAATGAATTCATTTGATCCCCAAAAGGTAAATCAAAAGTGGTTTTTTATCAGCATTTTGATAGGTGTAAAGGAGACTCTATTATAGGTATGGTTTAAAACTAACGGGGTTCTATCCAAGGGGGTTTGATCTATGGTGGTTTGATTAAACTCTCTTCAGTTGGAATCCTTTAAATGAAACTTTTCAAGGCTTAAATCATTATATTTTCTCAAAATATGTGATTTCAGCAAAAATCAAAATATCCCAGAAATTGTAAACCAACATTGTGGGATCACCCAAGTATTTGGCATCCTACCCAAGAAAATAAAATAAAAATAAAACAAAACTTGTGATTTGATATCCTTTTGAGAGTTGTATTGACATACTACTCTGATACCTATGTGACAACAACCGCTGCTAAAGGAAGAATTTATGCACAATTTTTTTGTAATCATTATAAGAAGGAATACATTTTAAATATTACTAATAAATCATTTTATTTTTTTTCAATTCAAAACTAATGCCAAACTCAAATCTAGGACCTAGGTGTTGGGATTTTTGCCTCAAATTAATGGCTTGATATACTCCTTGAAGTCTTGTTTCTATCTCTTATTGGCCTGACTTCCTCATGTCAACAGGACCTTGTTCTTAGTCCCCTCGATGCTCCAATGAACTCCATGGTTTGGTGCTAATAGTTTCCTCTGGCATTTTTTTCTATCAATTGGAGTTAGTCATGTCGGCGAAAGTATCCAAGAAGTCTCTATGATAGCCCAATGTCTTGCCTTGGTCACTCGTCGGTAAGACTTTATGTCATTGTTGGGACTTTGTCTTGAGTCCCCCCAATAGCCCAATTGAGCAGTGATTTGCATGGCGGTAAAGAATTTTCAGTGGGAGATAACATTGTTGGTGGGATTCTATGATTTGTCACATCAACAACCTCATACATTGCATTAGATCCTCATCGGTGGGAAGTTGTGTCTTCGACGAGACACTGAAGCTTGTCCCACCGATGGAACGATGGAGTGGTGAATGTATTGAAGACTCTTTTCACTGGGACAATGCTTCATCAACAAAACTCTGAAGATGGTCCCCTTGATGGATCAATGAATCTTATCGGTAGGACTCAGGGACTTCAGCGACACTCTTAATCTTGTCTCATCGATGATTCAATAGACATGAAGATGCAATGTGAATGTTGGCGGGACTTCTTTATATTGGTGGGAGACGACCTAGTGTCCCCCTGATATAGCGATGTTTGACTCAGACTTATGGGAGGTGACTATGGTGGGACCTGAAGTGAACATCGGAGTGACTATCTTGTATCGATGGGAGGTGATATGATGTCCCACAGATATGGCAATATATTGGTCACTTTACATCGTTGTTGTGAAGCGAATGGAGCGATTGACTCTTCAATATTTTGTTAACTGTATGGAATGCTCATTGGAATCTGAATCGAACCATTTCCTATTGGAATGTTGGAATAGGGTTAGGGTTAAGAACGAATGATATAAAAACCCTAGAACATTTTTTATTGGGAGTGAGAAGAAAAGAGAACACGGTTATGCTGTCAGATTCTCTTCAAAATGGAATAAGATGAAAAATATTATAAAGGATATGAGCTTAAGATTGTAATGTAACTCTATTTTTTTGCTAATTAATACAATGGCTCGATCGTTTTGGAGTGTGGAGCTTTTTACCCGAAAGGGTTTTCCCCACGTAAAATTTGTGTGTTCCTATTGTCTATTTAGTCTTTCATGTTTGTTGATTATGGTTGTTGAATTTTTTTAATGGTGTTGTTTGGAACTGGTTTAATTAGCATTAACTTTTCTCTAAGGTTCAATGTGGGAAATGAACTAGGTTTGATTCTTCTTTGTGGCATAGTAGTTTGTGTCTTTGAGGCAATTTGATGAAATAAAGCTATCAAAGGCACTATTGATCTCAGATGTTCATTCTAGGATGACCAAAATTTCTTTGCAAGTGGTATTAGATCCTTCTTCTAGGATGTGTTTCTTCCTAGTGTGTTACTAGTTTTGGGTATTCCTTCTATGAAGATTTCTTAGTGTGGCAGGCTTGAGGAAATCTGAAGGAATCAACTGATGAATTAATCCTTTAGTGAGTGGAAGGTCTTGCTCTTTTGTTTGAGTTCCAAGAGACAACACACAACATGAAAGAGAGAGAAACTTGAATTGGTCATATTAAAATGATGTGACTTGAAGCTCATGAGTTGGTAGCGGTATAATCCTAATGGGTGCTGGCAAGAAGTTGAGTCCATTTTCTGGCCATTTAGTGGAAGTGTTTTCCCTGATTTTCAAAATTCAACACATTTGACCTTAAAATTTGAAGCACTTAGAGATGGAATTTTGAAAAAAATCACTAATCATAAAATGTAGTACTCGAAGTCTAGTTTCCAAATATGTAATTTATTTCAATGCCCAGATGATACAAATTGACTTTCAATAGGTGTTTCTAAAAACCACTGTTTAAAAGTCATTTTTTTACCATACCATGCATGTGTACGTCATCCATATTTTGACCTAAATAATCATATTTTTCTAAATCCTTTTGGGAAAATATTTGTAACTCACTAAAGCACGCTTTCCATATTTTTTTGTAAATTTTTTATTGGCCATATTTGGTGTTTTACAAAATCATTGTGTACATCACGCATAAGATGACCTAAACTTATGATTTTTTGAATTTTTTTAAAAATTGAAAAGAGTTGTCTGAAGTACGCTTTCGTGCGATCTATTCGTAAAAGTGTTATGTTGATAAAAAGTTATTAAAATGCTAGGAAACACTAATAATTCAAGTTTATGGACCTGTTTAATCAAAAATTAAATGAAAAATAAAAAATTAATCTAATTGTAAAAAAATTACATATTTGGAATCTACACTATCTAAATCTATAATGGGTTTTAGTTTTGTCGAAAAACTCTACAAACAAAGCCTTCAGACATATGCCCAAAGTTAGTATTTTTTGTGACATTGCTAGGACCTTCAACTTGCAAGTCAAACAAGGTCTAGGGCTTAGGTTCAGATCTCCAAACCATTTCGCGAAACTGTCAACAAAGCAAAAACCCGGCTTACATTTGAAATTTTTAAAAACGAGATCTCGTTTGCTAAACGGGATTTCATTTTTTAAATAAATGGGATCTAGTTTAGTAAACGGGTATGTGTAGGATCATCATGGAAAAAACAAGCCCTTAAGTGGCGATGAAAATTTAGAAAATCAGAGTTAGGAAACTTGATGTAAAAATTTGAATAAGTTATCTATATTATTTAAAAAATATGTAAGAATAGAATATGTAGCAAATTGAATGTAGTTTATAAACTACTAGGTTTATTTTTGAAAAAAAAATCTATTTGGTGAAAATTTGAAATTTCAATGCAATAGTACTTAAATTTCAAGGAAAAAGTAAGAAGTAGGTGTTTATCTGACCACCCTAACCACAATAAAATGATAATATTTTTTTATAATATTTTAGATATAAGTAGAGGACTCATGTCTCGATGTGATGCATATTTTTTTGTAATTTTTTTCTAAGTAAATAATTAATTGTGATTTTTTTATTAAATTTTTTTTTAAATATAAAAAAATGTATGTTTGACCACCAGCTTGGTCAAAACTTCATGAAATTTAATTTTTTAAATCCTATAGTATGTGAAGCATAGAATGTGATGCATGTTTCAGACTCAAAAAATGTGATATTGTTTGAAAGCTATAGATGTTTTTCAATCAGCCTATCAATCAAAACTTTAGTCATAATTCAAATAGAAAATGAATAATAATTATTATTAAATTCAAAGTAAAGAATAATTTATATTGGTGGAAAGCTAAGAATCTCCTTTAAAAATCCTTTCTGTTTCATCAATTTTGGGTAAAACAAATCGTCAGCCACATGGGTCATTATATCACTTACATATCACCACTTTTTGGCCCATCATGATCCTGCACATACCCAAATGGGATCATATTTATAAACCATCCATTGGAAATTAAATAGCGGACCCGTAAATAAAACGGATTTTGTTTAATAAATGAGATCCTGATTTATTTAACTCAGGATCTTATTTACTAAACAAGATCTTGAGTTGTTTCCTACTGTTGTTTTCTATTTTACTGTCAAAAAGGGGTATGTCAAGTTTGAGAATCATTTTATACGGCTGACTGCAACATATTCCCTATTTTCTACCACCTTTTGTCTTGCTGAAGCTCTTTAAGCTGGCTTTTTTTTCAATTTTGAAAGGACGCATCATTGGGATGCTGTGAGAAAAGAATTTTTTTGAATTGCTACTTGTTTGAAGGAGGAAATATGTTTTGTTGAACTACTATTTACTTTCAAAGGAGTATTTTTTTTTTTGAATTCCTATTTGCTTTCAAAGAAGGATGAAATTTTTTATTTAATTGAGCTACTTGCTTGAAGGAGGAAGATAAATTGTGTGCATTTGTTATTTGTTTTCAAAGGAGGAATATAGGAATTTTATTTATTTTCTATTTGTTTGGAGGAAGAGAAATTTTGTTGAATTCCTATAAATGTTTTCAAAAGAGGATGAGAAATTTTTTTTGATTGAGCTACTTTTTTGGAGGAAGATAAATTTTGAGCAATTGCTACTTGTTTGAAGGAGGAAGATGAATTTTGTGAATAATTGCTACTTGTTTTAAGGAGGAAAAAGTTTAAGGGAGACTCAAGTTTTTTACATTCATTTGTGTATACTTCAAAAAAATTCAATCATGGGATCACAATGTCATAATAAGAGGAAAGATAGGAAGGTATTGACCCCTAAAGAAATTCAAGCAAAGAGAGAGAAGGAGAAAGAAGAATGAGAATTCGACCAATGAATGATGGTGAAGCATCCAATTCCACAACTATTGAAGATAAAAACATTGAGGATACCATGGATGCAGATGATGCAAACTTGCAAGAAGTAAATGTGGAAACTAATAAGAATATATAAAATACTCTTGGTATGTCTTCAAATATCCCTTCCAATGCTATGGAGAATCTTTCAATAGGCACAAGTCCAAGTATGTCTTCAAATCCACCTTTGAGCCTCAGGGAAATGGTGTTTATTAGATATTTACAAGAGGCTAGATATTACAATGTTGGTATTGATAATATTCGTAGAGTTAAAGATTTAAGTCAAATTGTTGTTGAAAATGAAAATGAAAATGAAAATGAAAACCGTTTTGTTGTTGAAAATGAAAATGAAAATACTCTTAATGAAAATGAAAATTAAAACCATTTTGTTGTTGAAAATGAAAAAGTAAATGAAAATGGAAATCTTTTAATTGAAATTGAAAATGAAAATAGTTTTGAATATATTTTAAAAAAAATTGAAAGTGATGTTTTGGATAATCTTCTTGGTAAAATATCTGAGAGACAAATAAGAACACATGCTAATAGATTATACAATCAATTTTTTATCATAAAAAAATTTCAGTTCAATGTCAACTAATGATGCAATTAATGAGAATGCGAAAAATGAGAAAAATAATGAAAACTTTAGGATTTTTTGTTAAACAAAGAAGAAAAGATCAATTAGTAAAACATGCTATGTCTAGTATTGCTAGTGCCATTCAGTCTATTGGAAAAAATAGTAGGTGTAAAGATAAGAATGCAACAAGAAGAGCTATAACAACTGATATAGTTAATAAATCAACTTTGAATAAAAAATGGTAAGCAATATTAGTGAAGTTTTAAAAATACATCCTAAAACATTGCTAAGAGCTGCAAAAAGAAGAGAAAGCATAGGAAATGATCCTATCAACCAATGTTGTTTCAGTGGTCGACTCCCGAGGTCTAATATGAAATTGAATGTTGAAATTAAATCTTTGATTGAAAAATATTGGCATGATAATACTAGGGTATCATCTAATGCTAGAGATGTCTTAAAATTAACGGTGGGGTCCAAAGTTCATGATTCTCGTCCAAAACACCTATTAGATACAATAGAGACTGAATTTTATAAAAAAAATTGTGGTGATTTAGTGTTACCTGGTAATATTAAAATAAGCCAAAGGTCTTTTGAAAAATGTAAAATATGGTATGTAAAAATTAATAAAGAATGAATATCTTGTTTTTGTAAAACACATGTTCAATTCCATTATATTTATGATGTTTTTAGATATATATGTTGTACTTTGCATACTAACATGATTATACAGGAATGTGGTATCGATGTGCCACCTAAAACAGTAAGGGAGTTTATATCAAATTTATTTTATAAAAGATCTAGTAATGAAAAATTATTTTATTCGAGCTCTTGTATTTCTGAACAATGCACTAGTTGTGGAAATCTTTCATTCTTTAGAGTTTGCATGTATGAGAGTGTTGATAATGATTTTGGAAAAAAAGTAGTTGATTTTAAAATATTGAAGAATGTTAATTATTCTCTAAAAGATGGAAAAATTGGAAAGCATTGTGATTTAGTTACATAAAAAGTTAGTGTACATGCATTCATATTGAAATTTAAGAATAAGATTGTACCAAAGTATGGCATGCATTCTCAACATTCTCAATGGCTTGATGGCCAATTTCACACATGTAGAAACACATTTCCAATTGGTAGTTTACTTTTAGTGGTTGATTTTGCCAAAAATTATACTCTAGCTCCACAAGGGGAAAATCAATCACAGTATTATAATCTAGTGCAAGTAGCTATGTTTGTCCATATTGTTTATAGACATGTATATGATAGCATTGAGGATGATAGAAATTTTTTGAGGGAGTATCATTTTTATTTAAGTGACAACCGGTTACACTCGTCAGCGTTTTTTCAATACTGTTTCAATATATTTTATAGAAATTTAAGAGAAAGAGGAATCCAGATGACAAAATGCCTCATATGGTCAAATAATTGCACGGGTTAGTTCAAGAAAGCTCAAATGTTCTATTGGTTAAGTAGGGTTCACAAGGAACTTAATTCCAACATAAATGGATTTTTTTTTAAGCTGGGCATGGTCAAGGAGAACATGATGGAGTTGGTGTGTGTGTGTCAAAAGGATTCTTACTAGAGAACAATTAAAATTCGAAGATGTGGTAAAATTTAAAGATGCACATGAGATTATGGATTGGTGCAATACAAGATTATTTGCACTTGGTTTGAGTGATTACTCTACAATTCGTCGATTCTTTTGGTTAGTTGAAGAAGAGAAAATTTTACCTAGAGTTGACTATGAGACAATCAGTGGATCTACTAAATGTCATTCATTTAGGAGTTCAACAACAAGCACATGGACTATCTAGACAAGGGAGCTTGCATGTGTTTTTCCAGTTTTATATCTCAAGAGATTGGGAAGAATGTGAAAATACTAAATGGATTGAAGAGTGGGAGCAAAGATCGTTGACACCTGCACAAGCACATAATTAATATGAAATAACTATTGAAGAAAATGACCAAGCTTTTGCATCTGAAGACTATGACCTTGTTTCAGACCTTGTAGAAGAAGGTAATTTAATTCAATTTATTTCACTTTATTAAGCTATTTTGTAGTACTAAATTATTTATATGGATATGTGCAAGTTAAATTAAATCAAATTTTGTTTGCAGGGCATGTGTATGATGCTGTTGCACCTCAAGGGAATGAAGAGGAAACATAATATTGGTTGGCTCATTTTGTGGAGACTAAACATAAGTTATTAGAACCTTGAGAAGATGATGATGTTTATCATTATCCAACAGGTACGATGATCCCCTTAAGACATCCCCTTAAGAAAAATTTGATAACAAGTATTTGATGGTGCCTTAAGAAAATTCTTAGAACAAGTCTTTGATCCCCTTAATAAAATTTTCAGAGCTTATTTGATGATGGTTTTCATGTTTTCAAATAGGATCGATGGTGGTTGTTGGAACTTGGCTACAAAAATATCTGATAAGGAAGAATGGTCTACCTGCATTCGAAGATTATGAAACACATAAAAGGATTATACCCTATTCACATTTGGTGGTGGCAAAAAATATAAAACTATATCGGTATCATGGAAGACCAAATAAAGTGCTATGGACATTTTCTATGGAAGAGCATGAGACAATCATAGATGTGTTCCAAAAAAGAGAGGATGCAGATGGTACAATAGAATAAGTAAATACAGGTAAATATATTTTTAGTTTTATATTGTCCTTTTAAATAGATAAAATACATGTTTTTATTGCTCAAGTGTGTTATTAGTTGAAATTGATTTACATTTTCCTTTTATAGATCCTTAAGCCATAATAAAAAAAAGGAGAGTCCATGCATATTCAACCTAAAAAACATGGAATACTTGGTAAAAAAATGCATGTATGTTTTGATGATTTCATTGGAATAGTTTTATATAAATTAAAATATGTATGTTTTGATTATTTCATTGATATTGCTTGTGCCTTTTTTATATCAGGTGGCGTGAAGACATACTACATTCCAAGCATGAGTTTGAGATGTCATATTAGGACCCCTTAAGACAACCTATAAATTAGTGTTGGATCATATTATTTGTTTTGACAGCTTATAAATTAGTGTCGGATGCTATTATTTGTTTTGAAAGCTTATAAATTAGTGTGTGATGAGTTATTATTTTTTTGATAGCTTATAAATTAGTGTTTTTGTGGAACATGAGGTCAAAATGACTTTTAAGTTCTTAAGTTTTCTCTAACACTTTGAATGATTTGTAAATATGGGACTTCATGATTTAATTTCAAAACTTTAGCCTATTTTTGGATAATTAAGTTCTTTAATTTAATGTTGTACAAGAACTAGGAAATATGGTGTATACGTAAAGAACAATTTTTTTGGCAAAACTCGTTGCATTTTCATTGGTATTTGTGTTTATTTTATCGAAACCGTAAACCATAGGACCTAAATCCTAGGAGATGAGCTCTAAACCATAGGACCTAAAGCCTAGGAGATGATCCCTAAAAAACCCTACAAAACCTAAACCATAAACCATAGGACTTAAAGCATAGGAGATGATCCTTAAACCATTAACCCATATAGATTTGTTATTCTAAGCATCTCATGAACCCTAAAAACCATAAACCATAAACCATAGGACCTAAAGCATACGAGATAAGTTCCCTAAACCATTAACCCATATATATTTGTTATTCTAAGAATCTCATGAACCCTACAAACCCTAAACCATAATCCATGGGACCTAAAGCCTACGAGATCAACCTTAAAAGGTTTTTTATTATTAGCATGTTTTTTTATACTTTATAATGATGTTGCTCAATTTATCTCATTTTATTTTGGAATATGCTTTCAATAATTTATCCTTTTCTTGGACACTTTGAAAACCTAGGAATGTAACAAATTAAATTATAAAGTGCCACAAAATTTACTTGATAAGGGTATCTAAATTGATCTATTTGGGGAGGTTGTTAATACAAATGTATTGAACTTATGAATTGTCATAACAAATTTCCATTTAGATAAATTTGTATTATGGAAGATTTTTAAACATATTTTTAGGTGTTTCATTTCATCATTTAATTGTTAGGATAAATATAGAGCACTATTCATCATAGAAAGAAGGGATAAATAATTAGTACCAAGTGAGAAATATCTTCTATCCTATCACTATGGGCTTATTATTGAACTAGATGTCCATGAACATAAACATGCTTGATTAAAATCCAATGAAATGCTTGATGGACTAATATGTCTTTTAATTTTTAAGGAAATTATACATCATGTAGACCACATTGATTGTCCTATATTATACTCTTCTTTGATCCCCTTAACACGTTGTATTAGGACCCCTTAAGAAATCCCCTCAATACAACCTATAAATTATGTTTAGTTTATAGAATTTATTAATGATTTTGTTCTCTAATCTTGTATGTTATTGTTTATTTCTTAAAATTTCATCCTTTGTGGTATATAAACAAATTGATTTTGTTTGTAGATTATTATTTTTTTCTTATTTTATTAGATGTAACTTGTGTATTACGACCCCTTAAGACATCCTATTAGGACCCCTTAAGACATCCTATCAGGGCTCCTTAAGATATCCCATTAGAATGTGAATTGAATAAGTTCATTGACTAATTATCACCAATTATTGAATGTACATATCATGTATATCATTTACATGGATCACTAAATTTGTGAAGTACAAATATTAAAATAATTTAATTAATTTCAACTTTAATTTTATATTTATATTTAATTTCACATTAACGTCCTATGTACTCATGTCTTGACTATGAACATAAATGCATAAATGTACATGTGTAAATTAAAATTGAACAATAATAAAGTCCATCATTTACAATATATTAAGTGCATGAAACCAATATATTAAGTGCATGAAATACATTCCATCAGAGTACAACCCATGAAATAAATTCCAACAAAGTACTCGACCATGAAATAAAGTCCAACATGGTACATGAGAAACCAAATATGTAGCCCATGAAATAATAAAAAATAACCCATAAAATCATGTTTAGGTCATGTATCTTCTCTATAATCAAGAGACCTCTTCACACCATGTAGACTACGCGAATGACTTGAAACACTCCGTACAAGAGCAAGATGAAATCAGATGTAAGATGATGGAAAATGATTTAATGATAATTTAATTTATAATTCATCATAAAATTAAATTACCATCAGATTTGGGTCTAGATGCATTGGTGCACCTAAACCAACCTCTAAATTCTTTGAATCAATCTACATAAAAAAGACAAAGAAATTTGAAATTAGATGTAAGTCTATAATTAAAAAATGATTTAATTCATGTTAATTTATAATTTATCATATTTTAATTGTACTGTATTCAGAGATTGTGCATCCTCTACTCCAAGACCTGTTTGCACATGCTCAACTACAAGGTTTGTCTCATGCTATAAAAGAAAAAGAATTTAAAACATGTATTAGGTCGTATTATATATAGATATATATATATTCAAATTTAAATTTAAAATTAAAGTTATTCAAAATATATAGTTTATAATTGACTTTAAATTTTTTTTAAAAATTAAATTACCATGATATTTGGAGCCTGCTCTACATGTCCTCCTAGAGGTGTAACTAGGACTAAGATATGGTAGAAATTCGTAGTATCAAATTCCTACAAGATCAAATTTAAAGCATGCATACTTGAATTAGGTTAAAATATATACATATTCAAGTTTGCACATTTTGTGTCGAGAATTTTTTAAACAACTTGAAATTCAGAGTCCTCATGAGTAGCCACAACATCTAATGTTTTCACGATACCCATTCTTATTGTCGTATCAACCTAGACATACATGTAGACATTTAACACTTATAATATTTACAAGTGTACATGCACATTTGATATATATTGAATTCAAAACTCATAATTGTAACTATACTAATGTAAGTTAAACAATTTACAATATAAATGTACTTGCCCCTGATCTGCTACCCTCGATAGTGGAGGAGTGGTCAACAGACCCTCGGGTGGAATTGACATGGAAGTTGATTGACTCCACTAAACCAACTTAAATATTTAAAACATATGTTCATGATTCAACTATACAATTTAAAACTCAAATTAAAAATTATTTTATATATAAATTTAAAAATTGAAATCAAAATGCCCCATAAGGGTTGTCAAATAAGAATGGTGTTGATGTATGTACTCGAAGAGCGGATGATAGTCCCATTGTTAGTGGCATCTTTACATCAAAAATTTTGATTGTTAAAATGTATTGCAAACTTTTCTTTGGTAAACATTCATTAAAATTCTTATAAATTCAACATGTAGATGCATATTTATATCTATGTCGTAGTGTCCTCAAGGTGATGGTCTACTGTAATAAATTATACAAGTGAACTAAGGCAGCCAAATGAAATACCAAAATCTCCACGTCCACCCAAACTAGGTGTGGCCTGATAGGGACCATAGCATAATTGATGACAACTAGTACATACATGTGGTCTCAACACTCCTGGAGTGGTACTCAGACCAACTCCATTAAACACTCCTCCATCACCATCGTCTCTATGATCCCTACCCACTTTCGTAGAAGCATGTTGATCAAGATCTCCTATGAGCATACTAAGGGATCCTGATGTCGATACCACCGCATGTTGATGCACAGGTGCAGGAATGGCAGGACCAACAGAAGCAAAAAGGGGTTGCACATGCATGGGGTGTTGGGGATCAACTCTTTCCCCTAACCTCTATTGTGGCATGCTTCCACCAACACCTTGAAATGATTTAAAATCAAAATAATTCGGCTTTTGCCCCATAACAAACTCTACATATATTTTCCTCAAAAAATACAATGGGATCTCTAAATTAGAGTGTGGTGGATTGTCAAATACCATACACCATTGATCCCAAAAATGTGCACTTATTTTTGGATGTATACATCACCTCATGGATATTCTAGATTTATTGGGAGGAATGGGCTACCGAGTAACAAGGTTGATAAAGTAAGGGGCTAGATGAGCTTTTGTTAATTTAAGGTCTAAAATTTTTTTATAGGAGAGATCATTTGCATAAAATTGTCTCATTTGTTCTCTTTCTCATTGATTCCTATCTAGATTAGAATCAATAGACCTAATGGCATCCACAATGTTTTGCATCACAGATGCAAAATTTCTCACATGCAATAGAATCAATGCTTGATTCATGATCTAGCTAGATGGTCATAAAATATATACTATTATAAATTCATCATTATAAGTTCATAAATTCTGCCAAATTCATAAATTCATGTCACTAAAAATATCCATCCAACCAAAATCATAAATTCACATCACTAAAAATATCCATCCTAGAACCAAATTCATAAATTCATCACATAAAATATCCATCCTAGAACCAAATTCATAAATTCATCACATAAAATATCCATCAAATCAAATTCATAAATTCATATAACTATAATTTATATCATTTTCTTAATTTATAAACTGTTGCGGCTCTCTACTGCATCTCTTTATTTGTTTGTGTTTTCCTTTTGAGAATCAGAAGTTCTCCTCTCCTCTAGCCATTGTCGATGCTCATCTAAGATCCCATCCATAGACCTAACAACATCAACAATAGTTTTCATCCTAGATGCAAACATCCTCAAAGGTGGTGAAATACATTCTTCATTTTGAATAATGTTGATTTGATCTTGGATGGTTCTAACATTGGCATTGATTCGTGCTTGCAAGCGAGCACCATCGATTTTGGGTGGTGGAAGTGGGGGATTATGAGGTGGAGTGGGTGGAGGTGGAGGTGAATGTGGTGGAGATGGATGGCATGGAGGTGGATTACGAATATTATTGAATTGATCCATGTGATCTCTAAGATAGAAGTGAACCTGCATTAGATTTGTCATTTCAAAATGTAAGATACATGTTTAGGAAATACCCTTAAACCATTAAATACAAATGATAAAATGTGTAAGTCTCATTTATGTCCAAGGCATGTTACTTGAGTGAAAAAATAATTAACTATTAATATAGGATAATTTCTAAATGCTTTAGGGTTTACGGTTTAGAGTTTAGGATTTAGGTTTTAGTGTAATAGGATGGCTTAAGGGGATCTATGTAGTAAGGTACTAATACAAAATGACATGGCTTAAGTGAATAAAATTTGGTGAATATGCCCAAGACAACCAAATTCCATTAAGGTCTGAGGCAACTTCACCAAATTTTATTCACTTAAACCATTTCATTTTGTCATAGGACCTTACTAGAAATAGATCCCCTTAAGCCATCCTATCACCCTAAATGATAAATTGATCAACCTAGATCATGAAATCTCATTCATATTATAATCTTGCATGATCTTATATTATTGTTAAATTTGGTTTCCTTGGGAAACTTCACCAAATTTTAAGAACTTATTTGACCCCTCTTAAGAAATGTCATATTAGGACCCCTTAAGACATCTTAAAGTATGCCTTAAGGGGATATATGTAGTAAGGTCCTAGTACAAAATGATATGGCTTAAGTGAATAAAGTTTGGTGAATATTCCCAAGGCAACCAAATTTCATTAAGGTCCTAGGCAACTTCACCAAATTTTATTCACTTGAGCCATGTCATTTTGTCCTAGGACCTTACTAGACACAGATCCCCTAAAGCCATCCTATCACCCTAAACTATAAATTGATCAACCTAGATCATGATTTATCTCATTCATATTATAATCTTGCACGATCTTATTAAATTGTTAAATTTGGTTTCCTTGGGAAACTTCACCAAATTTTTAGAACTTATTTGATCCCCTTAAGAAATGTCATATTAGGACCCCTTAAGACATCAGTTTAAAATTTAGAGTGATAGGATGGCTTAAGGGGATCTATGTCTAGTGAGGTCCTAGGACAAAATGACATGGATCAAGTGAATAAAATTTGGTGAAGTTGCCCAAGGCAACCAAATTTCATTAAGGGCCTAGGAAAAAATGATGTCTTTGGGGTTTAGAGTTTAGGATTTATGGTAATAGGATGGCTTAAGGGGATCTATGTAGTAAGGTCATAGGACAAAAGGGCATGGATTAAGGGAATGAAATTTGGTGGAGTTGCCTAAGGCAACCAAATTTCATTTTAAGGTCCCAGGATAAAATGAATTCTTAATGTTTAGGGTTTAGGGAACTTAGGGTGAATTTTGTGTGGCCCTTGGAATAATGGACTTGCAAGTTAGTGAACAAAATTTTCTTGTGGAACAATTGATTGAGATGGCTCTTGTTTCAACTAACCAATCTAGATAAGGAAATCTCATTCATATTATAATCTTGCATGATCTTATTAAATTGTTAAATTTGGTTGCTTTGGGAAACTTCACCAAATATTTAGAACTTATTTGATCCCCTTAAGAAATGTCATATTAGGAACTCTTAAGACATCAATTTATGGTTTAGGGTGATAGGATGACTTAGGAGATCTATATCTATTGATTTCCTAGGACAAAATGACATGGATTAAGTGAATAAAATTTGGTGAGTTTAGAGTTTAGAGTTTAGGGATTATGTCTATTGATTTCCTAGGCCCTTAATGAAATTTGGTTTGTTTAGAGTTTAGAGTTTAGGGATTATGTCTATTGATTTCCTAGGCCCTTATAGAGTTTAGATTTTAGGGTTTAGGGTAATAAGATGGGTTAAGGGGATCTATGTAGTAAGGTCCTAGGATAAAATGACATGGTTTAAGGGAATAAAATTTAGTGGAGTTTCCTAAGGCAACTAAATTTATTTTTAAGGTCCTAAGATAAAATGAATGCTTTAGTGTTTAGTGTTTAGATTTTATAATTCAAGGTTTAAGGTTTAGGGAACTTAGGGTGAATTTTTGGTGGCCCTTGTAATAATGAACTTGCAAGTTAGTGAACAACATTTTCTTGTGGAACAATTGATTGAGATAGCTCTTTTTTCAACTGACCAACCTAGATCATGAAATCTCATTTGTATTATAATCTTGCAAGATCTTATTAAATTGTTAAATTTGGTTACCTTGGGAAACTTCACCAAATTTTCAAAACTTATTTGATCCCCTTAAGAAATTTCATGGTAGGAACCCTTAAGACATCGGTTTAGGGTGATAGGATGACTTAAGGAGATTTATGTCTACTAAGGTCCTAGGACAAAATGACATGGCTTAAGTGAATAAAATTTGGTGAAGTTGACTAAGGCAACCAAATTTCATTAAAGGCCTAGGAAAAAATGATGGCTTTAGGGTTTAGAGTTTAGAGTTTAGAGTTTAGAGTTTAGGGTTTAGGGTAATAGGATGGCTTAAGGGGATCTATGTAGTAAGGTCCTATGGAAAAATGGCATGGCTTAAGGGAATAAAATTTGGTGGAGTTGCCTAAGGCAACCAAATTTCATTTTAATGTCCTAGGATAAAATGAATGCTTTAGTGTTTAGGGTTTAGATTTTAGAGTTCAGGGTTTAGGGTATAGGGAACTTAGGGTGAAGTTTGGGTGACCCTTGGAATAATGGACTTGCAAGTTAGTGAACAACATTTTCTTGTAGAACAATTGATTTAGATAGCTCTTGTTTTGATTGACCAACCTAGATCATGAAATCTAATTCGTATAATAATCTTGCACGATCTTATTGAATTGTTAAATTTGGTTACCTTGGGCAAGTTCACCAAATTTTCAAAACTTATTTGATCCCATTAAGAAATGTCATATTAGGAACCCTTAAGAAATTTGTTTATGGTTTAGGGTGATAGAATGACTTAAGGAGATCTATGTCTACTGAAGTCCTAAGACAAAATGACATGGCTTAAGTGAATAAAATTTGTTGAAGTTTCCCAAGGCAACTAAATTTCATTAAGGGCATAGGAAAAGCTGATGGATTTAGGGTTTAGGGTAATAAGATGGCTTAAGGGGATCTATGTAGTAAGGTCCTAAGACAAAATGACATGGCTTAAGAGAATACAATTTGGTGGAGTTGCCTAAGACAACCAAATTTCATTTTAAGGTCCTAGGATAAAATGAATGCTTTATGGTTTAGGGTTTAGAGTTTAGAGTTCAGGGTTTAGGGTTTAGGGAACTTAGGGTGAAGTTTAGGTGGCCATTGGAATAATGGACTTGCAAGTTAGTGAACAAAATTTTCTTGTGGAACAGTTGATATAGATAGTTCCTATTTCGACTGACCAACCTAGATCATGAAATCTCATCTATATTATAATCTTGCATGATCTTATTAAATTGTTAAATTTGGTTGCCTTATGAAACTTCACCAAATTTTCAAAACTTATTTGATGCCCCTAATAAATTTCATATTAGTAACCCTTAAGACATTGATTTACAATGATAGGATGACTTAAGGAGATCTATGTCTACTGAGGTTCGAGGACAAAATGACATGGCTTGAGTGAATAAAATTTGGTGAAGTTGCCCAAGGCAACCAAATTTCATTAAGGGCCTAGGAAAAATTGATGGCTTTAGGGTTTAGAGTTTAGGGTAATAGGATGGCTTAAGGGGATCTATGTAGTAAGGTCTTAGGACAAAATGACATGGCTTAAGGGAATAAAATTTTCTGTAGTTGCCTAAGGCAACCAAATTTCATTTTAAGGTCCTAGGATAAAATGAATGCTTTAGGGTTTAGGGTTTAGGGACCTTAGGGTGAAGTTTGGGTGGCCCTTGGAATAATGGAATTGCAATTTAGTGAACAACATTTTCTTGTGGAACAGTTGATTGAGATAGCTCTTGTTTCAACTGATCAACCTAGATCATTAAATCTCATTCATATTATAATCTTGCACAATCTTATTAAATTGTTGAATTTGGTTGCCTTCGAAAACTTCACCAAATTTTCAGATCTTATTTGATCCCCTTAAGAAATGTCATATTACCTAACCCCTTAAGACATTGATTTGCGGTTTAGGGTAATAGACTGACTACTTTATGAATAGATTGACTATTTTCGTAATAGAAATACATAATTATGAATTATTAAGATTGAGTTTGATGTATATTTTAACTTGATATTTTTTAAAATACGATCTCATTTAGGTTTAGGACCATGAGCCTAAATTCAAACGGGGTCCCATTTTTAAAAATCAAGATCTTGTTTGTAAGAGGGTCCCAAACTAATCGACGTGAAATAGGATCTTGTTTTGAAATAGTATTTATTTAAAACAAAAAAAAAATTCAATTCATTCTGCATGGGATCTCGAATTTGCCTAGTGGACAACAAGGATAGTGTAGCGACTTCCAGGTATGCCTCCACCCCAAATTTTGTTTTTTTTTTCATGTTTATTTTTAAAAAATTGGGATCTCGTTTTTACAATGCCGATTTTGTTTTTTTGGCTAAGGAAAATACTTCCACGTTTCATGGACTCAACTTCTTGCACTTACCCTAATGCATGGGGTGGAATATTATTTTCTCTATGGTTATGTTGCAACAAAGCTTTCATATTGGGTGTTTGTGTAAGGGGCTCCTTGTTGATATGAATAAGTTTGGGTTGTTTATCAACTATGGAGAAATGTGCTTATGCTGGTTTTTTTGTCCTAGTATTGGAAGGTGTGGTTTTAATGGTACCCCGATTGTATGAAGGCTATCAAGCTGATCATTCAATGGTCTAGAAGCTTATGAAATAACCTATCTCTCTCTCGGGTGCATGTGCATGTTGGTGGTTTTGTAGTTAGCTTGTTATGAGCTTGGAGTTTCTGAACTATTGTTTCTTTTCAAGGAAGCTTTGTACCAGCATGGTTTAGACTCATGATTCTGGTTCTAAGAGATTTTTATAGGTTTTATTACAAATCTATGGTGATGCCCATTCATGATAATCCATTTTTTGGTTTAAATGTTATGATGTTTCTTATTTTAGACTTTTGAGTCATCCACATGTGAAGTGGATATGGGTATTAATAGGTATTCTAGAACATAGTGGTTTTGTAGGTTTTACATGCTCAAGAAAAAATTGTGGTTATATGGAGCTACATTTAGAGCTATTTCCTGGAACTTGGCCCTTTTGGGATGGTGTTGAATGAGATAGTTGTAGTTCTACATGCATGCTTTGTGCATGGTATGAGGAGGTGTGATGTCTTCTCTACATGGGAGTGTTGGTACGTAATTTTTCACTCAACATTCTTGTGGTGATGCTTAGTGGTTTCCTTGACTATGGTACTCATTATGGTCATGATTGGAAAATCGGATTTAGACTTGATCTAGTGTTTGAGTCAATTTGTCTATCTAGTTATTCTCCTTGAGATCTCATTTTTTCAGTTTCCAATGTGATGATGGGTTTTCATGTTTCATTGATTGAATCTACAGGTTGAGCAATGTTGTGGGCTTTCTTTACCTACATGTTTGTTGTGGGACAACTCATAAGTGGACTATCAATATCCACGAGGTTTGATTTTGTGATGGTGAAGATTTGTTAGTTGGCCTTGTCTGTGGTCACTTGTACATTGGTGTGCTTGCTTCAAGATAAGAGGATGGATGATGTGGAGTACCTAAATAGTTATCTATGGGGACCTATAGCATGTATATCATGATTTCATGGATAGATTGGTTACATTGGTTTTTGTTTCCTTTTGACCTTGATGGTTTCTTCTCTTCTTGGTTTGGAGATCTTGGTGTTGCTTGGTATTGTTGTTAGATGGACATGTTGTTGAGTGGACCTGGAGCTTTTACAACTTAGAAGATGTTTGGTCATGATGCTTGGAGAGCTCAGGTGTCACAGTTCAGTGGGAGCTTTAACAGTCATTGTGGATTCATCACTTGGTGGTGAATGATCTTCTTTAGTGTTGCAGATGTTACTAGGAGGGACTCTTAGATCTTGTTGTTGCAGAAGGGTTATTTTGCATTTGCATGGACACTATTTGAAGATGTGCAACATCTTAAAACCATGGAGGATTCTTGGATTCTTTGGTTGAGGTGTTGGTGGTGCTTGATAAGAGATTTTGGTTTAGATTTATTTCATGTCATGTTATACTCTTGCTTGTGCATTACAGTTTCGGCATGAGGCACTACTCTTGATACCATGGTAAGGTCACTTGGAGCATGGTATCTCGTAAGGGAATGGAAAGATCATGATTTCATGATAAGTTCCTGGTTCAAATGTATGGAGCTTTGAAAGTGGTCTAGAGATTCTTTGTGTTTTGGCTGCATTGGTGATATGCTTGAGTAATGCAGTGATGTAGATTGGAGTTTAGTATGAAATGATTGTTTGTAGGTGCTCATGGATACATGGAGAATAAGGTGAGGCTATAATTATCTTGAGATGAGAAGTTTTTTTGATGGTTACTCTTGATGAAGATTTCAACAGAAAGTTTGAGGATCCTACACCTTGGTTGGATGTGATCTCAATAGAGACCAATGAGGATATCACTCTTAGATGAGTCATGGTGGCTTGTATATCTTGGAGGAGCATTCTCATTCCCTACTCTTTGTCTACTTGGTAGTGAATTCTATTTGAGAGGTATTTTCCCATTATATATTTCAAATGTGTTCTATGCTTTCTTTCATGATATGGATCTTGAACTACTATTTAATGGTTTTGGAGGATGCATAGTGAAAGATGGACAACATGGTTATCTCCTTGTGAATCTAAGTTTATGATATCTTATGTTGATAATAACAATTAGGAGATGCGTTATGGGTTTTTTTTTTTAGAGATGAGAAATGTAGTAGTTTAATCTTCTTTGAGAGGCTTACATCCATATTGATTACTTGATATATATATATATATATATATATATATATATATATTTTGTGTTTGATCTTGGAGATTGAATGGTTGGATGACATTTAGAGGTGTATGTAGGAATATTTTCTACAAGTATATGATGTGCAGTATTTCTCTCTTTGGTCCAAGTTATCTTCTTGGAAGTTTGACTTCATATTACATTGGTTTGAGATTTGATTGGAGTTGTTGTTTTCACTCAAGTTCTTGGGTGGTAACTTGGAGGTTCTTTATCTCTTCCCTGTGTTGTGTGTGGAGAACTTGGGAGACATATGAAGACTCATGGTGAGAATTGTTCTTGTAGGTTATTGATTTACAAATTGTGAATATCATTGTGGATCTTTCCTTGGTACTACATGATTATATTTTCTATGTACTACCATTGGTAGAATTTTTATGCCTTTGATCTTTTCAGATTCATTACCCATGTAGTGGGAGTTCCTAGATGTTTTTTGTCTTCTTCAACTGGTTGACACATGGATTGTGTATTTGTTGTTGATGGGTTGGTTATGGGGTGGCATAAGTTTTCTAATGTGGATACCTTAAAGGTATCAAAGATTTTATGGTTCGCATGTAGTATGTTTTCTATTTATAGTCATGTGGGTTGATCAGTTGGATGGAAGCAGTCAACTTTTTGGTTGTTCTTTTGATTGGTGTCCTATGTTGTTTCTAGAGAATGGCTTCATGATTGTGTTCTATTTGGGGCTTTAAATTTGGTTCTTCTATACAAGCTATGAGCATAGTGGATTGGTGGAAACGAACTATAATCATTGTTGTGAGTTGGGCCTAGAGATGATTTTCTTTTAGATTGGTGCATGTACACCATGGTGAGCTCCTTTCCTTTTGAGGATGGCTGGAACAATTGCTAGAAATGGTGAACATTTTGAATGTTGTTGCATATGTCTTGGAGATACGGACTTAGATCTTTGTTTGTGAGAATCCAATAAGTTCTTCATCAAGTGGGAGCATGTTGGGATTTGTGCCTCAAATTATTGGTCTGATATACTCCTTGAAGTCTTGTTTCTATCTCTTATTGGCCTGACTTCCTCATATCGATAGGACCTTGTTCTTAGTTCCCCCGATGCTCCAATGACCTTCATAGTTTGATGCTAACAACTTCCTCTGGCATTGTGTTCTATCGATGGGAGTTAGTCATGTCAATGGAAGTCTCCAAGAAGTCTCTATGATAGCCTGATGTCTTGCCTTGGTCACTCATCGGCAGGAATTTGTGTCATTGGTGGGACTCTATCTTGAGTCCCCCCAATAGTTCGATGGAGGAGTGACTTGCATGGTGGTAAATACTTTTCGGTGGGAGATAACATCATCGATGGGATTCTATTAACTATCACATCAACAACTCAACTCATAGAATTGGATCCTCATTGATGGGATTCTATGAGATGTCACATCAACAACCCAATGCATAGAATTGGATCCTCGTCTGTGGGAAGTTGTGTCTTTGGCAAGACATTGAAGCTTGTCCCACCAATGGAATGATGTAGTTGTGAAAATATTGAGGAATATTTTCACTAGGATGATGCTTCATCCATAGAACTCTGAAGATGGTCCCCTCAATGGACCGATGACTCTCATCGGTGGGACTCATGGACTTCAACAAGACTCTTGATCTTGTCTCATCAATGATCCAATAGACATGAAGATGCAATGTGAATGTTGGTGAGACTTATTTATATTGGTGGGAGACAACCTAGTGTCCCCCCGATACAATGATGGTTGACTCAAACTTGTGGGAGGTGATTGTGGTGGGACCCAAAGATGACAAGAGGGAAGTGATAGATGGTGCAAGCCATGCTAAATCGACAATGGGGACTACCTAGACTGGTACAATTAACATTGGAGTGACTATCTTGTATTGGTGGGAGGTGATATGATGTCTCATGGATATGGAAATATATTGCTTGCTTCACATTGTTGTTGTGAAGCGAATGGAGTGATTGACTCTTTGATATTCTATTAACTATATGGAATGCTCATTGGAATTTGAATCAAACCATTTCTTGTTGGAATTTTATAATTAGGGTTAGGGTTAACAATGAATGATATAAAAATCCTAGAACATTTTGTATTGTGAGTGAGAAGAAAAAAAAAAGGGTTATGCTATCAGATTCTCTCTAGAATGGAACAAGATGAAAATTCCTATAAAGGCTATGAGCTTCAGATTGTATTGTAACTTTGTTTGTTGCTGAATAATAAAATGGCTTGATCATTTTGGAATGTGGGGTTTTTTACTCGAAAGGGTTTTCCCCATGTAAAATTTGTGTGTTCCTATTGTCTATTTAGTCTTTCATGTTTGTTGATTTTGGTTGTTGAATTTATTTAATGGTATTGTTTGAATTGGTTTAATTAGCATTAAATTTTTTTTGAGGGTCAATGTGGGAAATGAAATATGCCTAATTCTACTTTGTCGCATAGTAGTTCGTGTCTTTGAGGCAATTTGATGAAATAAAGCTACTGAAGGCACTACTAATCTCAGATTTTTGTTTTGGGATGACCAAAATTTCTTTGCACTAGGTGCTCACTATTTTGATGCACTAATAAGACTGTTTGGTATCTGAAGTCATGAGTTGTGGAAAGAAAGGAAAACGAAAGGAGGCCTCAGGTTCAACAACATATAAGTTGGGTAATAAATAAAATTTTTGAAGAAAGTGGCATATAAATTCCATCAATTGAACACATTAGATATCCAAATAGTCTAAGTTAGAGCATTAAATGATTGGAGTATAGATAAAGTAACAAATGTAACAAATGCATCCTTCTCATAAGCCGAGATGAATTATTCCTAAGGAGGAGAGGATGTCGCATCCCTACGTCACCCATTTCCACAGTGGATAATTGTGAAAGACAATAAAAAAAATTATAAATAAAAGAGCATTAAAGAGGAATATGATAGAGGAGACATGGGGTATGTACTTCCATAAAATTTTGTAGAACTGTATCCAACATGTGTTAAGGACAATATGAACCCCACATGAAGGGATGGGGCTCCACAACATCTTCCAACATTCATCTAGTTTGTGCTATAATGAGAGCTTTCAAACAAGATACAAATGATCATAAAAGCATAAACAAAGGGGAGAGAATAATAGGATGGAAAAGGCAGAGATGAATGCAAAAAATCCACACAGGGGTGAAGGATAGGAAGGCAAAGAGAAAAGAACCAAGATTTATAGGGAAAGAAGGATAAAATCATGAGGAAAGGTGGATGACTAGGGTGTAATGAGCTTGTAAGTAAAAAAAAAGACTCCACGACCTTTCTTAGCCTCATCCTTACCTTTGCTGAAAGGAGAAGTTGAAAGGAGAAGTCTATATGTGAGCTCTTAAAAAATGAGATGTTTGGTGGAGAGAAAGGGGTATGGACATCCACCTGAGCATAAATTATTAAAGGAAATTTGGATGCAGAGGTACCATAAAATGGGAGTTGAAGGAGTAGTGACATGCCAAACAATAGGGTAGATTTCAATGTCGACCCCAGAATGTCATTGATATCATCCCTTAGAGCTAAGTACATTTCTTCACTATTACTTCCTTCAAATAAAATTATCTTTATAATATTGACTCCGACACTTGAAATATATTTGATATAGTTGATTTCTTCTTATGTGAGAATTGGGGGAAATTAATATTTCGCATTTCTTGAGGGTTTTATCAAACCATTCTTGTGGAAAAACATGCTTATCTTCTTTAAGAAATTTTGTGACATTTCAATTGCTTTGTGCATATATTTTACCTTGCATTATGTATTTGATTTGGTTTTATTGCTTCAAGGGTTGGATCATGTCATGTATACTTTCCATAATGGAAAATACAAGTGTTAAGGATCTTTCTCACCATTAGATTGAATGGATATGAAATTAAAATGTAGGGAGTTTCATTGGTATTTCATAATGATCAACTAAGATTTTTTAATTTCAAATATCATTAAGGTTGGTTTAAGGGACATTATAGTATGAGTTGTAAACCCGCACCGAGAGAAACAATAGTTTGATGGGACTCAAATCATTTCTTCTGGGTATGGCAGGTATGTAGCATCCTACCCACAAAAATAAAGTAGAACTAAAACAAAACATGTGATCTGATATCCTTTTGAGAGTTGTTTTAATAGGTTGCTCTGATACCTATGTGACAACAACCCCAATGAAAGGAAGAATTTTTGCACAATTTTTTTCATCATTATAAGAAGGAATACATTTTAAATAGTAATAAAAAATCATTTTTATTTTATTTCAATTCAAGACTTATACCAAACTCGACTCTAGGACATAGTTGCTCACTCTTTTGTTGAAGTAACAAGAATATTTTTTAAATTGGAAGTCATGGGTCATGGAAAGAAAGGAAAAGGAAAGAAGGAAGCCTCAGGTTCAACAACATATAAATTGGGTAATAAATCAAAATTTTGAAGAAAGTGGCATATAAAATCCATCAATTGAACACAATTGATATCCAAATAGTCTAATATAGAGAATCAATGATTAGAGTATAAAAAAAGTAAGAAAGCTAATAAATGCAACCTTCTCATAAGTTAGGATGAATTATTCCTAATGGGGGGAGGATGTCCCATCCCTATGTCACCCATTTCTCTAGTGGATAATTATGGAATACAATAAACAAATCTATAAATAAAATGGAATTAAAAAGGAATATGATAGAGGAGACAACATGGGGTATGGGCCTCCATAAAATTTTGTAAAATTGTATCTAACATGTGGTAAGGACAATATGCACCCCAGATGAGCGGATGGGGCTCCACAATATTTTTGAGCATTCCTCTAGTTTGCGTTATAGTGAGAGCATTCAGAAATTATATGAATGATCATAAAAGCATCAACAATGGGGAGAGAATTTAACGTGATGAGAAGGCAAAGAGGAATGTAGAAAAGTCACGTAGGGGTGAAAGATAGGAAGGCAGGGAGAAAAGAGCAAAGAGTTACATGGAAAGAAGGATCAAAACATGAGAAAAGCTGGATGACCAAGGTGCAACGAGTTGGTAGGTAAAAAAAATACTCCACTACCTTTATCAGCCTCCTACCTTCCTTTGCTAAAAGGAGAATATGTTTGGTGGAGAGAAAGGGGTGTGGATGTCCACCTTAGCATAAATGATTAGAGTAAATTTAGATGCAAAGGTACCATAAAATGGGAGTTGAAGGAGTAGTGACATGCTAGACGACATGGTAGATTTCAATGTCTAGTCCAGAATGTCATCGATATCATCCCTTATAGTTGAGTACATTTCTTCATTGTTATTTCCTTGAAATAACATTGTTTTTATAATATCGACTCCCACCTATGTTGAAATATATTTGAAATTGTTGATTTTTTCTTATGTGAGAATTGGTGGGAATAAAAATTTCACATTTATTGAGGTTTTTATCAAACCATACTTTTGGGAAGACATCCTTATCTTCTTTAAGAAATTTTGTGAGGAATTTCAATTGCTTTGTACATTTCTTTTACCTTGCATTAGGTATTTGGGTATCTCTTATTGCTTGAAGGGTTGGATCATGTCTTGTATACTTTCCATAATGGCAAATAAGAGTATTAAGGACACTCCTCATGTATAAGTATGGATGGATAGGAAATTAAAATATAGGGAGTTGTGTCTAGGTATTTCATAATGATCAACTAAGCTTCCTTAATTTGAAATATCATTAAGGTCACTTTAAGGGACATTATAATATGAGTTGTAAACCCACGTTGAGAGCAACAATAGTTTGATGGGAGCTAGAATAATTTATTCTAGCTATGGTAGGTATGTGGCATCCTACCCAAGAAAAAATAAATAAAACTAAAACAACATGCGTGATCTAATATCCTTTTGAGAGTTGTATTGACAAGCTGCTCTAATACCTATGTGACAACAACCTCGACAAAAGGAAGAATTGTTGCACATTTTATTTTTTTGTCCTAATTATAAGAAGGAATACATTTTAAATAGTACTAATAAATTATTTTATTTTATTTCAATTCAATACTAATACCAAAATTGACTGTAGGACCTAGGTGCTCACTTTTTTGTTGCACTAATAAGACTATTTGGTATTGACAGTGATGGGTCATGGAAAGAAAGGAAAAGGAAAGAAGAAGGAATTGGGTTCAACAACATATAAGTTGGGTAATAAATCAAAATTTTGAAGAAAGTGGCACATAAAATCCATCAATTGAACACATGAGATATCCAAATAGTCAAAGATGGAGCATCAAATGATTGGAGTTGTAACATCCACATTACTTTGAACTTAAAATCAATTAAGATGTCTCACTCAACTAGAGCACTTTTTTTTAATAACAACATAGTAAGAGGCAAACCATTGCTGCCATAATAACAAGTAAGATAGTATTCTACTTAATAAAATGAGCAAAACTGAATTCATAAATTCAAGTACTATAACAAGAGTTATAGAGGTAAGAGATTAGAATTCCTCATCTAGATGTTGCATCTTCCAAGAATCGTCTCACCATCTGCATGTGAGGGAAAGCATCATCTGAGTGTTTTTTTGCCAACCACGAACTCATGCGGTCCCGTACACACCTTCCTAACTAGAAGGGGGCCTTCCCTTCTTATGAAAGGAAATGTTGGAAACCCTCAATTAGTGGCATCTGAGCTTTAGTGGTAAACACTACCTAACTGACACTACCATGCTACTAAGGATACCTTCCTACTAAGTTGGCAACTCTGGTTAGTTAGGTATCTAGGTTACTATGAGTACTAAAGTGCAATTAGTGGCACCTACACCTACTATGGCCATAGTTTTGTGCTTCTATAAAGACTCACCCACCCTACTTGACTTGGAAAACTCATCTAATCTAGGGCTTTCAAGAGATTTTATCTCTACCCTTTACTCTTGCAAGGACACCTATCCTAGGGAAAAATCTCATAACCTGATTTAGGCTTTACAAACAAAACATACTCTTCTTGGCTACCTACCACATGTGACCATTATACATTAAACTAGGGTTTTAAGAAACCCTACAAGCTTCCATGGCTGACAGTTTCAACTTAGAATGTACACTCCTCATAGAGCAATTAACATGGTTTTAAAACCAAGAAGGCAAACAAAACACTTTTCAAGCTTTAAGACAATTTGTGTGCTCATATTGCACTTAACACATGTTGGCCATCTATATAGAATGCATGGAAATATACCTAGTATTAAGTAAACATAAACCAAAAATTTACTCTTAAATCAAACAACAAACAATTCTTATATTTTCCTTTATAACATAAAATTTACTTCAGTTATCATCTAAATATTTGCATGTTCATTCTAGTGTTTAATTCTTTCCATTCTACATAATATCATTGTTCAAGGTTAAGCTCCATACTAAGCCTCTCTATTTTCTTTCATTTCATGCTAGAAAAAGAACAATGGCAACTAAAAGCATACTATAGATTCAATCTAAGAAGCTCTTTCCATAATAACCAATAAGATGAATTGGCATCAAGAATTATAGCTAGGAAATTTCATTTATCAAAGGCATAAATAAAATAACTTGCTACTATAGGATTACCTTAATCATGTTGTACAAATAGATTACGAGCAAGAGCAATGATATTTGTTTAAGAAAATAAAACACACAATGCAAATATTCTCATGGACTTTTTTTTTTTTTTTTTAAGGAAACATTTATATTGAATTAAGAGACTAAAAACACATGCTGCAACATTCTCATGGATTTTTCTTGTATCAAGAAGGCACTTATATCCCACAAAATAAATTATTCAGAGATTATTATGTGCCTAATATAAAATTCTAGAGCTGAAAATTCTAAAAGTGAGTAATGTAAAAGCAATAGTTCAAGTTGTTTCCTCAGCTCAAACTTAGCCCCTATTGCAGACACCTGAATCCTTCTTCTTTTTATATGAGATTTTTGCTTAAGATAGTTATACTATTCTCAACCATGACTAATCTCCTCCTCCCAACTGAAAACCATTGAATCCTTTCTCCTTTCCCAGATTATGAGTTTGTTTTACAAAGAAAATCCAATACTAAAACAAGTTGAATGCAAGCAAGGTGTTTATCATAACTTCCTCCTAAAAAAATTCTCCAACTCCCTCCACAAGAGTCAATCAAACCTTCATAACTCCCAAAAAATAAAATCCAAAGATGAGTTTTAAAGGTGACAGATAAATTGTGCTATATTTTCTTAACTTCCACCCCTCCTTTGTGACTAGAATTAAGGAACTACCTTTGCAATATTTTAGCTAGCATCTAAAAATGTTGCAATATTAATTTATATAAAATCAATAAGATATAACTCATTTGCCAACTTAAGGTGGCCCCCGCTTCTTCTTTTCAAATGTGTGGGTTAACATTATATATATTTTTTAAATATTTAAATCTTTTCCTCAATAAATTGGTGGCAACTAATAAAACTTCCTCTTTTAAATTTTTATAAAATATTCCCTCTAGAAATATAACCACATAAATACTTATATATTTAAACATTGGTTTTTCAAACCTTAAGAAGGTGTTCAAGTATTTAATTAAATGCCTCTAGGCAATATAATGCATCAATGTTATTCTTTTCTTGAAGAAATATTAATAATGATAGTATATATATTTAGTAAGTCCAACTAGCACAATCATCAAACTCAAAAAGGTAAAAGATCATACCAATGAGTTCAAATGCAAAAATAGGTTTCCCATTAGGAAGGGAATAAATATATTGAACAGTTGTCCATGCACATGTTCAGGCCTGTATGCCTCAATACTTGTATGCGCATATGCACAATCACAGGCTTGTAAATTTGCTTGCCATCGTGCATTTGTGTCTATATGTGTATTCCCACAGTAGTGTATGTAGGTTCCTTTTACATTTACATAAATGCTTGCTTGGTTTAATTCAAAGACAATTAGAAAGTAGGAATGATTGGTTTTGAAACCCTAAAACCACTTACGACAAAACCACATCCAAAAGTCACACAAAAGACTTACCACAACTCATAAACCCTATTACACTCTTCTAGGTTTCCTAAATCCCATTGAACTAACCCTAGCTTAGATGGTAGTTTCTAGAGAATCTCAGCATTACCTCTCTACTCAAATGATACTTTCCCTCCTCTGGAGATTAAGTACGTGCTACCCTGCATCAAACTCCGAACAAACGAAAATTAGTCTAATATCTAAATATCATAAAATATCCATTGCATATTCTCTATCTATGCATTTACTAAAAATATTTTTTTCTTTTTGTAGGGCATCAAAACATAATTTATTACTTCTAAAATAGATCATAGCTCATATCATAATGGCATAATTCTTATTGCTCAATTTAGCTCAATCATAGAAGATCTCATCATGTCATGCATTATTCAATCAAAATTTGGATCATTCATTTATCATAATTGCAAAAAGTAAAAAGTATTTTTAAGTATCTAGGGTGGGTGTAACATCTCTCCCCCTTAAGAGTCATCATCCTCAATGATATTTAAGTTTTTAAAACAAAATCATAAGCTAAAGTATACAATTAAAAAGGAATCTCATAATCCTCTGAGAGATGAGGAAATATTTTCTTAATATCCTAGAAAGCTTCTCAAGTGGAACTATCCTCAATGTATTGGTCCCATTGGACCTTGCATTGAGTAACTTCATGGTTGCACAGATGGATCTTATGCATCTCGAGCACCTTGATGGGATCTATCATTACCACTCTTGGATCTTGCACCTACAAGGCATTCCAATCAATCACATGATTACTATCAAGAATATATTTCTTCAAGTATGAAACATGAAAGACATTGTGCATTCTAGACAAGACTGGTGGTAGAGCAATCCGATAGGCCATAGGATTAATTTCCTCCAGAACCTCGAACGGTCCAACATAACACAGTGCTAACTTTGTAGAATTCCCAAATCTAATGGCACTTTTTTGAGGTTTGACCCTTAACAAAACCTTGTCTCCAACTGAGAATCATCTAGGAGTTCTTTTGGAATTTTCATAACTCTTTTTCCTATCATTGGATTTTTCCAATCTTTTCTAGATCATCTTGATCTGTTCTTCCATCTCTAAGAGAATTTCAGGGCGAAGGTTAATCCTATATTCTAGATTGTGCCAACTTATAGGACTGTGGAACTTGTGCCTATATAATGCCTCAAATGGTGTCATCTTAATGGCAGAATGATATGTATTATTATAATAAAATTTGAAAAGAAGAAGATAATCTTCCCACTTGTGTTATTGATCCATGTAGTAAGCTCTTAGAAGGTCCTCTAGTACTTGGTTCACCCTTCCCATCTAACCATTTGTCTCTGGAGAGCTTATATTTAGCTGGGTTCCAAGGGATGTGAAGAGTATTTTCCAAAATCTGGAGGTAATTCTATCATCCCTGTTAGAATAATCTTCTCTAGGACCCTGTGCAACCTAAATATTTATTGCATAAATTTTATTGCTATAATGGGTGCCCCATCATTTAGGTTCCTCGGAATAAAGTGCACTACCTTAGTAAGCTTATCTACCACCACCAAAATTGTGTTGTGTCTGTTTTTGGATATTGGAAGCTCCTGCACAAATTCCATGCTAATTAATTGCCACTTCCACTTAGGAATCTCATGTGGATATAGTAATCATGTTGGGTGTTGATTTTTTTTTTGACTCTTTGGCATAATAAACACGCCACATATTTTGCGACATCCCTTTTCATCCCTTTCTAGAAGTACAATGGTCTAATATCTACCACAAGTTTAGTTACTCCTAGATGTATGGAATAGGGCACATTATGAGATTCCTAAAGAACCAAATTTCTTAACTCCCTTGATTCTAGAATGTACATCCTTCCCTTATACCTAAGCACCTCATCAATGTCGAACTACAAACCATCATATCTATGATCTTGAGGATCTTTTAATAAGGCCTTCTTAACCTGATTATAGTATTCATCACCTTCAAAGAACTGGAGTACCTAATCTCGAAGGTTTGTTTGAGCAGTCAGAATAGAGGATATATGCCTCCTTCTACTTAGAGAAGATGCTACTTGATTCTCTTTCCCGTTGATGTAGCTGATTTCAAAGTCATAGTCTGATATTAACTCAAGCCACCTTCTTTTTTGGGCATTCAGATTTGGTTGAGTAAATAGACACTGCAATCCTCGATGGTTAGATCTCAATTTGAATGGTTTTCCCATAAAGTAATCCCTCCATACCTACAATGTGCACACTATTGTAGCCATTTCGATATCATGGGGAGCATAGTTTTGTTCGTAGTTTTTCAATTTTCAAGATTCATAGGTAATGACTCTTCCATCTTACATGAGTACACTACCCAACCCTTCAGCTGAGGTGTCTATGGTGACCAAAAAATTTCCTTCTAGGTCTGGTACTTGTAGTACCGATGCTATTGTTTAGCTTCTCTTTCAAAATTTCAAAAGATTCTTGACACTTATTTTTCCAAACAAATATTTTACCCTTTCTCTGAAGAGATGTGATGGGACATGCAATTTAGGAGAAATTAGACACAAATATTTTATAGTATTTAGCTAGTCCCATGAAACTTCAAACCTCCTACACATTCTTTGGGTCTAGCCATTCCAAAATGGCCTTAATTTTAGCTGGATCTACCACAATTCCATCCGTAGATATAATATTCCTAGGTATTGTATTTCCTTCTAGAAAAATGAGCACTTGGATAATTTTTCATAAAGTTTATTTTATCACTCGTTGAAGCACGGATTAAAAATGTTGGAGGTGTTCTTCGTTCTTGGAGTATATCATAATATCATCTAGAAACACTAGCACAAACTTGTCTAAACAATCCTTGAACACACTGTTCATTAAGTTCATAAATGTAGCTGGGACATTTGTTAAGCCAAAGGGTAATACAATGAATTTATAATGGCCATATCTAGTTCTAAAGGTTGTTTTTTGGATGTCCTCCTCCTTCAATATTAGTTGATAATAGCCTAATCGTAGACTAGTCTTAGAAAACACTATTAGCCCTCACATTTGATCAAAAATATCATCTATGCATGGAAGGAGATATCTATTCTTGATGGTTTCCTTATTAAGCATTCGATAATCAATGCATAACCTTAGTGTACTATCCTTCTTTTTAACAAAGATTACCAACACTCCCCAAGGTGAAACATTGGGTCAGATTAGACCTTTTTCTAAAAGTTCTTGTAGTTGAGCTTTTAGCTCCATCAATTTTGTAGTTGTCATACGATAAGGAGCTTTAGATATTGGTTCAACCCCTGGTTGTATGTCAATGGAGAAATCAAAAGCCCTTTTGGGTGGAAAAATGGGTAATTGTTCAAGGAAGACATCTGCATAATCCCAAAGGTAGGGATACTTATGCCATTTAGAATCTTTCCTCTTTGAAACTTCCCTACAATCCCCCATTGAAGTTTTTTGGGATTCATAATACATCAAATCATCAAAGAAGGTAATTTCTTGGGTTTCACTTGGCTCTACTATTTCCTCCATCTTGATTGAATATAACTAACAACCCTTATGTTTGGCCCTTTTTAGTTGCATGGTGTAAATTTGCCTTATCTTGACTAGCCTTATAGCTCCCTGAATGAACACCTTATGCTCTAGATCGTCTCGACACTCCACTATCTTGGAAAATCAATATACTTGGGCTTTGTGCTTCCATATCCAATTGATTCCTAAGATTACATCATAAGTACCTAGGGGAGCCACGTAAAGGTTTACTTCTATTGAGAAACTAGGTAAATCAATCTGGGCCTCAAATAAAAATTTCTCTACCTGAGCTTTTGATTGGTTGGAATATTCTATTGACCAAGTATTTTGCATGTAACCATACCTTATAGATATCTTGTTCAAAACCCTAGGTGATACAAAGCATTCAGTTTCTCATGTGTCAATAAGAATTGAAATAGGGGTTCCAAACAAGTTAATGAAGTCTCAATTGGAGTAATCTGATATTCAGCTTGACAATTATCAACTGTTGTATGTATACATTGTTGGAATGTAGCTTACTGAGATGGTAATGGATTTCCTCAAGGGGATGGTCTATAATGCCCCGCCACACAACCCTAGAGGAAGTTTCAATTCACTACAAAAGCGTACTATTTAAAAAAAAAAATGAATTAAACATACATTTTCATCTATAATTGACAACATCCCCTAAGGCTACGTAGCCGAGATTACTTAAATTTCCATTAACATACATCATTTAAATTACATTGAAATTAAAATAAACACAAGTAGTAAGCATTCATTAAACATAACTAAATACAAGATTAGAAGATACATCCAAAGCATATATCCATTACAAGAATAACTGAATACAACACTCATTCCCATAATGAGTCATAAATACATAAGAGTTACAATTACATAAATCCACCTCATAGATACAAGAGGGGTATAAACAACTCATTACAATTTGAATTACAATAGTGCAAGAAATGAATAACAAGATCCATGAGTTGTCCAACTGGATGTCTCGCCTCCATGAACTAAAGATTAATGGGGACCCAACAGTTTTAGTGCATGTTCCACCCAACCAAGTGGTACCCGAAGGGCCACCCCCCATGCTAGGAGATAGTAACAATGCAACATGGACAAAGAATCTACTACCTCTAACCAAAGGAAGACTCATACTAACACATATTGACTCAACCAAACACATGCACAATATAAGTCTAACACTAACATGGTTACATTGCTTCCAGACATAATAATAATCAAGTATGATAAAGAATCCATACGCACAACATAAAACTCAATGTTATCCTAGACAGAGTGTCATCGCAAGGTTTGTCAAGAGATCTCCTCTGGGCATTCTTCATAGGTTCCGGTAATCCTGGTGACCTCAACTGAATCCCGGCCCTCATACTCACACATGCGGAATCAACTACCTCTCGTAAGGACAAGATAGTTGACCTTGCGATTCCAAGCCTTCTCACTCACCCCAAGTCTAAACAAGCCCTTATGTCTATGAGTGAGGTTAAATTATCTTGATTAATGTGAATGCATCCTAATCATCTAAATACATTACTTTAATTATCACTTATTAAAAACACTTCTAAAGGTTACCTGGTTTACCGCTTTGGGCTCCGACCCCTAACAAAAGCCACTCTTCTAATGGATAACACGCTACTCAAATCTAGAGTCGAAGGGTAACTTAAGTGTTGCAAGACTGAACAACGCAATCTCTCCTACTCTAGGAGGCAATAATTAAGGAAATCCACTCCAACACTAGGAGGGAAAAAAACACTTATAACACTACCCAAGGGAAAAACGAACAATATCTTAACAAGGGAATGACCCACATCCACTGGAAGACTTTACAATAAATAACACAAATCACCCATTCCCAAAGCAATCAACATAAGGGAAATTAATATAATAATGCACTAACAATTAAAAATGCTATATTTGGATATCTTAAATCCATTTCCTTATCTAAAGATTCTCGCAGAAATTAACATAATATCATTCAAATTTTCATTAAAACAAATAAATTCCTCCATTAAATAAATATTTTTCTCAACCTTCTCTAACCATGCACAATAAGCATTTCAGTTTAAATTATTGTCTAATTACTTGCATGCATTAATATGTCTAAAACTGGACATCAAATATATATATACACTTAAATATATATTAATTAGCATGCTTTAAATATTTAAATACATTCATTTAATTTATATATACACACTATATTTAAAAACATGCTTGCATTATATACTAACAATAAACCTCTATTCTACAAAAATTACCAGTCTGTAATTTGAGTTAATTCTGGTTGTAATCCTACCTACATATCTATTATCCAGAATATAAATCTAAATATATATATATTAAATATTATATATTAATATATATAATATTAAAGTATATATATTATTTAAATTTAAACAAACTAAAGAAAATTTCCATTTTCAATATCCTCAAAATTGAAAATCTAAAAAGATTGGATTAAAATTTGCAAAGAAAGTCAATGCACAGTGGGCGGACCGGATGGTACAAATCCGTAGGCTTAAATTAATAAATAAAATTATTAAAAAAATAAATAAACAAAGTTCATAAAAAATAAAAATAAAAATAAAAAAATAAAAAACATAAGTGACAGGGACCGGACGGTACAAATCCGCCGATACCCCAGCCACTGTCATGCGTCGGTACCCTTGCCAGTCATCGACTGTACTATGTACAATGATCGACATTCCTTGGGGAGGCCGCAGTCCCATGGACAGTGTGTCCCCCCATATAGTGGGCGCACTGCCCCATGGGCGGCGCGTCCCCCAAACAAATGAAAAGGTGGGGGGGTTCGAACCTCCCCCACCACTTGCAAATTTTCTTTTTATAAAATATCACAAACAAATTCGTATACACAGATACGAATCTCAAAAATTCGCCATACAGCGTTTTTCGAAGAAACAATAATGAAAATTTATTCTTTAACATACATTTGAATATATTTATAAATATATATATACTATGTGTATTGATATTCGAAAATATAATACATGTAATATATATATTTACACAGATAATTTTACTAGTAAAATTGAGAAAATTATAAAAATAACCAGTAACAGGAAATTAATAAATTTTTCTAGAATTTCTTCCTATATTCAAAAGGTTTAAATTTAATTTCTTTTAAACCATTCCTTCAAATTTCGAATAATTAAAAATAGGAAAAAATTACACAGATCTTGATTTTTTTCAAAGAAGGTTTTCTACAAAGGGTTTGTGTTTTTGAAGAACAGATCTGAATGTTTTCAAAAAGTTTAAATTCTTCATGCAACAACCTAAATGTTGAAGCACAACCTAAGGTTTAATTTAAACAATGAATTTCAACAATCAGATTCATAAACAATATAAATTGTATTGAACAATATAAGAACAAAACCTGGAATCCGAAGCTACAAAAGAAGATGAATTTCTGATGCAAGCCTCCTCCAAGAATTTCCTAAAGTTTCCTCAAACGTGCAATGAATCCAATCCAAAAACTTCAACAATTGCAAACAAACTTTCCTCAAATCAAATCCAAAACCAAAAACTGCTTCAACCCTTCTCTAAGCAAATTTTCCAAAAATCCTTCACTGCTATGAAAATGAATTCTCCACCCAAAAACTTCTCTCTCCCAAAATTAAAAACATGCATTCCTCATAAATCAAAAATATCTAATACAACCCTAATTCACATTGCATGCAAAGTTGAAACTTAGATATTAGTTTCATTTCCCATTTTCGAAAACCCAAATTGACTTTAAAATACAATTTCAATTTCCTTTCAATTTCTTTTGATTTAATTTAATTTAATTTAATCCAATAAACTTAATTAATTAATTTTAATTATTTAATAACTAAATTCAACCCTTTTGAGATTAAATTTAATTAATTAAATAAATTAAATTTTATTATCAACTTTTAAATATAACAACAAAGCATAATTTTAATTCAATATAACATAATCACTACTTTTACCAATGCAATTATTCTAAACATTGATTTAATAATAATGCATCAAACAGAATCATATAACATTAAATAAGGTAAATCATGACTCAACAATCAGGACTAACGACACATTAAGGCTAGGGCGTAGACCTAACACATGTTACCTAGCTACTATCTCCCGTTCAACTTAACCATTGGATCGACGTGCTCAAACCTGTGAGACTAGGTGGAGTCGATGTCTTGTACCTGCAACCTAAAACCAAGTAAACAATCATAATACAGTATATCCAGCATATAATACACACAGTGAAGAAGAAATCACAGATTCATAGGGCGCTCGCAAGCGAGTGATGCGAAACCGTCCTCTTCACCAATCCACTCATCAAAGACTGACATTAACATCATAATCAATAATCTCATAATAACATCTCATGCTATCTCTACAACATCTTTAAACCATTAAAGCATATGAAACGATAATCAGATCAACACATCACACAATAATAGTTGTCGCTCAATAGTAGCAATCAAAGCACAAATAACAAGGTGTGTCCAGTATCATAGTAGCTGCAACCCAAACATAGCATAAAGCAAAATGAACAAGAAGTAAAATGGAGGGGTATTACATGGTCTGACTCTTTTCATGGGGCAATGATTAGCATAATGGTCCCCACCACACATGAAACATCCTCTGGGTGGAACCCTTCTCTTGGTGGTTTTCCCAATGTCTAGAATTTTCTTATTGTTGTATTTGTTTTGATTGTTCCCACCTTTCTTATCCCTTCAACCTCCTCCCCTTTGATCTCAAATGATCTTTATCATTTTAATGTTAGACATCGAGCTTATCCCCCGTCTTGATCATAGAACTAAGGCAACCACCTATTCCTAAATATGGCCACAAATTTTGACCATGTCAACCTCTTGGCCTTTGCTCCTAATTCCAACTTCTTTCTTGTCCACCAAGTGGATGCCTCTCCCGATAATTGGTAAGCTCCCCACAATACCTTCTTGTCCTCAGATTAATCTCTAATCTTGAAATACTTTTCCATTTCCACCAACCATGCCTCAATAACATTACCAGATTTTGCCCCATAAAATTTTGGGGAGTCACTTTTCTCATATCACGTGATAGATCCAAAGTTATCCAATATTTTCCAGAGTCGTGAGTCCCCCACCCTCCCCCCCAATAGTCTCATCCTCCTATTCACTTGGTATAGAATCCTCATGGTGACTTTTAGTGCCACCTCCCTTTGAGGGCTCCTTCCCAACTCGTTATAATTCTAGGTGGTTTACCCGAGCTTTGGTGTCTTGAAGGAGTGCCAACAATTGATCTATCTTATTTTCAATATTGGCAAAGGTCTAACCCACTTCATGTCTTCCTTCTAGGTTACTCTGTGTATAAATATTTTAAGGTTATCCTCTACCTGAAGTTACAGTTAAATGTTATATTAGATTAAGGTTAAAATCCCTTCCATTTGCATTAATGCATCAATTAACACAACATAAGTTTTAGTTGCATAAATTTGTAAATTTTGTTTCTTTTCACAAGATCGTTTCCACATACACATAAGTACTTTATTTATCAACAACCTTTGCATAAATATTTTATTTATTCACAACATTTGCATAAGGGTTTTATTTATTGGTAACATTTACATACATATATATAAGATTCCAATTATTTAGGGTGTGAGAGGTGTATAGTCCTCAAACTCATTGGAACTTATTACAATTATTTTGAGAGAAGGTTGCATATGTAGGTGCTCCTCATCACTCTTTTGACTCTTCAATGGGTTATTACTACTGCCTTCACTAGGCACATGATGAGTAGTAGGCAGTTTCCTATCCAAGTCAGCTTGGATGTTGGCAGCCGCTTTCTCATACCGCTTTATTTTTCCTTTACATCAAGAATCCTTTCCATAGCATGGGCGAAGGTCTCATTCTCCTTCAGCCAGCCTTCACCCTCAACATTATTTCCTTCTATGGACTTGGTTATCGTTGCTCCTTCTTACATTGCAAGTAGCGAGCATTCCTTGCTATAGACATATGTGTAGTTTGTTTGGTTTGTACCATGTCTAGCATAGAATGGTTCATATTAGTTTACAAATACACAATCTATAACTATGTAATGGACTCATAGGCCCTAATGTGAAACCATGTTCTGATACCACATGTAACATCTACATTACTTTGAACTTAAAATCATTTAATATATCTCACTCAACTAGAGCACTTTTTTTCTGAATAAAAACATAGTAAGATGCAAACCATTGCTGCCATAATAACAAGATAGTATTCTACTTAAGAACATGAGAAAAACTGAATTCATAAATTCAAGTACTATAACAAGAGTTACAGAGGTAAGAGATTAGAAGTCCTCATTTGGATGTTGCATCTTCCAAGAATCAACTCACCATTTGCATGTGAGGGAAAGCATCATTTGAGTGATTTTTCACCAACCACACACTCGTGTGGTCCCTTGTACAACTTCCTAACTGGAAGGGGCCCTTCCCTTCTTATGAAAGGAAATGTTGGAAACCCTCAAGTAGTGCCATTTGAGCTATCGTGGTAAACCCTACCTAACTAACTCTACCTTTCTACTAAGGATACCTTCCCACTAAGTTGGAAACTTTGGTTAGTTAGGTATCTAGGTTATTGTGAGTACTAAAGTGCAGTCAGTGACACCTACACCTACTATGGCCATAGTTTTGTACTTCTGTACAAACTCGCCCACCCTACTTGACATGGAAAACTCATCTAATCTAGGGCTCCTGAGAGACTTTCTATTTGTCCTTTACTCTTGTAAAACACACATGACCTAATTTAGGCTTTACAAACAAAACACACTCTTCTCAGCTACCTGCCATGTGTGACCATTATTACATGTCCTAGGGAAAACTCTCATGACCTAATCTAGGCTTTACAAAAAAAACACGCTCTTCTCAGCTACCTGCCATGTGTGACCATTATACATTAAACTAGGGTTTTAAGAAACCCTAAAAGCTTACATGGCTGACAGTTTCAAATTAGAACATACACTCCTAATAGAGCAATTAATAGGGTTTTAAAACCAAGAAGGCAAACATGACCCTTTTCAAACTTCAAGACAATTTTTGTGCTCATATTGCACTTAACACATGCTAATCATCTATATGTCATGCATGGCCAAATACCTAGTAGTAAGAAAACATAAACCAGAAATTTACTCTTAAATCAAACAACAAATAATTCTTATAATTTTCTTTATAATATAAAATTTCTTTCATTTATCATCTAAATATTCAAGCATGTTCATTCTAGTGTTTAATTCTTGTCATTCTACATAATATCATAGTTCATGGTTAAGCTCCATACTAACCCTCTCGATTTTCTTTCATTTCATGCTAGAAAAAGAACAATGGCAACTAAAAGCATGCTACAAATTCAACCTAAGAAGCTCTTTCCAAAATAGCCAATAAGATGGATTGGCACCAAGAAACTGTAGCTAGGAAATTTCATCTATCAAAGGCATAAATAAACAAACTTGCTACTACATGATCACCTTAATCATGTTATACAAACACATTACGTGCAAGAATAATGATATCTATTTAAGAAAATAAAACACACGCTCCAAATATTCTCATGGAATATTTTATTTTTTAAGGAAGCATTTATATTGAATTAAGCGACTGAAAATACATGCTGCAACATTCTAATGGACTTTTCTTTTATCAAGAATGCACCTATATCCCAGAAAATAAATTACTCAGAGAGTATTACATGCCTGATATAAAAACTTGGAGCTAAAAATTCTGAAAATGAGTAATGTGAATGCAATACTTCAAGTTATTTCCCCAGCTTAGACTTAGCCCCTATTGTAGACACTTTAATCCTTCTTGTTTTTATATGAGATTCATGCTTAGTATAGTTCTACTATTATTATCCATGACTAATCTCCTCCTCCCAACTCAAAACCATCGAATCTTTTCTCCTTTCCTAGATTATGAGTTTTTTTAACAAAGAAAAGCCAATACTAATACAAGTCAAATGCAAGAAAGGTGGTTATCATAACTTCCTCCTAAAATTTCTCTAACTCCCTCCACAAGAGTCATTTGAACCTTCATAAATCCCAAAAAAAAATCCAAAGATGAGTGTTAAAGGTGACAGATAAGTTGCGCTACATTTTCTTAACTTCCGCGCCTTTGTGGCTAGAATTAAGAAACTACATTTGCAATATTTTAGCCAATGTCTTAAAATATGGAAATATTAATTTAAATAAAATCAATAAGATATAACTCATTCGCCAACTTAAGGTGGCCCCCACTTCTTCATTTCAAATGTGTGGGTTAACATTATAAATATTAAATATTTAAATCTTTTCCTCAATAAATTGGCGGCAACCAATAAAGCTTCCTCATTTAATTTTTTAATAAAATATTCACTTTAGAAATATAACAACATAAATAATTTATATTTAAACATTGGTATTTCAAACCTTAAGAAGGTATTTGACTATTTAATTAAATGCCTCCAGGTGATATCATGCATCACTGTTATTCTTTACCTGAAGAAATATTAATAATAGCAGTATATATATATATTTAGTAAGGCCAACTAGCACAATTATCAAACTCATAAAGTTAGAAGATAATACCAACTAGTTCAAATGCAAAAATAGGTTTCCCATCAAGAAGGGAATAAATTAAACTAAACAGTCATCTATGCACATGTTCAGGCTTGTATGCCTCAATACGTGTATGCACATATACATTCATATGCATGATCACAGGCTCATAAGTTTTCCTACCATCATGCATCTATGTCCATATATGTATGCCTACAGTGGTGTATGTAGGTTCCTTTTACATGTACATAAACACTTGCTTGGTTTAATTCAAAGACAATTAGAAAATAGAAACGATTGGTTTTGAAAACCTAAAACCACTTACAAAAAAACCACATCCAAAAGTCACACAGAAGACTTACCATAAATCAAAAATCCTATTACACTCTTCTAGGTTTCCTAGATCCTATTGACCTAACCCGAGCTCAGATGGTAGTTTCCAGAGCATCCCAACATTACCTCTCTACTTAGATGATACTTTCCCTCCTTTGGAGATTGTGATATGTGCTACCATGCATTAAATTCCAAACAAATAGAAATTTGTCTGATATCTAAATATCATAAAATATCCATTGCATATTCTTTATCTACACATTTACTAAAGAAAAAAAAAACTTTTTCTAGGGCATCAAAACACAACTTATTCCTTCTGAAATAAATAATAGCTCATATCATAATGGAATAATTCTTATTGCTCAACAGATATCAATCACAAAAGATCTCATCATTTCATGCATTATTCAATCAAAAATTTGGATCATTTATTTTTCATAATTGCAAAAAGTAAAAAGTGTTTTTAAGTATCTATGGTGGGATGTAATAGGAGTATAGATAAAGCAAGAAATATAAAAAATGAAACCTTCTCATAAGCTGAGACAACTTATTCCAAGTGGGAAGAGGATTTCATATCCTTACATCACCCATTTCCACGGTGCATAATTGTCAAAGACAATAAAAATATTTATAAATAAAAGGGCATTAAAGAGGAATACAATAGAGGAGACAACATGGGGTATGGACCTCCATAAAATCTTAAAGAATCGTATCCAAAACGTGGCAAGGCCAATATGCACCCCACGTGAAGGGATGGGGCTCCATAACATTTTCTAGCATTCATCCAGTTTGCGGTATAATGAGAACTTTCAGATAAGATACGAAAAATCATAAATTCATAAACAAAGGGGAGAGAATAACATGATGGGAAGGCAAAGAGGAATGCAAAAAAATCATGCAAGGGTGAAAGGGAGGAAGGCAAAGAAAAAAGAGCCAAGAGTTGCAGGGAATGAAGGATAAAAACATGAGGAAAGGTGGATGACCAAGGTGCAACGAGTTTGTATGTAAAAAAAAATGACTCTACAACCTTTCTCAGCCTCCTCCCTGCCTTTGTTGAGAGGAGAATTCCCTACATGAGCTCTTGAAAAAGGAAGAGATTTTTGGTGTAGAGAAAGGGGTATGGAAATCCACCTTAGCATAAATGATTAGAGGAAATTTGGATGCACATGTACCAAAAAATAGGTGTTGTAGGAGCAATGACATGCCAGACAATAGGGTAGATTTCAATTTCTACTCTAGAATGTCATCGATATCATCCCTTAGAGCTGAGTACATTTCTCACTATTAATTCCTTCAAATCACATTATTTTTATAATATTGACTCCCATAGTTGAAATATATTTGATATAGTTGATTTGTTCTTATGTGAGAATAGGGTAAATTTAACATTTCATATTTCCTAAGGTTTTTATCAAATCATTCTTGCGCCAAGACATTCTTATCTTCTTTAAGAAATTTTGTGATACATTTCAGTTGCTTTATGCATATCATTTGCCCTGCATTATGTATTTGGGTAGCTTTTATTGCTTGAAAATTTGGATCATGTCATGTATACTTTCCATAATGAAAAATAAGAATATTAAGGATCCTCCTCACATATAATTATGGATGGATATGAAATTAAGACGTAAGGAGTTGTGTTGGTATTTCATAATGATCAACTAAGCTTGCTTAATTTGAAATATCATTAAGGTCAGTTTAAGGGACATTATAATATGAGTTGTAAACCCACATTGAGAGCAAATAATAGTTTATGGGAGCTCAAATAATTTCTTCCAGGTATTGTAGGTATATGGCATCCTACCAAATAAAAATTAAATAAATCTAAAACAACACTTGTGATCTGATATCCTTTTGAGACTTGTATTAGTAGGCTGCTTTGATACCTTTGTGACAACAACCCCAACAAAAGGAAAAATTTCTGCACAATTTTTTTTCTCATCATTATAAGAAGGAATACATTTTAAATAGTACTAATAAATCTTTTTGTTTTATTTCAATTCAAGACTAATACCAAACTCAACTCAAGGACTTATGTGCTCACTATTTTGTTGCAATAATAAGAATGTTTGGTATTGGAAGTCAAGGGTCGTGAAAAGAAAGGAAAAGGAAAGAAGGAGGTCTTAGGTTCAACAACATACAAGCTGGGTATTATATCAAAATTTTAAAGAAAGTGGCATATAAATCCATCAATTGAACACATGAGATATCCAAATAGTCTAAGATAGATCATTAATGATTGGAGTATAGATAAAGCAAGAAAGATAAAAAATGCAACCTTCTCATAAGACAGGATGACTTATTCCTAATGGGGGGAGGATGTCCCATCCCTACATCACCCATTTACATGGTGGATAATTGTGGAATACAATAAATAAATTTATAAATAAAAGGGAATTAAAGAGGAATACAATAGTGCAGACAGCATGGGGTATGGTCCTCCATAAAATTTGTAGAACCATATCCAACATGTGGTAAGGCCGATATGCACCCCACGTGAAGGGATGGGGCTCCACAACATTTTTCAACAACCATCTAGTTTGTGCTATAATGATATCTTTCAAACAAGATATAGACAATCATAAAAGCATAAATAGAGGGTAAAGAATAATGTTATGGGAAGGCAAAGAGGAATTCAGAAAAGTCACACAAGGGTGAAAGCTAGGAAGGTAGAGAAAAAAGAGCCATGAGTTGTAGGGAAAGAAGGATAAAAACATGAAGAAATTTGGATGACCAGGGTGCAATGAGTTGGTAGGTAAAAAATATAGACTCCACGACCTTTCTCAGCCTCCTCCCTTCCTTTGCTGAAAGGAGAGGTTTCTACATGAGCTCTTGGAATTGGAGGATATATTTGGTGGAGAGAAATTTGTATGGACATCTACCTTAGCATAAATGATTAGAGGAAATTTAGATGTAGAGGTACCATAAAATGGGAGTTGAAGGCGCAGTGACATGCCAGAAAATATGGTAGATTTCAATGTCTACTCTAGAATGTCATCGATATCATCAGTTAGAGTTGAGTACATTTCTTCACTGTTACTTCCTTGAAATAATATTATTTTTATAATATCAACTCACATAGTTGAAATATATTTGACATATTTGATTTGTTCTTATGTGAGGATTGGGAGAAATTAACATTTCACATTTCCTGAGGTTTTTATCAAACCATTCTTGTGCCAAGACATGCCTATCTTCTTTAAGAAATTTGGTGACATTTTGGTTGCTTTTTGCATATCTTTTACCTTGCATTATGTATTTGGGTAGATTTTATTTCTTGAAGGTTTGGATTATGTCATGCATACTTTCCATAATGGAAAATAAGAGTATTAGGGATCCTCCTCACATATAAGTATGGATGGATATGAAATTAAAATGTAGGGAGTTGCGTTGGTATTTCATACTGATCAACTAAGCTTGCTTAATTTGCAATATCATTGAGTGAAATTTAAGGGACATTATAATATTAGTTATAAACCCACATTGAGAGAAAGAATAGTTTGATGGGAGCTCGAGTAATTGTGGCATCCTACCCAAGAAAATTAAAATAAAACTAAAACAACACGTGTGATCTGATATCCTTTTGAGAGTTGTATTGACTAGCTACTCTGATACCTATGTGACAACAACCCCAATGAAAATAATAATTTTTTAACTTTTTTTTTCATCATTATAAGAAGGAATACATTTTAAATACTAATAAATGATTTTATTTTATTTCAATTCAAGACTAATATCAATGTTGACTCTAGAACCTAGGTGCTCACTCTTTTGTTGCACTAATAAGACTATTTATTATTGGAATTCATGGGTCATGGAAAGAAAGGAAAAGGAAAGGAGGCCTTGGGTTCAACAATATATAAGTTGGGTAATAAATCAAAATTTTGAAGAAAGTGGTATATAAAATACATCAATTAAACACATGAGATATCCAAATAGTGTAAGATAGAGCATTAACTGATTGGATCATTGTGGAAGACACTAAAAAAATTATAAATAAAATGGAATTAAATATGAATATGATAGAGGAGATAGCATGGGGTATGGGCCTCCATAAAATTTTACAAAATTGTATCCAACATGTGGTAAGGCCAATATGCACCCCACGTGAAGGGATGGGGCTCCACAAAAAATTTTGGCATTCCTCTTGTTTGTGCTATAGGGTAAAAGAACAAACTTGTGTCACACTTTATAAATGAATTGACCAATAGCAAAAAAATTGTTAACTTCAACCACATAAAAGTGATCTTCATGTGTTTAATGATTATTTTGCAAAAAAACCCAGATCTCAACATTCTTGTCACCCTCATGGCAATGGAGATCGGGATTTGAGAGCTGGTGGACCTACTAAGAGTCATTCCCGATAGTTTGTGTATCATGGGTCCTCACATGTAGATCGTAGACCTTCCAGATTGAGGCATAGGTTTAGAAGACCGAAATGGATTCCCTTTCGTCCTATTCATTGACTAGACCACACTAGACAACTGATTCTAGACATTTGTGAAAATGATAGAGAATCAGAAGGAAATAGGTACAATGGACATTTTTTAAGGCAATATGAAAATATTTAAAACTTTGTAATCACCTATATGAAGCCTCCAAGCTTAAATTGAAATATATTAGGTCTTGAAAGAAATGGGTGTCTGGGTTTGCCATGGGATGGCAAAAGGTTGCAAGCCACGGTGGGGTGCTCATCAATCCAAGACTATCAGCTCTTCTATGCTAAGCCACCTATGCGTAAGAAACAAGATTTTGTACCAGATGATCGCAAGGATGAAGTTTAGAGTGTGCAACATTAGAGGATTCAAAAGGATTTGCAAGATAAAGGAAAGGAGGGAAACCAATCTGAGAAAGGAAAGGCTTTGACTGACCAAAATTCTCAAAAGGATTGCATATCAGCTCTTGCTCTTCAGACCCTCTAGAACAATAACAAGAAAAAGGGCTCTAAGAGAAGAAGAAACAAGAAGTCGACAAGAAAAAGAGGGAGTAAGTAGGTTTGCGGGTGCAAATAAAACCCTCAAGATCATGCCAAGCTACTTGAAGATGGGGGAGAAAATCAAAAAGATCAATCAATGTTTTCAACAACTCAAAAGGTTATTTGTGCAAATCAAATTTTCTAAAGATCTGTTACAACCTCAAAACATCGACCTTAGAGGGTAGGCTCTAATTTTTAAGTTTTTAAACTTAACAACTCCTTTAGGAAAGTTAAGGGATTTGTTTTTGTAGAATTGGAGGGGGTTGTTAAAGTTTTTTATCTAGACCAATCAAAGGGAATATTTGTGGTGTTATTTCACACTAAGGAGCAGAGGGATGTGGTGTCTAAAGTAAAATCATGGATTTTTGAAGATTCGGGATTGTGTCTGCAACCATGGATCCCTAATTTTAAGGCTGTAGATTTTATGCCTTGATTTTCCCCTTTCCGGGTCTAGTTGCATGGTTTACCATTAGAATTCAGAGAGTTAAATTTATTAGAGATAATAGCAAACCATATTGCGATATTCTTAAGGCATGAACATTCTTTCTTTTGGAATCCCTCAAAGCTAGCCTAAATGTGTTTATTGTTTGACATATCAAAATAATTTCCAGCCCATATTCACTTGATCTCTAAATTTGATAAGTGGTATGAGAATATTCTAGTGGAAACCCCAGAAAATGTTTGTGTAAACTACCACATGTTAGGGCATAAGGCAACAAGTGGCTAGGTAGGGGATGGTAATGAAATCAAGGAAAGTGGACATAGTAATTGCAAGGTCTCAAAAACATAGGTTTTGAACCATGAGAGGTTGCCAAGCTCTCCAACATTCTTGGCCAACTAACAAGGCCAACCAGTACGGTTGAACCTTCTACTCTTAAGGCTCTGCTAAACCTAGGCGGGTGTACCTATATGAATGCTACAGATTTTGAATTGTGCTTCCTACTTGACTAAACTGTCCACAATGGCAATTTGATGGTGGAGAGATATGGTCTAAATTTTGTATAAATTGTATATGCAGTATCTAATAGGATCTAAATTTGGTATAAATAGTATAAGCAATATTTGAGGTGAAATTTGATATGTTTAGTTAACAGATGTCAAGTGAAATAAATAAAACTAAGTAATGAGAGTAAGGGAGACTAGTGCCTTGTTGGGTAAATGGATTCAAATGAAAGTCTTTGTTGAGTGGCTTTTATCAAGAAAAATCTCCAATTTTTTGGCATATATGAGTTTATAACTGCTATAAACATGCAAGAATGTGATTAATAAACCCTACTTGGGGAAAAATATTAATCCTAATTATTTGATTCTTCTTACTAATCCAAATAACATTCCCAGATTACTATAATTGACTGAAAGGAATTTAATTCTTCTTTAAAGAACCCGATTAATCAAATCACACAGATACAACAAATGTGCACTGATAAATTGAATATATTCTTGATATTTCAACTTAAATAACCAAGAAACATTGAATTGGAGACAATCAAATAACTGTAGAAAATTTAACAAACAACTGATACCAGAATAGAGCTACCAAATCATAAGTCTTTCATTATCTTCTTCAAATCTTATACATGCAACATGGTTACTTCAAACATTTTGAAAATATTGTATCTCCTACTAACTATCTTCTATCTTTTTTATCTATGGTTACAAAACGGATATTTATATACATCAACTGCATGAAAAGATGTGTCCCGTCAAGAATGTCCTAAATATGAAATACTAACAAAACTAATATTAACTAAGCTCTGTTAAGCCATAAATGGACCCTTGACATGTGATCACGATCTCCATCATCACCATCCGTTCATTTTGCTCACACGCCTCATCCAACATTGCATCTTTCGCAGTGGCTGATTTTAAAATCTTCTGGAGTATTAATTCATTTTTTCTCTTCCATGTAGTCATTTCTTTTAACTTGCCTTTGTCATTAAAGAACGTAGTTAATCCATTCTTAGTGGCCTCCATCAATTCTTGTGCATCCTCCTGTAACTCCCCAAAGAAACTTTTGTGCTTATCCATGACACGATTAGTATCCTCAATCGCTACATTATCAAGAATATCCCGATGTTTTATTTCCTCAAGTTTCTTTTGGATTCTACCATCAACTCTTTTATGTTCTTTTATTTCATCAAAATACTGTGAGTGTTTTGCCCAAAGTTTATTTAACCAAGTGGTTAAAATGGCCTGCCTCTTTTTGATCACTGTCGTAAGTATGTCCATTTTCCCTTGAGAATAAGAACTTGATCCTTCCCAATGGTCCTTCACCTATGCACTTTCACCTTGAGTGAGCAATTTAGTTGGCCCTGCTATGACACCTACTAAGTCTTTTAGACGCTCATTTTCTCTGAGCAGTATTTCATTATTTGTTTTGTACATTTCCTTTTCTCTAGTCAATGCCTGTATTTTGGGTTTTATTCAATTTTGAAACATTGATCCCTATTTCCGCAGTTTCTACCGCATCAAATTCCCCAGCTTTCAAGTTAATGACATGCCCAAATGCTTTCTCAGTATCAATAACAATTGATTTCCTATGAGGGGGATATAGGGCCCAAATCATCAATATCTCCTCATCAGGATTATATTTTGATCCTGTGTAAACCTCTGTCACCTTTTCTATGTTGAGCTTGTGTGTAGTGTTATTGTCCTTTAGGAAACTATCAAAAAATAGTGCAGAATTGTGGTTTAATCCTGGGAAAATCATGACACCGGCTCTTTCCAACATCTCCCTCCCCTTCTCAGGGGTCATATTTTCCATTTCTTTCTCAACATCATCTTTCAAACCTTTTAACAACTGCTCTTCATTTCCTGGTGTGACATTGTCAACCAGTTCTCTTATTTCTTTTCCCTTTTGTTTACATAAAAATGATTTAAATTATAAGGACTTTATGAACTCATCATTTGCTACAAAATATTTGTATTCCTTATGTCTCGTATCAGCATCTGTACTTTCCTGGACACTTAATTCTCTAGTAGGATAGGTGTATTCCTGAATTCTTGTCTTTGATACCTTACCAAGAGGATTTTGTGACCTAGTAGCCTATGATGCCTCTTCACTAGAGGACAACATCTTTGCATCCAAAAAATCTTGATTATGTTTCTCAATTATCATTTATGCCTCCTCTTCTTCCAATTTTTTTATCATATCATCAAAATGGTAGGGCACATGGTGATACCCACCAAAATTTATCCTATGTTTGGCAGAATGAATATATCCTTTTGGATCAAAATTCTTCCTCAATGGTGCTCTTCTCATGTTATACAATAGTAATATGTCATGAATCAGATTGTATCCCTCTTTTTCCAAGACAGTAAAATCACCAAAACATAGTGTACTGGGCATAAAAGATTGCTTTCCAAAAGAGCTTAAGTTCATGACACTGGAGAAATCCATTTTCCTAACAATATCTAAATATACAATCCTATTTGGAACTATTTTAGGCAAAATAAATGGGGTATCTTCAAATCCATACACCCTAATCATGGTGGCATTTACTAAACAATACCAATCCCCCCAATTGTGGTCGATTGGTCCATTAAAATCCTTAGGTCTGAGAAACCTCTTTATTTCATCAAACAAAGAATGGTCACAAGGATAATTATAAAGCTTGTACAATGGATTTACAAGGTATTCTTCAAAATGCACAAAACTAGAATTAGCAAACTTGTTTTCCCAAACAGTAGTCCATGACTGAATAGGCAATGGCCTGCCTTCTTTATCAAATTGTGAAATTCTCAGCTCTTGGGGCCACAATCCTAATTCCTGTCCAAAGTATAGCACCAAGTGCATCAAAAATGAATAGTTCTTGAGGTGCAGGAAAAAGGCTCCATTTTTTATTTCCATCAGCCCTCCATCAAGATCTTTAAACACATATGAAGCATAATCCCAAGGCCTGGACTTATGATACTGAATATCTGCTGCAATCACCATGGGCACAATTGCCATATACTCTGGAACCTGCATTCCCAATACCCGTCCCACCGAAAAATAGGTGTACTTTACATAAGATTCGAAGAGATCCACATGAAAAGGTGGTCCCTCATTTTCCTCCATTGGAATCGGTTTGCAACCATGCCTAATTCTATGTAAGGGTAAACTCCAACCCTTATAAATGGTGTCCATCCTTATGAATTCATTCTTGAGCTCTTCACTTACAATTATTTCATTGCACATTCCTTCTAATTTGAAAACCTCACTTACTGCATTTTCTGACAGATGTATCAATGGATTCCCAGATAGATCACGTATGGCCTTATGTTTTGGATTATAATGCCTGGCCAACAAGTTTACCAATTCGACATTGACAAAAAAATTAGGGCAAACCAGTTTGCCTAAATTGAGCTTCCACGAATTACATACTGGCTCAAAACGATTCCTTTGATAGTAATGGAAGATGAATAATTCATAACCTCTAATTGGGGTCCAAACATCTCCAATGAATTTTCATTTATCATCTAATTTATCTATTTCAGCCCTAAGCTGTGCAAAGTGTCTGGGTTTAGGTCCAAAACCGGGTAGCTAGTCTATGAGATCTTGGTTTAATTTTCGTTCGATACCCTTTGGCTGAGTTTCAGTTTTTTGCCTTTTCCCTTTTGATTGACTACTCTCCCCATGTTTTCTACCTTTTGATTTCTCTAGACCAGTGCTTTCCATTTTCTGAAAATTAAAAGATTCAAGGGATAAGGAACTTACTGTATTTCGCCTGAAATTCCAAGCTGAACGAACGCCCCAATCCTTTGTTCGTTCTTCTCCTCTCCTTTTCTACTAATTCCATGAACAAATACTTTTAATTGAATTCACCTAGATTCACAAAATATTTTATGTTCTCATGGTGCCATTAATGTCTAGCCTGTGACATGAATGAAGTAGGCTCTTCGAAATTCTCGTTGTCGCATCACGTAGCATATCGGCAAGACATTTTAAATCTTTGGTGGATCCTTCTATTCAGACTTTCACCAACGTTCACATACCTGCTGAGACATCTTGTAGTTCCCACGATACCTCAAGTCTCCCCGATAGTTATTCTTTATGTCACCACAACTCTTACCGATCAAGCCTATCACCATGACTTAAGGGATCGGGCAGACAATCTTCTGTATTATGCTGAAGGTATGTGTCTCATCAAGATGTTCCTTTTGTTAATTCAATTCGCTGAGACAAAATAATTGTCCTGTCGATGGAATAGTATTTTTTGTGGCCTTCATAGATCTCCCCACTGAGGTTTAGCTTACCGATACATCTTTTCTTCGGTGAAACCATGCATATTTTCCCTCTGACCATTTTATCTCCATACATGTTATCACGTCAATCTGGTCGATATAACACGGGAGGTCGGTAAGACTCTCGGAGCTCTTCCTAACATCATTGTCTCATCAACCGAATTTTCCTTTGATTTATCGATGAGACCGTTGAATGCTTCGGGCAGTCTTTTGAAATCTCACCCCCATGACCCTAGTTCGGCCGATACATTTTATTGTACTCCAAGCGGTGAAAAGAAAATTAGCTCGATATTACCTCACACTATCATGCCGATACATTTTGTCTTGCCGATAGAAAATGTGAACCCGTGTTCTCTTGACATACATCTTCATTGATATGACACTGTTGATGTCTTGTCGATGTACAAAAAAGAGATTAGTATCAATGAGACCTGCACCATCTTATGCCGATATGTTTCATATTTTAAATTTTCATGGTTAGATAAATTTTATGGGGCTATAATACAAAATTTGACCTGGACCTTGGTGAGTATTTTGTGTGAGGAAAAAATTATTCTCATAATATGGACCATGTGGGAAACTAATAAGCATGAAGGGTCAATGAGGTTTTCAAAACTTTACAGTTCTAACAGTGGCTCTGTCTGGGGATGAATGATTGCGAGATCATTGCAAGGATCCCGATCTCTGGGTGAGTAGACCAATATTTATGGATGAAAGCAAGTGGAGATGAACATGATCCTAAACTACTGTACATGGAGAAAAAATTAAATAAGGGGTCCCAAGATTGTCCATGTACTAGCAATTTCCTATACCTTTTATTTCCTATACTGCTGTGCATGGAAAATTTATGAAAGGTTTTCTTAAGAGTTTTCCATGCACTGGAAACCCTTGATCCTCTGTAATTTTCAAGAGAAAAATTTCATTAGAAATTTCCCATGTACAGGCAACTCTTATTCTTCACCACTCATATTTTCAAATAATATGAATCCTCTCCTTATTTACCAACAACAACAAAAGGTCCCAACCACAAAGCTTCAAATTTTCCATGTTTTCCTTTCTCCTGGCACCTAGCATCCCACATCAATACCAGGTCATCTTCTTCAAGTTTCCTATTTTTTGCCTTTTTGTCAAACAAATACTTCATTTGTATTTGCAACTTCATGTTCTAGTTTTGAGCTAGTCTTCTCATTTCATCAAGCTCTGCTAATTGTTCCATTCTCTCTTCCATCGGTTCAGGAACCTCCATGTCTTCTTGAAGGATAAATTTGTAAACTGGTAGCAAATTTTTTAAAGGCATTCTGGCTTGTGTTCCATATACTAGTTCATATGGGGATTTTCCAATTTCCTTTTTGACAGTGATCCTATCAGCCCATACAACCAATTTTAATTTTGAATCCCATATCTTTTTGTTTCCACCTAGCATTCTCCTTATGATTTTTAGAAGACTTTTGTTACTGGACTCTGCCTGGCCATTAGCTTGTGGGTGGTAAGGGGCAGAATAAGAGATAGCAATACCATGCATATTGCAAAAGGTTTTAAACTCATCCGATCTGAAACACATCCCATTGTCTGTGATTAATATCAATGGTGTACCAAACCCGGTGATGATATTATCCATCAGGAAATTTATCACAACTTTACTTGTCGCCTGTATGTTTGGGATTGCTTCTACCCATTTGGTGAAGTAATCAGTGGCTACCAGTATCCATCTGTGTCTTCCACTTGATCTCTCTTATATCTCCCTAATAATATCAATCCCCCATTGATGAAAAGGGGCTTCAACCTGCATAGGTCTAAGTGGTAAATCTCCCTGATATTTCATTTTGCCTGCAAACTTTTGACATGCCTCAAACTTTCTTATATATGAAAAAGAATCATTAAAAACTTTTGGCCAGTAATAATCAGCCCTGAGAATTTTATGTGCAGTTGTCTTTGCAGAATAATGGCCTCCACAGATCCCTTCATGCATTTCTTTCAAAACATGATTAGCTTGTGATTCATACTAACATAACAACAACATTCCATCCCTGTTCTTCCAAAATAAATCACCTTCTATGAATACATATTTAGATGCTTGTAGTTTCAAGGTTCTTTTCTGGTTATCATTAAGTCCTTCAGGGCACTTCGTGTTTATGAGGTAATACATGATGTTCGTATACCAGGATGTATGCTCAATACTTGCAATTGCATTTCCTTCTTCTTCCACATTGCAAATTTGATTTGCCTCAATATTTGCTTCTGCCATTAACTTGGCCAATCCTTGGCCTCTTATCAATTTAGTAATCTGTATTTCCATATCAAATTCCTGGATTTTATTAATCCACTTGCATCTTTTCCTTGTTAGTTCTGACTATGTTAAAATGTCTTTGATAGATGCGTGAGGGACATAATAAATCACTTTGACTCCAACAAGATACAGTCTAAAATCTTTTGTGGCTTTTACTAGTGCAAAGGCTTGCTTTTCCATTATTTCATATTTCAATTTTGATCCCTACAATGACTTACTAAAAAAGGACACAGGTTGCTCATGACCATCCTCATTTTTCTGTAACATAGCAGCAGCTATAGTGTGCAAGGAAGCGAATAAAAATATTTGAAAAGGTTTTGTGAAATCAGGAGATTTGAGGACATGGGCTTCCTTGATGGCTCTTTTAATGGATACAAATGCTTCCAATGCTTTTGGAGTCCATTCATTTTTTTGTCCTTTCCTTAGCATTTTTGATATGGGCTTAATAATTTGAGCAAAGTTAGACACAAACCTCCTAAAGAATTTAATATGTCCAAAGAATGATTGGATGGCTTTGACAGTTTTAGGAATAGGAACTTTATCTATGGCTTCAACTCTCTCAGGATCTATTCTAACTCCCTCCTTTGACACAATATGTCCTAAGATTTTTCCCTCTGTGACAACAAAATGACACTTTTTAGGGTTCAAACTAATGCCATATTCTAAATCTATTATGAATATTTTTTCCAGATGTTCTACATGATCTTCACCCCTTTTTGAGTAAGCAGTAATGTCATCTTGATATATTTCCATTATAGCATTAATCAAGTCTGCAAATGTCAAGTCCATAGCTCTTTGAAAAATTTTCTCCTGCATTTGTGAGACCAAAGGGCATTCTCAAATATACATATGTTCCCCATGGAGTTATAAAATTTGTCTTGTACTGCTCAAATTCCCTGACTTTAACCTAATTATAACCAGAGAAACCATCCATCATAGATAATAGCTCACACCCTGTCACTTTGTGTAGGATAGCCTCCATATTAGGTAGAGGGTAATTATCCTTGAGGGATGCCACATTTAAATTTCTAAATTCCACAAACAATCTGATATCTCTGTTCTTCTTTCTCACAGGAACTAAGTTTGACAACTGTTGAATTTCTAACCAGTTTAATGATTCCCCCATCTCTAAGTTTTGCCAGTTCCTCTTGCATATTTTGTTCTAATGTAGGGTTAATAGGTCTTTGTTTTTTCCTAAATGGCTTCGTATCTAGTTTTAAAGGAATTTAATGTTGAAATAAGTCCTCCCTATATGCCTTGAGGTCCTCATTAGACCATGCAAACACATGTTTATATTTTCTTTGTAATGAAATCAGCATTCTTCAAATAGTCGGGCTTATTTTCTTCCCAATATATACTTTTCTTGGTGCCATTTCAGTCCCTAAATTTACCTCTTCAACATCTTCTTTTTTAACTGGTGTCTGTTCCATGAGGGACCAATCATTTCCATCATATACTCTTTCCAACACTACTAGTCCCTTAGGAAGTTTATTAGTCTTAAGCTGCGAGACCTTCTTTCTGAATATTGTCGGTTCTCCATCTATTTCTTCTACAAAGGCATTGAAATCAATTTCCTGAGCCTCATATTGGTCTATACAGTGAAGGAACTTTAAAAGATCAATGTCATCATTAAAAACCTGCCAATTGTATACATTGTCAGGTACAACAGGCCTTGTTTTGAACTCAATTTAGGATATTCCTGCCAGCGTGATGTCATCCTTTTTAAGTGCTACATTGGCTAGGAAGTCTGCCATCATATTTTTTGATCTGTCCACCCAATTAATAGAGAAAGCATCAAATAGCTCGATTGTATCCCATATTGCATTCTTGTATTGCTTCAGCCTTTTATTCTTTGCAATATACTTTGATCTGATTTGCAACACCACCAACTCTGAGTCTCCAAAAATAGTTAATAGTTTAATCTTTTGTTTAACTACTATGTTCAAACCAATTAACAAAGCTTCATATTCTGCCACATTGTTTGTACACTCAAATGCTAATAAAAATGAATATTTAAAATTTTAACCATCATACGATATGAAAACTATCCCAGCTCCATTACCTTCTTGGTCGCATGCCCCATCAAAGTACATTTTCCATATCCCTTGTTGGTTTTCGGAAATACTTTTATCAATTGGATCTTTGTTTACCAATTCAGGTTGAGATAATTCTACTCTAAAACTCCCCAAATCTACATCACAGAAGCAATTAAGTTTCTCTTGAGGATCATATTCAACAATTTGATTCATCTTGGGCTCCCTATACAACTTGACCTCTTCTCCATTAACTGGTATAGTGGCATATGAAAAATCGAAATGTACATTTCCCCCTACTGCTATAGTCCATTGTCTTGATAGGAGCATTCCAAACTGGGGAGGTGTGTCAATTACGGTTATATCAATTTTGTAAGCAGCTTGTGGGTAAGTTGCTAATCTTACTTCCACATTCTTTATTATTCCCACAATCGGGACAGGCTTGCTATCCATGGCATAGCATTTACCTCCTTCCGTATATATCCACATACCGAGTTGTTTCATTACCCCCATCGGCATAATATTCATGGAAGCACCTGAATCTATCATGTAATTTCTCACCAATTTACCACTAATGAGTAAGGTCGTAAAGAATGGGTCTGTGAACCCCTAAACCTGCAAATGCACAAAGATGACAAACATGGTTAAATGTTAGATCAAAATGCATGCAAATATGAGAGATTCCCCATAAAATCCATCTATTCAAACTAAAATTAGGAAAGAACACAATATAAGAAACTAAAATTCAAGCTAAATCCTAATTAAGCTAATAGCATGATGATCCCATGGGGGAATTGGTGCCAATGAAGTGTTGCAATTGGCCCTTTCCCAATTCCTATGTTGCAATGAAGATGATCTAGAAATGGTCAAATCTCCAAAGAGATTTGAGCATTAGCTTGGTGCAAATGTGAAAATGTGATGAATGTATGGATGAAATGAGAAAAATTAGTTCTCAATTGAAGAGAGTAACTTTGCATGAAGATTGTGGATGAGATGTATTTGAGTATAGTAATTTTACTCAAATTGTGGAGGGTGATCCCACAATAGTGGTTTAGAATTTTTGGCCAAACTTGACACTGCAATTATTATTTTTAACTAAATCTTCATATTTGGGAACCTATACCGGCTATACCGTGAGGAATTTGAAGATGATGAAAACTAGAGTCGCATTACATTTTGTCTGTCGATTCTAAAAATATTTTTTTCAAAATTTTTGGAATCAGATTGCACTTTTTTTTCCATCTCCAACGAAAAATGATTTTTTTCAGAAAACAACATTTTTAAAAAGTGACGCTCACCGTATACAACATAACTTTTTTTGTATAAAGGATAAAATTCTAATTTTTTCAAATTTATATTTGTAACTACGATATCTAGCACTTGCATTTGGTCTCATAGTTTTTTATTGAATATTTTTTCCTTAATCAAGTTTCAAAGTCAGACCAATTGCAATTCAGACATAGGCGGACTGTATACAACATAACTTTTTCTGTATGTATCGAAATTCAATTTTTTCTTTTTAATTGATCAAGGACATCAATACCCAACCTCAAAGTATTTTTAAAAATTTTATTTTGATAATCTTCTATTTTTCCACATGTTCAAAACAAAGAGCTTGACTTTTGGTGAAAAACCTATGTTTAATAACACTAAAAAAGCACATACATAATAAAACCAAAACATATTAAAATTTAATTCGTTGGATAGCTCGTTCTGAGGACTACCATCTTCCAATTGGGTTTGTGAAGTCTCCTCCATTTTCATCCTCAACCCAAGCTTTGAAGTGCAAAATTCTGCTAAAATTTGGTGGAAGAGGGGGAGAAGGGCAAAAAAGGGGGGTTTGAGCGAACCCCCCTTCGCTCAAAAGGGGTTCACTCGAAGGGGGTGTCACTCGAACCCCCCTTTTTTTTGAATCCCCCATAAGGTAACGTGGCATCACAGGGTTCGAGTGAACCCACCATGCAAAAGGGGGTTCGCTCGAACTAGGGGTTCGACCGAACCTCTCTTTTGGGTTCGTGCGAACCCCCTAGTTCGAATGAACCCTTTAAAACATGAAATTTTCAATGCGTGAGAATTTTATCAAATTTCCTTCCTCATAAAAATTGTACACCACTATTATGGGTTCACCCTGGATGATTGAATGAGAGGAAGAGTCTCTCATTTATAGATTCCCAAGTTGGAAGAATGGGGGATTTGGATGAATGTGGGATAAAATACCAACCAATGAGAAGAGGCCACTTTTCCTCATGTGATTGGAGGAGGAATGAGCACATTTTGATCAATGTGCATGATAAATGCCCTTGGATTCAAATTTGAATTTTGAATGTGACATGTTGGAGAGAGAAAGAAATGGAGTTAATGTCACTCGGCTCAATGCACAAGGACATGTAAGAGGCATTGAATGCCTTGTTGGAAGGACCCATCCACTTGTATTTTTGAATTCAAACTGAAGGAATATTCCCTTTTGATGCCATGTTGAGAGAAAATAGATGAATTAATAAATCAAAGTAATTGATTTATTGTGAAAGTTGCATTCTCTAGAGGATTTTAGTGATAGGGATTAACTTAATCAAGGATTTGACTAATTTAATGAGGAATTAGGAGATGTGACAATTTAGACTTAAATTTTTGAATTGATTTAAATCAAATTGAGAGGAAAGGATTAATTAAATAAATGATTTGATTTATTTAACTAAGGAGGAATATGTTAGATTAAATTAAATAATGTTTTAACTTATTCAATTTAATAAGAGGACTTTAGAGATTTAATCAAATAAAATGAATTATTTAATTAAAAGGAGGTTTACATAATTAATTAAATAAAATTGATTTATTTGATTAATAGGAGATGATGACTTAATTAGATAAATTTGATTTCTTTAATTAAGAGATGAAGAGTGGTGAATTTAATCAAATACAGATTATTCGATTAAATGACTAGAAAAGGACATGATTCAGGATGAAATGGTGTTAGTAAATCAGGATCCAATGTGTCGGATCGAATTGTATGTTTTCCATGTCTACAGGGTCAATCTGTGGTGTATTCATTAAGCAGGCTTCTAGAATTTTTACCTCCTTATTTTCAAGGTTTATATTTTGATTCCCATTAGACATTAATTGTATAGCACCTTCCCTATACTCCTTGATCTTCATCATTTCAATTCATGGGACAAACATTTTTAGTTGAGATAAGGCTTGTATGAAATCAAATGATGTACCTTCAATTCTGATCATCTTCTTAGGTTCTATCAATTCTCCTTTGTTCTCTTCCTTTTCCTCTTTGCATGTTTGACTTGTCTTTTGTTTATCCATGGGGACTTCCTTACCTTCCTCTTTAGCAGCACATTTTTGTTCTCTTTTATCAGATTGCTTATCACTTGTCTTCTTTGATATCTCATTTGATACCCTTTTATTTTTTATAAACACTCCTCTAAGAACACCCTCATCTTCATTCACTATTTTTTTCCTCAACCAATATTTAATTCTAGCTTCCTCCACCACTGCAATAGTCAATCTTTTAATCTCTTCTTCACTCAGTCTCCTTATACTACACTTATTAGTCTATCGTGATGAAAAGGGGGGTCTTGTTCATTTTCACTTTCTTCATAGTCAGAAAAAATCCGTCATTCTGCCATATGAATATTGTATTTCTGATGATCAACATCATATTCATATCCTTCCCCCTTTGAAGATGAATACTCCCACTCCAAAGAACTAAGAGTGTGGGAAGTTAAATAAATGTTATGGTCTTCCCCACCATCATTTTGCAACATGTATTCTTCTGGCATTGACTGAGCTATAACACAATGCTCTAGAGAGTGTCGTGAGTAGCAAACTGAGCACCAAGGAGTCTTATCTACCATATATGCTCCTTTATTTTTTAAAGGATCCGGTGTCTCTTTATTCCTTGGTCTATCAATTATTGGCCTCCCATCCTTCCAGTTTGTATTATAGGGAATGTCATGTAACCTTGGTCTTTCATTCCTATATGTATTCTCTTGTCTATTTGAGGGAGCATATGGGGGAACCCTAGGTTTTTCCCTTTTAGAAAACATCCCTGCAGCTTTCCTATTATTTTCAATAGTTAATGTTATCTTTTGAGCTTCAGCCAGATTCCTAGGATCTTTGTTTCTCAATTCATATCCTATGTTGGGATCAAAGGCTTTCAAATAGATACTCAATGCAGCAAGATCGACCAACTTGGATCCCTGAGGTATTTTATTATGTAATTTAACAAACCTTTGGTTAAAATCATAGGCTGACTCGTTTTGATGTTTTTGGATAGTCACTAACTCGTGCAAAGCAAAATCGGATGCACATTGATTCCCATACTGTTGAAAAAACTGTTCATAAAATATATGAATGAAATAAATGGATGTTGTTGGTAGACTATTAAACCAATCACTGACATCTTCAATCAGTGACATCATAAATAATCTCATATGTACATCCTCATATTGCATATCCAGGTCTTGAATAACTACATTAAAGTTTCTCAGATGCTCCTCGGTTGTGACTGCATTACTTCCTCTGAACTTCGGGACTAGGTTCCTCTAGTTGTTGTCCAGAGGGTAAGGGTATATCTGAAATCCAACAAGATCAAATTGTCTAATCATGGTTGCATATTATGGAGGGGTATTTTGGTAATGCTGATGCTGGTACAGTGGGTTAGTATTTGCCACATATTGCTGATGAGGAGGTGGTTGGGTATTTAGGTGTTGTGGTGGAGCATTTATGTTTCTATATTGATTCCTTGGCTGATTTCGGTGGGCCTGTGAGGAATTTGATGGCCTCATATTGTTATTCTTATGAGGGGGCATATATTTGGGTGAATCAGCCATTGATGTTTTAACATGAGCCTTCTGTAACTTCAATTTCTCAAATTATTTCATTGCCTAAAGCTTTTGCTCATATTCTACCCTTGAACTTTATGTTTCTTGCCTCATGCATTCCCACTGTGCATCTATCTCATTTTGGGTCATAAGTTCATGATTTTCTTCAGATGCTGCTTCAAATTCATGTCCCTCCTCAAAAAGTGCTACTCTCTAATCACATTCAAATTATCTCCTCTTTTCAGCTTCAAATTCAGCCATGAACTTTTCATCTTTACCATGGATTATTCGATGGAAGGGATTTCTCTTCTCTTTAGGAGTGTGAAGTTCTTTAGATGGGCTATTTTCATTTGTTAATGCATCGTATGAGTTGTTTGTTTCCATCGGTGGTTTTGATATTCTATTTTTTGTTGCTGGATCTAGGTCATTGAATACCTTCTTGCCCTGATCATTTTTATAGGTTCGCTTACCTTTGTCATTAGGACCATCCCCCTCCTTGTACAAAGATCTCCCTCCTTGCATGTTGTGATAAACTATGATGGTCTGCACCCTAGGGTGATTTCTTTCTGATATATATTATATTTTATCAGTCTTAATGCACTTGTTCATTCAGAGTCGCCACCCACTTTTTCTAATAGTGAGAAAAGATGTTATTATTTCACCTAGCGGAGTAAACTTTCAAATTTCTTTAATTATGATTTTATTTTAATGACTCCATATGCAAAGGTTGCTTGCCACCAGAATTCTCTCAAGCTTCCCCAACAGAGTCGCCAATTTGTTAGGTCTCAAAAACGTAGGTTTTGAACCACGAGAGGTTGCCAAGCTCTCACAACGTTGTTGGCCAACTAACAAGGCCAACCAATACGATTGAACCTTCTACTCTTAAGGCTCTGCTAAATCTAGGCGGGTGTGCCTATATGAATGCTGCATATTTTGAATTATGCTTCCTACTTGACTAAACTGTCCACAATGGCAATTTGATGGTGGAGAGATATGGTCTAAATTTGGTATAAATTGTATATGCAATATCTAATAGGATCTAAATTTGGTATAAATAGTATAAGCAATATCTGAGGTGAAAATTGATATGTTCAGTTAACAGATGTCAAGTGAAATAAATAAAACTAAGTAATGAGAGTAAGGGAGACTAGTGCCTTGTTGGGTAAATGAAGTCAAATGAAAGTCTTTGTTGAGTGGCTTTTATCAAGAAAAATCTCTAATTGTTTGGCATATATGAGTTTATAACTGGTATAAACATGCAAGAATGTGATTAATAAACCCTACTTGAGGCAGAATATTAATCCTAATTATCTGATTCTTCTTACTAATCCAAATAACATTCCCAGATTACTGTAATTGACTGAAAGGAATGTAATTCCTCTTTAAAGAACTCGAATAATCAAATCACACAGATACAACAAATGTGCACTGATAAATTGAATATATTCTTGATATTTCAACTTAAATAACCAAGAAACATTGAATTGGGGAAAATCAAATAACTGCAGAAAATTTAACAAACAACTGATACCAAAATAGAGCTACCAAATCATAAGTCTTTCATTATCTTCTTCAAATCTTATACATGAAACATGGTTCCTTCAAACATTCTAAAAATATTGTATCTCCTACTAACTATCTTCTATTTTTTTACCTATGGTTACAAAACGGATATTTATATACATCAACCGCATGAAAAGATGCGTCCCTTCAGAAATGTCCCAAATATGAAATACTAACAAAACTAATATTAACTAAGCTCTGTTAAGCCATAAATGGACCCTTGAGATGTGATCTGTGTAGTCTCGCTCCTCGTTAATCTGCATCTCCTAGTGCATTATGGATCATGATCTCCATCATCGCCATCTATTCATTTTGCTCACACGCCTCATCCAATGTTGCATCTTTCACAGTGGCTGATTTTAAAATCTCCTAGAGTATTAATTCATTTTCACTCTTCCATGTAGTCATTTCTTTTAACTTGCCTCCATCATTCAAGAACGTAGTTAATCCATTCTCAGCGGCCACCATCAATTCTTCTGCATCCTCCTGTAACTCCTTAAAGAAACTTCTATGCTTATCCATGACATGATTAGTATCCTCAATTCGTGAATTATCAGGAGTATCCCATTGTTTTATTTCCTCAAGTTTCTCTTGGATTCTACCATCCACTCTTTTATGTTCTTTTATTGCAGCAAAATAGTGTGAGTGTTTTCCCCAAAGTTTATTTAACCAAGTGGTTAAAATAGTCTGCCTCTTTTTTATCACTGTCGTAAGTGTGTCCATTTTCCCTTGAGAATAAGCACTTGATCCTTCCCAATGATCCTTCACCTGTGCACTTTCACCTTGAGTGAGTAGCTTAGTTGGCCCTTCTGTGACACCTACGAAGTCTTTTAGATGCTCATTTTCTCACAACATTCTTTCATTATTTATTTTTTACATTTCCTTTTCTCTGATCAATGCTTGTATTTGGGCTTTATTCAGTTTTACCACTTTGATCCCTATTTCTGCAGTTGCTACTGGATCAACTTCCCCAACTTTCAAGGTCATGACATGCCCAAATGCTTTCTTAGTATCAATAACAATCGATTTCCTGTGAAGGGAATATAGGGACCAAATCATCAATGTCTCCTCATCAGGATTATATTTTGATCCTATGTAAACCTCTATCACCTTTTCTATGTTGAGCTTGTGTGTAGTGTTATTGTCCTTTAGGAGATTGTCGGAAACTAGTGCAAAATTGAGGTCTAATCCTGGGAAAATCATGACATCGGATCTTTCCAACATCTCCCTCCCCTTCTCAGGGGTCATATTTGCAATTTATTTCTCGACATCATCTTTCAAACCTTTTAACAACTGCTCTTCATTTCCTGGTGTGACATTGTCAACCAGTTCTCTTATTTCTTTTCCCTTTTGTTTACATAAAAATGATTTAAATTCTAAGGACTTTATGAACTCATCATCTGCTACAAAAAATATGTATTCCTTATGTCTTGTATCAGCATCTGTACTTTCCTCGACACTTAATTCTCTAGGAGGATAGGTGTATTCCTGAATTCTTGTCTTTGATACCTTACCAAGAGGATTTTGTGACCTAGTAGCCTATGATGCCTCTTCACTGGAGGACAACATCTCTACATCCAAAAATTCTTGATTATGTTTCTCAATTATCATTTATGCCTCCTTTACTTCCAAATTTTTTATCATATCATCAAACTGGTAGGGCACATGGTGATACCCTCCAACGTTTATCCTCTATTTGGTAGAATGAATATATCCTTATGGATCAAAATTCTTCCTCAATGGTCCTCTTCTCATGTTATACTGTAGTAATCTATCAAGAATCAGATTGTATCCCTCTTTTTCCAAGACAGTAAAATCACCAAAACATAGTGTACTGGGCATAAAAGCTTGCTTTCCAAAAGAGCTTAAGTTCATGACACTGGAGAAATCCATTTTCCTAACAATCTCTAAATATGCAATCCTTTCTGCAACTTTTTTAGGCAAAATAAATGGGGTACCTTCAAATCCATACACCCTAATCATGGTGGTGTTTTCTAAACAATACCAATCCCCTCAATTGTGGTTGATTGGTCCATTAAAATCCTTAGGTCTGAGAAACCTCTTTATTTCATCAGACAAAGAATATTCACAAGGATGATTATAAAACTTGTACAATGGCTTTACAAAGTATTCTTCAAAATGCACAAAACTAGAATTAGCAAACCTGTTGTCCCAAACAACATTCCGTGACTGAATAGGCAATGGCCCGCCTTCTTTATCAAATTGTGAAATTCTCAGCTCTTGGGGCCACAATCCTAATTCATGTCCAAAGTATAGCACCAAGTACATCAACAATAAATAATTCCTGAAGTGTAGGACAAAGGCTCCATTTTTTATTGCCATCAACCCTCCATCAAGCTCTTTAAACACATATGAAGCATAATCCCAAGGCCTAGAGTTACGATATTGAATATTTGCTACAATCACCATGGGCACAATTTCCATATACTCTGGAACCTCCATTCCCAATACCTATCCCATCGAAAAATAGGTGTACTTTACATAAGGTTCGAAGAGATCCACATTAAAAGGTGGTCCCTCATTTTCCTCCATTGGAATCGGTTTGCCACCATGCCTAATTATGTTTAGGGGTAATCTCCAACCCTTATAAATGGTGTCCATCCTTATGAATTCATTCTCGAGCTCTTCACTTACAATTCTTTCATTGCACATTCCTTCTAATTTGAAAACCTCACTTACTGCATTTTCTAACAAATATATCAATGGATTCCTAGATAGATCACATATGGCCTTATGTTTTGGATTATAATGCCTGGCCAACAATTTTACCAATTTGACATAAAAAAAAACATTAGGGCAAACCAGTTTGCCTAAATTGAGCTTCCAAGGATTACATACTGGCTCAAAACAATTCCTCCGATATTAATGGAAGCTAAATAATTCATAACCTCTAATTGGGGTCCAAACATCTCCAATGAATTTTCATTTATCATCTAATTTATCTAATTCAGCCCTAAGTTGTGCAGAGCATCTGGCTTTAGGTCAAAAATCGGGTAGCTAGTCTATGATATCCTGATTTAATTTTTGTTTGATGCCCTTTGCCTGAGTTTCAATTGTTTGCCTTTTCCATTTTGATTGACTACTCCTCTCGTGTTTTCTACCTTTTGATTTCTCTAGACCAATTCTTTCCATTTTCTAAAAATTAAAAGATTAAAGGGATAAGGAACTAACTATATTTTGCCCAAAATTCCAAGCTGAATGAACGCCCCAATCCTTTGTTTGTTCTTCTCCTCTCCTTTACTGCTAATTCCGCAAACAAATAATTTTAATTGAATTCAACTAGATTCGCAAAATATTTTATGTTCTCATGGCGCCATTAATGTCTTGGCTGTGACACGAATGAAGCAGGCTCTTTGAAATTCTTGCTGTCACATCACGTAGCATATTAGCAAGACATTGTGAATATCTATCTAATCCTTCTATTTGGACTTTCACCAATGTTCACATACCCGTTGAGATGTCTTGTAGTTCCTGCGATACCTCAAGTCTCCCTAATAGTTATTCTTTAAGTCACCATGACTTAATGGATCGGGCAGACAATCTTTTGTATTATCCCGAAGGTATGTGTCTCACCGAGATGTTCCTTTTGTTAATTCAATTCGCTAAGACAAAATAATTGTCTTGTCAATGGAATAGTATTTGTTGTGGCCTTCATAGATCTCCCCACTGAGGTTTATCTTACTGATACATCTGTTTTTTGGAAAAACCACACATATTATCCCTCTGACCATTTTATCTCCATACATGTTATCATGTCAATCTAGTCGGTATAACACGGGAGGTCGGTAAGACTCCCAGAGCTCTTCCCGGCATCATTGTCTCATCGACCGAATTTTCCTTTGCTTTATTGGTGAGACCGTTGAATGCTTTGGGAAGCATTTTGAAATCTCACCCCGATGACCCTAGTCTGGCCGATACATTTTATTGTACTCCAAGCGGTGAAATTTAAATTAGCTCAATATGACCTCACACTCTCATGCCGATACATTTTGTCTTGCCGATAGAAAATGTGAACCCATGTTCTCTTGACATATATCCTCATCAGTATGACACTATTGATGTCTTGTCGATGTATTGAAAAGAGATTAGTATCGATGAGACCTACACCATCTTATGTCGATATGTTTCATATGTTATATTTTCATGGTTAGATAAATTTTATGGGGCTATAATACAAAATTTGACCTGGAGCTTGGTGAGTATGCTGTGTGAGGAAAAATTTATGCTCATAATATGGAACCTTTGGGAAACTAATAAGCATGAAGGGTCAATGAGGTTTTCAAAACTTTACAGTTCCAATAGTAATAATGATCTATATTTTACAAACCCTACAAAATTTCATGTAGAGCAATCACTACCAAAGACGGAAGAGAAAAGTTCTAAGCTCTGTGATGATGAGTCATATACTAACCATATGACTTTTCATGGTGATCAGTCACTGTCAGAGTTGGAAGAGCATATTTCAAAGGAAGATAAAAGTGATCCAAGAGAAAAGAATAAAATGGAGATGGTACTGCATGGTAAGCTTAAGAGGAATATCTCACTCTCTTTACAAATTGGGAACACAAAATAGTTTTTGGTGTAGTTGTATAGGGAGTACTCCCTCCATTTATATTCACCTGAATTGCCTCAAGTTTCGGAGTAGCATATGGATTATATAGTTTGCAAGTTAATGTTGGAAGGTTGCTCACTTTCCTTTGGACCTCTTGCAAATGGGTGTAGGAGATATAAGGGTTGTACTCATCCTCTTTTTCTTGATATTCTTACTTCTCAAGTAGGTACAACTAACCTAGAAATGCAAAGTGTCAATCAGCCAAGAGGCAGAGATGAGCTGGAAGTATTAGTGTATCAAATTATAGTATCAGTAGGTTTAGAATTGTTTGAAGAGATAACATATGATATTTCAGTAGAGGATGGTTGAGGGGGACCAATAATGGGCACAGTAAGGAAATAGTGGAAAAATTACATGAGTAAAAATGGGATGAAGAAGTATTATTAGAAGGAAGTAGAAGGATAGATTAGGGTTTTCCTAAAAAAAAGAGCAACATTATTATATAGGGGATAAAGGGGCTCAAATGTTGGATTGGAAATATTTAGAATAGATCGAATAGGATCTTCATATAATTTCAGAGTAGCAACAAGCAAAAACTCATTTAATGGATCAGGAAAAGGCAAATTTTTATTTCTCAACTCCCCTATCCATATCTTAGACACCATCTCAATCAAATGTGAAGAAATTGCTAGGTAAAAGGGGGATGAAGTCAAAATTGACTAAACTTAAGGAAGAAATTGAAGTAGGAGTTCAAAAAACTATATTTGATTCTATCCCCAATTCTGTAAATAAATGTCTCAGGAGAGCATGTTGCTCTCCTCAAGTGCAATGAAGGTTTTATCACAGAATATTAGGGTAATTAATGCCCCTGGCAAGTAGGCTCATATCAAGTATTAAATTGATGCTTGTGGAGCTAATATTGTTTAATGCAAGAAACAAAGTTATTTGGGGAATCATATGAAGCTACTATATAGAAATGAGTAAAGTGGACCTCCTCTCATTCTCCGATGCAAGGAGCTTCTGGGGGACTTGTAACACTATTGAACCCCAAATTAGTCTGGGTTAAGGCAACAATAAATGATACTAACTGGTAATTGTTGGAGGTATCCAAATATAATCTGAATTTCTATATATTCAATATTTATGGGCCTACAACTACTGTTGATAAAAACTAACTCTGGGAAGAGTTAACGTGAATCTTAGAACTGGTTTGGGAGATGTAAAGATTGTTTTGGGTGGGGATTTCAATGCAATAGATAATCCTCAACAAAAATTTGGGGGTATATGTCCACCCCTCAAAGTGATCAAGGATTTGTCTTCCTTCATCCTCTTTAATGCCTTAAGAGATATTGTGCCACTTAAAGTGAAATATACCTGGACTAATTAGAGAAAAGGTTTTTTGCAGATTGCAGAAAGTTTAGATAGATTCTTAGTGTCCCCAAATTTTTTGTTGGGATACCATGGTTTAGAATTAAAAAAAAATCCTATGGTGGGTTCCAATCACTATGTCATTTCATTATCCATCTCAAATGCTTCCCTCCCTAAAGGGATTTCATCCTTCAAGTTTGAAAGCATGTGTCTTAGACATCCACAATTCATCAATTTAGTGAAAGAATTGTGGAAAAATGCACCTTTTGAACAAGGCTCAAAGATGTATCAACTTTATTGTAAATTGAAGCATGTGAAACAACAAATAAATGTGGAATATACAGATCTTTAAAAATGTCTTCCAACAAAAAGAGTTAGTTTTCAAGGAATTGGTGGTAATCCATGAACATATCATTCATAATGGGCTAGATGACAATTTTTATGAAAGGCATAAGTGTTTTCAAGGAGAATGGGAAAAGTTATGTGCTAGGGAGGAAATATATTGGAGACAAAAATCACAAGAGTTATGGCTCAAAGAGGGAGATAGAAACAAAAAATTTTCCATGCATCTGCATAGATAAAAAGAGTTGCATCAACAATATTTTTGATTCAAGAGTTAGTGACAAGAAACTGGCTAGCCTTACAACAATCTTCTTCCAGAAAATTTTGACTTTCATATGTTATGATTTATTATGGTCATTAGAGGAGTCAAGGCATATGGGTTCAATGCCTAATCAATTCAATGCTACCAATATAGCAATAGTTCCAAAATTCAAGAATCCAATATCTTTTGTTGACTTTAGACCTATATCATTGTGTAACATGGTTTATAAAATATTTTCCAAGGCCATTTTTCTTAGATTACAACTAATTATACCAAGAATTATATCTGTTGAACAAGGTGGTTTTGTCCCAAGTCAAGAAACCTCTAAAGGAGATTTGATAGCACATGGGACACTTCATTTTATTGCTTATGAGTGTTTTCCTTCTTTCATCATCAAACTAGACATGATGAAGGCTTATGATCATGTAGATTGGGAGTTTCTTGACAAATTCTTAGAAAATTTGGATTTAATGGCAAATGGCGTAGATGGATTCATTCTTGTTTATCTAGTGCAAATTTTTCTATGATTCTTAATGTTTCTCCTACAGGTTTCTTTGTTGCATCACAAGGAGTGAGGAAAGGGTACCTCCTCTCTCCTTTTCTACTCATTATTATGGTTAAGGTGCTCAATAGGTTTATCACCCACAAACAAAATATAGGACTTTCGAGGGGCATCTGCATTTCAAATACATCCACCTCAGTCACTCACTCTCATTTTGTAGATGATACTATCTATTTTTGGAATTCAACTATGGAGGAAGCCTTGCAGATTAAACGATTTTTGTAGAATTGGTTAATTCTTTAAAGTCCAAATTATATGGTTTTAACACAAATGAGGAAGTAAAAGAAAAAATAGTTCAAGTATTGGGTTTTCAACAAGTAGAGTTGTCATGTGTGTATCTAGGTATTCCCTTCTTCAAGGGACAAAACAAAGTTACCTATTGGGTTAAGGTGATTGAAAGACTAAAAGATTCAAGGATTCTAATATGGAAGGCTCGGTGGTTATCCCTTTCAAGTAGATTTTTTTTGATAAAATCAGTATTATCTATAATCCCAAACTACTTTTTGGCAGTAATCAAGGCTCTGAAGTCAGTCATCTTAGAAATTGATAATTATTCAAAATTTCCTTTGGAAGGGAAATATAAATGAAAAAAAGTTGTCCTTAATATCAATAGAGAATATGGCTCTGGATAAAAATCGAGGAGCAAGAATACACAATCTTGCAATTAGGAACAAAGCATTTGGGGCAAAATTAGTATGAAAAATGTTTACAAAGTTGGAAGAAAAGTGGACTAAATTGATGCAAACTAAATATCTGGATCCTCAATGTGTTGAGCCCTCCAAAAGGTTTAGCTATGTGGAATTTCTTGGTATCATGTATATCTATCATCACCACATACATTACTTGGGAAGTCCATAATGGAAAAAGTGTGAATTTTTGGCAAGACTCATAGAATAGCAAACCTCCTTTGCAAAACAATCTAAATTTCTAGCCAGTAAAAGATATCTTGACCCTTGAATGGGGTTAAAACTTTTTAGATTATGCACAAGAAATAGAAGGGCTATCAAGGAAATTAATTTGGAAACAATATTCTAGGTCATCACTTTCTGTATAAGTGGCATCTTTTCAACAAGTATTAGATAGTGAAATAGTGTTTCTTTAGGGGCAGCAGGATAAGATATTATGGGCTACATCAAAAAATAGGGTGTTACTCAATAAAGTAAGGTTATAAAGAATTGAGTCAGTGAAGTAATCAGTTGGTAGCTCAAATGGCTTACTCTTTTTGTTGGAGTTAAAAAATCTTGCCAAAATCTGGGGGTTTTACATGTTTGGCATTGAGAAATTGGATCTTAACAAGTGATCCTTTAGCAAAATTGAAGATAGATGACCCCTTTAAATGTCCACTATGAGATGAAGAATTGAATATTGTGCATCATCTTTTAATACAATTCACCTTTACACAAGAATGTTGGATATTCATAAAGGGAAAATTAAATCTATATATTCCTTTTCCAAACACAATTTGGCACATTTTTCAGAATTGGCCACTTTTGTTTAAATATTCTTTTTTTGCATCAATTTGGTAGGTTATCCCATCTCTTGTATTTGGAATATGGTGGGAACACAATTTGCGTATCTTCAAGAAAATTTCTTCTTCAGTAGAGGTTAAAGGGAAAATTGAAAAGGCACTCTTAGAGGCAGTTAATGTATATTTTAGAAATTCAAGAACACTTCTTCTATCTATACAAGTTGGGATGATTTTTTCTTGAAGAGATGGGGAAACATTGTACTTATTTTTTTAGGGAGCTTGCATCAAATAAGTAAGAGAAAGGTGAGGAGGGAAGAAGTAACATGGAAACCTCCATCCTCAAAAAATGTAAAACTTAACTTCGATAGTGCCTCTAGAGGCAATCCGAGAGTCTTAGGATTTGGCATTTGTATTTGAAACTCAGTGGGGAAGGTAATTGTAGTAAGATAATATGAACTTTCAGTAGGAATGAATAATGTAGCTGAAGCTCAAGCATTTTTTCTAGGTTTGAAAGCTTCCTTGAATCTAAGAATTTTGAAATTACACATTAAAGGTGACTCGTTAATAATTGTGAATGCTTGTAAGGAAAATAAAGTTCAATGTTGGTGTTTGAAATATATCTTGCAAAGAGTTTGGGTATTATTGGATAAATTTCAGTTTTTCATCATAACACACACTTATTGGGAGGGGAATAGGATGGTGGATAAATTGGAAAGTATGGGGTATCAGGTTAATGAAGTTGAGATTTTGGATGAAACTCAAATGAAAGTATATCCAAAAAATTTAGTATTAGCAAGGCTTGATGCTACACTTTAGCCTTTTGGATAAAGTAAAGATTTAAAGGGACTGTTCTGGGGAAAATTAGTTTGGTTCTAAAATTGGAATGTAGCTAGTTGTTGAAGCTAATGTGTTATTGTGGGTACAAGGTAGTATAGGTTTCTCAATCAAACATACAACGTTGTCATCTGTAAAGGGAAGACTTGAGAGTTTCCAGTTGGTTGCAATTATTGTTATCTTCTAAAATTGCACCCTAACTAAGCTGCGGGACCTAGCATTCCAGAGAACCATGGAATCACTCCTAAGCTATGGGTCACCTAACAAATAGAGTGAATCTCGAAATAAGGCTGGCTCCTAGCCAATCATCACCTAAACTACTAGTTTTTATAGATGAAAAGGGAAGAAGGAAAGTTGTCAAAATGAAAACTAACTTTATGGTGATGCACCAAACTGACAAGAACTATGAAACTCATAATTGAATAATACTTATTTGCAATGACAAAAATAAAAATGCACTACCTATTACTGTATGTTTTTTGCATAAATACTTCACAAATGGGTCCTATAGCTCAAACTTTGAGGAAGATAACTCCACAGCTAGAAGGTTTTTTGCATTTTTATGAAACAATTTGAAACATGCATAAAGGCATCAAAATCATGAGACAAAGTTAAAAGGAGGTGAAAAATCCCTCACAAATAACTTGACCAACCATGTGGGAATACACAATAATGCAATGAATAATAAGGCAAATTTTGGTATCAATTGCATCCAAGGCTTTCACTGTATTTCATATTCCAAATGAGTTACAAAAAAAATGTTTATTTTCTGCAAAAGGACTGTAAAATCCACTAAGTGCAAAAATTTGCATAAAGAAGAACTGCCTACAATAAGTCAACAAAGTGACTATAAAACTATTTCCAAGTGGTTCCACCAAAAAAGGCTCTAGAAGCCACCTTGGGTTGGATGTCCTCAAAAAGCCTAAAATCTAGCCACTAGATCTCCTCCAAATGAGCTCCAAATAGATTAAAAAGTCAAACTTGACTTTTTCCAACATGATGACTCTGAAAACTGCACTCAAAAAGCTCTCAAAAGAAACCAAAACCCCTATATTCTCTCTATATGTTTTCAAACTACCTCCAACTTCCCAAGATGCTTGCAAAAGCATAAAAGCATTTGCAAGGCATAATTCATGGTTTTTGCATTAAAAATAGCAATTTGATTAAGTGAATTATAACAATATCACCTAACCAAATTCTTTACATTTAAAATCAATGCAAAAATGAAACACAAGGCTCGACCATGTGAGACAAAGAAAATAATTAAAGTCTTAAAAACTCCTTTACAATAACACATAAAGTTCAAATTTCATTGAACTTCACCACGGGCATATACTTTTTTGCAAATATTTTAAAATAAAAGGTAAAAATACCTTTGTGTGGTTGGTCTTCTTTAGGGTTTTGAAACCCTAAACAAAAAGCGATGCAAAATTTATAGGGAATTTCATTTTCACCTACGAGATTTCTAGAAAACCTTCATGGTCGCGCCGACATAGGGGTTTATGACCTCCTGTAGGTGATTTCCATGGTGGATTCAAGGAAAAAAATGATATAATACTTGCATTTTCTAACAAACGAAGGAAGAAAAATCTCAAGGTAAGCTTTTGGAAAGCGTTTCAATCATTATATTTTCTTTTTCTACAGAGGAAAAGGGCTCAAAATCAAGCTCATTTGTAGAGAAGAATGCAACCCTTCATCTTGTAATTCTCATGAATTTTTGTTCATCTTTCATAGAAATTATGCAAAATACTCATTGTCTTCTATAAATATCTTGTATTTAGTGCAGACATTTTGATTTTTTGCAAAATATATGGAGATTTCCTTGATTTCTATGGTCATGATTGTTTATTGTGCAGATATTTTACTTGTTCCTAGGTCATTAAAAACTCACACCTCCTTTCATTTCTCTTCTGTAACAACGGAAATAAAAATAAGGGTTTTCCTTTTGTAGCCATTTCAAAGGCCAAAGCTCTGTATCTCACTTTTTTGGAAAAATAATGCATAAACCTTCATTTCTTTGTCCCATTTTTGTACTTCATATGCCTAAATTGAAGCATTATGAGTATCTCTATCTTACAATAGCATAAGTTTGCGAAATTATTTTATGAAAGTGTTGTTTCCACATCCTCAATATGTATCCCTTGACATTATTCTATTTTGTGCACTCATGTGCATCTCTCTGAAAAACATGACCCCATCTCTTTTAATCTAGGTTGAGGGTTTCTTTCTAAGGCTATGGCCATACATTCTATTACATGTTTCATGGTCGAGGGTTTCCTTCTAAGGCTACATTGGATCCTTTGCAAATGTGAGGAATTTTCTTACCTATTGCAAATATCTGATTTTTCTTTTGATGTACTTATCACTTCTCTTGGTAGGAATATTTGGTACTCTTGAGGTTTCCTCTCCAAATATCACTTGATTGTACCATGCCTAATGGATAGAGACTATTCTTTGAAACCCCTGCAAGATATTTGTCATTATGATCATGTTTTTCTCTTGTCCTTTCTACTGTCCCACTCGTCTATGTTGTGAGTGAATGTCCTACCATTTACCCATAATGATGACAGTGATATATGCCATATGAACTGTTACATAATTCCCTTCTTCATTATCATGACAATATTGTTATTTTTTTGTATTAATGTCATGCTCAAGAACATGACTATACTCCCATGAAATTCTATGCAAAGACCATTGCCTCAGATGCTCTAAATGACAATCAACTAAGAGTTCCTTTTCATTCATCAATAGTAGCAGACCCCTTTTGATCATTGGCCACTTTAAATGACTAGATTTGTCCCTAAACACTTAAAGGACTCATTTAGTTTAATAGTCCAAGGCTGTCCTAGACTCTACCTTTTGCATTTTCACATTTTGTTAACTCTTGATGACTCTGTTTGACAATTGATCTCAAGAATATTCATGAATGTTCATACCATAAGCTAATTAATATAACTACTCCTTTGAACATTTTCTACTTCCACAAAGAGTTATAGTCAACTCTATATTCCTTGGAAATGCTTACCATGGTACTTTTATTCTTAGATCTTCAACATACTGTGAAGGTCACTATTATGGCTCTTTAACACTCTTTATTACTTGCTTCCATAATGGGTTGAATTCTTTGTGTCAAGAAAAGAAAGTAAACTTATGACATGCACACAAACCATGTCTTATTACCCACACTATCATTAAATGGCTATAAATTGATAGCATCTCTTAGGGGACTATCATGTTGTCCTTCTAGATTATTGGGTTGTCACCTTTGCCATTGTTTTGAAATTACTCTAGATTTTTGTGCTTTGAATTTATAGTACTGATAATGTCAACCTATATTTACATGAATTCCCCAGTCTTTGCTCTTACTAGGATGACTTCAATATCATCATTTTTTCTTTAAAAAAAACTCTCCATCTATAGCACAACTTTGAACAACCCATGATACCCATTATAATAAGTATACCATGCCATTTCCTCTTGTTGACAACAACTATCATCTACTCTTGCTTCTTTACAATTATCTATGATAGACCTCCCTTTACTACACTTAATCATTGCTATTGCATTCTTGGAAGAACCTATTAATGCATTATCATGTGAATGTTATGTCTTTTGTGTCTCAAACCTTATGATTCTCAAAATGACATCATTTTTAATCAAAGATTACACTCCCTTATGCATGGTCGGTGCTTACTAAACCTTATAAAACCATCATGAGATTTTTTTGACTAGCTTCATATCATGCTCATATTAGTAATGGAGTAGCATTTTTAATAGGAGATAATCTCTATTAATAAGGTAGCTAGATTTTAACAATATCAACATGGTTCTGAAACATGTCTTCAAAAGTTCCATAGGTGATCCAATATGTAGCTATCCTTCTTTGATGAAATAAGAAAGTAGCATGTTGGGCTCAACCCTTGTGGGAGCCACATTTTATCCCACATGCTGAAATTTGATAAAACAAAACAACAAAATTACTTTTCCTATACCTCCACATGAAGCAAACAAGTTAGAAAAATATGTGCATATGATAGAGATGTTTGATATTCCTATTGTTTTCTTGAACATCTATGTGATGCTAGCTATTTTAGTGTTCATGAAGATCATATTGTATGTTTATAGAGGTATGTGCATATATGGATTAAAGACCTTTTATTGCTCTAACAACATTTCTTCTCTTAGATGCAGGAAACTGGGAGCAACAAGGAGGCTAAAGAAAATTGTAGGACAAGAAAAAGACTGACAAAGATGCAGGGAAACTCAACTAGAAACAAACATTCAGGCAATGACTGGTCTCTCTTCCCTATATGTGTATTCCTTTCTGTTAATATCTACAAATGTATAATATTTTTTTTTATTACAGTAGTTAGTCTCATGGCTTGTGTGATACCTTACACAGTTATATCATCAATAAAGATTACCTTTTCTATTAAGATTTTATAATCTTTCTTATATTGTATGAATAAGCATAAATGCAATTCAATAATGTAATCTTCTGAATTTTTTTTATATACATGAAGGAAATATAGCAGCATTAAAAATGAACCCTACTTTTTCATTTGAAAACTTTAAAATCCCTACTTGATTGAGCTAACAGTGAAATTAGGTAATATTTACACATGGCATTAGGGGTACAAAGCAGTGTAAGCTGCTCACTCAAGCATCCAAGGGTGGCATCAACGGTGGGCAGATTAACCTCACTTTGTTATAATGCCTCCCCTTTGTCACCCTGAAAAAAAATTGCTCCATCCGCTTCACAACGATAATGTATAGCGAGAAAAATATCGCCTTGTGTTCAAAATAAACCAACAAGACCCACCAAGGCACCATGGAGTAGTGATCTTCATTGATCATCACTATCAGCCCATCAAGGAGAGAATCTTTAGAGTCTAAGCAAAGTTGCAAGGTCCCACCAATTAAGTTACATATAATCAAAGCATCTAGGAGACTTCACTCCGAGTCTCATCGATCGCTACTTTTTCCTACCGATGAGGCTTCAATTGGCTTCAACATACACCAACAAGATCCACCAAGGCATTGCATGGTAGCGAGTTGCATTGAACATCATTATCGACCCATCAAGGAGATAGCTTTAGAGTCCTATCGAAGTCACAAGGTCCCACCAACTAAGATATATACAATCAAAGCATCGAGGATACCTCACTCTAAGTCCCACCGATCACCACTTGTCTCGCCAATGAGGCTTCAATTGGATTTCAACATACAACATCAAGATCCACTAAGGCACCTTGGTGTAGGGAGCTACATTGATCATCACCATCAGACCATTGAGGAGACAAACTTTAGAGTCATGTCGAAGTCACAAGGTCCCACCGACTAAGATACATACAATCGGAGCATCAAGGAGACCTGACTCCAAGTCCCTCATATCACTACTTGTCTCATTGATGAGGCTTCAATTGGTGTGTTTAAGAGACTGCTCATTTATTCTTGTTGAAGTTTACCACTCCTACCAACAAGAGTCCCCATCCTTCCTTTGGCATGTCAAAGATACATGTCTCAATGTCTTAGCGACAACACAAAGTCACCCCAATACACTTTCATCGATGTATTGAAGTGACATAAAGAAGACTCTCGTCGATGTTCCCAAATATTGCCAACAAGAAACTCAAGCAATCTTTCGAGGCATTGAGGAGACTCTATGATGACTCCCTTCGACACCACCCTATCACACTGATGAAGGGTCTAGACTCTATATTGAGTTGTTGAAGAGACAACTTTGAGACTCTTGTTGAAGTTACCATCTCCCACTGATAGAAGACTTAACACCCAACCATAAAGAAATATTGGTTTATCAAGGGGATAGTGAATAAGGTCTCACCGATAATGAACAGTTAGGTCATTCCTCACAATTATAGGTCTCTATGATATTGATGCAGTTATATATGGCATAGGTGGTACAAAGGAGTACAAGCTACACACTCAAACATCTAGGGGTAATGTCAGCGGAGGGAAAATCTTATGTTAATGAGGTGCTTCTTTTTTTGCAATCTATATCAGTTAAATAGGAGGGATCTGGGACATGCTAAAAGGGGTTTGAGTTTTGTTGTTTGGGAAAATGTACTCAATGGAAACCTAACTATGAAGAGCTTGCCAAACTGATATGTACACATTATTTTATATATGATATATATATATATATATGGGAAATATGCTCTTTGATAAAAAGAAAAGTGGTCTTTATGTTTTGAATTTGAAAATGATGTAAACTAATGAATTGTAGAACTTTTGATGATGAATTTTATTCCTATAATTTTTCAAAAAAATTAAAAATTGTTTTCATTATTTTTTATCAATTTAAGAATAGATTTTGGAATGCTGAAAATTTCAAAAAAAGTGACGTTCATTGGATGTCAAGAAACAAATTGAAGAAACTTCATTTTTCCTTGAATTTTTTTCTCCAAATAGGTAACTTCAATATCTAGTGCATGAAAAAAAAATAGAATTTGATTTATATTTTTCTCATAATAATGTTTTAAAGTCAAACTTATTAGAATTTGATAGTTTCATGGAACATCAACTATTCTTTGTTTTTGTAATCATTTTCAAAAAACAAATTATACCCTTTTGAAGAGGACTCTCTCCTCTAGTGCAACATATATTTTTTAAAAAAATTAATATGTTTTACTATTTTTTTAATTTATAATCAACCTCTTTTTTAACTTTAACAACCTACTTGCATTATTTTAAAAATAAAATATATTAAAACTAATCAAAATATTAAAAAAATTACATATTCGGATTCACCACTCTGAGCTCTACAAAAAAATATTTTTCTTTTTTTTTAAAACATCATTCTAACTAAAGAAACACTTAGTCGAAGTTGAAAATTTCAGAAAAAAATCTCAAAAAAGTTGAGTTGGCTACCAACTAGGATGCCATATAGACAATTTTAGTAGAAATGGTTTCGGTAGAAAGGGTTTCAGTAGAAAAGGTTTTGATTGAAACCCTTTTTATAGAAACCTTGCACATAAAATAAGCCAATTTCAAAGCAGCAAAAGGAATTTTTTAAATTTTTTTGGATTTGGGAAAAACATATTTGGTCGAAACCTGATGTACCACGTATAGGCCACGTGGTTTCGGTCAAAACCTATTCATCCGAAACCTTTCCGGTCAAAAATATTTCACTTGGAACTATTTATTTGGCCAAAATTTTGACAAAGCTTTGTACTTTTACCCTATAATGAGAGCTTTCAAACAAGATATGAATGATCATAAAACCATAAATAGAGGGGAGATAATAACGTGATGGGAAGGTAGAGAGGAATGCAAAAAAGTCACATAGGGGTGAAAGGTAGGAAGGAAAAGAGAAAAGAGCCAATAGTTGTAGGGAAAGAAGGATAAAAACATGAGGAAAGGTGGATGAATAGAGTGCAATGACTTGGTAGGTAAAAAAAAGACTCCATGACCTTTCTCAACATCCTCCTTGATTTTGTTGAAAGGAAAAGTCTCTACGCGAGCTCTTGAAAAAGGAGGAGACGTTTGGTGGAGAGAAAGGGGTATGGACGTCTACCTTAGCATAAATGATTAGAGGAAATTTAGATGTAGAGGTACCATAAAATGGGAGTTGAAGGAGCAGTGGCATGCCAAATAGTAGGGTAGATTTCAATGTCTACTCCAAAATTTCATTGATATCATCCCTTATAGCTGAGTACATTTCTTCACTATTACTTCCTTGAAATAACATTTATTTTCTAATATCAATTCCCACAATTGAAATATATTTGATTTTGTTGGTGTGTTCTTATGTGAGAATTGGTGGAAACTAATATTTCACATTTCCTAAAGCTTTTATCAAACCATTCTTGTGCCAAGACATGCTTATCTACTTTAAGAAATTTTATGAGATATTTAAGTTGCTTTGTGCATATCTTTTACCTTGCATTATATATCTAGGTAGCTTTTATTGCTTCAAGGGTTGGATCATGTCATGTATACTTTCCATAATGGAAGATAAGATTATTAAGGATCCTCCTCATGTATAAGTATGGATGGATATGAAATTAAAATGTAGGGAGTTGTGTTGGTATTTCATAATGATCAACTAAGCTTGCTTAATTTGAAATATCATTAAGGTTGATTTGAGGGACATTATAATGAGTTGTAAACCCACATTAAGAGAAACAATAGTTTGATGGGAGCTCAAATTAATTCTTCTAGGTATGGAAGGTATCTGGCATCCTACCCAAGAAATAAAATAAAACTAAAACAACACGTGTGATCTGATATCCTTTTGAGAATTGTATTGATAGGCTGCTCTATTTTACCCAAGTGACACTAAATGTAGAATGATTGTTTATTGAATTTCTGCCCAGGCATGAAAGATACGATACACTAACTTAAAGTTTTTGGGTATCTTTATTCCTTGGTATCATAGTTGGGCAAGCCACAAGAAAGCATATATTTATATATTCATTCTCAGAATCATGGGTTCTTTCCTATGGACTTTGTGTCGATATAATATGTAATATACATAAGTTAAAAATAAAATAAAATGATTTATTATTAATATTTAAAATGTATTCCTTCTTATAATGATGATATAACAAAAAAAATTATGCAAAAATTCTTCCTTTCATTGGGGTTGTTGTCACACAAAGGTCAGTCCTCTTTTCAAGATATTACTAGAATATTCTAAGTTCTTTAGCCAAAGACATGAATTCATTGAAATAGATGAATTCATCCTAGCAAATTTTATTAATATGTTTCTCTACCATATTCTAATAGTAGGGCATTGCAAGTTCATGATTAGAAATGCATATAGATATATCAAGTTGCACTAGGGTTTCCATTCTACCTATTGTTCCAGGTTGCTAGGCATCTCATGCAAGTTTGGGTATTCTTCATGCCAAGAAGAATTTTGGGGAAGTATACGCTTCATGGTTGGGCGAATAAGTACCTAAACTATGTTCTCATCCCTTAATTTTGTATGATAACCATGTTGAGTTAATGGCAATCAATGACATTGATTAAATGTTATGTTTTTCATTACTTGTATATTAATGTATTGTACATCATATCTATGTAATTTTCCTTTATGAAAATGAGAGCCATAGTTGTACCGTTTTATGTATTTCATATTTATTTACTAACACCTAGATTGATCACATGTACATTTTAAGGTGTAGATATGAAATTTTACCTATGTTAATGATGTAACATTTGGTTTATTTACTTTAATGATAAATTGAGAAATTATTTATTTGTGAGATATAGTTTAAGGTATTGGTACCTTATATTTTGGTATCAGAGCAATAGGTTTAATGCTAGGGCCTTGAGTCTATGACATTAAGTTTTGATTCTACATTTTTTAGGACTTTTTGATAGTAATCATGGTTGTTACAAGGAACAATGACCATAGTAGGTTGAACAATGAGGAACAACCAAAACAATTTGATAGGTTGGACCAAATCCTCAACATTTTGACCCAACAAGGAGCTAGAATGGATAACTTGTAATAATAGGTTAGAGAGAACTATGAGGAGAGGAATCATCAGGAGGATCAAGGTGAGATGAAGTGAAATGAGGAGAATGGTTGCATGGAAAATATTGTGGAAGGATTATCGAAGAATTGGGTAAGGACCTCAAGAAGGTTGCTCCACCCAAGTTTGATGGGTAGACCCTCGAAGATGGAGTGGAGGCTTGGATCATTGAGATGGAGAAATACTTTGAGCTCCAAATCTATCTAATGAGACTAAGGGAATAGGCAATTCTTATCAACTCATTGGTGAAGTAACAACATGGTTGGATAATGAGAAAGCCAAGAAGAAGTTGCAACCATGGGAAACCACTTGGGAATAATTCCTCCAACTTTTCAAGAAGAGGTGGTCACCCCAAATCTTCTTTGACAAGAAGATGGTAGAATTATAGAATTTAACTCAAGGGGGCTTGATGATGACTCGATACTAGGAAAAGATAACCCATTTTCTCAAGTATTTACTATAGTATCAAATGGATGAGCAATTTCACATATGAAAGTTCATCTTGGGATTAAAGCCTTAGATTGGAACAAATGTAGACATTTATAGCCCTTTGACTATGGATGAATTTTTTAATAAGGCTACCAAATAGGAGTAGAAACTTCAACAAGTGGTCAACTATCATAAGAATCAAGATGCTAGGTTTCAGAATAAGAAATTTCAAAATAATAACTAGCAGGGATGCAATAGTCATCAAATTCAAAACTTGAAGTGGGGCAATAATTCTCAAGGAACTGTAGAAGGGCTATGTTAAAAATTGTATCTATGAGACCTTTCTTAGAGAAATTATGACATCTTGTAAGTGCTACATATGTCTTTTTTGCATGCAATATGGAGTTTCACCACGTTTCCCTATATGGTCAAACCATGTCACCAAAAAGTGTAGCCTTTGACACTTTTCACTCATTTAGGCCCTTTCTTGTGGTTTTTGGCCTATTTTGTCTAGATTCTAAGGTGTCTTGAAAAGGTGTTGAGAATTGTTGCAACACATTTCCTCACTTTTCTAAGACCCTTTCATCATAATTCATCTAAGTAACCTCTTTCCAAGCCTTAGTCTAAAGTGTTGTAACTAACTCTAACACTTTTCTAGGCTTGTCATCACCAAATTAACCCTTTCTTATGGAATACTGACTCCTTAATGCACTTATAGGTCCTATCTTAGGTGTGTTTTAGAAGATAATCCCAAAAAATATCATCAACCATGTGTTAATCCCTGAGAACCAATCAAATTTTTCTAGGTTGACTAGGTCGCCACCTTGGGAAACTTAGTCCTACTTGGCATAAAAATCAAATTTAACTTAAAATTATTGCAGTATTTTGTCTCCTAAACCCTAAGATAGACCTATGTTCTATTATTTTTGGGGAAATTAGGGCACAAATTTTCTAAATAAGGGTTTTTCCCCTCATTTAACCCTAATTCCTCGTTATTCTTACTCATGCATTCATTCCTCATCTCTCATCTCTCCTTCTCAAGTAAGCTAGGGTTTGAGTATTCTAAGCCACCAAGACATCTCTCAAGAAGTATTCAAGGGTTGAATCATCCATTGTTGCAACTCAAGATCAATCATCAAGGCAAGGTAAACTCTATTGTTTCATGCTTCTTTACATTATTTCATCATTTTGGTTTGATTACTCAAAAGGCGTTTAACCAAGGTAAACCCACATGCCTTAACAATCAACAAGTTTTCCCTCTTGGTGTGATTTGTAGGTCTTGTATGTAGATTTGGAAAAGAACCAAGGTGCAAGAATCTTTGACAACTTTTCAAAGCTCATCAAGGTTGGAGAAACACTAGTTGAATCTTGGAGAACATCTATAGACCAGATTATTCACTTTCAGAACCGAATACCTAGAGGAGCAAAAAGTGCAGACCGAGGGCTTCCATTTCTACTCTCTAATCTTCAGAGATCCAGAAGTGGACTAAGTTTCCAAAAATGGAAACCTAGTCCCACTGAACCTATTTTTCAAATATTTTGGTAGATCTAGATACCCTTTTGGCAGAAATGAGCTTCGATGAAGTTTTCCAGATCTGGGACTAGGTCACCTAGAATGGTGTAAATATCCTAGTAGGCCTAAACTTTAACATCAATAGCATTTCTATCCTCAAATCTAGTCTACAACTCATTTCCAAGTGTACACCTTCCATTTCCAACTTTCTATTTTGTTTCATAAGCTTTCTTAGGTCATTTAGTTGAATGTTTACATATCTGAATGTGTTTTCAAACATAGTTGCATTCTCTAGGTTTTACATTAATAGTTAGTTTCTATTTTCCCCTTTCTTAGCACTTAGATACATTTCATATCACACATATCACAACCCCTAATCCTTTTAATGAACACCAATAATACTTAGTGTGAAAGAGGCACCATTTCTCAACCAAACTCCTAGGTGAAAAACCCTAGGAGCCTATTGGGGAATCCTCTTTCCCTAATTGCATTTTTTTGGTGGATCATTTTGGTGAACCTGACTTTCCTACACCCTCTCTTTTGATTTGGACTTCTTTATTATCCTAGGTTTTCATTGCATTGCATTTTTCATTGTTTAAATTGCATTCTAGTGTTTCAAATTTTGCATTAGTGAAAGTGCATATAGGTTGCATTTTGCATCTTAAAACATTAAACATTTCTTAAATTTTTCACTCGCATCTTAGATCTACATTATACAACACAAAAATCACCTGAATCCATCAAAATATCCTACAAATTCTCAAAAAATCACTAACAGAACTAAGTCAACAGCTTGGGCAACTTAGTCCCTGAAGTCCACTGAAACTCCCCTTTACAGAGCTAAAAACCCTATTTTTAAGCTTTTTTTTTATGCCATTATCTATCTATATCAATTGGTTGTGTTTTTGTTACATGCATTTCATAAAATCTAGCTTAAATTAGCTCATTTCATGCATTGCTTAGTTTCAATTTTTCATATACTACATTTCTTTTTCAGATTGTTGCATAGTGTAATAAAAAAATTACCTTATTTTACATCTAAAAAATTGCATTTCAACATTTCACTTTAAGTCATTACATTGCATCCTCTTTCCCTTCTCTTCATACCATTTTTTCTTTTAAAATATGTGCCTTTGATTTGGTTTCAAATGGATTGCACAAATACAACATTCCTTCTTATGAGTTCAATGTAGATTACAATAATGAATTCATTAAAGAACATGTTAATTACAAGACCATTGACACTATTCTTAACATTGCATTACCCCTCGATGAGGATATTTGTGTTGACAATCATAAAAATCATACTTGTGCTTCTCCCTATACCTCTCCTATTAGTGATGAAGGTATTTTCATGACAGAAGATACAAGCATTGAGGGTCTTGAGTGTCCCTCTCCTCATCCCCCTTTGTAAAACATTAAACAAAAAACATTTCTTGACATCCCCTTACCTAGTCTCCCTAACCATGACCCTCAAACTTGTCCTTCTTCTAATATCCCTCCTCTATGCCAAGAGGATAGGTTGGTGTTAGAAGATATACCTATTAAAATTTGTGAGACTCTTGACCCTCCCTTCCCTAATGCTCCTACCATTTGGAATAATCTATTTGACAATCATAGTGGTCCTTCTCTTAATGCCTCCCTATTCATGATGAAGCTAGTAGTGCACATATTCCAAGCTCTCCTACTAGGGTAGATAGTCTAGAGCAGGAGAATGAGACCTTTTAAAATCAAATAGACCCCTCTCCTTATCATCCCACTATTTAGAAGAACCAATCCTTGAATTTCCAGAACATGAGGCTTGTAGTTCTCCTAAAATCTCTCCCCCTAGGGAGGATATCATGATACAAGGTATTGATAATAATTATATTATGCCCTTCCAAGAAGTTTCAAAGCCCAATTTAGACTCTCCTTCCCTAAGGGATGTTAATATTATTCAACCTCAACTCATCCTTTATCCACCTCCAACCAAACCTAAACCTAAATTTACCCTCTACCCACCTATGAATAATGTGTTGTAGCACCTGAGTCATAATACCATTGCTCATACACATTACATAAGAAAAGAAATTTGATCACAACAACCAACCTTTGCATCCCTACCTTCCTCCACTCCCATCTTACCTATTGCCCCTCACTTAAATTAACTCATTAGGGAGTATGACCATGTTGACCAACTAAGGAATACTCCTACTAAAATATCCTTATGGGACCTTATTCAAGTCTCCCCTCACTATCACAACATGATGCGAAAGGCCTTACAAGATGTTCCTATCCTTTCCAATGCACAAAAAATGACATAACAACTATGATTCAAGGCTTGAATACTGACATTGTTTTCCACCAAAGTGAGCTCCCTCCTTCGGATTTGCAAAAATGAGTTGAAGCTTTCATGATCATATCTCAATACAAATGCATAGGGACCAAGTGAAACCTTTTTTACAATGGCTCTACTGTCAATGTGTGTAGTGTCAATCTCTTAGATAGGCTACATATCAATAAATTAAACATTCAACCTACCTCTTTATCTATCAGTGGATTTGATAGTGTAGGACAAAAGTCGCTTGGTGTGATCACTTTGCCTGTTACAGTTGGAATGGCCACATTAGATACATTGATCCATGTTATGCTACATGATGTTTCATATAACCTCATTTTAGGCAGGTCATGGATTCATGCAATGAATTGAGTGCCTTCCACTCTTCATCATAAGATGAAGTACATCTACAACGATAAAGTGTACATGCTTGACGTTGATCTTGAACCTTAAAGTGTCTTACAACTTGAGCACACCCAATCCAAACCCTTTACCACTTCAACGCCCACCCAACAAGTGAAACTTTTACAACACCCTTCGATGATAATTGGGTTTCCTTAGACTTCACACCTCCTTTACTAGGAGAATCCAAGATCACCAACAAAGACTCTAAAAATGGAAATGTAGTCTTTTCAACACAAGACTTGGCCGATCCTTTGAAAACATTCACCTCAACTACTTTAGACAAGGAAGCCAACAACGAACCCTCACCCGATCCAAAAGTGTTGAAAAATCTCTATGGAAAAGGTTATGAGCTCATGAAACAACTTGGCTATATAGTGGAAAAGGATGTGGTGCTAACGAACAAGGTATCTGCAACCCTATCAAGCCTATCATGCAACCAACACATCATGGTCTTGGATTTTTTCCTTTCATCAACATCATCAAATCTTCATCCAACATCAACACCATGCTAAATCACCCTTCTCAACCAACCTTAGAAAGTGATCCTTTGGAACAAACAAAGGAATATTTTCTTAAAGCCAGTGTCATCTCACAACCCACTACTAATTTAGATTTTATGCAATCCCCTCAAAGAGTGTACAAAATCTCACAATCTAAAGCGCCTTGTGTAAGTATGACATCCTATACTAAGCAAGACCCATCTTTATTACAAGCTCAAGTAACACCTTCTACCCTCAATCAAGAGGGTATCTTGTTGAGCATCCTCCAAGATCACTCGATCTCCCTTCCTCCATGAACTCAAAAGAAATTTTACCACAAACATTACTTTTGTGCCTACCACTGAGTTCATGGTCATTCCACTAATGAATGTAAGGCCTTGAGTAGCAAAATCCAACATCTTAAGGAGTTTGGTGCTCTCCCTTATGTGGGGGAACCTCATTCCTATAATTGATACTGATTTTCACCCTACCTTACATCTCATTCAATCCTTTCGGCTCACTCTTATCCCGCACTAAGTGGAGGAAAGGGGTTGTTTAGCTTTATCCTCATATCTCACTTGTCATTGTCTATTTTGACTAATCATTAACCTCTCATGAACATATAAGCAAAAGCTTGGGATGTGGATGACATGTCTTAAGTTGACTCACATGTGACATACTACCCCTTCTCATGACAAAGCTTATCGGAAACATATGACTTGGCATAGGGGTTTCCAAATAAGCTCTCATGTCTTCTTCCTCATCTATTTTAAATAAATTTCTCATATTAATGGTGTTAGCAACCGCTTTAAAGTGGGGGCATACATCAACACTCACATTTCATTTGTGCGATTTTCTTTTTCTTGTAATTCCCTCGCTTGCAAACATTAGGTTCAATGTTGCCCATGATGAGACATTGCACTTGTCCTTTATTACAAACAAGATAAGACCATTTGCACTTTTCCTCTCTTGGACACATTACGCATTATGTTCCTTAAGATAAGACATTGCTCAAACAAAGAAAAATCCCTATGAACATTCCTTAAACCATTTACAATGTCATTTTATTTTGTGGCACCTTATTAAAGTTATCAGGAGGTATAACTTTGGTATGGTTTGAGCGGGAAGCCCAACCAATGGTACAAATTTCCCCATAGCCACCTGTATGTGTGAATGCATACCAACTGTGTGTATTTTTCTCACCCTTTTGGGCCTTCTCACCCGATAGAGAACCAAAAGTCTCATCACCCCAAAGTGAGTACACATCATCTTTTTGGACAAACAACCTAGATTTGATCCACATCTAGCTAAACAAATGGTTGAAGCTTGATCCACCCTTCTCCTTCCCTCCTTCTCTTCCTTCTAGTTCTTGTCATTGCATGATCATCTATCTCAGTTTGCTTCAAATCATTCACCTTGAATGTGTCTTTTGCACTAATGTTGATTTGACTTAGAATCCGAAATCCTTGAAGCTTGGCTATAATAACCAAGTCCGATAGCTTGAAAACTTCTACAATTTTTATTTTTTTGTTGAAATAATTTTTTATATAAGAATCACCTTTCCAATAAAAATATATAACACTTTAACTGCAATCTCAATAAAAATGAATAACAACATCAAGGTCCAAACATTTGTAATGATGTATACATCGAGTATGGCTTGCTCACCACCCAACCATATTGGTATCATGAAGCCGCAGGGACTCTAACCAAACCCCCAAGCAAGAGATAGACTACAAATAGACTTGGTTAATTATAGATAGTCAAATCATCTAAGTACTGTAATTGTGGGTATGCAACCCTTTCTAAGGTCTTGCTTCCTAGACAATTCCACGCTGGTTGCCACCCACTTAGGTGAACAGAGATGGGAACTCAAAATACAAAGGACTATATAGCAGACATATATCAAGAAAAAGATAAGGAAAAACTTATTTGGAAAAGCTTTCATGATTTCCTGAACCCCACTCCAATGAATATATCAACTTAAGAAAGAGCATATAATTGGCATTCAAGTGTGGAAAGGAAAAACATATGACATACTACAAATACATCGGCAATCATATAAGAAGTAATTAGGTCAAGGAGTACCTTATTAGATGTCAATTCACCTTATGCAATATTTATAGATATAATTCATTCATGGTTCCTGAATTGTTTACTTTTGATGGATATGCCTTCTTGTTCCCTTGGGTTTCCTATCTCAAGATTATTCCTTCATACTTGCAAAGTGTTAATAATATATAGAAAAAAAAGAAATTATTTTATGGTGATATCAACCTTCATAGAAATTGTATTTATGCTAAGACTAGTGGTTTTCTTGTGTCTAACCTTAAAACCTATTCATAGATCCCATGTGAATTGTAGCCTAGTCAATTATTTCAGATGGCATTCTACTTCATAATCTTCTTGTAGGATTTATAGGAAAGAGACAATCCTAGATTTGTTAATTAAGAGCTTATTGACATTCATGTATTTAGTGTTGATTACATAGATGGAAAATTAAATAACAATGATAACAAAAATAATTATCCATTCATCAATATACGATGACGAAACTCTAGACTAAAATACCTTTTCAAAGTTAGAATGATGGTAACAATTTAACCAAATAAATAGATAGGTTTAAAATCCTTGAATGTGACAAGTAATAAGAGGGTCATACTATGAAATATTAAATAATTAATCAATGACTATTCTTAATTTTTTTTACTTAATATAGGATGAAATTAATGAGATACTTATACGACCTAAAATCAAACTTTATTAGAAAATCATTCTTAAATAACACATAATTTATAATACAACTTTGAATACATAAGTGATCCCAAATACCTTCATAGTATTACTTGAGGTTTGGGATAAAAACTAGTTTAATTAAACATTATAGCTTTGTTACTATAAATGGGTAACATTTCTCTAAGGATACCAAAATTTCCAACACATCTAAATGGAAGAAAAATCAATTGTAGTCTCATGAATGTTAAAGACTCGATGAGCAATTTACCAAGGGTAAAACTTCTAAATTGTGCAATCCATCTTATGAAAAATAAATCTTAGTACTTCAAATCCTTTTTAATAGTTCAAATCAATATGAAGTTTATTTATTTTTAAATATCCTTCTAAGGTACCTTATAATATTAATTATACTATAATGTTAATTGAAGACTTGATATTATAAACATAATACAAGGATTGACATCTATGATTTTCTTAAAAAGTCTAAGCTAGCTATCATCAGATATATTCACCAAATAGTATGTGTTTTATTTCATATCCTTAAATAAGTATTTTTCTATTAAGAAATCTATATATGTATGTACTTTATAGCAACCAAGTCAGATTGTTAAGAAGAATTAAAGCAAGGATAATGTTAATTGCTACCATTCCTAAGTCAGCATTAACTTAAATTCTCAGAAGAAATATTATAATCATACTAATACTAACATAATTTCTAAGTATCATCTAACCTGAAAAAGTATTCCATTTGATTCTTTATCAAATTAATTGAGTTACTAATAAATCGTAAGACTGATTATCAAGATATAAATTAATAACAATTCAACCCTTTATTTGAATACCATTAGCCAAAATGAAATTGGAAAAGATTATATTGTAATAATAGATCTTTGATTTCATTTAACCAAGAGGGAAATTAATTCACTACAGAATTAAAGGCATTAATTTCTTTTGCACTCAAACCGAAAAAAATAAAAAATGAAAAATGAAATACTATCAATACTCAATAATTTAGTGTTACCTCTATCCCCTCTTTCACCTCCCGAAGTTTCCATTATCTTCATGTTGCGCTCCACCGATTGCATGAAGGGTAAAACGATTATATCAACTTCTTTCTGTTGAACTTTTCCTATACTAAGGCAAGATAATCAGTTAACTTCATGGTTAGGATATTTTGTTGCATCAGACAAATGAATCGTAAAACTTGCAAGCTAACTATCAATTTTATCGAGAGTTTCCTTATGAAACCTACATGTAACTATCTTCCTTTCATTAACATGACTATGCAATAACTAAATTCCCAATTTCTGATATGATTATACATTAGTCTGAGTCGATGACACTAAGGAGATTTTCATGACATAATCGGTATGACTAAAGGACATTAGGTAGACTTACTTACATCCTACAAATAAATTGGTATTCATGTTCCTATCGAGTATTGATCAAATTCAAGGAGGCATGGCAGAAAGAAATAGACATAGATCTATTGCAGTTTAGACAGAGAGAGCGACATTGCCAACGTCTCTTAAATTTTCCCAATGCAATAATAGTAGTTTAAACATCACTTATCGACTTCCAGCAATATGAAATACACTTGGAGTCAATTCTGGCATATTTCAAAGCATCTACCAGTCGTGACAAATTTTTATATAGAGGGTATCGACATTGGTTAATAGTTCTTAGGACTGAACGCTCAACCACAGACATGTCTGAGCTTTATTAATGGAAACCATTATATTTTAAGCCACAATTCATAAGTTTTTAAGCCTGTCGTGTTGTCATTAATGTCCACCACGAGGTATCTTACAATTGATCAGATGAAAAGATCCTAGATTAAAATTCTGCCAAGAGTACAACCTGATAACATCTCTAGCAATGCCCATCGATATAAAAGAAAATATAATGCAATTAGACTCCAACTACCATGGAATTAGATTCAAACATAAGTAAAACTTAAATGATATTTTTCACATGTAATGCAACTACGTAGATTTAAACCAAATAAGGAATTGACCACAGATCTCTGGATAAGGTTTACTACAGGTCGATAAGACAATTTAAACTCCCCATAAGATCCGTAGGAGCAGAGAAACATTGTAAGAGTTAAAGACTATGTGTTAATACTGTCAAATATAGTGAAGGGAGAAATATTGTATTGGGTTATGTAGTGGAAAAGATGTAAATGTGTAAAGTGGAAACTTCCATGTGCGTGTGATTTACATGACAGAATACTTCCATAAAGTAATTACAGGATTAACTACTTTTATCCAGAAAAGAGGCTAAAGCAAAAACTTTACAAACCCACCGAGCATCTTGCATCTCTAAAGGTGAATCATGGAAATTATTGGGTAGTATTAGCGATTTACTATTAGAGGTATCTGCCTGTACTCTGCTCATGGATTATTTGACAGATTAGAACGCAAGGGAAAAATAAACAAGGAATAACAATAGACGTTGATCCTTCCTTTATTCCCTTTAAGGTGAAAATCTTATGCCTTTCTAAGAATTCTTTCTAACTACAAATACAAGTATGCGATTTCTATGAAATACAGATCTCAAACATCCATCAGACAATAAACCTGAGCATCTGAGAGGTGAAATAAATTATAAGATTCCATTAGAGTCGCTCAACAAATCTATCCTTTTCGACACAACAATTTAAGACAAAAACTAATCATTTTCCATCAAATAATTGTGAACCATGGATGGGGAATCTGCATACCTACAAATGCCTTTAGAGTTCTTCAATGAAATCCCTAGTATAGCCTCCTCTAAGCCCTCATAACCTTCTTCAAGCTGTGAATCTCACTGGAAAGTAAATAAACTAAAAAAAACCATAACACAAAAACACACAGCAAAACAGAGCAGGAGTTGAAGCACGCATTTCATTTATAGATGAATTTGCAATAAATAAAATACAAACCCTAGCAAGGAGTTCGCTGCACCATTTATTATGGACAGGTGAAATAGAGGACAACGTGAATAGCATGGATAGTGGTGGGGTGGTGAAAGTCGGCTGAATGTGGCGGATGGTCTGCTTGGAGATGACATGTATAGTCATTAATTTATGATTCTAACAACTAGTTTGAAATCTCACCACAGCGATAGGGAATAGTTGATCACTTATGGAAAGAGGAGCCTCATTTATGCATTAAGCAAGAACACTATGGAACACCAAAACTCCACCACCAGCCATATCACCAATATATTTTAAAGTTTTTGTTGCATATTGAACACCTACCAATATAGGACCATAAATGCATCCTCATAGCCTCAATCAACTTTACGTGAGAAGGAAGGGAAATGGCTACCCAGCATACAAAACCATCATTTGACTGTAATTATTAATTAATTAAAAATAAGAAATACATTGTTTCTTTATTTTTAATTAATTAATAAATGCGGTCAAATGATGGTTTTGTATGTTGCGTAGCCATTTTCAGAAGGGAGAGGCTGATCCTCTCTCCCTTTTCTTTTTGAGCAGACCATCCATTAATACCTTGTAATTCTATTCCCAAGCAATTTCCTGCCACCTTGCAAGATAGTGATGTTGATTATAAGAGGCATTTAATTCCTATCTATCCTCGGCTTCCTCCCTTTTCCAATAATTTGTAAATAGTTTTTTTCTCAAATTGAATTGGTATGATGATTATTAAATAACTCATTATTGATTTAGACTGAAATATTCAAATGTCGATTGATCACCTTCAAATTTAATTGAATCATTGTTAATGCAATAAATTTCTATCTTATTACAAAAATTCAAGAGTAATATTATATTTCAACGATAATAATTCATGCTAATAATGTAATAAAGAGATAACCCAATTTGAACACAAGGGTTATAACGGTAATAACAACTTGTCATTAATACTTTGGTATTTGAAATGGTTATTTTATAAGTAGACAGTGGAAATAAAATAATTTAATTCCTAATTCCTTCATAAATAATAATTCATAGTTGGCCTATTAAGGCAATAATTTCTAGTTGACCACTTCAAAAGCAATGAAGAAAGATCATTGTTAACTTCGCCCTTAATCAATGCCATTAATTCCTTTAGCATTTTTTTCCTAACTTACAAAAATACTAAAGATTAATAAATGATCTAAATAAATTTTCCAATAATAGTGACAAATCATTTACACATTCAAAAGTAGGGTTGTGGCTTTGACCACCTCCTTCATCTTTCTCATTCTTCACCACCCACCTTGCAACCACTTGGCTACTTTAGTGTGAGTTTGAAGCAAGTTCATCCTCTCACTAAAGTGGGGGCTAAATGTGTTTCCAAAAAGTGTAGCCTTTGACACTTTTCACTCATTTGGGCCCTTTCTTGTGGTTTTTGGCCTATTTTGTCTAAATTCTAAGGTGTTTTACAAAGGTGTTGATAAGTGTTGCAACACATTTCCTCACTTTTCTAGGACTCTTTCATCATAATTCACCTAAATAACCTCTTTCCAAGCCTTAGTCTAAAGTGTTGTAAGGTGTTGTAACTAACCCTCACACTTTTCTAGGCTTGTCATCACCAAATTAACCCTTTCTTATGGCATAATGACCCCTTAATGCACTCATAGGTCCTATCTTAGGTGTGTTAAGAAGACAATCTCGAAAAACATCATCAACCACATGTTAATCCCTGACAACCAATCAGATTTTCCCAGGTGGACTAGGTTGCCACCTTGGGCAACTTAGTCCCACTTGGCATAAAAATCAAATTTAACTTAGAATTATTGCGGGATTTTGTCTCCTAAACCCTAAGGATGGCCTATGTTGTGTCATTTTCAGGGAAATTGGAACTCAACTTTTATAAATAAGGGTTTTTCCCCTCATCTAACCCTAATTCCTCATTATTCTAACTCACATATTCATTCCTCATCTCTCATATCTCCTTCTTCTCAAGCAAGCTAGGGTTTGAGTATTCTAAGCCACCAAGACATCTCTCAAAAAACATTCAAGGGTTGAATCTTCCATTACCACAACTCAAAATCAATCATCAAGGCAAGGTAAACTCTATTGTTTCATGTTTCTTTACATTATTTTATCATTTTGGTTTGATTACTCAAAAGGGGTTTGACCAAGGCAAACCCCCATGTCCTAACAATCAACAAGTTTTCCCTCTTAGTGTGATTTGTGGGTCTTGCATGCAGATTTGGCAAAGAACTCTTCAAGGTTGGAGAAACCCTATTTGAAGCTTGGAGAACATCTACAAACTAGATTCTTCACTTTCAAAACCGAATACTTGGAGGAGCAAAAACTGTAGACCGAGGGCTTCCATTTCCACTCTCTGATCTTTAGAAATTTAGAAGTGGAATAAGTCACCAACAATGGAAACCTACTTCCACTAAACCTACTTTCAAATATTTTGGAAGATCTAGATACCCTTTTGGCAAAAACAAGCTTCAATGAAGTTTTCCAAATCTGAGACTAGGTTGCCCAAAATGGTGTAAGTGTCCCAACATGCCTAAACTTCAACATCAACAGCATTTCCAACCACAAATCAAGTCTGCAACTCATTCCTAGATGCACACCTTTCATTTCCAATTTTATGTTTTGTTTCATAAGCTTTCTTAGGTCATTTAGTTGAATGTTTGCATATCTCAATGTGTTTTCAAACATAGTTGCATTCTCTAAGTTTTACATTAATAGCTACTTTCTATTTTCCCCTTTCTTAGAACTTAGATACATTTCATATCACAACCCCTAATCCTTGAATGAACACCAAGAATACTTAGTGCAAAAGAGGCACCATTTCTCAACTAAACTCCTAAGTTAAATACCCTAGGAGCCTATTGGTGAATCCTCTTTCCCTAATTGCATATTTTTGGTGGATCACAAACCTATACCAAGAATCCTAAACTGTATACCCTTAAAGCCTAATCCCTCAAACCTTAAATCCTCAACCCTTAATCTCTAATTCCTTAAATCCTCAACCCTCAACCCTGAAACCTAATCTATATCCCTAAACCCTCAACCCTTAAACCCTAATCCCTATCTCTAAACCCTCGGCCCTAAACCCTCAACCCTTAAACCCTAATCCCTTAAACCCTCAACCCTTAAAATCTAAGCACTTAACCATTAAACTCTAAACCCTTAAAACCTCAACCCTTCAACCCTAATCCCTTAACCCGAAACCCAAAACCCAAAACCCTATATCTTAAACCCTTAATCCATCAACCCTCAACCCTTAAATACTTAAACCCTAAACCCTCTATCCTATACATTAATACCTCAACCCTAATCCCTTGACCTTATACCTTAAACTATTAATCCATCAACCCTCAACCCTTAAAACTTCTACCCTATACATTACACCCTCAATCGTAATCCTTCAACCCTATACCCTTAAAGCCTAATCCCTCAACCCTTAAACCCTTAATTTATCAACCCTCAACCCTTAAACCTAGAACCCTTAATCTATCAACCCTCAACCCTTAAACCCTAAACCCTCTATCCTATACATTAAACCCTCAACCCTATACCGTAAACCCTTAATCCATCAACCCTCAACCCTCAAACCCTTAAACCCTCAACCCTAATCCCTCAGCCCTATACCTTAAACCATTAGTACATAAACCCCTTAACCCTTAAACAAGTAACCCCTCAACCTTAAACCCTTAGTCCTTAACAGGGATAACTTTAAGAGAGAAAGGTGTAAAATCCTGGCGAATCTTTCCTTTTATTTGAAAAAAATATTAATTTTCCCTGGCGAATCTTATGCACATTATTCAAAAAATTTATAAAATCCTGGCGAATCTTAATAAATAATTGGTAAAAAAAAAAATCACACTGGAAAATCCTAGTGAATAATCAGTAAAACGATTAATTACAATGGCGAATCTCTCTTTTAAAAAATTGCATAGTTGGTCGGTGTAGTTCCCACATATATATATATATTAATATTGAAGTAGGGGCTCGGGGGCGGTAGCCACCAGTGAGGTCAAGGGGGTAGATCCCCCTTGTGAGGGTCAAGGGGGCAACGCCCCCTCGTAGGGTCCAGGGTCCAGGGATTAGCTTTTAAATCAGACGATTGCAAGTTCATTCCGTGAGTGAATATTGGTGTGAGTGAACATCATTGGTGGGACACTTAGGGATGTCCTACCGATACAATGATTTTATATTCACTTACTGAATTCCGTGACTTAGTGAATTTTGTGACTTTATATGCACGTGCCTTTTAAAAAGGTTGTTGAGTCCAAAAAATTATTTTGGGCCACATGATCAAATCTAATCGTGTGGCCAAAAACAAATTTTGGGCCTCAACAACCTTTTTAAAAGGCACGTGCAAATAAAGTCAAGGAATTCACTTGCAGCCATTCAATTAAAAATATAATCGATGGAAATAAATAATAAACCTATTCAAGGCTAAAATATCCCTAAAATAAAATGGTGAACTATTATTAGTGGTAATATTTCCCAAAAATTAATTGTAAGAATATAAAATTATTGGCGAATATAAGTAATATTTGTATTTACCGTATAAACTACTGGAAAATCAGTTCTGATGATGCGTCATTTAAAAAATAATGCATTGGCGAATTAATCAAGACAAATTTATTTTTTTGTAAAAACCTAGCGATTCGGCATCCTTTCTAGCTTGTATTATTCGCCATTTTTGGAGGTCCCAATTTTAAATATTCACCACTAAAGTTTTCCCTGGTCCTTAAGCCTAAATCCCTTAAACCCGTTGCCTTATACATTCAACCCTTAACCCTAATCCCTTTACCCTATACCTTAAACACTTAGTCCATCAAACCTCAACCCTTAAACCTATAATCCCTTAACCCTTAAACCCTTTACCCTATGCATTATACCCTCAACCCTATACCCTTAAAGCCTAATCCCTCAAAACTTTTAAACCCTCAACCCTTAATACCTAATCCCTTAAACCCTCAACCCTTAAATCCTCAACCCTCAACCCTCTTCCCTCAACCCTTAGCCCTAATCCCTATCCCTAAACCATCATAGGATCATTATGGAAAAAATAGGCCCTTAAGTGGCAATAAAAAGACAGAAAATTAGAGTTAGATAACTTGATCTTAAAAAATGAATAAGTTGTATATATTATTTCAAAAAATGGTAAAAATAGAATCTGTAGCAAATTGAATGTAGTTTCTAAATTACTAGACCTTTATTTAAATAAATAAAATCTATTTGGTGAAAATTTGAAATTTCATTGCAGTAGTATTTAAATTTCAGGCTAAAAATAAGAAGTAGGTGTTTGTCTAACCACCCTAACCACAATAAAATGGTAACAATTTTTTATAAGATTTTAGATATAAGTAGAGGACTCATGTCCCGATGTTATGCATATTGTTTTATAAAAATTTTCCAAGTGAATAATTAATTATGATTTTTTATTACAAATTTTAAAAAATATAAAAGCTCATCTGTCTAACCACCTTAACTTGGTCAAAAATTCATGAAATTCAATTTTATTTCTTTAAAATCCTATAGTATGCAAAACATAGAATGTGACACATGTTTCGGATTCAAAAAATGTGATACTTTTTGAAAGTTATAGATGTTTTTCAATCAACCTATCAATTAGGACTTTATTCGTAATTCTAATAGAAAATGAATAATAATTATTTATTAAATTCAAAGTAAAGCATAATTTATATTGGTGGAAAGCTAAAAATCTCCTCTAAAAACCCTTTTTGTTTCATGAATTTTGGGTAAAAAAACCGTTGTCAGCCACATGGGCCATCATATGGCTTACATATCGCCACTTTTTGGCCCATCATGATCCTGCACATACCCATCCCTTAAACCCTCGGCCCTTAAATCCTCAACCTTCAACCCTAATCCCTCAACCCTTAACCCTAATCCCTATCCCTAAACCATCAAACCTTAAACCCTAAGTCGTATCTCTAAACCCTCAACCCTTAAACCCTAATCCCTATCTCTAAACCATCGACCCTAATCCCTCATCCCTCTATCCTATATATTAAGCCTTAACTCTAATCGCTCAACCCTATACTGTAAAACCTTAATCTCTTCACCCTCAATCCTTAAACCCTAATCCCTTAAAGCCCCTGTGAATGGATATCTTAAACCTGCACCGAAATGAAAAAACAACACAATGTTAGTCAAGAAATGGATCTAAAATAAACATTCCCCATGAAATTCATTTGAATGCAAAGAACACGAAAACAAGGTGAAATAACAAATGAAAGCTATGAAATCTTACTCTATACAATCAAACCAGCATCCCATGGAGGAATTGATGTCATTTTGATGTGGAAAATGGCCCTTTCCCAATTCCTTACAAGATTTGATGATCTTTGATGAAAATCCTCCATAACCTAGCTATGAAAGATGAAATGTGGATGAAAATGCCTAAGATTGTGGATCCAAATGAGCATCATAATCTTACATGGATTGTGGATGATCAAATGCAATAGAGGAGGCCTCTATTTATAACAAAGAAGGATAGAGGAATGAAGAATAGGATAAATGTGGGATTAAAGATGGACCAATGGCATTGTGCCACTTGTCAAGATGCTAATGGAAGGAGGTGGAGCACATTTTGGTCAATGTGCATGATAAATGCTATTATATTCAAATTTGAAATTTGAAAGTTGGCTTGTTGGAGGGAGATGAAGGATGAATTAAATGCCACTTGGCTCAAGGAAAAATGACATGTAAGAGGTTTAAATGCCTAGTTGGATGTACAAACCTTTTGGAGGGATTTTCTAAATTTGGATAATATTCCAACATTCATGCCTTTTTTAAAGTAATTGAAGATTTAATAAATCAATTAAAACGATATTCATGAGAAAGTTGCAAAATCTAGAGAATTTGATGCATTAGCATTAATTAGGATTTGATTAATTTAGATGAAATTTAGCTGATTTGACAATTTGATTTAGATTTTAGGATTTAAATAAATCAAAATTAGATGAATAATGGTTTAGACTTAAATAAAGTTTGATTTATTTAATTAAAGTGGGTGGTGTTAGATTAAATCAAATAAAGATTAATTTATTTAATTTAAAGGAGATGACTTTAGAGATTAATTAAATAAAGTGAATTATTTAATTAAAAGACGGACTATCAAATTAATTAAATAAAATGATTTATTTAATTAATATGAGATGATGACTTAATCAGATAAATTTGAGTTATTTAATTAAGAGATGAAATATGATGAATTTAATCGAATAAAGATTACTCAATTAAACTGATTAGTAAAGGAGATGATTCAGGACAAACTGGTATCAGTGAAATCGGGATGAAGTGTATAGGATCAATCTGTACATTTTTTGTGTCTATATTTTGCCTCTCTTTGAAGCAATGTACTTATTGTTTTGGTTCAAAGAATAAACTACCATGATCAAAATTCAAAATTTTCTAATTTTTTTCAAATGCCCCATAGTTGAAAGAAGTATACTAGTACACTGCACCCTCGAGAGATCGAGCAAAAAGTTTGATTTGAGGATCGATCTCATGACAAAGAGGTTCAAGATGGATGCATTGGTGATGTTTTGGTCAACCATCATGATATCATGTTAGCGTGGAGAGAAGGAAGAAGAAAAGAATGATGACAAGAGGATCCAACAAGCCTACATTATTAATGATGATGATGATGACGATTTGCTTATCAAGAATTAGGATTTTAAAAGGGTAATTTACCTTATGTTTGATAACACACATAGGCACGATATCAAGGTATAAAGAATCAAGATGGTGTTGTATTTAGTGTGATGGACTTTGACTCAACAAACAGATAGGAGTATCCCTATTCACACCTGACATACAAAAACCTTACTATGATGTATTTTAGATATTTCAGACATCACAAACCAAAACAAAGAAAGGAAAAACCTAAAAATGTAATAGTCAACAAGCTATAAAAACACCTTCCATACACACCTAATAAAGCAAGTATTCGCCAAGGTTATATTACAAAGATATCCAACAAGCACAACAGCTAAAAAGATAGTGATCATTGCCCCATTCCTTTCTCTCTAAATACTTTTGTTTAGACATCATCAAGAGGTCATTGGAATGAGTGCAATAAGATAAATCAAAAGACAAAATTCAAGTAACCAAATAGGCTAATGTTCTTCATACTGCTAGCCAGGACTAAACTACGGTGATGTCTGATGTTGATGTCCATTGTAGGAAGGATGCATCCTAGGACATGATGTTATTAGATGATGGTGAGATTGACTGGATGATAGGCTATTGATACTTTGAGTTGACTAACTTGTTTATCTACTAACCTAGATTTGAGACTTTAACGATTGAGTTTTCACTTTTGAACCTGCTAAACTTGCTTCCGATCATTTTACCAAAGGGTGAAAAGAATAATCGATTTATTAGGAGTGAGATTATTTCAGGTGAAAGCGAGATGAACCGAATGGATTTTTTCAAATATTTGGATGTTTTTGGTTTTTTTTTAATGTTTTGAGGCTATTTTTGGTATTATTTGAGATGTTTTACAAATGTTTTAATTTGCAAATTTTCCAATGTTTTTGGATTTTGTGTCTCGGGGGCCGATCAAGGATTATCCTTTCCTAGGTTTAAGCTCAGAGATGATGCAGTTCAACAGATGACTCCACTTTTGATTTTTGATATGGTTTGGATGTTTTTTAGATTTTTGCATGATTTTGACGATTTTGATATGGATATGTGATGATATCAATGCTTTGTTTTGGGATTTTTTTGAAAACCAAGCTAGGTTTGATTGATCAAATTGATGGATTTGTGATGATAACATTGTTGAGGATACACAATAATGCAAGGATAGTGTTAAGCAACAGAAGAATTGGGAATTGATGGATTGATGATGATAACATTGTTGAGGATACACAACAATGCAAGGATAGTCTTAAGAAACATGAGGACTAGGAAGGATATCCTGAGATGACAATGGATTGATTGGATTTGATTGATTAGGATTTTGAAGCTTGATTTGGAACAAAATTGTTTTGATGATTTGATGTGAAACTGAAGTGCAAGTTAGATGCAACTGATATTGAATGTTTGGAGTGATGTTTGATGATAGATAAAGCTTGATAAGGAACATCTTCTCATCAAAATATTCCATGAGCTAGTGATTTGGATTTTGGCTCACAAATTCTTGACCAATTTGCTTTTACATTTGTCAATGTTCAGATCACCACATAAGTTGGAGAATATAGATTAGGATTTATTCCCAAAGCAAGATGTAAATATATGCCCCCAATGTCTAGCAATGTTTGAAAGGCCATGGGTGGATTCTTGGATAGATGGATGGATAGATGGATGGATATCGTAAGCACACAAAGGATGCCAAATATTATCTTGTGACAAGATAAGGTGTTCAAACAGAGGATGCTCATTTGGATAATGCTTCAAGGCTCAGATAACGTTGGGTAGGATAAGATCAATGAAAATGACTCATGTCAAGATGTTTACCATAAGCAAGTGTAAGTGTGCACCAAAATTTATCAAGATCCAGATAATTTGGAAGATGGATGCAAATAAATGAAAATGGATTGGATAAATGATTCATGGATGAATGGATTTATTATGGATGGAATGTTGGCTTTATTATGGATGTGACAAGATGCTTTCTCTGAAGTGGCACATGTAGATGCTCGATTCTCCACATGATGCCTATTTTTCAGGTTTTCATCATGGTACTTATCCAAAGTTCCACTATAGTGGTTTTCACTGGAGGACGATTTTTATTTTCACTATTTTCCTGATTTTTTTATTTTTTTGACTTTTTTGATTTTTGTAAAATATTTTGAGCTCATGTTGAACTACCTAGTGGTATTGATGTACATGCTTATATCATAATGTGTCATCGATATCCTAATTGAGGAAGCTACTTTGCCAAGATACATGCACTTGAATGCAAATTTTGAGATTCTTGATCTACTTTGTTGATATCGGAGTTAACTTTGTCTTTATGTGCACATCACAATAGAATATCTTCTGAATCCTTATGATGAAGGGTTGCTACCAATACATGGTCAATGTGAGAATTGGATATCATGCATGGAGGTATGGATGGTGGAGTGTGTTTAGGAATAAAAAATGGATTGGTTGATAACTTAAAACTTTTGACTCTCCAAACTTGGGAATATGAGCAATAATGGCTGGATATAGAAGTGTGCATGGAATTAGGACCAACTGCTTGATATACTTTTTGCATCGCTTAAGAGGCCTATTTTTTCCTTTGTGGACATCTTTGATGCATACTTTTCCCTTTTTTATTTTTCCCCATAGTTTCTTTGACTAGTGAAGTTTGATAGGGATAATCATTCTTTGTATTCTTTGGTATCCACTTGTATTTGATTTATCCTTCATGCTTTGCTACTTATTTTTCTTTGATAATGTTCTTTGTGCTTTGATTCAAATCTTTCTTTTGATGTTGGTCCCACTTCATAGATGGGGTGATGGGTGGATGAAGATTCGTGACATGGCAAGTTATAGTATTGGCATTGGTTTCATCATAAGGATTCTTCGTGCTCCCTATGTTGATGCTTGCACTAGATAAAATTGTCTCCAATATTATAGAGGTATCACTGATATGTTTAGATCCCTTAATTGTCTAATAACCAAGACCTTGATGCTTAGGATTGCTTATAATTTGTACTGGTTCTAGGATACCCTATTCCTGTAGGCCTAATCCTCTACCTTGATAATTTTTGCATATGGATTTTAGTGTTGTCATTGATGGAAACCTAAAGTCAATCATTTGGTCCACAGTTTAGTATTGGTTCATACCGGAAAAACAGAATGAAGAACATGGTATCAAGTTAAAGGTAAAGATGTCGATCTGTATACTTCACTGAACTACTATTTTGAGTTGTGGATCTCAAAGAAAGGTATGTTGATGTTTGTAATAACTTATTCAAGAATTTTTGAGGTGCACATTCATTTGTGTGCGATCTAGGAGATCCGGTGCACTAATTTTTTGGTTATTTGTGCTAGAAGGCCGACTTGGCTAAATTAGCCATTGTGGATGTTTAAGAAGTAATTTGTTAATTTTTTCTATGTTTGTATATGTTTATTTGGGTCCTCACTATGCTTTGATCAACTATGGATGGTGTGCATAAATAATTAGTTGTGGATTTAGCTGACAGTTGGAAAATATTTTATGTTTTATAAAAGTTGACATATGAATGATCAAATCTTTGGTAGCGGATATATATATGAGATCGGTTCTATCATTTTGGAGAAGATAATGTGTGTGATGCAAAGTATATTAGTGTGTGGTGCAAAATTCAAAAGGATAGTGGTGTGAATTCATCTGTGCATGGATTTTTAATGCGAATTGTAGAGCAGAGCAAAGTCAAGAGAAAAATCAAACAAAAGGTCCAGAATCTGATATATGAGCCTAACTAAAACTGTAACCTAGCATAAGTAGATGCTACTAAGTTTCAGTTCAACCTTTCAAATGGTCTTAATCTGAACATTTTGTAAGGCAATGATCCTTTCTATTTTGAGCAGTGAGCTCTAGGCAGTGAGCCTGAATGCAAGTACATTCCCTTTTTGTAAAACTTATATTTGAGTACTCAAATTGTGGATTGACCTCCACCATGTTTTTTTTCCTAATAAGATTTCCACTTAAAAAAACCTTGTGTTATGGTGTTGTGGATGATTACTTTTTGTTTTTACATATTTCATTTGGTTTAATGTTGAAATGGTTTAAATATCATATTAATAAAGATCATATTTGTAGAACATTGATTCACACCCCCCCCCCCCTCTCAGTGTTCCCTTGAGTCCAACAATTGGTATCAGAGCATCTGGTTGCTTGCAAGAAGTTTAGCAACTTGAGGTAAATCTTGGAATGTAATGGACTCTAGTAGTCTTCATAAGTAGCTGTTGGTGGCACTTGATGACCTTGATCAGTCTAAAGCAGAATTTTAGGAATTGAAAGCAAATCTTAAGGATGTTGAGAAATTCATTCAGTCATTGAAGCATTAGATTGTTAAATCCAAGGAAAAGAAGAAGGATCTTTGTAATTAGATTAAGCCAAAAGAAAGCGAAAACATGGATGATGCTCACCTAAATCAAACCTTGAAAGAAATAACTCAAGAATGTGAAAATCTTGCTAGAGAAAATGCTACCCTAAAGCCTGAGATGGAATCTATGGTGATGAAGCTGACTAAGGAGATTAAAGAAAAGAAGAATGAGGAGAATCTTGCTCATTCCTTAAAAAGAAAGATCTGATGAATGAAAAAGAATAAATGGAGAATTCAATCAGTTAGAAAGTAAATTGCAACAATCCAGAAACAATGAAGAAGAACTTGAAAAATAGATTATTATTCTCAGGGATGAACTTGCTACAACAAATGAATACAAGGAGAAGTTTAAGATTAGTTCTATTAAGTTGAATCAAGGACAAAAGAATGATAAAAACAAGTGAGGTCTTGGATATGAGAAAGGAGAAAGTTCCAGATCTGGACAAAGAAATTTCAGGCAAGGAAATCAGATGAACAAAGATGGAAGGTATCTGGTAAGATAACCTAATGCTCAAAAGTTTAATGGATACTATTTTTCTTGCAATAAATTTGGTCATATGGCTATTCAATGCAGAAGTAAAATGAAATCAAGTAATTCATCATTCTCTGGTTAGCATTTCAATTGCAAAAAGTTTGGCCATAAATCAATTGAGTGCAAATATGTGTCAAACTACTCTATCAATAGAAGGAATGTTGAATGTTATACCTGTGGAAGAATTGGCAATATTGCTAATTAACGCAAATCAAGAAGAAATCAATGGAATGATTGCTCTGGACAATGAACTATTGTGTGTTACAATTGCAATAGATACGATCACATCCCAAGATTTTATAGAAATGTGGGCAGAAAAGGTCTAGTATACAAAGATAGAAATACACAGAAAAATGATAAATAAAATGGAAAAATTATTGTGGATGAAATAAGAGATCAGATGAAGAAGATATGGGTAAGGAATAATGAATCTGAAGCTAGAAATGGTTCTGCATCAGAACCTGCTTCTGATAATTCCTCTGGAAATTGATCTCAGGCCATTGGCCCAAGGGGATTTTTTCAAGAAAATCCTTTTTCCCTTATCTTTAAGTTGGTACCAGATCACGAAAAGATTTTCAAAAGGTGTATTAATGGTCTATAGAGGCTTTGGAAAATGTTCATAAGGAAACACAAAGAAATCATAGGTCAGTAGAAGAATTTTTCTCTCGTTGTCTGAGAAAATAGGGTATCTGAAATATCTAGGGCAAAAACATTTATTACAAGTGTGTGAACTATAAAAGACAAGTTGAAACTCTCATTTGTCACTTTGCATCAAATAAGAGAAGAAGGAGAGCACTCGGTAGTAGAATCTCAAAGGAGTAAAGTTAATTCGATGGCGAATCTCAAAATCAATCAGGTATTTCAGTTGTTTTTAATTTCCATATAAATTGGTGTGCGGTTGTACAAATGGAAAAATGGAACAAATCAAAGGGTCAATCAATTTAGATGAATATAAAAATGAAAATATTAGAGCCGTAAGAAATTTGTTGTTGCCCGATGAATTGAAATGGGTGAAAGAAGCCAAACATAAGAATTTGGACATTTGGAATGAGTTTCCCTATTTTGAGAATGTGGAAATCATTAAATTCATTTTGAGTAGATTGAACAATGACATTTTGATTCTAGACAAACCCTACATCATTTCAAAGGAAGTAATTGAAAATTTAACTGGATTATGCAAAGTTAGGGATATACTGAGAAAGAAAGAAATTTGGAATAAAGAAGTTGAAACCATAACCAGAGTTATTGGAGATCAAAGGGCACTAATAATCTCAACAATCAAAAACTTTGTGACAAGGTACATTGTGCATGGTATATCATATAAAATCTTTTTTAGAAATAGAGAAGGAGCAACTTCGACTAGTGCAGTCTACATCTCACACAAAATGATAATGGAAGGTTAGGACTTTGACCTATGCAGACTGTTAAAGGATAAAATGATGGTGAATATGAAATTAACAAAGATGACAGGTTACCCTTTCAGGCTTGGTACTCTAGTCATATGTCTAGTAATGTATTTTTTGAATTGTTCACCAATGAACAACAATGTGATGTGGAAAGAAAATTAACTGGTGTGCAAACAAATCTACACACACTCTAAAAGTTTGGCAAACTATGTTCAAGCATATTAAAGTTTCTTTAAGATTTTTCTAGGAAATTTTGGCTCAGTTGGTATTTCTCTTCCAATAAAATCACTTGAAGTTGGTTCCTCTTCCAATGGGATGGAGAGAAAGAAGAAAAGAGAAAAAAAAATTGTTGGTTGTACTCCTGAATGCAAGATTCTAAAAATTGAAGTAAAAGGAAAGGAACGGGAAATTATGGACATACCAGATGAGGAAACTGAGGAAACATGGGAAAAGAGCAGGATTCAACTAGATCAAACCAAGAAAAGGAAATGGCAGAAGCAAGTGAAGAAGAAGATGACTTAACAAAAGAGAAGTTGCAACAACTTATTCATAAGGAAGTGGAATGCAGCAAATTGTTCAATTATGGTCTATCAGACCCTCAAATGATCAAGATATGATTCTAAGTGTTCTAAGTGCTCATGTTGTGCACAGTCAAATCAAAGTGGAGAATTTGTAGAATATTTTACTCAAAGAAATGATTGAATGCATTAAAGAAACTATGGATTTTGAGTTTCAAAACAAAGAAGAAGGAGAAATAATCTCTCATTTGAAGTAACAGTGCAGGCTATCACTCACCAAGTTTAAAAAGAGGATGAATGAGTTGAGGCAATGCATAAGTGTGGAAAATAATATCTAAAACTATTACATCTATTGGCCTCATGCAGTTGGGAAATATAAAGAGAAGTTGGAGCAAATTGAAATATAATTGAATGGGATTGGAAAAAATTTGGATATGTTTCAGGATTGGGATAGTACAATCAGGAAAAGGATTCAAGAGCTACAATTTGAGCACACAAAAGTTCAGTTCACTAAAAACACACTCATGGACACTTTTTGGAAAGTAAAGGACCTAACTGAATGCAGATTGGAACAGATGGTTGAGATACTAAGGAAAAGTGAGAAATTAGAGGATGGGATCACAATTCTAGAATCCCTCATTGAGATTTTCAACAAGACATCTAAGAATAAAAACATGATCATAATCATTGGGATTGCAATAGAAGCTTGGAAGAAATTCCTCTCGAAGATGAAAGAGAATCACAAGATAATCTTCTAACTCAAGCAGCAGTTGTTCTTTTTCAAATTTTGAAAACAATTTTATAAGTTTTGGTTATATTTCAAAAGGGGAGATTGAACACGTGTTTTGTCAATTTTTTTGTCAACATAAGGCTTCCAGCTTTGTCATTGATGTCAAAGGGGGAGAGAAAGAAGTGAAAAATTCCTCATCAATCTAAGGGGGAGCTATGTTATGAAATTTTGAAGTTTGGCAACGTACTCATATTGGTTTTGACACTTAGTCATTTTTCACTAAGTGTTTCCATTAATGCCAAAGGTGGAGATTGTTGGCATATGGCTTTTATTTTTTTCATTGATGGCAACCTAAAGTCATTCATCTGGTCCACAGTTTAGTATTGGCTCATACTAGTAGAACAAAATGAAAAATAGGGTATTCGGTTAAACGTAAAGATGATGGTCTATATACTTCACCAGACTAATATTTTGAGTTGTGGATCTCAGAGAAGGGTATGTTGATGTTTTTACTACCTTATTCAATAATTATTGAGGTGCACATTCACTGGTGTACGATCTAGGAGATCTGGTGCTCTAATTTTCTAGTTATCTATGCTAGAAGGTGGACTTGGCAAAATTAATCATTACAGATGTTTAAGAAGTAATTTGTTAAATGTTTCTATGTTTGAATATGTTTATTTGGGTCCTCACTATGCTTTGACTGACTATGGGTGGTGCACATAAAGAATTAGTTTTGGATTTAGCCCACAGTTGGAAAGTATTTCATGTTTTATGAAAGTTGACATATGAATGATCAAATCTTTGGTAGCAGATATATATATGAGATTGGTTGTATCATTTTGGAGAATCAAATGTGTGTGATGCAAATTATATTAGTGTGTGGTGCAAAATTCAGAAGGATAATGGTGTGAATTCATCTTTGCATCGATTTGTGATGTGAATTGCATAGTAGAGCAGAGCAAAGAGCAGAATTGGACAGAAGATCTAGAATTTTATCTAGGAGGCTAACCGGGACTATAACCTAGCATAAGTAGATGATACTAATTTAGTTCAACCTTTCATATGGTCTTAATATGATCATTTTGTAAGGTAGTGAGCCTTTCTATTTTGAGCAGTGAGCCTAAATGCAAGTGCATTCCCTTTTTGTAAAACTTATATTTGAGTACTCAAATTATGGATTGACCTCCATTGTGGTTTTTCCCCTAACAAGGTTTCCACATAAAAATATTTGTGTTATGGTTTTGTGGATGATTAATTTGTGTGTTAGCATCTTTCCTTTGGTTTAATGTTGAAATAGTTTAAATATCAGATTTATAGAACACTAATTCACCACCCCTCTCAGTGTTCCCTTGAGTCAAACAGATAATTCATCTATTGAAACATTTCATTTGCAATAGGATATGATTTACCTTGGAAAAAAAGTGCTAATCCTTCTGTGCTCTGTGGTGGATCTTCAAAGGTGACAGCTTCTTCATTGATAAGATAGCTCATCCTAAAAAAGGTAAGTGGTCCAATTTTATAAGTGATAGAATCCTCCATTTGTGGGATAACTTCATGATTGATATCTTTGGCTTGATCTTGTGAAATATCAAATTTTAATGCTTCTTCAAGAGGTATTGATGATTCACTATCCACATAGAAGTCTTCCTCATGATTCATTTTTGTTATGCCTTCACAGGACGTTTCTGATTCACCACTTCTGTAGGAGCATTCTTCATGACCCATTTTTTATGTCTCTAGATTTTTCTATATCTTGATCTTGTGTATACATGTTAAGAGTAGGAGACTCTTGTTCCTTGGTAATGTTATCAATGAGTATGAGACTCTTGGTTTGAATGAAGATCATTTGCATGTACATCCAAAGAAAGCATCTCACAAGTAGATGGAGGGGTATGTGTTATATGGATATGATCATCATTTTTGGCATCTTGTATAGATAGGAGAGTGTCTATTAGATCATTGTAGTATCTTGGAGATATGAATTCTTGATCTTGATTAATTTTAGAATTGATTTTGACATGCTTGGGGTCACGGTCTTGACATGGGTTAGTTTCAAAGGATGGATTTCTTATAAAGGGTTCTTGGATATCTTCATTAGGCATGGGAAGTGACTCAATATCTTCTTGATCTTTGAGTGGACTTGGATCAAATGTTGAGTTGAGGATTTCTTCAATATCTGCAACCATGAGATCGAAAGATGTCAATATGTCTTGGAAAGGACCATTGCTAGACTTTGGTGAAAGATGTTGATCATTCTTTGGGGTAAAATCTTGAGATATGTTCTCTAACTCATTAGGTGATGTAGAGATACTTTCAACATGATCATTGGTGGAAGGATCACCAATTATAGGATCAAATAATTTTAACACTCCTTTGAATAGATCATTGTTGGATATTGTTGAGGGGTATTTATCATGATCAAAAAGTGACTCTTGATGTATGTTGAGTTGATCTTCGAATGAGGTAGAAACATCTTCAAGGTGCTCATTGATGGATAGATCTTGATAATCATTTTCAACAATTGTGGAGGAGAGATTGTCACTATTATTTCTTGTGGTTGAATCTTGATCATTGTCCCCAATAGTTATTATTTTTTGATCAATAAGGTCTTAGATGAGATTTTTAAGTTGAATACAATTCGATGTTGTGTGTCCCTTTATTTTTTGAAAATCACAAAGGTGCTTCTCATTACACCTTGGTGGTTTAACTTGGGGCTCTTGATAATTCTCATAAATGAGGATTTTAATGAGATTTTCTTGTATCAACCGTTGCATGACCGATTCGATTGGTTCCCCAAGTGGTGTGTATTTTTTGTTTGTTACCTTGTGAGATTTGTACTTTAAATTGACCTTGTGGAAATTGATTTTGGAGATGTGGTGATTGATCTTTGAGATGTGGAGGTTGGGTTTATTGTTGATCTTGATATCCAACTTCTTGACATTAGAGATATTGTTCTTGATGTGGTTGGGAACACAACCCAATGCTTTGATGACATGGTTCAGCCAATGGAAGAGTGTATTGATTTTGGGGTGGAGATGTCTCTTGGTGAAATGGATCAACTATTTTGGTAAGTGTAGCAATTTGATGTCGCAAAATTTGATCTTGACACCCTTGATATAATTGATTTGGTTTTTGTTCAAGCATATTTGGAATGCATCCTTGTGGTGTTTGTATGGGATCATGGACAAATTGATTTTGGAAAATTTTCTAGTTTGGGATGAAGTTTAGATTTGGCATTATAGGTTGAAATTGAATATTGTTGTGGTTGGGAATCATGTTGCCTTGATTTAGGTAACTTTGATTTTGCATGGTGTTACCTTGACTTGGATTAACACACAGAGTTGTTAACATATTGTTTGGACTTTGAACAATATTTGTATGACTTGCAAACATTATATCCCAAAGTTTACCAAGTGTGGATTTGAAATGTTCATGTTTGGTAAACTTGTACTTGGTATAGTCACATTCAGCATGTATGGATTTGGTGGGATAATGTTGTTTGGAAGAAGACTCATGCATTGATTGTTTGGTTGATAGATTTGTAAGTTTTAACTTTGATTTAAATCTACCATAGGAAAAGGTGTTCCAAAACTTAGATTTGGCATACTCACATTTGTTGTATCATTGAGGTTTTGTGTTCCAAAATTCAGATTGGGAAAACTCACATTTGTTGTATCATTGAGGTTTGTAGGAGATAATGATCCTATGTATGGATTGTATAAATGTGAGTTTTGATAATCAATTAGCATTGTAAGGCTTTGATAGTTTGGTTGACTTAGATCACTCATGATGTATGGAGCAAGTTTATATTCATGTTCTTCTTGTGTTTAGGTTTAGTTTGGACTGTAAAATAAGGATCAATTTTTGAGAATGTGTGAGGTGAGCCTCTAACTCCTTAGATTTGATCTAAAATTTAGGCACACAAAAAAAAACCTAGGATGAGAAGGATCAAAGGGTGATTATGAGGTAAATGAAATATGGATGATGTGAATTATTGAACCCTTAAGAAATTTTTAAGGGGATATTAGACTTTAGGACTTTAGGATTTTTTATTTTTGAATTCGATTTGGTTTGATTTGATTTTAGATTTTGGATTTGATTTGGATTTTGGATTTGGATTTGGATTTGGATAATGACCAAATACACCCCAAGATGTTGGATGTTATCTATGGGATAAAATTTCTCATAAGATGATAATTTGACTAAGTGTATGGAGAAGGATGCATCTACACACACCTAGCCAAACAAGATGACTTTGATGTTGATTTGAAGGATTTTACCCAAAGTCTAGTATGAATGATTTTTCCAATGGTTCAGAAGTTGTTTGTGAGATGGAGATGATAAATGTTTGGATGGATGAAGTGTTTGATTTTCATCCTAAATGAACCTAAGAAGGACTTGTTTACTAGACCAAGATATTAAAGAACATGCTTTTCCCTAAGAATATTTCAAACCAAAAGACCAATGTTTGCATGGAAAACCATATGACCAAAAGATAACAAGCACATATGTGGAGTTTAATTGATTTCAACTTGATTAATGAATTGATTTTACCACATCCAATTTTTTTCTTAAGTTTCAAACTGAATATCTATGTCTCAATTATTTTTTATCCCACAAAGTCTATTATGTGGAAATCAAGGATTCAAGGGCATAGTTTCTTAGGCTGACTTTAGAGAGAAAATTAAGATGTAAATCCAAATATTTAAAAGCCTCTAAGGATGAAATCCCTAGGGAAAGCAAGAGCACCTAGATTTTTCAAAGGTATTTTCTCCTCCTAAAGGGTTTGAAATTTTGAAGAACTTTGTGATTGTTTGTTTTCAAGCATTTTAGACCTAAGCAAAGTGTTTTGATTCTACATAAACTACACAATCCTAGGATAAAATGAGACAATATTTTTTGGGTTTCCACTTGGATAAATCCAACAATGCCTACTCTTAGCGGATGATTAGATGCTTGACCACACTGACTCCCCTCCATGACACACACTTCTCGGGTCAACCAAGCATCAATACCCATGAAACTCCCATGGAATACTTCTCATCTCTACCAAGAGCCATAAAAATGTGGAATGACTTCAGAACAACCATTCTTGCACCAACAAATAGATTTAAAGATTTGGGCCTTCTAAACAAAGGGTTTTAATATAGGCATTTTGTTCATGGGGGATCATCCATTTGGCAAGAGACCATTGTTTCCCTTCTTTTCAGAACAATCCTCGTGATACTTGAACTTTCCTCAAGTACCCACACTTCTATACCGGTTGGAAGTCGCTTGGCTTTAGCGTGTTACCGATTGGGTCGTTCCCTTGGGGTGGGTATTTTTTCCCACCAAGTCAGGCCCTCTAAGGATAAACAAAAGTGAGTGAGTACGTTTGAATTTCAATAAATCTTTGTTGAGAAACAAAAAGAGAGCACTCGTGATACACTTCCACTCACATTAGCAAGATTTTGTTCAATTTTTAAGAATCCAAATTGAAGTGTGGAGGTAATCCTTTATACAACTTAATGTCACCAAAATGACTTTTGATTCTCAAGATCGCCTTAAAGTGCGAGAGAAGTGAATATTCCCTTTTACATGAGATTATTTTGAATAAAATATTACATAACAAAGAATACACATGTTCATTTTAAACCACAAAGCAATAATATGAATTCTTTTTAAGCACCAACTTTGAAGTGTGAGATTTGTTTGTTCATTTGTTAGGTCTAAAATAAAATCTAGTTATTTTTCCTATGGTTCTTTTCAATCCCTTTTTCTTTGTTCTTTTAAAGCCCAAATTAAAATTAGTGAGTCCTAAAAAGCATGAAGGTGACAAGTCCTTAGAAAAGGGATTATAATTTCTCTCCAAAGTGTTTAAAAAAACTTGATACAATAAGATGATGATGTCATAGATAAATCTTTGTATTTTTTCCTTACTTCACTTTTGATCAAGCCAACCTACAAAAATTGGTGAATACTACAAAAATAGAGGCCAAAAAACCAGTTAGGAGCCAAAAGCAATCAAAGTGAAAAAAACACATGTTGAAATTAATTTAAAATTTTATTTTTACCCAATTCCAGTGGCACAGTCTATAATTGCGGTGCAGTTTGAGGAAGTCAGCAGCACAATATAGCACCACTGAAGACTAGTAGCGATGGACTATACAAAAATAGTGAGCGTGATTGCGACACTATTTCGACCAGCAACGTAGTTTGGAGTTTGGATGGTCGGCGTCACTATTTGAAATTTAAATTTTGGGCGGGAAGACCTCAGTGGCACAGTTTGGATTTTGGTAGCATCACAATATGGCGTCGTTGGACTGATAGCAGTGCAGTTTGATGGCCAGCAGTGCAATTTCCTTGTAGACAACAAAAAATCATGGAATTTTTAGAAAAACGTGTTAATTTTCTTCAAATTAGCCCTCCTTCTAACACAAAAATGTGAATGGATATCTTAAACCTACATCAAAATGACAAAACAACACAATGTTAGTCAAGAAACAAATCTAAAATAAACATTCCCTTTGAAATTCATTTGAATGTGAAGAACAAGGAAACAAGGTAAAATAACAAATGAAAGCTATGAAATCTTATTCTAAACAATCAAACTAGCATCCCATGGGGGAATTGATGCCATTTTTATGTGGAAAATGACCCTTTCCCAGTTCCTTGCAAGCTTTGATGATCGTTGATGAAGATTGATGATCTTTGATGAAAATCCTCCATAACCTAGCTATGAAAGATGAAATGTGGATGAAAATGGATGAAAATGCCTAAGATTGTGGATCCAAATGAGCATGGTAATCTTAAATGGTTTTTGGATGATCAAATGCAATAGAGGAGGCCTCTATTTATAACAATGAAGGATCAAGGATTGATGAATAGGATGAATTCGGGATTAAAGATGGACCAATGGCATTGTGCCACTTGTCAAGATGCGAATGGAAGGAGCTGGAGCACATTTTGGTCAATGTGCATTATAAATGTTATTAGATTCAAATTTGAAATTTGAAAGTTGGCTTGTTGGAGGGAGATGAAGGATGAATTAAATGTCACTTGGCTCAAGGAAAAAGGACATGTAAGAGGTTTAAATGCCTTGTTGGATGTACAAACCCTTTTGGAGGGATTTTTCAAACTTGGAGAATATTCCAACATTAACGCCTTTTTTGAAAGTAATTGAATATCTAATAAATCAATTAAAATGATATTCATGAGCAAGTTGCAAAATCTAGAGGATTTGATGGATTGGCATTAATCAAGATTTGATTAATTTAGATAGAATTTAGCTGATTTGACAATTTGATTTAAATTTTAGGATTTAAATAAATCAAAATGAGATGAATAATGGTTTAGACTTAAATAAATTTTGATTTATTTAATTAAAGAGGGTGGTGTTAGATTAAATCAAATAAAGATTAATTTATTTAATTTAAAGGAGATGACTTTAGAGATTAATTAAATAAAGTGAATTATTTAATTAAAAGAGGGACTATAAGATTAATAAAATAAAATGATTTATTTAATTAATAGGAGATGACTTAATCAGATAAATTTGATTTAGTTAATTAGGAGATGAAATATGATGAATTTAATCAAATAAAGATTATTCAATTAAACTGATTAGTAAAGGAGATGATTCAGGACAAACTGGTGTTAGTGAAATCAAGATCAAGTGTATAGTATCAATCTATATATTTTTTGTGTCTAAACCCCTAACCCTTAAAACCTAAACCCTTAACCCTTAAACTTTAAACCCTTAAACCCTCAACCCTTAAACCTTGAACCTTTGACCCTATACCGTAAACCCTCGACCATATACCTTCAACCCTTAATCCATCAACCCTCAACTCTTAGACCCTCAACCCTTAAACCTTAGACCCTTTATCTTATACATTAAACTCTCAACCCTCATCCTTCGACCCTATACCTTAAACCATTAATCCATCAACCCTCAACCCTTAAACCCTTAATCCTATACATTATACCCTCAACCTTATACCCTTAAAGCCTAATCCATCAACACTTAAACCCTCAACCCTTAATCCCTAATCCCTTAAACCCTCTACCCTATACATTAAACCCTAAACCCTAATCCCTCAACCCTATACCTTAAACCATTAATCCATAAACCCTCAACCCTTAAACCCTTAATCACTCAACCCTCAACCCTTAAACCCTCTACCATATACATTATACCCTCAACTCTAATCCCTTGACCCTATACCCTCAACCCTTAAAACCTTAATCCCCCTAAAACCCTCTACCCTATACATTAAACCCTCAACCCTAATCCCTCAACCCTATACCTTAAACCATTAATCAATCAATTTTCAACCATTAAACGTATAATCCATCAACCCTAAACCATTAAACCTTCTACCCCATACATTATACCCTCAACCCTATACCCTTAAAGCCTAATCTCTCAGACTTTAAACACTCAACCCTTAACCCCTAATCCCTCAAACCCTAATCCCTTAAACTCTTAACCCTTAAATCCTCAACCCTCAACCCTCAACCCTTATCCCTATCCCTAAACCCTCAACCCTTAAACCCTAATCCCTATCCCTACGCCCTCGACCCTAATCCCTCAACCCTCAACCTTTAAACCCTCAACCCTCTATCATATACATTAAACCCTCAGCCTTAATCCCTTAACTCTATACCATAAAACTCTAATCTATTAAACCTCAACACTTAAATCCTAATCACTTAAACACTCAACCCTTAAAATATAAACCCTTAACCCTCAAACTCTAAACCCTTAAACCCTCAACCCTTAATCCCTAATCCCTTAACCCTCAACCCTCAACCCTCAACCCTATCCTTTAACCCCAACCCTCAACCCTTAAACCCTTAATCCTACACATTATACCCTTAAAGCCTAATTCATCAACACTTACACCCTCAACCCTTGATCCCTAATCCCTTAAACCCTCTACCCTATACATTAAACCCTCAACCCTATACCTTAAACCCTTAATCGATCAACCCTCAACCCTTAAACACTAATCCCTCTATCCTATACATTAAATCCTCAAACCTAATCCCTCAATCCTATACCTTAAACCATTAATCCATGAACTCTCAACCCTTAAACCTTTAATCACTCAATCCTCAACTTTTAAACCCTTCACCCTATACATTATACCCTCAACCCTATACACTTAACCCTATACCCTTAAAGACTAATCCCTTAAACCCTCTACCCTATACATTAAACCTTCAACCCTAGTCCCTTGGCCCTATACATTAAACCCTTAATCCATCAATCCTCAACCCTTAAACCTACAATCCCTCAACCTTCAACCTTTAAACCCTCTACCCTATACATTATATTATCAACCCTAAACCCTCAACCCTTAAATCCTCAAACCTGAACCCTAATCCTTCAACCTTGAACCCTAATCCCTATCCCTAAACCCTCAATCCTTAAACCCTAATCCCTATCTCTAAACCCTGGACCCTAATCCCTCAACCCTCAACCTTTTATCCTATACATTAAACCCTCAACCCTAATCCATAAAACCCTAATCTCTTAACCCTCAACCCTTAAATCCTAATCCCTTAAACCATCAACCCTTAAAACCTAAATCCTTAACTCATAAACTCTAAACCCTTAAACAATCAACCCTTAAGCCCTAATCCCTTAACCATCAACCCTAAACCCTGTCTTTTAATCCTCAACCCTAAACCCTATCTCTAAAACCTCCAACCTCAACCCTCATCCTTATACCCTATATCAGTACCCTTATGTACCCTAAACCCAAAACCCTTACATACATACATACATACAAGCATAAATTCATACATACATAAGTACATACATCTAGGCATGCATACATACATACAGGCATAAATGCATACATGCATACAAGCATGCATACGTAAATACATACATACATACATACATATACATTTAAGCACAAAAACATACATACATATAATAAAATATATATACAAACATACATACATCAAACATAAATTTAAAAAACTTGTAGAAAAATTATTTCAAGTGAGACATAATATAGCATGCTCATGTTATGTCTTGCTTTGGGAAAGACAAAGTAAAAATAAGCAAAACATGTCAAAACTGTGAAATAATGTGAGTGCATTATATCGTGTCGCGTTATGTCTTGATTTGGGAATACCCAAGCCTTAGGCTTGGATTTGGTTCGGATTTCCAACCCAAAGGCTTGGAGTGCCTTCCCAACCTCCAAAGTCATGTTTTTGTATATTCTACAAATTTTAACATAACCTTGTTTGTGGCAACCGTCAGGTTTTCACATGTTTCAAGGTTGAGTAAATCGAACACAGGTGGGTAATGTTAGGCTCTCTCTTAACTATTTAAGGGTGATTTTTTTTTCATATTTTGAATATGTTAAGGCTATCATCTTTAATTTCTTTTGTTTGTGTCCATTTCTTTTTTGCTAGGTAAATCATTGCTAAGGGGCAGCACCCGTCACTTTTGACTAGAGCTATGAACCAATAAGGACACATTTTGAGGACCTCATCCTCACCATTCATAAACCCACCGTTGCCACCCACCACTACTCAAGCGATCCCAATGGTGTCGTAACTACCAAATTTAAGATTTCGCTCCCTCGGTGTGAGCTGAGGCGAGATCCACTGTCACTACTACCTTTGTTGACCACCTATGGCTACTTTTTCCCTACTGTAATCCCACAATCCACCATGTTATTTGAACCTTAGACCACCCAACTGTTGTCCTTACAACTTAACCGTTGCATTGTGGGGTCAACCTCGTTTGTGTCCATTTTTTGTCAAATACCAATGTTTGGTATTTTTAACTTTATCTCTTAATTATTCATTGAAATTTTAAATAAATTACATTTTTATAAACTAGACTCCATTTTACACATTAAAAAAATGATTTTGTATAGTTTTCAAAAATTATAGGAGTGCCACAACCAAATTTCTATTTTTAAAGATGTTTCCACTTTGAAAATTGGTAAAAAATCATATATTCTTTAAAAATTTATCCAAAAAAATCGGGCATAAACTACATGATGTTAGCTAATTTCTCACTAGATCGATTTTAAAAATACCAAAAAAAGTTAACCTTTTGAGGGAGCCACAATAGATGTTATGTTATGTTTTTTTTTTACAAAAAGCAACATCAATTTTTGTGGATCCCTTTTTTAACCCCTTAATGTCTACTATTTTTAAAAAATAGTAGTTTAGAAAGTAGACACAAAGCACTATGATCCTTTTTTTTGTTGCATCTAAAATTTTTGAGTGTAACTATCCTCAATTTTTCATCCAAGGTCTGTATTTCCTAATTTTAGAAAAAAATATGGCCACTTAAGACTCCTTTTTGGCCCCCCATCTTCCTGCACTTACCCCTATGATGATCTTACAACCATATCATGGTCCATGTGGAAGGAAGATCATCATGGGATGCAACAATATCATGGGTTGGTGGAGGTAATTTAGCTATATCATCTATGTCTATCCTATAAGGTGTATCACAAGGTAGATACCCATTAGGAATGCATTCATCACTATCACAATCTAAATGATCATCATTCATAGATATATGAAATAAGTGCAACTAATAAGCTTGAATGAGTATTAATAAATTCTATGAAGGAAGGAAAATAATAAGGAAAAATAGAACAAATCCTCCATAGATAATACATTTGTATCTATATAACACATGTCTTGATAATAGCACTAATAGAGGGATGTTGTGCAATAAAAGATAATAATCTATCAAAATTTGAAATGTATGCATGAATATAAGCTAATGAGAAAGACCTAAGAGGACTCATTTAAGGTATAATATCGTAGGGTAGGAGGTTTGGATAAAATATATGTCACTCTATGTATAGCCAAACTCTAATAAAGGTATAATAAGCATGAATAAATCCAAACCCTAGGAAATTTTAAACTGATTTATAAAATCATTATAATAAAAAACCTAAAATACATTAAAATTAATAAAGGTATAGCCTATATCAAATCAAACCCTAGTGGGTGTAAGATTGGACCAGTTCACCAAATTGTAAAGGAAAAAAATCCCTAAATTTTATCTAGGCTAATCTAATAACATGTATATACATAAATATAATTAGCTTAGACTAATTAATAATGTTAGTTGGGATGTAAATTTATAATAACTTTCAATAATTATTTAATGCATGAATGTAAATAGAAAATAAATTTACTTCATTCACTAATCAAATCCCATGCCTAAAGACAAATACATACATTAGATCTAATAGGCCTCTGAATTAACAAATAATGACACTTTAGTTTTTTCTCCAAGTTAGAATATTTCATTTTGATTATGTTTGGGAAAGTTTAGGGATTAGATATGAAGACTAAAAATATCTTGTTTACCTAAAAACTTGAATTGTGAGATTGGTAGACTGTTGTTCACTTCACTTTCAATGCATCTCTGTATCTAATACTTCTTCGGAACATTGGAGGGTTCGTAGTATTATTGTGTTGTTAGAATATGTGAACTAATTAAGAGGTAAACTAACACACCAATGAGACATTAGATTGAAAGAAACTAATTTAGAAAATACAAATGAAAACTCTAAATGACAACAACTCCTTCAAATTCGTCTCATTGTCCTCTATCTCCAAGGATTTGATTAAAGTTATTGGCTCTCAGTTGTGTAAGCAGCAGCTTGTTGAAATGACAACTTAGGAGAATGAGATTGATTGAAAATGCATGTGTATTGCTATATGATTTAAACTATGAAATTCCACTTGAAATGCTAAAATGCTAAAATGTTGATTATGTTGATATCGAATGCAACTATAGTAACTGCGTATGAAATCTACTTACGAGAAGGTTGTATTTATAGATTTTTGAAGGCAAAAATCTAGTTGGTAGAGATCAATGGTTGAAATTCAAACCTATCAAGATGAATGGTGAGAGATTAAGAAGTTGCGAGAAATGTGGAAGGTTGAGAGGAAAGTGGAAGAATGTTTTCAACCCACGAAACTATCTTCATTCAAAAATGGAGACAATCATGGCATTTGTATTTTCATTAATTGAAAAATTGGTTGAAAATTGAGGATAAATGACAATTAAATAAATGAATTTATTTAATTATATGTGACAATGAATTTAGAAGCTTCCACAATTAAATAATTAATATTTAATTATGTGTGAGAAGTGAAAAAGATGAGTAATATTTAATTAAGTGGGGTGAAAAATATATTAAATATAAAATATTTAAATGTGAAATGAAGGATGAATATTCCTTTGTTATAATTTAAATATTCAAACTTTAGAAAAATGATTATCAAATAAATAAATTGTGAAATTTAGTTAATTTAATTAAGAAGAAAATAGCAATAATTAAATAAACTTATTTATTTAATTAAACTAGAAGAATTGGAAAAATGAACAATATAAATAAATAAGTAAATTTATTTATGTGTAGATGACTTTAGAATATTAATTAAATAATTCATATTTAATTAATTAACAGGTTTGAATAATCGTGACCATTTTTAGATGTGTACATTTTTCCCCTCTTTGAAGCGATGTGTTTTATGCATTGCTTCAAAAAAATTTGCCCCAAAATTTGGAAATTACCGATGCTATATGCCCCCTCGAGAGATAAATCGCATGATGATGAGGATTATTCGAAAGAATTTAATTGATTTTTGAAGAGAAAAATGGCGATTTAACTCTCAAAATAGCACTCTCTATAGTAAAAATAAAAATAATTTCCCACTTTTACCCCCTTAAAAGGTGAAAAAGGTGAAAAGTCATTGTAATTTGAACAATAACTTGTAGTAATTTTCAGAGCTCTAAGAGATAAAAACGAGATGCCGATCCCTTATGTGTGCCACAGATTTGAGCGAGCCCGCCGGTATTAGAGACTAGCTACATATGGACCTCCGGTAAGTTGACTTGACCCTCTGTGAAATTTTTTTGATTGATTTTCACGCATTTTTCAATTTTTAAATTTTTTAACCTTCTGCTTTAGCGCATGCGAGCCATAGTTTGGCGCATCCATTAGATAGAGTCATGCATTCAAAGTAGCGCATAGATGTAGAATAGTTACGCATAGATGAAATAGTGCATAAGATAGATTAAGTAGCGCATCCAGAAAATTTGCTCGCGTAAGATGCTAGATTAGTGCATAAGCTAGTTTAGCGCATTAATGAGATAGAATGGCGCATCCGCATGATAGAATTGTGCATAGGTGCTTTAGCACATCCGTAGTCTATTTTAGCACATAGACTAGATAGAATCACACATAGATGGAGTCACGCATTGATTGACTATTTTAGCGCATCCATGGAATTTTGCCGAATTTGAATTTTAGAAGAAAATTTTGATATGCACTTGATGATTGTTGCTAGATTAGACAACTGATTATATGCTATTGAATAACATTAAGAATAGATTAGCTTGATTTGATAAATTTGTCTTTGTGTTTGAAGAACAAATAGTAAAGATGATTGATAAATTTGCTTTCCTGCTTGAAAGACAAATAGTAAAGACGATAGATTTGTTTTCCCGATTGAAAGAAAAATAGATAGATGTTGAGTCAATTGACTATTAAATTTGTTTCGATGCGATATGAAAAAAAAATAGTAGAAATGATTGATAAATTTTCTTTCGTGATTGAAAAACAAATAGGATTTGATTTGATTGAGTCGATTGCCCATTGGATACAACTAATGAACTTGCTTGATTTACTAATTTGATTAGATATTCCCTGTTGATTGATTTGCATGATTGTTTGTAATGTTATAAAGGAGGAATTTAACCTCTTCTAGATTAGAGAGAGATTTCCCCGTATGTGGGAGATGATTCCTCAATTGTCCCAGGCGGATCTAGAGGTGATATACCAGTGTGGGTTGAGTCCATTGTTGAGGATCCCACAGTATAGGATCAACATAGCACTATTGATTCCGCTAGCTGAGAGGTGGCATAGTGAGCATAACACATTTCATCTGCCCATAGGAGATATTACCGTGACTCCAAAGGATGTATACAGGATTTTGGGTACTCCTATAGTTGGTGAGCTTGTGATTTATGATCACAAGGAGATTGGAGGGACTGATGCATTGAGACGAGTCTTCCAAGATCCTCATGGCAATAGGTATGAGATTGCCTAGAAGGATATGGTGGAGAGATATGCCCCACTTCCTTCAGTGTTAGTAGGATTCACTGGTGGTTTCCTTTGTCTTGATCACAGGTCAAAGGGACTATCAGTTGGTTGGGGTAGGATTATGGAGGACATGCTTCTCCATCGGACTAGATATGCACGGGGATCATGCATGCTTGCCCATCTATATCATGATCTTCATTAGGTCATGTACTTAGATGGGAAGAGTCTCTCCTATGGAGATACTCTATTACAGATATTTGCATGAGAGCATTTTATCATTACTCACCCCATTGTTTGGAGAGATCACCCACTTGGTTTTCCATACGTTTACGCCTACACAAGTCCCCTTGTCCAATCGATGTTGGGCAAGTTAGAGTATTGGCGAAGCATGCTAGATGATTTGGATACAGTCATCTGAAGACCGTATTTGGATTATGATCTATGGGAGGTGGATGATATAGAGCTGCCCTACTGCACGAGATCCAAGTATTTGATTGGGTGTACCCTATTTATCATTGAGCAGTTCCTAGGGATGAGGGTCCTGAGACAGTATGGATTAGTACATATGATGCCACAAGGTGTGGCACACTATGCCAGGCACCGAGAGGATGTGCCAAAGTGGGGTCCATTTGTGACGATCGAGGTTGCCAGAGCAGAGTACCTAGATCTGTAGCCAAATCATTGGGCTATACATCCAAAGGTTACAGATGCAGGGATGACAGATGAGTACACAAAATACTTCTACACACATCCCTTTTCAAGATTTACCAGTCCAGAGGAGCCTGCTCCATTATTGGGAGGACCGGCGATACAGCAAGCACAATGGCAACCACATGCACAGATAGCAGCAGCGCAGCCATAAGGTCAGGCACAGGTTGGTGCACAGGCAGGGTAGGTTGAGGATATAGGTGGGGTAGCTATGGATGTGGATGAGGAGGATGAGGAGATGGAGGAGGAGGAGGATTCATATGGCTCAGAGGACAGTATTGATGATGAGGATGACGGAGGTGGTGGGAGTGGAGGTCAGAGATTTTTCTTTGATGTACCTTTCAGTACGAGGCCACGGACATCGAGAGTGGTGGATCAACTGAGTACTTCGGCTCCACGGATCAATATCAGGGCTCCTACATAGGGACAGATGGATACCTTGCAGGAAAAATTTCAGACTCTTCGGAGTCAGTTAGCACAGGAACAGGTGACGATCAGCCAACTACAGGCACAAGTTGCACAACCACCACCTCATGACCCATAGATGGCTCAACTTACTGCAGAGCGAGATAGCTTCCGGGAGAGATGCATACAGGCCAAGGGGGTAGGTGAGAGACTCTTGAGATCATTTGAGAGCACCTCTATTGGAGAGGTTGTAGCAGAGGGATTGGAGACCGCTCGGGAGGCTGAGTATTACAGGATGAGATACTTTGAGGCAATGCCACCTGAGAGGAGGATTGCCTTCACACAGTTGGGTACTCGGTCTCAGACCCATTCACGCAATCATACCAGGAGTGCTACCAGGAGTGTGAGTCAGCCAGTCAGACGATAGATTAGAGCTTCAGGGAGCAGAGATCCAGCAAGACCTACCACCTCGAGTGACAGTAGTAGCCATGTGCCACGGCCAAATGCCCCTCAGTGATGAGCTTCTTGACACATTTATTCATTGTATTTGATATATTTTGTTAAAACATTTGATATCCTTGTACCTCTAGACTAATGTTTTGATGAGATTTATGATATGCAGTGGTATTCAATTATGCATGTGTTATGGATTCATGTATGTAATTTATTTCTATATGTTATGATGCAAATGATGATGCTTCTATTTTATGTATGATGATGTAATGATGATATGATGATATGGTGATGTAATATGATGAAATGATTATGGATGCAATCTAAATGATCTTCTTTTATGATGTATGTAAGATGTAATGATGTAATGATGAAAATATGAATGATTTTAATGAGATGAGATGTCCTAAAAATGATATGATGTAAACTAATATGAATAATCAATATGAATGAGACCTAAATGAAAAGTTATGATTTGAATGGGATAATGTGATGAGATATAAATGAGATGAATATTTAATGAATGATATGCACATGATATGAAAATGGGATATATATGAACTAAAATGAATAATGATCATAATGACGATAATAATGATATGAACTAGTGAATAATGATGATAATGATAATAAATGAACCAGATGCAATCTTTGTATCAATGTAGATTTATGTAAAATGATGTGGAATGGATGCAAATGCAAATTTTATGAAATGAGATAATATGAGATGAATATTCAATGCATAAAATAATGAAAATGATATAATATTTAAAGATGGATAATGATCATGATAAACTAAATGAGATCGAATAATGATAATGATAATAGTGATAATGAAATGATATGATGTGAGAATAATGCAATGAATGATAATGATAACTTAAATGAATAGTCATGATGAATTGATATGTAATGAATGACAATGCAATGGGATGCCAAAAATGTCCAAATGTACTCAATTGTTGTTTGAAAAGATATATGAAAATTTTTCCAACCTTCAAAAATCTACTTAAACAACCCCCAAAATGCAAACCTAAATGAATCATGTAGTCCTAGAATGTAGTAATGAACCATTCTCCTGTTTGTCATTCCATGTTGCACTTGATTTTCATCATTGAGCCTTTTGATATGTTGAAATTTAGTACAAGCATCAAAGGGTATGTTAGCACCAATGATGACTTGAGTACTACTTTCATGATGTTTGATATAGCAAGTTAATACAAGCATTGAGGTATAATTGAACCAAGATAACCTGAGTATTGTTTGCATAAACAGGCAAAAGTTAACCATTTTCCTATGTAAATTCTTAAATGTCATCAATGATACGTTGTAGAGCATGTCCCATGACAAATTTGCACAATACCAATGATTAGCTTACAGACAGCAAGCAAAGAAAAAATCATACTCCTTCCTTGTGATTCTACTTCAGTACATCATTGAACCACTTCAAAGATATGATGTCATCAAATGTCAAAACAACAATTGAACTTATGCTTTAAGTTTTTCATTCATTTTATTCAGATTAAGATCATCCAATTTGTTTTAGTTATCTGTCAAAATAGTCATGTAGACAAAGTCTAATTGGACAAGTTTGTTGTTTCCTAATACTCTAATTCCTGACACATGTTGCCAATTGCCTCCTAGAAAGATCCAAGAAGCGAATTGCCCCCTTAGTGACCTTGTACTTTGAATTCTGCTAGACACAATTACTGTTAAGGATAACCCTAATCATCAATCCATGATGAGATCCTTGTCGTTTCAAAGAGATGTTGTGACGCATGATGTGAATTTGATGGCTAGGCATGTATGTGATGCCGATGAAAGATGGATATGCAGAATGTAACCTAATAGATGAGAGAGCCAAACAAAATCACAAACAATGCATGTTTGTCAGGTTTTCACCATTTATTTTTATTGCACTTTTTTCCTGATTTTATGATTTTTTTATTGTTACCAAGATGCCTGTTTGCCAAGTTTTCATCAAGGCAATGATTTTTCTTTTTGATTTTTGATTTTTTTTTTGCTCTTTCTAATTTTTTTGTATTTTTGCTCTTTTTTTTTTTGTATTTTTTCAGGACTTTTTATATTGTTTTTGATATTTTTAGACATAAAACTTCTTCAGATGAATGCTATTGGTTGGATCTTCAAACAGGTCCCTTTCTGATGTTGACAACTGATATGCCCCTAATCCATATGCAACAATGATAATGAATGGGCCCAACCAATTAGGTTTGAACTTGCCTTTTTTTTCTCGATCCTGCTGATTATGAGGGTTTTCTTTTAGAACCAAATCACCCACTTGAAAATTTTGTGGTTTGAATCTGTGATTGTAGTTACAGGACATAATTTGTTGATATCCCTTCAAATGATTGTCTGCAGTTTGGCATCGTTCATCAAGCAGTTCCAACTCTTGCAATATTGATACTTTGTAGTCTTCATCATTGATTAACCCCTTTAGTGATACTCGAAGTGAGGGAATCTCAACTTCCAGTGGTAGAATAGCTTCTGCTCCATAGACCCAAGCATAGGGAGTAGCACCTGTTGGTGTGTGAATACTTGTTTTGTATGCCCATAATGTTGGATTTAATTGGACATGCCAATCACTACCTACCTCATTCACTATTTTCTTCAAAATCTTCAGAATTGTTTTGTTTGAAGCCTCAGTTTGACCATTCCCTTGTGGATAGTAAGGTGTAGAGAACCTGTGTTGGAAGTGAAATCTTTCACATAGTTCATCAACATCCTAATTTTTAAAGGGTCTTCCATTTTTTGTGATAATGGAGTTGGGAATACCATATCAATAGATGATATAGTTCAAAATGAATGAAGATATTTGTTTACCAGTAACGGTTGTTAGGGGAACATCCTCAATCCACTTAGTAAAATACTTTGTGGTTGTGATAATGAATTTGTGTCCATTTGAAGATGATGGGTGTATCTTTCCAACCAAGTCCAATCCCCACTGAGTGAAAGGCCATGTTGTGGTGAAGGGTTGTAATTCTTGAGCAGGAGCATGAATCTGATTCCCATGAATCTGACATTTTGCACATTTCTTCACAAAGATGAATGATTCCTTCTCCATAGTCGGCTAGTAGTAACCCAATCTAACAAGTTTCTTTGCTAAGGTTATTCCACTTGAGTGTGTCCCACAAATGCCACCATGTACCTCTTGTAAGGCCTTTTCCGGTTCATACCGTTCGAGACATCTAAGGAGGGTACCATCCAGACCACACTGCTATAAGACGTCAACAATTAAGGTGTAATGGGAGGATTGATGGATGAAATTCCTTTTCTAATTTCTAGACAAATCTAAAGGTAAAATAATATCCTTTAGGTAAGTATACATTTGGCCATACAAGGGAGAATCAACATTGGTTAAATGGAAAATTATTTAAGTTTCTGAATTTTCATAGGCGGGAGAAAACAATTGTTCCACCAAGAAATCATACCATGCTTGATTCTTCGAAAAATGGAGTAGAGATGTGATTGTAGCCATAGCATCTGTTGCTTTATTATCAATACGTGGAATTTGTATGAACTTGATATCAACAAAGTATTTCTTGAAATCATCCACCATCCTTTTGTAAGGTATCAACTTGTCATCCTTAGTGTGATATTCCCCATTGATTTGATTTATAACAAGTTGTGAATCACCAAAAACTTGAAGTTCTATGATTTTCCAATCCACTGCAACTCTCATGCCAATTAATAGTGCCTCATACTCAGCTATGTTATTTGTGCAAGGGAACATTAATCGATAAGATTTTGGAATTGTATGTCCTTGAGGAGTAATAAAAAGAATCCCTGCTCCTGAACCATGTTGAGTGTAGGAACCATCAAAGTAGAGTGCCCATGGCTGCTTAATAGCTGTTATGAATACAACAGCATCAAGAAAATCAATGTGTATTGGGTGTTCTACTGGCATTGGTGCTTCTGCTAACTGATCTACAATTACCTATCCCTTTATAGTTTTTCGATCCACATAATGAATGTCAAACTCACTTAGAATCATGACCCATTTAGCCAACCTATCGGTTAAGGTCGCCTTACTTAGAAGATATTTAAGTGGATCAATCTTAGCCACAAGCTTTATTGTATGTGCTAGCATATAGTGTCGTAACTTTTGAGAAGTGAACACTACTGCTAAGAAAGCTTTTTCAATGAAGGTACAATTTAGCTCATGACTTTTCAAAGTTCGACTGATGTAATAGATTGCTCGCTCCTTTCCTGAGTTGTCTTCTTGTGCCAATAATGCTCCTAGGGACACTTCTATGGCAAAAATATACAATATAAGTGGTGCACCTTGCACTGGTGGAATCAACATTGGTGGATTCATTAGATACTGCTTTATCTGATCAAACACTGCTTCACATTTGTCTTCCCATTTAAATGGAACATTCTTGTGTAAGAGATGAGTAAATGGTAGACTTTTATCTGCCAGTTGGGCAATAAATCTTCTGATGGATTGTAACCATCCCTACAAAGAGCATAGTTGACTAATGTTCCTTGGTGGTGGCATATCAAGAATTTCTTGTACCTTAGCTAGATCCACCTCAATTCCTTTTTCTAATACAATATAACCTAGCAGCTTTCTAGATTTTACTCCAAAGACACATTTCTTTGGATTAAGTCTCACTTTGAATTGTTCCATTCTTTCAAAAAATTTAGATAAGATAGCAATGTGTCCTTCCCTAGTGTTAGATTTAGTGAGGAGATCATCGACATAATCCTCCATGAATGTATGCATCATATCATAAAAAATCATTGTCATTGCATGTTGGTATGTAGCTCCTGCATTCTTCAACCCAAATGGCATTACGTTCTAGCAATAGGTACCCCAAGGGCATGTGAACACTATTTTATCCTGATCCTCTGGTGCAATTTTTATCTGGTTGTATCCTAAAAATCCATCCATTAATGAATACATCGCATGTCCAGCAGTAAAATCAACAATCATATCTATGTTTGGTAGAGGGAAATGTCCTTAGGACATGCCTTGTTCAAATCTCTGAAATCTATACAAATTCTAATCCTCTCGTCGGGCTTTGAAACTGGTACGATATTGGAGATCCATTCTGCATAGTCAATAGACCGAATGAATCCGACATCTAAAAGTTTCTTTAACTCCTCCTTAACCAATAATGCAACATGTGGATGCATTTTCTGAGTTTCTGCTTCATAGGTTTTTCCCCCAGCATAATAGATAGATGATGCATGATGAGATGCAGAAAGTTGCAAGACTTTGGGTTGTTTCGTAGTACCTATATTGAGTGTCTTCATTGGTTTTATTAGAATAGAAGACCTTTCTTGGTAATGTTCTGAGAGAGTGTCAAGTTTCCCATCCTCTAGTGCCTTTGAAAGGTTTTCACTATTGGATACGCTTTTTATTTTTCTCTTTTCTTGATATAATACTGCCATTGTTAGGTTTTCACCATTAGATTTTTCTTTTATGTTATTTATTTCATAGCTGAGAAACTTGGCACTTTCCTATCTAAAACTCTGATCTCATGATTCCCTGGTGGAGCTTGTTTCCAGTTGGGATGAACAAAGAAATTTTATGATGGTTTCATCATTTGGAAAAGTTGGGATATCAATGGGTGTGATTTATTCCCAATCGATGAGTTCAGGATGGACCAAAGGAAATGGATCATTAGGATGAGTAAGTTCATTGGTCATTAGGGTCATGATGCTATTATTAACGTCGTTATGGGAGAGATCTAGGATGGTATCCTCTTATGGATGATCTGTCTCACTTTGAATAGAATCAGTCTCACTTGAGTCATGATCGTTTTGTAGAACGTAATCAAGTGGAGGCCTTGAGCTTTCCCCTTGTAAGAATGCGAGTGTGAATCTATGTATGACATCCACCCTTTTATTCATCAAGAACATATCATCAGAGATGTCATCCCATTCATACTCATTAGAGTTAGTGACAGAATTATTTGCTTGAATTCACAGAATTATTTCAGCTAACTCCTCATTGGACATTCTTTGTACCACTTCTTCCTTTGTATCTTCACCATATCCTAACCCAGTTTTATCCTTGGGGTGCATTGTTTTTAGTTGAATAGGTTCAACAATACCCTCTTTTCTTTTACCTATAGGGCCATTTCCTTCATAACCCATTTTCTGCATAATCGCATAACCTTTTCCATATTGCTCTGTGGGTAACTTGACATGTTGTACGGATTCTTATTCATCTTTATAGAGCCAATCAAGGATAGCTCTATCTTCCATTTCATTTTCTTTGACAAATACTCCATTAAACTTGGTGATGGGAACTGAAGCTGAGGCTAAAGCTATTGTAGCATGTTGTATAGATGTTGATGGTTGACCATGGGATCTTGGAGATATGGGTAGATTAGAGAGAGATAAATAATATTCTCCCACCCCATTATCTTTCAATTTTAGCTTGTTTCCAAACTTACTTATCATTTCTCGTGCTTGCTCATTGTATTTAGAGGTAGAAATGGCCAAAGCCTCTCTATTATGTGGGATGAGTGTGTCTTGAGTTGCTCTTAGGTTAGAGAAAGTTTGACTGCTAATGTGATCAACAGGTATTGTTACTTCATGTCCATCATATGGAAACTTCAAGCATTGATGATAAGTAGATGGAACAGCTTGCATATCATGGATCCATGGATGACCCAAGAGTATGTTATAGGATAGATCCCGCTCTAGAACCTGACAAAAGGTATTCTTCACAACAGGTCCCACTCTGATTGGTAGCATGATGAGGCCTTTAGAAGCTCTTTCCTCATCATCATATACCTTGATTGTAATCTTCCTTCATGGATCTATAGATTCTTTAGAATATCCCAAAGCGAGGACCAATTTTAAAGTACAAATGTTTAATCCAGCTCCCCCATCTATTAGGACGCATTTAATTCAAGCTTTGTGAACCATAACCTCTAGGTAGAGTGATGAATTATGCGGATGAGTCATGGATGAGTCATCTTTCTCAGTAAAAGATAAACATGTGGATGAGAACAAGTGTCCCACCATGGCTTGAAATTTATTGATATCCAGATCAGGAGAGACAGTTGTATCAGCAAGTGCCTTTTCTAGAATGTCCTTATGCGTAGGTGATAACTTTAAGAGCTCCAAGATAGAAATTTGGGCTGATGTTTTTCGTAGTTGATCAACCAAATTGTATTGACTTGGAGGGCGAACTACCGCTTTAGATGAGCTTCCTTTTATAATGATTTTGGATTGCCCCCTTGTCGTAATGTTGACCTCTTGATATTCTTACTTACCTTTGATTCTGATAGCATTGATTTGTTGATCGTCAGTATAAATATGATTGATAATGTTGTCATGGACATAATTAACATTCTTGCCCTTGTCACCCAAAGATTCCCCTTTTTGATAATTGGGGAGAGGATCCTTGAACGCCTGATGGTCATCATTGGCATTATGTCCTTCAACCATAATGGTACGGTTATCAATCAAATCCTGAACAATATTCTTTAACCCTTGGAAATTATGTCTTATGAACTTTACACCTATGATAATCACAAAAGTGTCAGTCATTCCACGATGGTGGTTTAACTCGAGGCTCATAATCTCTTTGTGGTGGAAATGTAATAGCATTTTGATTCAACAGTTCTTTGACAATGGATTCCAAAGATTGGACCAAGGGAGTAAAACTTCGTCGATTCGAAAAATATGAAGATCTAGGCACATTTGAATTTTGATTATTCCCAAAATTATTTCCACGATTATTGGTCACATCCCCTTGATTGGAAACATTACCTTGGGTACTAGAATTTCTAGAATTATTGCTACGTTGGACACCTGATACATTAAGGACGGTAGGCTTCATATTCACATTGTTAGCATCACTACCCCATCATTCACAACATTTTTATTTCGAGTCCAAAATCATGACTTGTCATTGTTGTTACTATTGTTGTTGTTGTTGTATGAATTTGAACCCTCTTTATCAATTTTCAGAACTCCACGCTTGACCAAGGCACCTTCAATAGTAATCACATTTTCAATCAATTTTTTAATTGATTGAGGACAGTGATGGTTTAGTCTGTAACTCATCTCTTGATTTAGACTATCGATAAAGATCTCCATCTTTTCTGTTTCAGGAACAGGACGGGAGTATCTAGCAAACACCCTTCTCCAACTTTGTAAAAAAGTGGTGAAAGATTCCCCTACCTTTTGTTTCACCTTACAAAGATCAAGCATGGTTATCTGGTGTTGGATGTTGTAGGAGTATTACGATATAAATTTATTTATTAACTCCTCAAATGTTCTAATGGGGGGAGTGATCTTTGAAAGCCACTCCATGGATTGTCCACCCAGACTTCATGGAAACAATCACATTAAGTAGGTATCTTCATGAGCGAATTCTAAACTCATATTTTGGAAATCCCTCACATGTTCAATGTGGTCAAATTTCCCATTATACCTATCAAATTTAGGGATTTCACAATGTTTTGGAAAAGGAATCATTTGAAGACTCCTGTCAAATGGATAAGGACATATATCATCCAAAACATACTTCTTTGTTGCACCCCCTTGAATTTCTTTTATTTGCACTTGTAATGCTTTTAACTGTTGAGTAAGAGCATTAAAATCATTAAGAGGGGTTTCAGGATTTTCTTTAATCCCTTTTGTGTCAAAATCGGCAGGTAACTTAGCTCCTTGATTAGCTAATGAAAGGAAATATCTTTCCTTGTTTCATTCTAAAATCCTTTCCATAAGAGTATGGAATTAGGGATTCCGCTATGCTTCTTGGAGGTTCTCTTCTGTTATGTCTTCAGTATTTGAATTATGAAAGGGATTCTCTTCCCTATCACTATTATCACCCATTTTGCTTACTATACTTTCTCTTTCATCTCTTTCTATGTGCTTTCGAGATCTCGTGACAACAGGCATAAGCTTTTGCCAAATTTCTACTAACTTTGATCAAAAGAATGAAATAGTGCAATTTTGATGGATATGAAAGTCAGGATAGAATGAAGATTCTATGACTTAAAAGATTTGTAATCTTTAGCTCGTGATTCCCTAATTGAAAGGATGAAAATCTTGTTGGTGAGAATTAAACCAAAGATCAAAAATAAAGATGATTTTGCACTTTGTGAATTTTGATCGTAGCTTTATAAAAAGAAGGATTTGCGATAAATCCCTAATGTGCTTAAGTTCTCTATTGCAGAAATTGATTAGGATGAGTAGAGTATACAATTGCAGGTTGGGGAATGTAAGAGGAACGAATATCTTGACTATGATTATGCCTTTGAGAAAGGGCTCTTCTTTGAAAGAAAGCTTGCGAGTATAACGGTTCCACAACATAATCATCAGTGAAACCTCTAACAAAGTTGTGATATCGGTGAATAAAGGTCCTGTGTTCAAGCAAGACCTTTCGAATCTGGTATAAAAATTTCTTCTTTTTCAATAACTTCTTATAATTGAGATATTTATTTGGCTTTCTAATCTTCCTCTCTAGGGATTTTTTGGAAAAAGTTGCAGACTTCCAAACCCTGAGCATAGGAGAAGACTTAGATTGAGATGACGACTTCCAAATGTCAGAAAATTACCTAGGCTCGAAACACAGATGCACCGAAATAGAGCATAAATGCGCTAAAACAGAGCACAGATGCGCTGAAACATAGCACAAATGCGTCGAAATAGAACACAAATGCGCTAAAACATAGCACAGATGAACTGAAATAGAGCACAGATGCATTGAAACGGAGCACAAATATGTCGAAACAGACCAAGGATGCGCTAAACTTACCAATTATTTTTCTCAGACAAACATGTTTTGACAGTTTAATATTTTTGGATGATCTTAATCTGATTTAAATGTGAAAAACATGGCATACAGTAGCAGACAGTTGTTTTGTTAATCCTAAAATCTTTAAAAAAAGAGTGTATGTTCTTGAGATTTCCACGGGTTTTTAACAAGATAAGCAATTCAAATAGACTCACTCTTAGTTGTCAAATAGGTTATCATAGAAATCACAGCCCACAGCTTAAAATCGTGTCGACTCACACAATCGTGTCACCCCCTAGAGGGCGCCCGTATTTTTGTCTTTTCTAGGTGTGTACTCAAGGTTAGATTTATTGATCCCTTGAGCAAACAATCCGTGGAGATTATATGGTGAGTGTCTTGGGGGCAGAGTCTTCCCTCCCCTTGCACTGTGATTAAAATATTTTTTGGATACTAACACGGTTGGCTTTCTACACTATAGTTCATAGTAAAGGTTTCTGTTCGGCGTGGCAATAGATAAACTCCCTTAGGAGACCTCCCAATCTTTAGAACAAAGATTTTGGGGATGGTTATCTTGCTCACTTCCATTGAATATGGGTTTCCCCAAAATTCACTTTTGATTAGAGTGGGTTGGAAAACCTTGTTTTGGTTGTTCCCACTTAGGTCGTTCCCATAGGGTGATTACTTTTTCCCACTACGACAAGCCTTCTAAAGGATTCCATAAAGCTTGAAATGCATAAAATAGAATAGGTAAGTCTGGTGTTCTTATCACCCAGTAAAGGGAAGAGCATATACCTATTACCCAACAATCACAGTAAACAAGTGGTTCAATTTTAAATCCAAATGACAGTTTTCTATGCTAAGTGAAGATTTTCCTTCACAATAAACATTGGATTCATTTTAACTAGCATAAAATAAAGTTTGGTGACTATTCTAGGATTGATAAATTCCAGATTTTAAATGTCTATCCTAGGATTGCTTCATTTTACTTTAAAACCGAATTGAAAAATCTTGTCCACGGATGGCGACGGAATCAGAATTCATTTTTTTACAACCACTGTATGTGCCAAAACAGGCTATCTATGCGCCAAAATAGTCAAAAACTACGCTAAATGATCAAATAGGGATGCACGAAAATAGGCCGTCTATGCACTAAAATAGTCCATGGATGCACTGAAACAGTCCCAAGTATGCGCTAAACAGAGGCTCATATGCGCTAAAGCGCAACTCGAGTCCATCACTTGTTAGAAAATTCTAAAATGTGTTGTTAGAATAAGTGAACTAATTAAGAGGTAAACTAACACACAAATGAGACATTAGATTGAAAGAAACTAATTTAGAAAATACAAATGCAAACTCTAAATGACAACAGCTCCTTCAAATTCACCCCATTGTCCTCTATCTCCATGGATTTGATTAAAGTTACTATTTCTCAGTTGTGTAAGCAGCAACTTGTTGAAATGACAACTTAGGAGAATGAGATTTATTGAAAATGCAGGTGTATTGCTATATGATTTAAACTATGAAATTGCACTTGAAATGCTCAAATGCTAAAATGTTGATTATTTTGATATTGAATGCAATTATAGTAACTGCGTATGAAATCTAGGATGAAATCTACTTACGAGAAGGCTGTATTTATAGATTTTCGAAGGCAAAAATCTAGTTGGCAGAGATCAACAGTTGAAATTCAAACCTATCAAGATGAACGGTGAGAGATTAAGAAGTTGGGAGAAAGGTGGAAGGTTGAGAGGAAAGTGGAAGAATGTTTTCAACCCATGAAACTATCTTCATTCAAAAATGGAGACAATCATGGCATTTGTCTTTTCATTAATTGAAAAGTTGGTTGAAAATTGAGGATAAATGCCAATTGAATAAATGAATTTATTTAATTATATGTGACCATGAATTTAGAAGCTTCCACAATTAAATAATTAATATTTAATTATGTGTGAGAAGTGAAAAAGATGATTAATATTTAATTAAGTGGGGTGAAAAATATATTAAATATAAAATATTTAAATGTGAAATGAAGGATGAATATTCCTTTGTTTGAATTTAAATATTCAAACTTTAGAAAAATAATAATCAAATAAATAAATTATGAAATTTATTTAATTTAATTAAGAAGAAAATAGCAATAATTAAATAAACTTATTTATTTAATTAAACCAGAAGAATTGGAAAAATGAACAATATAAATAAATAATTAAATTTATTTATATGTAGATGACTTTAGAATATTAATTAAATAATTCATATTTAATTAATTAACAGGTTTGAATAACCGTGACCATTTTTAGATGTGTACAATTATAAATAGTATAGTAGGGTCAATGGTATTTATAAATATCTTGGTCTAAGGCTATCAATATGTCACAAGGGGATATGTTCTCTCAAGTCAACCCATGAAATTGTGTATGAAAGATTGAAAACAACATTATTTAGTGCATATGTGGGCCTAATGATGCTCATAAAGAATTAAATGTCTTTTAGTGCACCAATGAAAATGTATGGAGCAAATGATAATTGAATAATTCTCTCAAATATTGCTAAAATAAAAGAATCAAATATCTTTACATATAATGACATAGAAATGTACATCACACTAAATTTGTGTTTAACTAGCCCTAGGCAAGAAGAGTAAAGGCGAGAAGTTGATTGGATTTGAAATTTGAATTTAGAATTTGGATGAGATGAATTTTCAACTACAAGGATGATATCACAACCACAAACTAGTATTAAGACATGAAAGGGGCTATAACTTAGTGGATAGCAGGTGCATGGAAATGACTGTGGGCATCTAGGTGTGACATAAAATTGAATATCGAAAATGCATATAAGAATGTGTATAAAGGGTAGATGAATAATACAAGACAAGGGAGATGACTGAACAAAATTTAAAATTTGGAATTTTAGTGGAAAGAGTTTGTAAATATGAAGAAAGAGACATGAAAATACTAGAACTTAATAAATAATGCGTGTATGAAAATGATTGAAAATCTAGATGTGATAAATAATTAAATATGACAAAAATATAAGAATGTATAAGCATATAGATAAAATTACAAATAAACATACAAAACAAAATAACCTAATTAGCCAATAGGCTATATATTGTATGAACACTCAGTCGAAACTTGTCTCACACCTGAAAACTCCTCTCGAGAAACAAGTTACCAATCACAATTTTTCAGAATTTGTTCGTTGGAAAATTTAGACTTCTTTCACCATAAATGCAGCTATAAAATCCTTGTCTCTAGCTCTTAAACCTCGATATTTTTGCACCTACTTTTCATTTACTATGAATGGATTGAAGTAATAGTTGTACAAAGATTTCTTTTGGCTCGTCTCATTTAAAAAAACTACTTTGTAGGGTTTCATAATATTTTCCCTACTAACTCTACCCATTTTTTCATTAGTTTGTGTGGCATCCATTTGATCCCAAATCAGGGAGTTGGAGGGCACTACCACTACTCCCTTCTAACTCATGCTTTGCTATGAATGATAAAGAAATCCTTTGTGTTGGCGCCCACGTTCTTGTATTAGGAAGGGAGATTGAGGGCCTTGTTATCTAGAGGTACAAGCTTGTTACCAATAAATGGTTTAAAGTTCCTTCTATGATTAATCGAAGGTTTCTCTTTGCATCTACTAGTTGTGTTGACTTTACTTTTATGGCCGAAGGAATTGGTCCAAACGAAGAAATTTTGAAATGCACAAAAAAATATGATCATCATAAACAGACATGGGAGCCCCTCCCTGACATGTACAAGGCTAGAAAGTTGTGTTCTAGATGTTTTATGAATTAAAAAAATTCAATCTCTTGCCATGGTTTGAATGAGTTTTTTTTTAGGGGTTTGTATATGGACAAATCATTTTTTTGGTGTTTTATTTCATTCTAAAACATTTTATTGCTGGTGCCCTTGATTTTGTATTTATGGCAGCCAAGTAGGGAGTCACAAGAGACACTAGTGAAATATCATTGATCACCCACTTTGTGTATCTGTTCATCTTGTTTTGCTTGTTGAGAAGGATCACCCGTGTGTGAAGCTTGTAGATTATAGAAGATATTGGAATTTGACTGTGCATGGGACTTATGACAAGTATTCCCATGACCCCCAACCTCTACTATTAAATGGGGTGAGAGGGAGAATGTATGCCAACTATTATTCATGGCAATTTCACGGGTAAAATTTGTTTTCTTTTTAAGATTACAAACATGCTTGATGCCAACTTTGGCATATGAGAAACCATCCTAGGATGAAACAGAGCCTTGCCAATCCTTTTGGTCCAATGGAATATATCCCCTTGTTTCTCAAGAGAGGTCTTGTACTCCAAATAGAGGTGTTAGTTGGGGTGGAACTTAGAAAATGGTCTTTACCCTTTACCTTTCACCTTTACTAGAAATCATTCTTTCTATGCAGAAACTAAAATTTGTAGGGAAGATGTAGATTAATATTCCTTAATGTGTCATATTGCCTTAAAATGACTTTTATTCTCTTTTTTCAGGCTCAAGCATTCAACAGATTTCAAATTGGCATAGAAAAAATTCATTCTAATTAGCACAATTCAAGAGATGCCATGTTTGTTTCTTACATTTATTTTTTATATTCTCAATCATTTAATTGTTAGTTGAAAAAAAAATGTACAATTTACTGTTAAGAAACTTTTCCTAAATTTACTTGTTATTAAGTGATTCTTTTCACATGTGCTTAATCAAAAATGTACATGTAGCCTACTCTTAGAAACTTATGCACAAGATTCCAATGAGAAAGAAAGATTGTTAAATGCTATTCACACCATTCCCTATGTTGCAAGAAAAGTAGAATGGACTCTTCTTTGAATTGAGAAATTTATATAAATATATACCACTGGAAAAGTTTATCAGTATATGAGTTTTCTTTGTCCCTTTCAATGCATCTGAATGTTTCTTTTTTATGTAAACATTTGTTCCTATAAGTTGATTATTTAATATTATATTTACATTTGCTACAATAACTATGGTGTTTTTACTCTAGAGTATAAATTTTGTAGCTCTTAGAAGATGTCTTCTTTTGAATATTTTTATTTCTTTGGGGTTTAATTACTATTTATTGCATTTTAGAAAAAAAATCGAAAGAGTTCACATAAAATAAGAAACACAAGACAATAAGAAGATCAAGACTCTAAGTTAACACGTAGTTGTCATGACTAAGAAATGTAACACGTGGTTCATCTGATGAGGCTACAAGGGAACTAGCCATAAGAGGACTTTGAACAATCTCTTCTTGTTCTTCTCGCATAACATTTAAATCTACAACCAAAGAAGCACTAGTAAGTTTCAATTCCAACCATATACAGTTTCAATAAACTAGCTCAATTGTACATTAACATGAGCAATAAACATGGTGCAACTATCTAAAGATCTTGAGCAACATACAATGGTAGAGTCAACTAAGGATCTTGAACTTATGATAAAATTATCTTGCCCAACTGTCCGAACCGTTTGCATCAAAACTAGAAAAATTGCCAATGACTACTTTACCATCAAGATATCATCCAGACCAAGTTCTTTTAGCAACTTTGACACTCCATAATCACATTTGTCAGGAATACAACATATTGAATTTCCTTGAGCTAGGAACTCTAAAGTTGTACTTTCTATTGGTTTTTAAAATCTTTCTAAAAGATTCTTGGACACAAAAATATTTTTACCACATATCAAAATCAAGGTCATTCCTAGCTTTTGACTACATATATTGTTCTTACCCAAATTCATCTAATCTTATAACTTTAAAGAATGATCATGTTTTTATGGCTGTTAAGAATACCATGTTGATCGATTTAATCGGGAGGTGCAACACTAACTACTTCATTAAATCAACAACTAATTTATGAATAGGATTGTCGCTTACTTCCCAGCCATTGAACTATCTAGGATATTGCTAAGGAGGATCCCAACTATTGCTACAATAATTGCCAATACCTTGAGAAGCAACAAAATCATTACATATCAAAGGATTAAGTCCATACTAAAAACATTGTCCATAGGAATATGTTGTCTCCATAGGATTGGATGAAGCATTGTTGATTCTGCTTATATATTACATCATCACCTATCCACCAATTGTATTTATCTTTATATTCAAACTTAATAAAGCCACCTTGATTGACAAGAATATATGTGAAGAAAGGGTTTCTAAATGGATTATACCATTTAACGTAGGTTTTTGTTACCCATAAAATTTATTGTTATGTGATATGCTTCATTGCAATATTTTATATGTTGAGAGCATTGTCTATAATCTCTAGATGAATGACAAAGACAAATTCATTTTCTATAATCACCACTAAGAAATTTGATAGTCAATCCTTTTCCAAAATTCCCTTTAACAAAAAAAATGGGAATGCATAGATAGTTTAGTTGATGTTAATTCCACAGGTATGAATTGCACAAAATCGTGATTATCTACCAGTAAAGAAGAGTTATCTAAATCAGAAGCATGGTAACACATATAGAAAGAGAAGGTTGTTGAGATTGCTATTTCAAAATTAGATGCTAAAATTTGGTTGATTTATTGTTATCATGAATTATGGTTCCTTCTTCTAACAATTACTTACATTTTTTTCCTATATTAAGTATTTTTCACAAAAAAATCAATGTGATTATGATGTACGTCTATTAACCTTTCCTTGCAAGTGTAGAAACAAATAGATGTGCAACACAAACTCTTTGTGTCAACTCTTTTCATAAAGGAACATCAAACCATTGATTACAAAAGCATCGCATTTGAAATTGTTATGTTTCAATCTTTCAATTCGCTATAAGAAAATTTGTAATACAACTAACTTTTTCTTTGACTGTATAAGAAAATTAAAAAAATGACAAGTATGTGCCAGATCATTCCATACTGGCACATGAAATCATCAAATACAAAATCATCACAGTTGAAATGGCTACAAATCTTTCATTCAATTTTCAATCTCCAAATATGTAATGCATACATCTTGTAAATTTTGCAAATCACAACTAAAATTGCTACAAAACTTTCATTCAGTTTCCAATTTCCAAATATGTATTACAAACATTTTGTATATAATGCAAACAAAATTGTATATATTTTAAACTACACTTCTTTTCCAAGTACTAGTTTAAAATAAGCACATTGAAACATTCTCTTAAAAAATCTATATAATTAAAATAAAATAAAAATGAATAACCAAACGTTGAATTCAATAACCGGGTCGTACGTTTTTAGTGGCCACCGAACCCTCACAACTGGTGGGGGCACCTCCTTACATAACATTCTTATGGAAATGCTGCCACGTAAATAATTTTTTTTATGGAGAAATTAAAAAGAAAGATCGAGAAGAGGCCAGAGAAACCTGGTGGCTTCCACCTGCAACATGCTAAACGATGGCTGCCCTCCATTTAAATCCTTCGTCCCCAACCATTTTCAGCATAAACATTTTTCTTTCATTGTGTTTTGGTAGCGTCTGGTTCAATTGGATTGTTTCACGCCTTTATTTCTCTGCAATCGACAAATTGGTAAGCGATCTGCAATTTCATCTTAATAGCTAGACTAATGCTAATGAGTCCTGTTTTGCCCCCTTTTTGCTTTGAAGAATTTTCGGTTAATTAATTTTGCGTTTTCATTCTTTACAGGAAGTTGAAGGAAATCAATATTCGACAATGGATCCTGTGTTGAGCACTCTGCAACAGCTGCTGGGGGTTCCCGATGAATTGGAGAAGCATCTCAACGCCCCCACCCGCACATACGTTCGCGACACAAAAGCCATGGCATCCACCCCTGTTGATCTGAAAGAATACCCTAACTCCTATGTCTTCATTCTTGACATGCCCGGCGTTAAATCTAACAATATCAAGGTACTTTTTTGCGAATGCATTGCATTTTTAGGAACTTTTTCGCTTAAAGATTCTAAAGTTCCCCTTCTAATTTTTTATTTTTTATTTGTGAGCAAGCAGGTTCAAGTGGAGGATGAGAATGTGCTGGCAATTAGTGGAGAGCGAAAGAGGGAAGAAGAGGAGGACGTCAAGTACATCCGGATGGAGCGCAGGGTCGGCAAATTTATGCGCAAATTCACTCTGCCTAACGACTGCAATATGGAGGCCATTTCTGCTACCTGTCACGATGGAGTATTGAGTGTTACTGTTCCCAAGCTCCCTCCTCCCGAGCCCAAGAAACCCAAGACTATTGAAGTTAAAATTGCTTAGGGTTTTACTAAAGTGATTGACATATACTGTCTGCTAATTGCAATCCATCGTAGTTCAGCACTTTAACGGTGCAATTATTATATGTCTCCGTGCGCGTATATCTAATCCGGAGGTTTTATGTGTAGTATTTCCGGATTTATGCTTTTGGGGTTTTGTCTGGGTTTTATGTGTAGTATTTCCTCTTCTCAGCTGTATGAATTGTGAAAGACAGTAATGTAAATGTTTTGTCGTCATAATTTTTCTTAGAGCTTTGAATTTTTTTCCAAAAATTTCTTATTGCTGATTCATTCCATGAATAAGGAAAAACGCCAGCGAGTAATTGCCCTGTTTACATCTGCTTTGATATCTGTCAGCCCCAAATTTTAACACAAAATTATTTAATAGTTGATTTATTTTTCTCTCTATTAAAGTAGTTAAAGATTTGAAAATGTATTTGATTTGGTGGAGAAAAGAATAAAAATTATAGCGCATCAACCTTATTTTGCTGATCTTGATGGAAACTTACTAATTTCTTGCTAGATTTCATGATCGACGCATACGCACTGGTTCAGAGAATTGAAAAAACTATGAACCGTAACGAGATTTAGAAATAAGAAAATTGCATACATTTGATGGATTGCATTTCATTGACAAGTTTTAATGCCTACTCCTAATTTTCAAATTATTACATTTTTGGAAAGCTGAAAAGGGGAGAAAAACAGGATTCCAGAAACAGCAAACGTACCTAAAACATTCGAAGGGAGAAGATAACACTAAAATACGAACTGCCATGGATGGCTTGTAAGGATGGTTGTGAACGGGACTTCATCTCTGAAGCCTCTGTACAACAGGCCATTGATGTTTTTCCTCTGGATTTGGATTAGCCTGTCTAAAGTTTGCTGAACAGTGCTAATAACTTATACTAATTATAAGTAGCGCGGGGGTTTTAATGGTTGGCTGCGGGTTTTTGGAGATTCGCTACTGTAGAGGGCAGAACCATAGTCTCCTTAAAGTGGAAAGTGGGGCCAGCAGAACGAAAGAGAGCAATATGGTGAAAGTTTCAACGGTAGAAAAAAAAGATATGAGTGATCACATGGGCCCTAGGGCACAATTAGTCCATCATTTTCTTCCGGTGCAATACAAATATTTATCTTGCATCCCTTTCTAAACTGCTCAAATCAAGGCAGTCACAAACGATGAATGAGTGACGGTAGGGGAATAGTGTTAAAAGTAACAATAAACACACCGAAGGCGAATACCTAAACACATATAGATCGTAAGGCCAGGAAAATACAATAATATGTTACTAGGGAAAAGGGGTTTTTAAAGGTATACACATATACCTAGATAGAAACTTGATCATAGTTAGACAATGAGTGAGAATTGAAAATTTACTTGGTTTATTTAGAAGTCAATTTGGATGTAAATTTTACTACATTGTCATATAATTTAACTGCTCTTTCATGGGTTGTTTTATAGAGTACATGAATTTAAAAAAAATTGAATGTAAATTTATTACATTGTCATATAATTTAACCGCACCTTTCATTGATTGTTTTATAGAGTACATGCTTTTAAAAAAAAAAAATTATTACATTTGTCATATAATTTAACTGAATTTTTTTTTTTTTAAATTATTACATGTCATATAATTTAATTGAACTTTTTATGGATTATAGAGTAGATGTATTCAAATAAAGACCAAAATGTATCTATGGTATTTTAGGAAGAAAATCATATTTGTCTATTGTAGTAAAATGTAGGATCATAAATCACATAAGTTCTATATATTGGATTTATTTTAATTTATATTTTATCGTTATATATTTTATATTTTATATTTCATTTAAAATCATATTCTTTAGTTTATTCTTAGTGCGCATAAATGTCACCTTGTACTATTTTGAATGTTTACCCTTTGTTGATTTATTATGTATTTTTTGAACTCTTAATCTTGGGTGTCTATCTTTTGTATAATCTCATGTACCTAGATGAAAAATATTTATTCCAAGTGGTCCTATGAAACTAAGACTTTTTAGGCAGTGAGACTTTTCTTCACCCTCAAGAGAAAATGGCTTATAACAACATTGTCATTATATCTAATATATTAAAAAAATTTAAACTAACTTATCTAATTGTAAAAAATAAAAGGATTGTTATGTTCCTAACACAAATTCCCTCTAAAAACTTATTAAAAATGTTTCATAATATTAGTCATTCCATCATTATCATCATCATCATCATTTCATCTATCCCTTCTCTTCTCATCCAATTTTTTTCATTATCATTATCTTTCATCAATAAACCAATCAAAGAACAAACATGTGCTTCAATATCTACAACATACACACTTGAAACATTGTAGTTTTAACATAAATAAAAAAACATCAACTTCGATAGCATATAATTATTACATCATTTTCCAAACATGAATCTCTCCTACTTTATCCAATCATTTGCCTTTGTGGGATGCATGTCCTTTACATTAAACATAATCACCATCTCTTTATCCTATTAGCACCTTGCTAAGAGGTTATACAATTGTATGTTCATTGACTATTGATTTTTTATTTCTTTGATTTATTTTTTGATCTTTGATTTATCATTGATCTATGATATATATTTGATCTTTGGTTTATCTCATTTTTTTAATTTTTATTTTTTGATAGAATAAATTTTGATCCATACTATGCCTACTCATGGTCACCATGATCATTATATCTCATGGTGTGCTTTGATTGGTATACATTGGGGCATAGACATTTGTTTCTATGTGTCATGTTTGTTGGATTGTCTTCACGTGTACCCAAGTGCATCAAATGCCTTGAGAGTGTGAGGGAACACTATTATTTGTTGCTTCCTTAAGCAGAAGTCCATGCACTAGATACAATGGGCATGTGCAAAAAGATGGGTCAACAAAGAGCGGAAGTTTTAGGTAATAAAAAAGTCGACAGGAATGGATGTTAATTTTTTTTAAACAAACATCCATTATGTGTTGAGAAGATGTGTCTCAAATTCACTGGTATAACCCTAGTTCTGTCACCAATCAGCTCAGAATTGCATAAGTGTTACCTTCATGCTTGTACCTTTATACTGCTAGGTGATTGTGAGAGAGGTGTGGTAGAGCGGTTACCGCTATACTACAAGAGTTTTTTACCTATCGAGCGGTAGTTGTCAAGAGCAGAAATCTCTTTAAAACTACATCGACAATTACTTTAAATAAGATCCATTATATTCAAAATAAATTCGTCATTCCATTTCATTCAGACATCAAAGAACTAGTCGAAAACAAAACGACATAAAAGTCGATAAGATAATTTCATTACAATTCAATCTAAATCATACAAGTGTCGAATTACACTATTTCAATTATAAATACAATGAATGATAATATATCAGTTACAATTCGAGACTTAGACAGTCAGTTGCCATAAGCTCGTCATTACATACATCAAGAATAATAAAGCATAATAGAAGATGCAGTCCGTCGATCTTCCATCCAAAAGCAAATCTTCAACAAGAAGACAAGAACAAGGATTAGGCGCTTTTTCGCCCAACCTCAAAGCTTGTGCTTACCCGAAATTTCTTAGTCAATTAAGAAATATCGGACCCTGCACGAATTGCTTAGCAAAAAGCAGTCTACGAGCAAGATGGAATTTGGTGCATGCCTAGTACTACTAGTAAACCACAAGCATTTTCATTTTTCTAATTCCTTTAAGAAATAAGCAAGTTCGGTACTAGGATATGGTAGAGAGTTCAATATTCCATCTATTTCAATGGTACAAAAATTACTTGGCCAAGCAAAATGTCATGCATGACAATAAAAGCAGTTTTGGAAAAAACAAAACTACACTTTCTATTTACCCATATTCGGCACCCGTCCCGAAAGGTAACTTTCCCAAAAACATAACATGCAGAATTATCTATCATTCATGCATGGTCTAAATAGTCAAATACAATTTTGCAATCTTTTAAAACATCAAATTGGAAACATTGTTTAAAATGAAAAACAATTTAAAAAGAGTTTCTTTCCATCGTTCAAATTCGTACAAGTCATAAAGTCAATATTTTAAATATAGTAATTTAATAACCCATAAATTTATTAAATGAAGGTGTAACTCCAGTATGTTTAATAAAAACATATAAAAACAGAAATTAAAAGAGTACACATTCATTCGTTCATACTCTCGTTTAATTAATATTGTTTTCATTATCATTGAGGATGTTTTCAAAATAAATCAAATCTCCTTTTTAAGCATTTTATTTCTAGTTTATCCTATTTTCCAAATTTAAATAACAATCGTTTATCAAATTAAACTTATCTAATTTAATAGTGTCTATTTTGATAGTTTCAAAGAAAAGTGAGAACTGCAAGTTTCAATAATTTTGGTTCCAAAAATGGTGTTAAAATTTGATTTTAAATTTTGCCATTAATTTTTAGTCAGCATGCATTATTTTCTGTCAACAAAATTCATCTATTTTATGTTCATGATCATTTCATTTTCTAAAATGGTAAAAATCATTTTCAAATTTAATAAGTTCTCCTAAATTCAATTTACTGTTTAATGCAAGATTTCCAATCAACAAATCCTAAATTCTGAGATAAAATAATCCCCTTTCTATTTAACATGTTTTTGAAGCTAAAACAAAAATTTATTTTTTGTTTTGAGTTGTTCCTGAATTTATCAAATTTCATTTCATGATTTAATTCGAAGGTTTTTCTTAAAATCTCAAGTTCTAAATTTGTCAATGTTCTGGAAATTTAAATTCAACCCAATTGTTTTGAAGTTTTAAATAAAATATACATAATAGTTTTATACAATTCTTTAAATCTCTCTTTTAAAACAACCAAGATTTTCTTAAGTAATTTCTATTCATTTCCAGAATTGTTTTTGAAATATAATTGAAAGATCTAATTAAATATTCTATCAAATAATTCTTACTTGGTAGATTGCAATTTTTGGAAATGTATTTCTGATACCTCTGTTCTTTTCTCCCCTGCTGCTCTTCCTATCTTCTCTGCCAGTTTCAGATCTTCTCCTTAATGGTGATTGTGCCTTCCCTTGGCGTGTGTGAGAAATGTGTGAAGGCAATCCTTGCTGCCTAGCAGCCTTGAGGAGTGCCTAGGAGGCTATACGTGGGATATATAGAAGGCAGTGCGTGCCTCTCCCAGGCTGCACCTTTTCCTTGGTATGTTGTGCCTTCCTCACAGATCATGTGCCTTGCTGCTGGCATGAGGGTGTAGGGAGGGAAGGTTGTGCCTTCGCAGCCTTTCTAGAAGGCTTTAGAAACTTTCAGAGGGGGAGGGTGTGTGGGGTAAGGCTGTACCTTCCTCTTACTTCCTTGGTTGCGTGGCTTCTGTCTGGGAGTCCTTCCTCTTAGCGCATAAATGAGGTATGGAACTACGAATGAATATTTGCCTGTGAGTGTCTCCTCCCTACCTCACTCAGAAAGTCTCTCTCTCTCTTCTTTTTCCAATTAATTTCGCTCAAGATCCCCCAAATACAAATGAATTTTTTGTATGCTCTTGTTAATTTCGAAATTCTGTGTTTGAATTCTCTGTGTCAATTTCCAATTTTTTGAGTGTCCATTTTGGATTTTCAATGAGATATTTATCTCCTTTTCTTGATTCCATGCATTGATCAAAACAAGAATTGAGATCCACAATTCCCTCATTGATCTTCAGTTAACCAATTAAAACTCCAAGTCTTTCAATTTTTGAATGCCTTGGATAAATTTAGATATTTTATTTCTCAATTTTAACTGAACTTTAAATTTTTGAACGGATAAACCAAGTTCACGTGAGTTTTCATTTTCAATTTCTCATTAGTTAAGTTTAGATATTAAATCAATTTTTATGATATTAAAATCCATTACTTTCCCAATTTCAATTTAAAAAGCATTGTAATTTCAAAATCACTTTATTTAATTAAATTTTGAAATTTCAAACTTAATATTTCCAAATCGTATTAAAATATTCAAACAAGCAACTCATCAATTAATTTAAGTTAAATTTCATTAACTTAACAAAATCATCATTCAATCACATGCATTTTTCGCAATTTTTGAGAAATCACATTTAAACTAGATTTTCAAGTTGCAAGCATGATATACGCATAATAAATTAAAATATTCATCTACGTGAGTGTGTGAGATCCCATCTATTCGTAAACGTCAATCGGCTAAACAACTCTACCTGATCGTTGTTCTCGCCTTCAACCACGTTCACCTTTTCCCGCGTTCACTTGCACTCGATTTATCATCAATAATGACAAACCCTGAAATAAACATAAATACAATTCATATCATAATACTTGCATTTCGATTTCATTTTCATTTCAATTTCAATTTAACTATCATTAAATAATCATTTAATTTCTATTTAAATATCGACATAGTAATTAATATCTACATTTAAATAAGTCAAAAAAAATCTATACGTGACATCCTTCCCCTCTTGGATGAGACATCGTCTCGATGTCTTATTAGTCATTCAATAAGAATAACATCATCATCATCAATAAAATATACTATCTCAATCAGTAAACATAGTATTAATAGATAAAGCATAGTATCTCAATCAAGCATAATGAAATAGTAACTAACAACATAGTTCTCCAACATAAACATAAGCAAATATAGTAGCATCCACGCTATCAAAGTTCACAACATGTGAATCAAAAACCAGAGTATCAAGTATCTCTGCACAAAAACAAATGCTAATCTATGAAAGCAAATGAGGAAAATGACGGTCTATCATCTCAAAATCCTCCCATGTAGCACTATCCTCAGTATACTGGTCCCATTGGACCTTATACTGGGTACTATCTTTGTTACACAGCTTAATGCTATGCCTATCTAGGATTCAGATGGGATCTACTAGCACCACCCATGGATCCTGTACCTGTAATGAATGCCAATCAAGAATATGAGTTGCATCATGATGATAAGGTTTCAACAAAGAAACATGGAAAACATTATGGAGTCGAGCAAGAACAGGTGGTAACGCTAGTCTATAAGCAACTGGATTAATAACTTCCAGTACATCAAATGGTCCCACAAATCTCTGTGCCCCATTTGATGATTTCCCAAATGAGATAGAGCTCTTATGAGGCTTAACCCTCAAGAAGACTTTATCTCCTGCAGCAAACTGTCTGTAAGTCTTGTTCCTATCAGCATAGCTCTTATGTCTATCGGTTGCTTCCTTCAATCTACCCTTGACCAAATTCATATGTTCATCCATTTCCTTGAGCATATCTCGACCAATAATGATCCTGTCTTCTATCCTGTCCCAACTGATGGGTGTACGACATTTCCGTCCATACAGTGCCTCAAAAGGTGCCATACCCAATGATGAATGGTATGAGTTGTTGTAGGCAAACTCAACCAATGGTAAATATTCCTCCCACTTGTACTATTGATCCATACAATACATCCTCAACAAGTCCTCCACAACCTGATTGACCCCTTCAGTTTGGCCATCGGTTTGTGGGTGATATGCAAAACTAAAATTCAGTTTAGTTCCCAAAGCCGCATTCAGTTAGTCCAGAACCTAGATGTCATCCTGGTATCTCTATCAGAAATAATGGTCTCTGGTACACCATGCAATCTGAATATCTCTTGCACAAATTTCCTTACAAGATTCAATGATCCATCTTTCAAATTCCTAGGTATGAAATGTGAAACCTTCATCAACTTATCAACAACTACTAAGATAGTATCATGCCTATTTTTGCTCAACGGTAATCCTTGGATGAAATCTATACTGATTACTTGCCTTTTATACTCAAGTATATCATGGGGATACAAAAGTCCCGCTGGATGCACATGCTCAGCCTTAAATCGCTGGCATTCCAAACATCTAGCCACGTACTCCATGACATATTTCTTAAGTTTAGGCCAAAAATACAAAGCCTTCAACTCAGCTACCATCTTCGTAACTCTTGGATGCCCTGAATAAGGTGCATCATGAACTTCCTCAAGTATCAACTTCCTCAAATCTCCACCCTCTAGGATATACATCCTTCCTTGATATCTAACAATACCATCATTCTCCATCACATAACCATCAAATCTATGATCTGAAGGATCCGCCTCTAAGGCTTGTCTAACCCTGTCATAATGCTCATCACCTAAAAGATACTACAATACTTGTTGCCTCAAATTTGACCTTGTGGTCACCATAGCAGATAGATGTCTTCCCCTGCTAAGTGCATCTGCGACCCTATTTTCCTTACCCTTGATATACTCGATACCAAAATCGTACTCACTCAGGAACTCAAGCCACCTCCTCTGTCTCGCATTGAGGTTTAACTGTGTGAAGATGTACTTAAGTCCTAAATGATCGGTCTTAAGCTCAAATGGCTTCCCTAGGAGATAATGTCTCTACATCTGAAATGCATGCACAATAGTTGTAAGCTCAAGATCATGTGGCGCATAGTTCAACTCATACTGCTTCAGTTTCCTGGACTCATATGCCACCACTTTACCTTCCTGCATTAGCACAACTCCTACACCTTCAACTGATGCATCTGTAATCACAATGAAGTGACCATTAGGACCCGGTATAGTCAACACTGGTGCTGATGTCAAATTCAATTTAAGAATCTGAAATGCTTCCCCGCACTTCTCTGTCCACTCATATTTCTTTCCCTTCTTCTGAAGAGAAGTAATAGGTGTTGAAATTATAGAAAACCCTTCCACATACTTCTTGTAGTAACCTGCAAGTCCCATGAAACTACAAACTTCAGTGACACTTTGCGGTGTTGGCCAATCTACTATTGCCTCTATCTTCGTAGGATCAACTGAGATTCCCTCAGCAGATATGACATGCCCCAAATAGTGAACCTTCTTCTAAAAGAAAGTACACTTCAAAAACTTGCCAAAAAGATTTCAATCTCTTAGTCGTTGCAAGATGATTCTCAAGTGCTTCTCATGTTCCTCTTTTGTTTTAGAGTAAATCAGAATGTCATCAATAAATATAAGCATGAAATCATCCAAACAGTCTCTGAAGATACTATTCGTAAGGTTCATGAATGTTGTTGGAGCATTTGTTAGGCCAAAAGGTACCACGGTGAACTCATAGTGTCCATACCGAGTTCTGAAAGCTGTCTTAGGAATGTCCTCATCCTTAATCCTCAACTGGTGGTAACCTGATCTAAGATCAATCTTAGAAAACATAGTGGCCCCTTTCATCTGATCAAATAGCTCATCTATCCTAGGTAGAGGATACGTGTTCTTGATGGTAACCTTATTAAGCATCCTGTAATCAATACACAGCCGCAAGGCTCCATCCTTCTTCTTAATGAAGATTACCGGTGCACCCCATGGTGATACACTCGGCCTTATGAATCCCTATTTTAGAAAATCGTACAACTGAGCTTTCAGTTCATACAACTCAGTAGTAGTCATTCTGTAAGGAGCTTTGGATTGAGGCTCTGTTCTAGGTAACAGTTCAATCAAGAAATCAAATTCTCTCTTTGGCGGTAATTCTGTAAGTTCTTCTAGAAAGATATCCAAGAACTCTCTGAGAACTGGATAGTCCTCTAGACTTTGCTAGGCATTATCCAAGTCACTCACCAAAATAGCAAAAATGAAACATCCCTTCCGATGTGCTTTCTTTAGCTGCATCTAGTTGAGATATGTCTCAACTCTAGAGGCTCTCAAGATCCTAGAATCTCTACTGGATGTCCAAAATCATCCAAACAACTCACAACCTTGTCCTCACAATTCACTATGGCTTTATGCTCAGTTAACCGATTGATCCCTAAGTCACATCATAAGAACCCAATGGTGCTACATAAAGGTTAACTTGGGTTTGGAAGTTAGGTAATTCTAAATTGTTGCATGATAAACATGTATCTACCCTCTTCTCTGCTCAATTTCCATACTGAACCATCCATGAATGTGACATAATACCAAGTCTAACAGGTAATTTAGCAACTACTTTAGGATCAATAAAGCATTCTGAAGCTCCAGTATCTATCAAAACATAAACAGATTGACCAAAAAGCTTACCCGACATCTGGATAGGTGTAGACTAAAAATCTGCTTGACGATTGTCAATCACTGCATGTATCTGATGTTGCGGTGCTCGCCGATAATTACCACCTCGCTGAACTCCTGTACGCTGAGTGCAATTGGAGGCATAGTGATCTCCTCCACAAGTATAGCATCCACCTCATGGCCCTATTTGACCACTTGTCCTGTTCCTGATATTTGAGAAGTTGGTGTTATTATTGTTCACCCTCTTGTTTCTGTCGTAGCTACCTTCTCCTTTATCTTGGGTGTTTGTTCCCCTCTTCAGATTCCTGATTTGTTGATTATTATTGTTACTCCAATTATTATTGTTATTGTTTTGAAACTTCCTGTTTCCAAAACCAGATTTTGCATTAACATTCTTCCTATAATTAGCCACCTGTTGCAGCTTCTGTTCTTGTTTCATGGCCTTCTCAAAGACCTCATCCATCGTCAATGGATTATGAATGTCCACATCAGCTCTAATATGTGGCCTCAACCCAAGAATGAATTTACGGATACGGAACCGTTCATCCATCTGGTACTATAGTACGTACTTCAAGAGATTGGTGAACCTCTCCCAGTACTTGGTAACTGTAAGACCACTCTGTGCCAAATTCTAGAATTTTGTCATCTTCCTGTCAAACAACAGCTATGGAAGCCACCTCTTCCTAAATAGGTTCAAGAACGCTTCCCATGTAGTTCCACCTGGTAGTAATTTCTTCTCAGTCTTTTCATTATCCCGCCAAGTAGCAACTTCTCCAGTAAGCTGGTATGCAACCCAAACTGCCTTGGTTTCATTGGACATGTTCTTGAGTTCAAAGTATTTCTCCATCTCAATGACCCAAGATTCTGCTCCATCACCTATTGTCTTACCATCGAACTTGGGTGGTGCTACCCTTTTCAAATCTTTCGCTAACTTCCCTTCAATCCTTGCTTGAGGATTAGGTACTTCAACCCTTGCATTATCATTGTTAGGTTGTTCTTGATTTTGGGGAATTTCAACTCAAGGGTTTTGCCCTTCTCTGACACCTTAGACTTCCTGTTCCAGATTGTCCATTCTAGAACCCTGCTGATTCAAGAGGCTGAGAATCTGGTCCAACCTATCAGTCTCATTGCTTGCAGTAGCTTTACCTCTTGTACCCATTATGTCTCACAATTCCTGCATCAAGGAATGTTTGTTTAGCGTAATGGACAAAGGACCCTAGTGTTTAAACCTAGGGCTCTGATACCAAATTTAAAGAGCATGAATCTCTTTAAAACTACATCGACAATTACTTTAAATAAGATCCATTATATTCAAAATAAAGTTGCCATTCCATTTCATTCAGACATCAAAGAACTAGTCAAATACAAAATGACATAAAAGTCGATAAGATAATTTCATTACAATTCAACCTAAATCATACAAGTGTCAAATTACACTATTTTAGTTATAAATACAATGAATGATAATATATCAGTTACAATTTGAGACTTAGGCAGTCAGTTGCCATAAGCTCGTCATTACATACATCAAGAATAATAAAGCATAATAGAAGATGCAGTCCGTCGATCTTCCATCCAAAAGAAAATCTTCAACAAGAAGACAAGAACAAGGATCAGGTGCTTTTCTGCCCAACCTCGAAGCTTACGCTTCCCCAGAATTTCTTACTCAGTCAAGAAATACCTGACCCTACACGAATTGCTTAGCAAAAAGTAGTCTACGAGCAAGATGGAATCTAGTGCATGCCTAGTACTACTAGTAAACCACAAGCATTTTCAGTTTTCTAATTCCTTTAAGAAATAAGCAAGTTTGGTACTAGGGTATGTTAGAGAGTTCAATAATCCATCTGTTTCAATGGTACAAAAATCACTTGGCCAAGCAAAATGTCATGCAAGACAATAAAAGCAGTTTTGGAAAAAGAAAAACTACACTCTCTATTTACCCATATTCGGCACCCATCCTAGAAGGTAACTTTTCCAAAAACATAACATGCAGAATTATCTATCATTCATGCATGGTCTAAATAGTCAAATACAGTTTTGCAATCTTTTAAAACATCAAATTGGAAACATTGTTTAAAACAAAAAACAGTTTAAAAAGAGTTTCTTTCCATCGTTCAAATTCGTACAAGTCATAAAGTCAATATTTTAAATATAGTAATTTAATAACCCATAAAGTTATTAAATGAAGGTGTAACTCCTGTATGTTTAATAAAAAAATATAAAAACATAAATTAAAATAGTACACATTCATTCATTCATACTCTCGTTTAATTAATGTTGTTTTCATTATCATTAAGGATGTTTTCAAAATAAATCAAATCTCCTTTTTAAGCGTTTTATTTTCAGTTTATCCTATTTTCCAACTTTAAATAACAATCGTTTATCAAATTAAACTTATCTAATTTAATAGTTTCTATTTTGATAGTTTCAAAGAAAAGTGAGAATTGCAAGTTTCAATAATTTTGGTTCCAAAAATGGTTTTAAAATTTGAAGTTAAATTATGCCATTAATTTTCAGTCAGCATGCATTATTTTCTGTCAACAAAATTCATCTATTTTCTATTCATGATCATTTCATTTTCTAATATGGTAAAAATCGTTTTTAGATTTAATAAGTTCTCCTAAATTCAATTTACTATTTAATGCAAGATTTCCAATCAACAAATCCTAAATTCTGAGCAAAAATAATCCCCTTTCTATTTAACATGTTTTTGAAGCTAAAACAAAAATTTGTTTTCTGTTTTGAGTTGTTCCTGAATTTATCAAATTTCATTTCATGATTTAATTCGAAGGTTTTTCTTAAAATCTCAAGTTCTAAATTTGTCAATGTTCTGGAAATTTAAATTCAACCCAATTGTTTTGAAGTTTTAAATAAAATATACATAATAGTTTTATACAATTCTTTAAATCTCTCTTTTAAAACAACCAAGATTTTCTTAAGTAATTTCTATTCATTTCCAGAATTGTTTTTGAAATATAATTGAAAGATCTAATTAAATATTCTATCAAATAATTCTTACTTGGTAGATTGCAATTTTTGGAAATGTATTTCTGATACCTCTGTTCTTTTCTCCCCTGCTGCTCTTCCTATCTTCTCTGCCAGTTTCAGATCTTCTCCTTGCTGCTGATTGTGCCTTCCCTTGGCGTGTGTGAGAAATGTGTGAAGGCAATCCTTGTTGCCTAGCAGCCTTGAGGAGTGCCTAGGAGGCTATACGTGGGATATATAGAAGGCAGTGCGTGCCTCTCCCAGGCCGCACCTTTTCCTTGGTATGTTGCGCCTTCCTCACAGATCATGTGCCTTGCTGCTGGCATGAGGGTGTAGGGAGGGAAGGTTGTGCCTTCGCAGCCTTTCTAGAAGGCTTTAGAAACTTTCAAAGGGGGAGGGTGTGTGGGGTAAGGCTGCACCTTCCTCTTACTTCCTTGGTTGCGTGGCTTCTGTCTGGGAGTCCTTCCTCTTAGCACATAAATGAGGTATGGAACTACGAATGAATATTTTCCTGTGAGTGTCTCCTCCCTGCCTCACTCAAAAAGTCTCTCTCTCTCTTCTTTTTCCAATTAATTTTGCTCAAGATCCCCCAAATACAAATGAATTTTTTGTATGCTCTTGTTAATTTCGAAATTCTGTGTCTGAATTCTCTGTGTCAATTTCCAATTTTTTGAGTGTCCATTTTGGATTTTCAATGAGATATTTATCTCCTTTTCTTGATTCCATGCATTGATCAAAACAAGAATTGAGATCCACAATTCCCTCATTGATCTTCAGTTAACCAATTAAAACTCCAAGTCTTTCAATTTTTGAATGCCTTGGATAAATTTAGATATTTTATTTCTCAATTTTAAATGAACTTTAAATTTTTGAACACATAAACCAAGTTCACGTGAGTTTTCATTTTCAATTTCTCATTAGTTAAGTTTAGATATTAAATCAATTTTTATGATATTAAAATCCATTACTTTCCCAATTTCAATTTAAAAAGCATTGTAATTTCAAAATCACTTTATTTAATTAAATTTCGAAATTTCAAACTTAATATTTCCAAATCGTAATAAAATATTCAAACAAGTAGCTCATCAATTAATTTAAGTTAAATTTCATTAATTTAACAAAATCATCATTCAATCACATGCATTTTTCGCAATTTTTGAGAAATCACATTTAAACTAGATTTTCAAGTTGCAAGCATGATATATGCATAATAAATTAAAATATTCATCTATGTGAGTGTGTGAGATCCCATCTATTCGTAAACGTCAATCGACTAAACAACTCTACCTGATCGTTGTTCTCGCCTTCAACCACGTTCACCTGTTCCTGCGTTCACTTGCACTCGATTTCATTAGTGATGACAAACCCCGAAATAAACATAAATACAATTCATATCATAATACTTGCATTTCAATTTCAGTTTCATCTCAATTTCAATTTAACTATCATTAAATAATCATTTAATTTCTATTTAAATTTTGACATAGTAATTAATATCTGCATTTTAATAAGTCAAAGAAAATCTATACGTGACAGTAGTGCGGTGTATACCGCCATACCACGGAAGCCTCTCAACTTGATGATGGTAGTGCGGTGTATACCGCCATACTGCAAGAGCCTTCTAGCTATTGAACAACAATGCGGTATACTACCACCCGACGGGATCCTTTTGGTTGTCTAGCGGTAATGTGGTGTATGGTGAATGAGCACAGGCTTGGTTGACTACTGAGGTGTACGTCAAACAGTGGAGGACATTGCTGACTTGGAGGTGGTCATTCGATGACTAGGAATTTTGATAGTTGCTCAACAAAGGTAACTAAACTGAACTGTTTGTACAGAGAACAATTCAATTATGGTTGTTATACATTGCAACATACATGAACTGTTATGGGTTTGATATTTTTGGATGATTGAATTATTAGTAAGTGTTATTCATTGTATGTTGTATATGCATTGTAATAGTGATACATAAATAACTGTGATCAAAATTTATTTTGTACAAGATTGATCAAGGAAGTGTTGTTGATGTGAGATTGAGTATTTGAAAGGAGAGTTTTTAACTTGTATGTAATTCAATTACTATAATACAAGATAATTTTCTTTGGTGTGGTGAGTTTTTCTCTCATAAGGGTTTTCCCACGTAAATCTGGTGTTCAATTGTGTATGTGTATATTTCTTTGTTCTGCTATTCCTTCCATGTGCTTTTAATAACTGTAATTGTGAAATTAAAGACATATATGCATTCTTCTCTAATTTTTGACATTAGGAGAGTTTGTTCCACACCTTTAATTTTCTTGACATTATGTTTCAAGTTCCCATCCTACATGGGTACCCATTTTAAAATGATTTTAGAACAGGTACCAATTCTAAAAAAAATGAAATCTCAATCCACTTTTTTATTTGGTTTTAGGTTTGAGAAAGGCTTGGTAACCCAACCTTTACCCTTGGAATTACAAGTACAAGGTCATGACAATGTAAATATAAATTTAACTTTGGCATATAGTTGACGGGTTTTTTTTAGAATTATTTTTTAAAATTAAAACACATTATAGATCACAATGTCTAGTTTTCAAATATGTAAATTTTTATGATTAGATTATTTTATCTATTTTTAATTAATTTCTAAGGAAACTGGTCCATTAACTTGAAATATTAAGTTTTTTGTATTTTTTAATAATTTTTATTTTGTTATTTTTTGTAAAAAAATATATAGCCCATCAATTTACAAACATTTTTTACAGAGTGAAAATTTAAAAAAAATATTAGTTTAGGTCAAATTATGGTGTTTGTACATGAGGTTTTCAAAAACAACAATTAACGCCAATAAAAAATTAATAAAAAAATATTTAGAAAAAAATTATAAAAAATGTCATCTTCAATATTGAGTTTATTACATGCCAATAGTGGCATACTATGATGGTTAAGTTATTGTGGTGTTATTATTTCCATCAAGCTTCAAACCTCACTAGGGTGTAATTGTTGAATGTTTAAATTGGGGATGAGATCCCACATTTGTGACCTCATCAGTTTATAGCTCCAAATCAAAAGTATTTACCCCTTAAAATAATATTATTCAGTTTATTACACATCTTTCCCCAAAAGTAATTAGAAAATATTTTTATTTAGGTCAAATTATGGTGTTCATACATGTGCATGGTATGTTCCTTTAAAAGTGGTTTTTAGATATTCCTATTAAAAAATAATGTTTATTATCTATATATTAGAACAAATTGCATATTTGAAAACTAGACTCAAAAAACTAAATTTCATATTACTAAAGTTTGTAAAAATTCAATGTGTAAGTGCTTCAAAATTTCAATCCAACTATGACATAAAAATTAGGAAAATGCTTCCAGTTTTTGAACATTTTGTGGACCCAAATTCTTGCACTTACCCCATTGTTACTTTGGCCTTCTATAACCTTGTGTATAACATCTATTACTATATCAAAATATAAGGTTTCTCTTCATGTGCTAGCATAATAAAACATTCTAGATAAAAAAATTCTTCATATCTCATCATTTATTATCTTCATTAAACATCTAATCACTTTTCTTGTGTTCATCTCTTCATCATTCATCATTCAAAAGCTCATTCATGCCACTTTTTACACGACTAACCTTTCAAAGGGGAATCGTCATCTTGTAATTCAATCTTTCATCATTTCATTCACATGCCCAAGGGATATCATCACTTTCTTCTAATCCATTTCTTCTTTCATCATTTCTTCTGCATAAATTGAGCATATTATTGCTTTCTTCATATCTCATTTGTTTCATCATAACTACTTTTTTTCAAACAATGTTACTTCAAACACTATATCAAAGAGGGGGAAAATGTAGACACTTGAAAAATGTCTTTGAATCTAATTGTTCATTTCATCCAACCATTAGTCAATCCATGTATTCATCCCCTAGTTCCTCTTATTGTCTATATAATTATGTTATCACCTAATCACTTAGGTCCTAGTTTCATCTAATCATCATCTAATTCATCACATCATCACCCAATCACCTAAGACACATTATTATCTAACACCTAATAATTTAATTAAATAACCCTAAATTATTTAATTAAATTTGGCTAGCATTATTCATCCATTTAATAAATTAATTATCCATTAATTATTGTTCATCAATTATCCACATATTTATCCATTTAATTAATAAATTATCCACACATTATCTATTAATAAATGAGTTAAATATTAATTTCCACCTCATATGCATAAAAAATATAAATAATTAATTATTAAATTAATTAATTTCACGCCACTTAGTTGACTACTTAGTATAATTAGTCCACTCATACTTACTCCCAGTCTCACTCATCAATCAAATCCACTTCACTCATGCATGCAATCGCTTAACTATTTCATGCAATAGTCAACTCCCCTTAATTCTCTAATGCACTTAGTTAAATCCTCCATGTAGGGAATTGAATAATCATGCAATTAGTTAATTCATCTTTCACTTGTTTATAGGATTATTATCTGCATAAAATTCTCTAAAATCTCGTCTCTTGTCCAACCAACCACTTATTTGCTTGCTAATTGAATCTACATGTGATATTATCACTTCAAGTGATTGAGCAAGTGTGGTTCTATGTGAGGTTGAAATTGTAGGATCTTTCAACCTTGCAATTATATCCTCAATTTGGTTTTTGTCATTTTTTAATTTTCCCCATTAAATTTTCTTGAGTTCTTAGAGCATGTCGAGGAATTGTTAGAGTTGTTTGTTGGGGTTGTTCTTTGGTAGGGATTTGGGTATGAAGTGAATTAGGATTTTGAAGAGAAATTTGAGAAGGGTTTGGAGGTGCATTATCATTTCCTATAAAATAAATAAATTTACATCAAAACACATATTAAATCTACCTATTTAATAACAAACTCACACAAAAAACAATAAAAACTTACTCCTTTGACCTCCCCAACATTGTGGTGGAATTTTGGCAAATATTTAGTGAAGAAACGAAAAAGAATGTTCCTTCCTATAATGCGAGTGCTCTTTTGAGGGTTTGCAAGCCATGGAGAAATAGGAAATAGCAAAATATAGAATGGAATGAAGTTTTTTTTTTTTTAATATTAGCCAAAACACGCTTGAACGTTATAATGTGAGTGTTTTTTGGCCTTGGTGTGGCCAAGCCTAAGACTCAGACACACCAAAGCATAACATGAGTGCATTATGACTTTTTATAAATTTAAAAGATGGGTGGCTACTTTTTGGCCCCCCATCCTTTTGCACCTATCCTTAAGCATTGGGTGGATTTTCTTAGGATTATGATTTGAGGATTTTAACCTTTGGTTTATAATTTGATTTTAGCATTTTGGATTTGATTCAAAGATGTGATTTTTATTTCATGATGGTTGTAAAAGTTTTAAGTTTTGGATGTAAATGGGTGATTACAGGTTTCGACAAGAAAATTTGTAAATTACAAGAACAAGCTAGTTTATTCAAGTAGTTGTGTGAGTGATTGTGATCACACCAATACACATTTTCTAGGCACGGAATTTAGCTTGGACATGAGGAGGAACTAAAAAGAATTTATCACTCATGATGACTCAAAGGAACAAGAGGAGATAACATGCAATCTACAAACTCATTTATAGAGGTATAGTGAGAGTGAATTCTTAGGGATCTAGCTAATTATGAGTGTATCACAACCACACATGATTGGTATGTCCTATGTAGGTTGTATGAGATGCCAAGATATGTCCTCAATATACCTAAAGGTATTTGAGGCTTAATTCTTTGATAAAATGGGAGATATGTCTAATGGCTTGGCATAAGAGGGTAACCCAATTTTTGTCTTTATTTTGTAAGGTATAAAAATCCTTTTATAAGTGTAGGAGTTGAGAAAATACAACTTCACAAACCCCGAAGATCACCTACATGCAAATAACCTGTCACAAAAGAAGAGATGGAGACAAACAAGCAAGGGTTCTTTGAAAACTGAAAATGTATATATCAGAGAGAATGAGAGAATGAATTGATATGAAATACAATGGGATCAATCCTTATAAAAAGGAGATCATGCAAAACCTAATAAAACCCTAAAAGAAGCCCTAATAGGAAAACATTTAATAATTAATATAATTATTAAATGTCACTTTATGCAAACTAACGTGAAATCTTAAGAAGGGAATAAAGGTAACTTAATCAACATAATTAAGTTAAAACTTTTACTCTAACACCCCCCCTTAAGATGAGCAACAGTGCAACTACAAACAAATGCAAGAAAGCAAAGGTAACTACAATGCAAGAAGGAAAACATGGGTCCCGACAACTACGCCAAATCAGGTACCCAAATACAACCAAATCTCTGTAAAGAGGAGAAATAAAGAAAACCTCATGGGAAAAAGCTCTACTCCAAAAAGAGATGTAGAAAACTAAGAAGAACATCACTGAAGCAGAAGAAGCTGCAAACAACTATCGAAAGATGATTGCTATGGTGTTGAAGAACCTCCGCTGAAGGAATGGAAGATCCCTTCCAAGGTGAAACCAAGGAAGAATTAGCACGAACAATATAATACCCCCATAATGCTGAACTGGGAGAGCCTGACAGAGCCACTGAAATGGTGTGAAACACCCTATAGTGCATGAAGGAGAAGAAACATCTAGAAGTGCACAAGAAAGAACCTGCAACTGAAAAAGTGGTGTGCAAAACAAAGCACACATGCATAAGGTTGAAATCATATGGATCCATTGTCGTCATGAAGGGACACTCACCGAACAAGGATGTGATGCAAAACAAAGACAAACTACACAACCCCTCATGACACTTTATAATAATAGTGCGAGTACAAAATATGGCACAACCTTATGTGCAAAATCCCCAAAAGATGCATGTACAATAGTGTGGCACTTTATCTCAATGCATTTACATAAAAGATATTTCTTACAAATGATGCTCAAAATGTCCGAACAAGGACAAAGTTGGAAATACACGAAGGACAGCCAAAAAATTGACTGTAGAATGCACTAATAGAAGAAAGATGTGATGAAACCCACACCAATGGAAAGATGAGAAAACCAGCTTTCCGACGATATCTCGTTTGCCAAAAAACGATATCGTATGCCCAAGTCACGGCCTCTGAAAGAAAACAACTCCAAAGGGGAAAAAAGCCAGCGTTGCATTAAATTTGACGGTCATACGACCATCGTAGTGAAAACGCGAGCTTAAATTTGACGGCCAAACGGCCGTCACCATAAATGCACAATTAGGCTTATACATCAAAAATTGTTTTTAAAAAAAAACAATAAAAAAAATATTACAAAAAAAAAATTTAATAAAAAAAAAATTGAAAAAAAAGGTTGGTGGGGGCCACCTCCACCGCACCCGATGAAGGGCACAGGTCCCTGCGGAGGCCTGCACAGGGGCGGCAGGCCTAAGCATGCCTTAAAAAGGCTTTTTTAATTGCTTTTTTTAGAAAAATTAAAAAATAAAAAAAATATAAAAAATACATTGAATTTTTCTTTTTTTTTTATAACATGCGAACGAAAAATATGCAGAAAAAATAAAAAAAATTTACCAGTAATTTTTCACTGATCCATGCGCAGACGATGACCATACTTGCTAAAAATATTTTGCTCCAAATTTTGACTTTGTCCAAAATGGATGAATGAACAGTCGATTTAGGGGTTTTGGACTGCTGCGGACGCAATGGCGAGGTTTGTTTGAGCTGAAAATGATTCAAAATTTCTGGTATGCCCTGGATCAAAAGAACAAACCCCAAACCCTTGAAGCTCCAAAAATCTTCAAAACAAGAACAAGAAGCAGCAGGTTTGGAGCTTTGATACCATGTAGGAGTTGAGAAAATACAACTTCAGAAACCCCAAAGATCACCTGCATGCAAATAACCTGTCACAAAAGAAGAGATGGAGACAAACAAGCAAGGGTTCTCTGAAAACTGAAAATGTATATATCAGAGAGAATGAGAGAATGAATTGATATGAAATACAATGGGATCAATCCTTATAAAAAGGAGATCATGCAAACCCTAATAAAACCCTAATAGGAAAAACCCTAAAAGAAGCCCTAATAGGAAAATATTTAATAATTAATGTAATTATTAAATGTCACTTTATGCAAACTAATGTGAAATCTTAAGAAGGGAATAAAGGTAACTTAATCTACATAATTAAGTTAAAACCTATACTCTAACAGTAAGCTTAGTAAAAAATGATATGTATCCTCTAATGGGAAAGTGTTATTTACTCTTTCAAATTACCCCATTAAAACATGAGGATTTGGGTCATCCCCTCAATGATGAAATCCCACATAGGAGGTCACTAGAGTAAAGAGAAGAAAACACTTTAAATCTCTAATATTTCCTTATAGCACAAATAGAGAGTATAAATTTCTTGATCATCTTAGAATTAAGCTAAAAAAGGAGGATAGGATGAAATTTTGGATCTCTAAGATAGTTCCTTCAATGCGAGGAGATAAAATATGTGTCCAAACATCCTCACAAGCATGGGACACAGATTTTATTTCCCTTAGAAAATAAATATGCAACTAGACTAGTGTAAAAGTAATGTTATTTTACAAGCACTTGCCTACAACAAATGAGTTATTATTTTCTCCAAGGAGTCTTAGACTAGCAATAAGTTATAAAAAAAAAATGGTTATACTATAAACAATGATTTTTAATAAGCACAAAATAAAAAAATGATAAAATTCTAAGGATAGAGTGAACACACTTATAGAGAGAAAAACGTTAAACTTAGAATAGAAATGTGAATATAATTTTTTTGTGTTTACTAGTGATTACCTACAAAAATATTGAGAGATTGAAGTATATATATCAAGCTCTAGATGTAGAAACAAAAATAGAATCAAATGAATTGAAATATGTGACATGCACAACAGCATGATAAAAGTTGATGAAAAGAAACTAAAAAAAAAAATCTACAAATGGGCAATTAGTAATGATGGTGAAAAGGCAAGTGGGTGGGTGCATGGAAATGGGTAGCCAATTTGTGGCCACTTTCAAAAAAACGTTTTGAAAAGTCATAATGTGAGCACGTTATAACGTGCTTGCGTTATGGCTTGCTTTTCTAAGCCTGAGGTTGGGAAACAAAAAGCCCATAACGCGCTCATATTATGACATTTTAAAAGAAAAAAGAAGAAGTTAAACTCATTCCTTTTCATTTCAACTATGTTTTTTGTTGTGCCCATGGTCAAAACCCTCATTTTTTGTGCTTGCATTCTAGGAGGCATTGGGAAAAAATCTTCACCAATGATTTCTATTTCTTCACAATGGTGGCACCACAACGATGAGGAGGTGTGAGAGGTAAGGATTGTTTTCTTTTTGTTTTGAATTTGTTAGTTTTAGGTTGTATTTGATATATATTTGTTTAAATTTTTAGGAGATGCAAATCAACCTGCAAACCCTCAAAATCCTCAACAAGAAGAGCAACCAAATCCTTAAGAACAAAATCAACCACAACAACAACCTCCTCCACCAATCAATCAACCCCCTTCTGGCACTCAACAAAATTTAATGAGTGAATTGAGAACAAAAAAAAGAAAATTGAGGATTTAATCAGTAGGTTGAGTGATCCAAATGGTTCAACAGTAGAAAGAATGACCTTAGAAATTTCATTAAAAAATATGCTAACAAATGTAGATTCAACTAGCAAACAAATAACTGGATGGAAAGATAAGGGGCAGGAAGCTAGGGATTATTATGTGAATAAACTATCATATAAAGATGTAAAGGGTTTAAAATTTACAAAAGGTGATTTGTGCTCATTATTCACTGACCCATGCACAAATAAAAATCTTACCCTCAATGTGAAGAGGTTTCCTATTCATTGGTGGCACCACCAACATATTAGGAACAAATTTTATGATAGGTGGTACATGGTCTTCGATTACCCACCATGCAACAATTGTGAAGTCCTTCAATATTTCCTTAGGAAAATATACAGTGAGTTCATATTATAGAAAATTTCAAATTATTTTGATATGAGGGACTTCTAGGGGTGAGGTGGGGGTTAGCTCAAGATAGACCTGGTGCATAGCCGAATCCTACATGGCAAGGGAGACGAGCTTTCGCTAGGCCGCCTCGTGAGCACGTTGTTATGCCTTTTATCATGAAGGAGAGTGTTGATGTAGAGACATTGCAGGTGATCAAATATTTGACCTAGAGTGTCATCCATCATACTAGCCCTATTCTACAATACCATCCAGGGGAGTCTTCAAGTGGTGGCCTTCGAGCCCATGTGTGTTAATCTTGCGGGGTGACTTGTTCAAATGACCCCACCGACACTCAAGAGGCTTCTACGTAGGATTTGTCTACAGTTATGGAGATGGAGAGGGAAGCTGACATTTTTCATGAGGCATATGGCATTGATAGTTAGGTAAAAGTTAACATATTCATTGAATTTAATTTATTAAAAATTGATTTTGAAATGCAAGATTAACTAAAAATGTTTTATGATTTTAATAAAATCGAAAGGTCACAGTGTTGAGACTAGATACACGGGCCCTCCACCTAATTATTTTTGCAGTACACCTACCGTTGGGGTATGTAACTAGTAAACAATTATAAATTTATTACATGTTAATAGCATTGTTTTACGAATGGTATTTTAAGATGTGATTTTAGATGTTGAACAGGCTAATATTGGAGGTTTCAAGGGAACACCTCCTAGTGCTAGTGGATTTAATCAAACCTACATGGAGATAATAGAATAAAGAGTTTAACTAATGAATTGCACTTAATAGATTTGTGTAGTTTATATGCACATTGTTGATTACATTGAATAAGTTTTTGTTTTATTTTCAGATGTTGCAAGATGAAACACCTTTGAATGTGACGAGGGCAATGTAGATTGGTGTTTCATCTTCTATACAATCCTTGATGGCTCTGACAGGGGGGTATGAGGAATATTACTAAATTTCAATTTGCATTCATTGTTATAGATGTTAGTTAGTGAAAAATCAAACCATTATTGATTCGTAGTTTAATTTCTATTTGGATGGTTTATATAGTGCTTGGCACATTTGAGCATGGGTGTGTGAATATTTCACTCATGGAGAGAGATCATGAGATGGTGGTAAGTGATTATTTTGTCAAATATATCATTTTTATAATGTAATTTCTATATATTCATGTCTTTACTTCTTATTGTAACAGTTAAAACTTCACCATGAGCTAACCACTAGGAGGAGCAGTAGGAGTACTCCTCGAGCATAGCACAAATGAGTGACATACCTATAACCATAGGATCAAAAATCAAAGGGAAAGAATTTATTTCCAGAGCATGGAGAGCAATGACTTTTTATTCCAGAGCCCTTTGTTGTATGCCTACATGACAATTTTGTACATATTTTGTGTTGGACATATTTGAAATTGTATGCCTATATGGAATTCTTGTAAGCCTATATGGCTATTTTGTACATATATTTCATACTTATATCGACATATATTGATGTATGCCTACATGGCTATTTGGTTAATACATTTTTTTTTATCGATGGTGTCCATATTTACATTCTAAATTGATGGTTCAATAGATATGAGTTACGTGTATTCAAGTGTATACATTACAACTTACGTGTGTTCCAATGTATACTTTGTGAATTACGTGTTTTCATGTGTATACCTTGTATTCGTGCATATAATTTGTATTAATTTGTGTATACTATGTATTCATGTGTATACTTCAAGGCTTACATGTTTTTGAGTACTTGTGATTCCCTTATTCACATGTACATGCTTGAATTATTCACGTGTATACTTATTAATTGGTTAGCCCTAACATTGGTCATTGTTGTCCTTCATGGTTTGTCTTGAATATTAATTGATTGATGCTAAACAACTTTATATAAAAGAAAAACACATTTTCAATTGGTATTCCATGAAATGATTCATAGAAAGATTCCAATATGTTCTTGATGCGTCACCATATAAACATGCCAAAAAATTTATAATATGTCAACGTTTTGCAATAGTATTTCTTGTGTACGAAATGGACTCGGGAGAAAGCAAGTTATAATTTATAATACAAATAAGAAATGGACTCAATTTTGTCTTAGACCCTTGAATAGGTCTATTTAACAAAGCAACATGCTCTCAATCACTCTTCCAATTGTAAAACACCATTGGGAAGCATTTACCAGTCTGTAAATCCATAAAATCCACAATTTTTAGGGCGTAATTGGCCCTCTAAGCCCACTATCCTCTAAACCCTCACTTTTCTCAAATTTCATGAGGGTTTATTGAAAACCCCATATCCAGACATCATACAACCTCAAAAACTCTTCCAAAACTCTTCATTCTACCTGCACAAACTTAATTGACCACCAAATTATGTTGCCCTTTGACTTTACCCACTTTTACTCCCTCAAACCTCTCTTTTTCATTCAAAACCCCTCTATTCCCAATTAGGGCATCATTCCATAACATAATTTTGACCTCTCTTGTCCTTGCAGAATATTTTGAAAACATCAAACTCCACAACCTCACCATATTTCCAACCTATTATAACTTATTCTCAAGCAATTTCTTCTTTTCACCTCGTCTAGCCTTGCTTTTAAGGCCTAAATTCTAAATTTTGAATAGGGGCAGTGTTAGTAATCTCTTCCAATTCCTTTACCAATGCTATTTTTCTATTTGTACTTACATAATTGACTCAAATGACCCCACACTAATGCAAAACTAAAATCAAGATTACAGAAGTGGCTATCATGGCCTTATTTGACATTATAATAACTAAAACCACTGAACTAGACCTTCTTAATCAAATGGAGGAACAAGGTGCTCTGCACCAATGATCATACACTTTTTGTGTGGAATAATCGAACTTCTCAACCGTCGTGTGTATGTTTCTCTTTTCCATTGTTTTGCATGCCATCATAAGGGATCAAGTCGGTGCAACGCAACTTAGATCAATTCTATTTGTTTAGGTGCGAAAGAGGACCATGCCTAGCATAAACCTACCTATTGAGATGCGTTGGAGCATTTAGTTTGGTCACATGAATTGCAAAATGAAAGTTGCACCACTTTGCAACTTTATACTACTTCCATTTGACACTTTTTCAATCAAGTGAAAGCTGGACACCACAGAAAATGACTTCAAGATAACAAAAACTGAGGGAGGTTATTATAGATGGGACCAACACAATCTCGTAGGCTCAAATGAAGAGTTCATAAGCATCATGGTTTTCGAGTAATATCTCGTCAAAGTTTGCTTCCCTTTTGTACTTTGGACCCTTACGGGATCAATTCGGTTGAACATAGCTCAGAACGATTCCGCGTGTTTGGGTGCAGAAGATGACCATTCCTAGCATAAAAATACCTATTCATATGCATTGGAATAGTCTGTTTGGTCACACGATTTTTAGAATGAAAGTTGCACCACTTTGCAACTTTGCACTACTTGCATTTGACACTTTTTCCATCAAGTGAAAATTTGCTGCCACGGAAAAACCACTCTAAGATAGCCAAAACCGAGAGGGGTATTTTTAGAGGGTCCCAACATGATCTTGTAGGGTCAAATGAGAAGTTTCTATGCATCACGGTATCCGACTAATATCATGCTAAAGTTTGCAGCCATTTTGCACTTTGGATCCTTAAGGGATCGATCCAGTGGAATGTAGCTCGGAGCGATTTTGCATGTTTGGGTGTGAAAGAGAACCATGCCCAGTGTAAACATACTTATCCAAACATATTGGAATAGTTCACTTGGTCACACTAGCTACAGAACGAAAGTTACACCACTTTGCAACTTTGCACTACTTGCATTGGACACTTTTCCATCAAGTGAAAATTCGCCGCCACGGGAAAACCACTCTGAGATAGCCAAAATTGAGAGATTTTTTTGTAGAGGGGCCCAACATGATCCTGTAGGATTGGATGAGAAGTTTATAAGTGTCACGATATCTAAGTAACAACATGCTGGAGTTTGCAATCATTTAGCACTTTGGACTTTTAAGGGATCGATCTGGTTGAACATACCTCAGAGGGATTCTGCATGATTGGGTGTGAAAGAGGACCATTCCTAGTGTAAAAATACCTATTAGGATGCATTGGAATAGTCCACTTGGTTACACGGGTTATAGAATGAAAGTTGCACCACTTTGCAACTTTGCACTACTTGCATTTGACACTTGTTCCATTAAGTGAAAATCCACCACCACGGGAAAACCACTCCGAGATAGCCAAAACTGAGAGAGGTTTTTGTAGAGGGGCCCAACATGTTCCTATAGGATTAGACAAAAAATTTATAAGAATCATGGTATTTGATTAATAGCATGTTGAATTTTGCAGCCATTTTGCATTTTGGACCCTTAAGGGATTGATCCGATTGAACATACCTCGGAGTGATTCTGCGTGTTTGGGTGTGAAAGAGGACCATGCCTAGTGTAAAAATACATATTTAGACATTTTGGAATAGTCCACTTGGTCACATGAGTTTTAGAACGAAATTTGCACCACTTTGCAACTTTGCACTACTTGCACTGGACACTTTCTCCATCAAGTGAAAATCCGCCGCCACGGGAAAACCACTCTGAGATAGCCAAAACCAAGAGAGGTTTTTGTAGAGGGGCCCAATGTGATCCTGTGGGATTAGAAAATAATTTTATAAGCATCATGGTATCTAAGTAATAGCATGTTAAATTTTTCAGTCATTTAGCACTTTGAACTCTTGATCAATCCGGTTGAACACACCTCAAAGTGATTATGCGTGTTTGGGTGTGAAAGAGGAAAATTCCTAGCATAAACATACCTATTCGGATGTGTTGGAATAGTCCACTTGGTCACACGAGTTGCAGATCAAAATTTTTACCACTTTGTAACTTTGCACAACTTGCATTTGACACTTTTTCCATCAAATGAAAATCCACCACCATGGGAAACCCACTCCAAGATAGCCAAAACTGAGAGAAGTTTTTGTAGAGGGGCTCAACATGATCTTGTAGGATCAAAAGAAAAGTTTCTAAGTGAAATGGAATAAGTTTTATGGGGTTTGTGTTGCTTCCCCTATAGATTTTGATAGAAAAGGGCATGAAAAATGAGGTTTCACCCTAGGTTTTGATAAAATATTACATGTAGAGGTTGGGTGATTATTTTTTGAGTTTTTGTAGGTGATTTTAAGAAGCTCTGAGGTGGTGGCATGTTTTGGTAAGGTGTGGAACCATTCCTTTCAATAAACCCTTTTCATACTAGCATAAAATAAGGGTTTTATGGTTTGGCATGGTGGAGTGAGTTTCTCCTGAGAAAAATTGTGGATCTGAGGGTTTGGATACATGATAATTGCTTCCCCAACAAGTTCAGGGGGTTATTAGATGTTTAAAGGTATGTTCTTCTGTAAATTAGGCCTAGTTAGCCTAATGAGGACATCGAAGAAGGTCATTTTTGATGCACATGTTCCAAGATATTCACTATTGATTTTGAAGTATGTGTTGTAACTCAATAATAGCTATCTAGATCAGTCATTTTTTTGTGAAGTCATTTGAGAAGTTTTCCTCAAAACACCACTTGGAGCCACAATTTTCACTTGGAAATTCATCATAAACCCGTGTAGTAGCAACTCCACCTTTGTTTCTTGAATTCCCCTACACAGATAAACACATACACACCTAAAAAATACTAAGACTAACTTACTCCACTGATCTAAACTATCAAATTCGGTGGAGTAGTCATTATTGGTTATCTAGACTCTCAAAACCCCAATCTTGAGGGTTTATAGACCGAGTTGAGAAAAACTGGTTCAAACTAATGATAAACTCAATGGATACCCTCCTAAATAGATTCAAATGAAAGATAATTCACTATTCTACCTTAAACAATAAGATTCAAGGCCTTAAACTATACTATAGGTCGTACAAGTTAATGAACAACTAGAGAAACTCATAAAATCACTAAAATAGGGACTTTATTGATTGTAAATATTCAAGAATACAAAAGATCTTTGTTTTTCTCGACCTTACATGCTTTAATTCACTTCTCTAATCACCTAATGACCTCTTTGAGACTTTGAATATATTACATATGACCTTCACATGACCTTTTTCACATTGTTTACATTTCAAAATTCAAATTTTGCAAATTTTCCTATTGAAAGAATTTAGAGAACAAGGTGCTACTACACCAAACATGAACTCCAAAATTACAGTATTTGAGTAAATCTCATTACAATGCCTTAGGTACTTTTTTCTCACAGATCTTTTACAATGTCACTCATACATTCTAGATTCTCTTTAAATTTCTACATCATAAGTGTTAATTATGAGGTTAACTTCAATTGAGTAACTTGAGATTCCCTCTCTAAGCTTCACACGCTCTTTTATAATGGCTTGAAATCAGAATTGAGATTTTTCAAGATCATCAAAATAAGGATGTTGCATTGATTTTTTGGTTGAAATTCTCTTTGATGGCTTATAAATTAGCATTTTCTGCAATGAGAGACAAATCAATTTTTAGTAGTTTACTTACAAATATGCAAAGTAAAAGAGAAAAATAAAGAGCATCCAAAATGGAAATAAAATGAAAATAGATGGAAGGCACTTACAAATAGGCATGCAGGTCTCACAAATTAGTCACTCCTGGTCATACATCTTCATTGGGAATTCCAACATACCTATTGCACACAACACCTCTCATGAATAGAGTAAGTTGAAATTTGAGATGCTCTTATAATGTCTACATCATAGCTAATCATGATAAGGTTAACTTCAAATGAATAAATTGAAATTCCCTCACCAAGATTTGCACACACTTTTCTAATGGCTTAAAATCATAATTGAGATTTGTCAAGATTATCAAAATAAGGATGTTTCATTGCTTTTATGGCTAACATTCTCTTGGATGGCTCATATATCTACATTTTCTGCAAGGGGACGCCAATCATTGTTTAGTAGGTTACTTACAAATAGGAAAAGTAAAAGAAGATGATAGTATTGGCATCAAACAAATTAATGTGCATACAAGTATAGATGAATAACTTGAAATTCCCTCACCATGCTTTGCACACACTTTTCTAATGGCTTAAAATCATGATTGAGATTTGTCAAGATCATCAAAATAAGGATGTTGCATTGCTTTTCTGGCTAACATTCTCTTGGATGGCTCATATATCTGCATTTTCTACAAGGGGACACCAATCATTGTTTAGTAGGTTACTTAAAAATAGGAAAAGTAAAAGAAGATGATAGCATTGGCATCGAACAAATTAATGTGCATACAAGTATAAATTAATAAGAACCAATGTGCATATACTTACAAATTAATCCAACGACCATTTGGGTCTGCTCTACTCTTTATTGTGTCAAGTATTGTCTCATAGTCAGACTTACAGACCTTCCACAAGGTCTTGTTCAAAGGTCTACCCCCATATTTGGTCAAACAAACATTGGATGCCACGACAAGGTTCAAGTAATGAAGAATCTTACGATGCATGTCAAAGTCCTGAAATAACCAATGTTTAACACTCGAATGTGGGTACCTTCTAAGCCGCATTCCAGTAACCACAACTAAGCCTTTAGGGTATTTGATTTTTTCTCCATATATAACTAGGGCCTCCAATTTATTTTTGGCCTCAACACAATGACACAAGTAATAGTTTGTTCCCTCTTCATTGTCTTCATCTACAATAACTGCATAAACATGCCCTGCATTGATATGTGTAGCAAATCTTTTGAAATTAGTCAACATTATGAATACACTACAAAGTAAGATAATGATATGGAATTTAAACAACTAAGCAAATAGATATATCACCTGGTTGAACTAGATCTAATACATGGTCAAAGTCGACCGATGATTCCATCTATGTCAGTTCTAATGCCGTAGGAGGGTGATACATGTGAATTGGGATAAGATAACTTGTCAACCCACTCCCCTAACTCACAATTATTCCAAGCTTGCATTGTACATGAAAAAAAGCATGCCATCTTCCGTGTATCGATACTCAATGAACCTACATTTGATCTAAGGAAAGAGTGTATCTCACTCGATCCTGTTAGTGTTCAACAATCCTCATATGGTGTAATGTTAGTATCATCCATCAACCAAATAAATCTATGAACTGAAGACGTACCTTCATTACCTGGACTCATCAAAGAATTACACCACTCAAAAATTGATCTTGCATCTGTCAACTTTGCACTGTCTTTATACTTTAACTCTTCTCATGCTAATGCTCTTTTCACACATTCTCCTGCACCATCATGGTCCCCCTTTCCATGCCCAGCCTCACGAAAGTTCCAGATATGTTGAATACCTATAATGACATGCATCCTACACAACTAGTAGAATATGTGTGAGTTCTTGAATTTTGTTACATAGCTATCTGACTATATTATTTGTTGGTTGTATGCTATGCCCCTCTAAGCCAAACCATTGTAGAACATCTAGAAGAAACCTTGCAAAAACTCTGGAGAATGTGTGTGATCATCACTAATGTAAAAGTGGTACTCCCTCAATACCTTCCTTTGGTCCTTTGTACTATCAGATGCATGAATGAATGTTATGTTCACAAATATCGAAACCTATGTGGAGTTGTACTACTGTGAATACACCTCATGTTGTGGTTGTAGAGTGTAGTTCTCCGCAAAGTCAACCATTGATACTATGTTGCCAAAAGGTGTCCTTGGATAGATTTAATTGTGTGTCCAACCATCAGGCACTATGGGTGTGCATTGCGTACTCAGATAGTATATTATCACGAAACATGGACATAAATTGGTACACCCGAATCTTCTCAATAACCATATCACGCCTTTTTTCTTAAGACCCATCTTTTGTAGCATATGCCACTATTTTATACTTCCTAAACTCTACTAGTTTATGTCCCACCTCATCTGTGCTTTCCATATGTTGACATACTAGCATACATTGGAAGCCACCGCAACACTTGCATGAACCATCCAAGCATGTTGTCTTGTAGAATATATGGTCATCCTCTATTTCACATAATTTTTTTTATAAGAACTCTCTTGAATATTTTGGTGGGGCCTCTATTCCACAATCCTACAAAACATCGTTTGTATGCAAATATAAACATATAGAATGATAAACATCAGAATGGTTAGAGAATTCAATATGTAGTCTACAACAACAAGTAGTGTGTGTTTGATTTATCTTGACATAAAAAGGTTTAAACATTTTAAAAAATCTTTGAAAAATACTAATTTGAGGATAATCATTTTCAAATTTAAAAAAAAATTGGGTTTGAGTCATATCCAAAAAATGCTTTGGATGTGGCTCACAGTTCTGACAACCGATTCTCCTTTTTACCATATCCCTTTCATTTAGAGATGGCCTTGTGTTATTCTTCCAATACTCTTCAATTAGTGTTCTCAAGGCTTCGACAACTTCTTTATCTATTCATGACAGTCTCCCTGAGAATGCCCATAATTCATTTGAATCAGTGCCCTCAATTCTTTTCCGCCTTTGAATGGCTCTTGATAAAGTTTTTCTACTAATTCTCGTTCGTTCACTCATCTTTCTAATGAGATGAGCTCTCTTTTTTTGAAAACTTACCAAATTTGATGTAATGACACATCAGGTGACATTACTATCCTTTGAGTGTGAGGTTTTACCCACACTCTCATAAGAATCCATTAGATTCTTCACAATAGTGTCTTCACTCGATGCATTTGATGTTCTCAACCCAAGAGTCTTCATGATGTTCCTATACTTTTCACCTCGCATCATTTCAACAGATAGTTGACATCTTGTGGTCTCATTTATCCTTTCAAAGAAGAATTTCCAAATCTTTTCAAAATATCTTCTACAAGTGCGTTTTGAAATCTTACCTTCCATGTGTTGCAAAATCTCATCATCAATATTAATCAAATACTTTGGCTTTCTATGTAAAATTCTAGGTGGTGTTCTCCTAGGTACATACATCTCAACATTAGGAATTTCATCAATATTTAATTGAGTTGGGCTAGATTGTGTACCTTCAATCGAGGGTGGAGAAGAAGACATACCTTGAGGTTCACATGGGGATGATTGCATACCTTCTTCATCAAATATGAGTGATGATGTACTCTCAACTTGAGATGTGTTGGATGGTGTCTAGCAATATTCACTTGTGGTAGATGGTGTCCCTCCATATTCACTTGCGGTATATGGTGTCCCTCCATATTCGCTTGTGCTTAATGGTGTCCCTTCATATTCACATTCCATAGAGGGTGTGTCTCCAACTACGGTATCTAAATCTGTCTTACCATGATGCTTTCACATTTGTGCCTTTTGTGCTGCCAATCCCTTTTCTCTTTTTGACGGTTGAGGTTCCTCTTCAATTGGCTTTTTTTCATCAATCATTTCCAATTTCTTCTTTTCACGATATGTCGCCACCCGAACTCTCTCCTTTTCTTTGAAGGTTTCATTCTCTTCGTCTTTTTGTTTCCTCTTTGTTCATTTCTTCGGCATGACGGATAATTTTATCTATGGCATGGTAATGAGACGAATATTAGTTCCTAAAAAAAGTATCCATTCAAGTTAATCAAAATATATGGCATTCAAGGCTTCTTAAAGAATACTTACAATCATCCTATACAAGAGTTAACCTAGCATAGAAAATTTAGGTCACATGATTTTTTTCAATCGAGAATGCCTTAAAGAAATATGGTAATGCAACATGCCATGATTGCAAGATAGACTCAAAATGGAAGCATGGACAAGCATACAAAATGTCAACTTATGTCATATATATATGTATACAAAATGTGGAAGCATACATGGTGTGGGAGCACCATTGAATGAAAATTGTCAATTCAAGAAGTTGTTGTCTAGGCTTTAGGATAACATCGATGCAAAGACTGATTTAGAAGTTTTGAAGGAAGAGTGAATTGAAAAATCACTATTTTTCAGATTTTCTCTATTTCTTTGTCTTTTGCAGCCTTGGTTCAGACCGTACAGAGAGGTTTTGAATATAAATCTTCTTGAATCAATTTGGGGCATGTGTTAACAGTGTTTTAAATTTTATTTGAGACTTTAACTCCAATTCTATTGGTAGTTTGGATTGAATCTCTTGTTGCAGGTTTGTGTGCCCTGATTAAAGGGTTTTGAAGGTCTCAATTATGTAAATTGGCCCATTCCACTCACTGTGATTACTATAATTTGTGGAATGGGTATGTATCTTCAATAAATAGGTGAGGGAATGATGTTTGTGTGCAGGGGAGGTCTAAAAGGGTGTTGGGCATGAAGCCCTAGAGTGAAATTTTGAGTGGTTTTGATATGATAAAGTGTGTTTTGCATTGATTCGGCATGGTTTCTTTCCAAATTGAGTTTGTGCAGTCCATTTTAGACCCATTTCAAGTATTCATAAGATTGTGTGAGGGTTGGATGAGTGTTTTTCAATAAACCACTAGTTTCTTGGGTAAAAAGGGGGGTTTTTGGTGCAGAGGCACCTACACCTTGGGGTAAAGGTAAAATGAGTCTTGAAGGACTAGTAGGATGATTTGAGATGTCTTTTGGTTAATATGCAATGAGGAAGTTGCAAAATATGTCAAATTAGGAAAAATCCAACACATTGTCAGTCCATGTCAAGATGGGTAAAAGTAAGGTTCTTGTTGTTTTTGAGTCTAAGATCTTGATATATGTTAAATAAGGTCTATGAGACCACTCTTAATATGTATTTAGTTCATTTGAGTCATTTTAGGTGTTTAGGGGGGAGATTTGGCTTGACATTTGCAAAACATTGCATTTTTGGCGAAGTTGTCAAGAGATAAGTTAGTTAAGAAGTTAAAAAAAAGTTAGATACATTGGGGGAGTTGAGTTTTAAGGGGAACAAGACAAATATCATGTAAATTATTGAATGGAGGATGCTCTTCAAGATTTGAATAAAATAAAATAAAGGAATTCTTTGATTTTTGTGATTTTCCTGTGTTTTCCTATGTTCTTTCTCTATGTACGGACCCATACATGTGTGTGATTCCTTGAAGGTTTGGTAGATAATTTATGTATGAATTTATCTTCACTTGAATTATTTTTTGTGTCTTAATTCCATTTTAGAAGAGAGTTTCAGTTGTTTCTCTAAGTCTGCCATGTTTTGACAGTGTAAGGGTTTGAGGCTATAATGTATTGATTTTCACCAATCCACCCACTGTAATGGATCTGTAACTTGGTGGATTAGTGTGTAACATAATAAGGTATATTTAAAATTTTTTTGAGAGTCTACAAGAGCATGGGTTTGGTCAGTGGAGTGATGCACTAGGCTAGGCAGAGCACATTTCTATGTGAAAATGAATAACCATGATGGTGATTCTAAAAAATAATGAGTGTAATGGAATTTTCAATGTTTGATAAGTTTTTGCAGAGGTCTTGTAGGGTTTTTGGACCCTTGGGGGGATTGGGAGAGGCTTGGAGTTGTGAAATCCTTGAAAACCCTTGTTTTTGCTTGTGTTTTGGAGGGTTTCTTGGGACAGTAGGGTAATGACCTTATGTGGGAAAATTAATCATGAAATTGGTGGTTCAGTATCATGAACACTGACTGTTCTTGGTATTTGAGTGGAAACCTCACCTTTAAAAGGTACTTCCTTTGCAAATTTGGGCTAATTGGGAACCCTTTTGCTAGGTAGGCTTATTGGAAGTCAAACATAGTCCAAAGAAGTCACCCCTAGTTTTGATGTATGTTGTGTGCCTTGGAAAGGGTATCTTAATCAATAATTTATTTGCCAAGTGTTTTGGGAAGTTATTGAGAAAATTTTGTGGAACTGTGTTTGGAATACTATTAGGGGAAGCATGCTCAAAAGGTGAATTTTGGTGAGATCTTTGGAAAATATTTTGGAGGTTGATCTAAGATCATTTATTTGTCATTTGGAGTAGGTCTCCATCCCTCTCTGCATTATTTTTGTGATTTGGCACTTTGGTGAGTGACTTTATGAAATCAAATGGTGGAATCCTTGGTTTCATAACATATAGATTGCTGCCCTATTGAGTTTGGTGTTTTGGAAAAGGATTGAAGATAAGGTCCTTTGTAAAAAAGGCCTAATTTGAGGCCTAGGTGGTGTATAAATATAGTTTTGATGGAGTTGTAACAAAGAAGCCTATTGTGGATTGTATGAATTGTTAATTGTGAACTGTTGTTGTTGGTTGATTTTGTGTTGAGTTGTGTTATAGGACCTCACCTAATTTCATCAATACACAAGGTAAGTCAATTGTTAAATAACAAAATGCCTCAAAGAGATGTGGTTTTGGTGCACTATGGGGGTTTGCGAGTCTAAGAAGGTTCATTATGACTACTCCATGATCTAGGATCTGTATTTTGGTGGAGTAGGTTAGTTTTAGGTTGTGTAAGGTGTGTGCATGTTGTTTTGTGTAGGGGAAAACAAGAATCCATCATTTTTTTGTTGTCCTCTCAAGAAATATAGAAGTTGACTCCTTGTGCAAAATGATGTTATGACTGCAATAATTAAAGAGTCTGATGGATCAATGGTTTGTGAATGTGTATTTGGTTTATTTAAATCAATAACATGTTGATTATAGTGTCTTGAATGTCTGGATAAAGGTTGGTAGTTACCTTCCATGATTTGTTTTTATTTTTCCATGTAAGTTACAACATTGAGTTCTTGAATTAGTGAATCATGAATGAATTGAGTAGATCTAAGTTTCTAATCAGGTTTATGCTATCTTACAATCAATTTTATGATGGTTAATCTATTTTTGAGTCTGACAAAGAGTTGAAGCCAAGTTCTAATGTTTTGTGGAAATATGAAATCAAGTGAAATTGAAGGATTTTGATGAAAAGATGATTGAGTTTTTGGTTGATCTTCTTCAATTTAAGTTAGGGTCAGAAGTACCCTTGATAATTTGTGGATCCTAGTAGATGCTCTGCATTAGGTTTAAAAATGTAATTGGAAAGTGTATATAATTGTGTAATTTAAAATGTGCATTGACAACCTAAGGTTATAATGACAAACAAACAATGATCAACATGGAATATGAAAAATAACAAAAAGAAAGAAAGCCATAATAGAATGAAATAAAATGTGTAAAGACTTCACATACCTAAAAATCCAAACTTTCAAATGGAGGATTTCAACCCATTTATGTAGCCTTAGCTTCTTCTTTCTTCAAACTCCTCAACAATTTGACTTTTTCAAAAGCTTGTTCCCCTCCAAACTTCAATTGTATATCAGTTTTGAATGGAATTCAACATTGAATTGATATTATATGTCTTTCAACATGAAAAATCTGCTATTTCATGCAAATGTGGTAGAAACATCATGGAAAAGGTGGTGGAATGTGAAAAACATGCTTGCACACTTCACAACATCATCAAAAAGCTACTTTTTGTCGGAGCACGCACAAAACTAGGAGAATATGCAGAATGTGGGTCTTGAGATCATAGGTATATTGATTTTTATTTTTATTTTTAGTGGAAGACAAAATGTGCTCACATTATAACGTAAGCGCATTATTTCTTTCTAAAATGGTCATATCTCTACTTCTTCAAAATGCACTCGTGTTATATGAAATGTGGTTTTTTAAGACATTTTTTTCTCCCTCTTTGTCTATACCCTCTATCCTAATTCTATATCTTTCCCTTGTACCCTTATAGTAGAGGAGATAAAGGTGAGTGTGTGTGTGTGAGAGAGAGAGAGAGAGGTAGAGGGAGAGGAGAGATATATAGTAGAGAGGGAGGTAGGGTTGAGAGTTTAAGGGTTTTAGGGTTTAAGGGGTCAGGGTTAAGGGTAGAGGGTGTATGGTTGAGAGAGAGAGAGAGATAGATATGGAGATAGAGAGGGAGGGAGAGAGGGGGAGAGTGGGATAAAGAGAGATTGCGAGAGATTTAGAGAGGGAGAGAGGGAGAGAGGGGGAGAGTGGGAGAAAGAGAGAGTGGGAGAGAGGGAGAGGGGAGAGGGGAGAGGAGAAAGAGAGAGGGAGAAAGGGAGAGTGGGGGGAGAGAGATATAGGGTAGAGGGTTAAGAGTTAGAGGGAGACAGAGGGAGAGCAAGAGGGAGAGAGGGAGAGAGGGAGAGTGGGAGAGTGGGAGAAAGAGATAGTGGGAGAGATGGAAATAGAGAGGGAGGGAGAGAGGGGGAGAGTGGGAGAAAGAGAGAGTGGGAGAGAGTGGGAGAGTGGGAGAAAGAGAGAGTGGGAGAGAGTGAGAGAGAGGGAGAGTGAGAGGGATAGGAAGACTGGGAGAGAGATAAAGGGTAGAGGGTTAAGAGTTAAGGGTTTAAGGGTTAAGGGTTCAAAGGGTTAAGGGTTAAGGGTTTAAGGTTTAAGGGTTTAAAGGGTTAAGGGTTAAGGATAGAGGGGAGAGAGAGGGAGTGGGAGAGATATATAGGGTAGAGGGTTTAGAGTTAAGGGTTTAAGGGTTAAGGGTTTAAAGGGTTAAGGGTTTAAAGGGTAGAGGGTTTTGAGTTAAGGGTTTAAGGGTTAAGGGTTTATAGGGTTAAGGGATAAAGGTTTAAGGGTTAAGGATTTAAAGGGTTAAGGGTTTAAGGGTTAAGGGTTTAAAGGGTTAAGGGTTAAGGATAAAGGGGAGAGAGATAGGAGTGAGATAGAGTGGGAGAGAGGGAGAGAGAGATAGAGGGTAGAGGGTTAAGAGTTAAGAGTTAAGGGTTTAAGGGTTAAGGGTTTAAAGGGTTAAGGATAGAGGAGAGAGAGATAAGAGTGAGAGAGTGGGAGAGAGGGGGAGAGATGGAGATGGAGGGAGAGGGAGAGAGAGGGAGGGAGAGGGAGAGTGGGAGAAAGAGAGAGTGGGAGTGATTGAACAATGAGAGAGAGACCTAAGAGAGGGAGAGGGGGTAGGATGGAGTGATTAAACCCTAATAACTCAACCCCTATACCTTCTTAATACCTCCACCATAAACCCTTAAACCTTAATCCCTTAATCCCTATAACCTCTTAATCCCTCAACCCTCAACCCTCAACCCTTAAACCCTAATCCATCAACCCCTATAACCTCTTAATCCCTCAATCCTCAAACCTCAACCCTTAAACTCTAATCCCTCAACCTCTATAACCTCTTAATCCCTCAACCCTCAACCCTCAACCCTTAAACCCTAATCCATAAACCCCTATAACCTCTTAATCCCTCAACCCTCAACCCTTAAACCCTAATACCTTAGCCCCTATACCCTTTTAATCCCTCAACCCCTATACCCTCTTAATCCCTCGACCCTCAACCCTCAATCCTTAAACCCTAAATCAAAACACCCTCTTAATCCCTCAACCCTCAACCCTTAAACCCTAATCCCTCAACCCCATCCCTCAATCCCTCAACCCTCAACCCTTAAACCCTAATCCCTCAAACCCAATACCCTCTTAATCCCTCAACCCTCAACCCTTAAACCCTAATCCCTCAACCCCTATACCCTCTAAATCCCTCAACCCTCAACCCTTAAACCCTAATCCCTCAACCCTTATACCCTCTTAATCCCTCACCCTCAACCCTCAACCCTTAAACCCTAATCCCTCAACCCCTACCTCAACCCTAACCCTTAATTTTTCAACCCTTAAAAATCCTAATCCCTCAACCCCTATACCCTCTTAATTCCTCAACCCTCAACCCTCAACCCTTAAACCCTAATACCTCAACAGCTATAACCTCTTAATCCCTCAACCCTCAAACCTTAAACCCTAATCCCTCAACCCTCAAACCTTAAACCCTAATCCCTCAACCCTTATACCCTCTTAATCCCCCAACCCTCAACCCTCAACCCTTAAACCCTAATCCCTCAACCCCTATACCCTCTTAATCCCTCAACACTTAAACCCTATTCCCTCAAACCCTATACCCTCTACCCTATACATTGGACCCTCAACCCTAATCCCCTAAGCCTATACCCTCAATCCTCTACCCTCAACCTTAAAACCTCAACCCTTAAACCCTCTACCCTCTACCCTCTACCCTCTACCCTCTACCCTATAACCTATTAATCTCTCAACCCTAAACCCTCAACCCTTAAATCCTCTACCCTCTACCCTCTACCCTCAACCCTAATCCCCCAACCCTTAAACCCACTTAGTAAACTCTCTACCCTAATCCATCAACCCTCTTGACCCTTAATCCCTCAACCCTTAAACACTAATCCCTCAACCCCTATACCCTCTACCCTATACATTGGACCATCAACCCTAATCCCCCAATCCTAAACCCTTAAACCTTAAACCCTCAACCCTCTACCGTCTACCCTATAAACCCTTAAACACTCAACCCTAAACCCTCATCCCTTAAACCCTAAACCCTCTACCCTATACCCTCAATCATCTACCCTCTACCCTTAAACCTACTTAGTAAAATCTCTACCCTAATCCCTTAATCCCTATACCCTCTACCATATACATTGGACCCTCAAACCTAGTCCCCCCAACCCTATACCCTCAATCATCCACCCTCAACCCTCAACCCTTAAACCCTCTACCCTCTACCTTATACATTAAACACCCAACCCTCAATTCTCAATCCTCAACCCTTAATCCCTCAATCCTCAAACCTCAAACCCTAAACCCTCAACCCTAATACCCTCTACCTTATACATTGGACTCTTAACCCCAATCCTTCAACCATATGTACCCACAACCCTAATCCATCAACCCTATATCCTCAACCTAATACCCTAATCCCTCAACCCTCTACCCTATACATTGGATCCTCAACCCTCATATATATCTATGTCCCTCCCTCCTCTTCTCTCCTTCTCTCTATCCATCCATCCATCCCTCTATACCCTAATCCATCAACCCTAAACCCTAAACCCTTAAACACTCAACCCTAAAACTTCAACCCTCAACCCTCAACCCTTAAACCCTAAACGCTTAAACCCTCTACCCTCAACCCTCAACCCTCAACCCTCAACCCTTACACCATTAAAACCAAGAAAACTCTCTACTCTAATCCCTAAACCCTCAACCCTTAATCCCTTAACCCGTATAACCTCTACCCTATACATTGGACCCTCAACCCTATACCCTATACCCTCAATATTCAACCCTCAACATTAAACCCTCAATCCTCAACCCTAAACCCTTAACCCTAAACCCTTCAACCCTAAACCCTTAAACCTTCTACCCAATACCCTCTACCATTGACCCTATTCCCTCAACCCTAATACCCTAGAAACCATCAACCCTATACCCTCAACCTAGGTATCACTTTCTCTCTATCTATACATCTCACCTCTCCCTCCCTCCCTCTATCCTACCCTCTCTAATTGTCTCTATCTACCCTCTCCCTCTTTCTACATACCTCTTGTTCAATCAATCCCTACCACCCTCTCTTGCTCCCTCTATCCATCTCTCTCTATGTCCCTCCCACTCTCTCCCACTCTCTCCCATTCATGTCTCTCCCTCCCAACCCCTCTCTCTCTCAGGTCTCTCCCTCTGACAACCTACCTAGGTAAATCTCTCTCTATCTCTCTCCCCTCTCTCTATCTATCCCTCCCACCCTACCTAGATAAGTCCCTCTCACTCCACCCCCTCTTTCTCTACCTCTATCAGGTCACTCCCTCCCACACCCTCTCCCTCTCTCAGGTCTCTCACTCACACTGCCTCTCTCTCCCATTCCCTCTCACTACCTATATCTCAAGTCTCTCCCTCTCACCCCCTCACACTCTCAAGTCTCTCCCTTTGGTACCCTACCTCCATAACCCTCTCTTTCTCTCTCTCTCCCCTCTCTCTCTCTCCCTCTCTTATCTCTCTCCCACCCCCTCTCTCTCTCTCTCTCTCCTCCTCCCTCTATCCCTCCCACCCTACCTAGCTAAGTCCCTCTCACTCCAACCCCTTCTCTCCCACTCCCTCTCTCTTAAACTCTCACTTCCACCCCCTCTCCCTCTCTCTAGACTCTCTCTCTTAAAATTATCCCTCCCTCTAAAGAAATACGTAAATACATACATACTTACATGTATACAAGCATAATACATATGCACATACAATCCTACATCCATACAAGCATACATACATACATGTGTAGATACAATCTTACATACATATAGGCATACATACAATATACATGCATTGATACATACAAGCATATGTAGATACATCCAATCATGCATACATACATGACATACAAACATGCAAATATATCAGCATACATTGAATAGACTGGCATTTAACATAAAGGAGGACATAATGTGAGTGCATTATAACGTACTCGCATTATGTCTTGGTTGACATGCTTCCCGTAGAAGCAAAAAACCATGTCAAAATTGAGATATAAGGTGAGCACGTTATAATGCACTCATGTTATTTATTTCTTTGGGAATCCCAAAGCCTTAGGATTGGTATTGGCCTTGGAATACCAACCCAAAGGCTTGGAGGACATTCCCAATGAACAAAGATGTGTTTTTGCAAATTCTACAATATTTTATGTAATCAAGTTCGTGCTCACAGTTAGAATTGCACGTGGTTCAATATCAAACAAATCAAACATTTGGGTAATGTTACATTCTCTCTTAGCTATCCAACAATGCAATTTTTTTCACTTTCTAACAATGTTAAGCCTTTCATCCATAATTTATTTTGTTTGTATGTCTCTTTTTTGACAAAAAACAATGTTTGGTGTTTTTTCGTTATAAATTTTAACCACTCATCGAAATTTCAAATAAATTACATTTTTAGAAACTAGAATCCATTCTATAATTACTTTCCAAAAATTTTAAGGGTAGCACGGCCAAAATTTTGTTTTTCAGGAAGCGTCCACTTCAAAAATTAGTAAAAAATCAAATATTCATTAAACAATTATCAGAAAAATCATGCATCAACTAATACTGTTAGCTAACTTCTGATCGTTGTGATTTTAAAAATACTTAAAAAAAATTCACCGTATGAGGGTCATACAAGAGTTTCTATGTTATGTTTTTTCTAGCAAACACAACACCAATTTGTGTACATCCCTCTTTTGAACCCCTTAATCTCAACCATTTTAAAAATAAATTAGTAGTTTAGAAAGTAGACTCGGAGCACTTTGATCCTTGTTTTTGTTCCATATCAAAATTTTGAGTGTAACTATCCTCAATTTCATGTCCAAGGTTAGTATTTCTTGATTTCAGAAAAAAGTTGTCCACTTAAGTCCCCTTTTTGGGAACCATCTTGGTGCACTTACTCAAGTTAGCAAGTTAGTAAACTAGAAAAAATTAGAAAATTAGAAATATGAAGAGCCCAAAATGATGGAAAATGTAAGTTTAGGGCTAGGGATAGAGGTGTTGAATCATGAAATGGAAATGCCATGAGAAGATAGACACATTGAAGTAGGGAATGAGTGCACTAATCCAAGAAAAAGGCCAAAATGGTGAGAGAAAATTGACAAAAAAGGGAGTTAAATATGAAATAAAATAATTATGAAAGCATAAAAAATTGAGTATGCAAATAAATCCCTACACCAAAAATACAAAATGGTCAAAATCCTACAAAAAGGAAAGAAAAGAGTTAAGTTCATTGAGCTTTTGTGTTCCCAAAATACTGATGGACACATTTATTTAAGGATGGATACACCAAAGTGTGTTACTCAAGTGTCCACAAAAGGATGTAGATATTAAACTAGTAACTTGTAACAAATTGTTATAAAATACTGCAAAAGATGTTAGATAGGGATGTGGGTCCCACTGAGCATGCCAAAATATGATCAATTATAAACATATAATATAAATAAAAGAATCAAATAATGAAATATTAATTGTATTCTACATCTAATATAGTCACCTTTGACTAAGTGAAGGAATTGCACAAAAAAAAACAAAAAAATTAGATCTCACCCACAACTCCTTGTTGCACACAAAGTGTGTTTGTGCTCCAAGATTTATGATGGGAGATTTGATGTAGAAAGAACTCAAAATAGTATCATGATTTTTCATTCCATGCTCTTATTTAAAATAGCTCATATGAGGATATATTTATAGATTGGCATGATGATTGATTAAGGGTTGAGATTTATCTATGAGATCAATAGATGATATTGCTTAAGAGAATTGGGGCCATAGGAATCATCCAAGTGCAACCTTGAAATTGGTGTACAAAAGGAGTTTCATGATCCAAGGTATTTGGATGATGGATATCTCCTTGGAAAATTATGGATGGTATAGATTAAAAAAGACCTTTTTGAAAGACCAAAAAGTTATTTTTTGGAGTCATGTGAAGGGTAGGATTGTCTAGATTGAATGGATGAACAAGATTGAATGAGAGAACTTTATGGAGAAGTGGGAAGCATGGTCCATGTACATACATGTCATGTACATGTTTTCCCTCGCTTAAGGATTGTTTAGGATTGCACATGTGGATGTGTTAGTTGACTAATTGATTTTAGCCGAGTAATGGTTTTCTGGAGAAATGATACAATTAAATAAATAGTTTGTATTTATTTAATTTATTAAAGATTGATATATGAATGGTGGACTTAATTAAATAAATTCAATTAAAGGATGGACTATAGAAAAATGGATATAGTATTAAATCAATTAAATAAATGATTAAAATGTATTTAATTAATGTTGAGAAGATGATTGGAATGGTTAATTAAATAATTGATTTTGTTTAAATAACACTAAAAGGGGATAAAATTGGATGAATTCGGTGAAGTTGGGATGTGGAGGATTTTTAGTGTTACACCTAACAAGGAAAAATAGGCAAGATGCTACGCAAAAAAATAATATGAAGATGTAATCATTGCTTGTATGATCATAATAGAACAAAGAAGATAATTATAATGAAAGAATGTGAATGGATCCATTATGAAATTTAAATCTTCATTATTAAATCAAAAATTAAAAATGCTCATATTTGAAAACTAAAATCATAAAATTAAATTCTAAGCCAAACTTGGGGGGTGTTGGATCAAATAGGTTTTTACCAAAATGAAAAGAAATAAAATTTCATTTTTTAACTATCTAGATTAACAAAGTAATTGACACACAATTAATTGAGATAAAGCAACTAAGCCTTGAAATATAACATGAATATGTATGTAAATAAATGTTGAATTGGCAAAGAAGGATGAATGTACTTAGATCTATAAATGATATTAGTCGAGTCTTGATAAATTGCAATTAAAGCAATTATTCCATGTTTTGGTTCAATCCCACACATGAAGCTTTGACCCTTTTTTTAGCCTTGATTTTTTTATGGTTTTGAACTTATAAATAAAACTTTAAATTTTTCACTTTAGGTCTTAAAATCTTGTTCACTAGTTTGAAATTTAAAAATAGTGGTGTTAAAGAGCGCCATTGGAACTTGCTATAATAGGATTATGACGTTGACTAGCTTCTTGCCTTGCACCTTAGTAAAGCCCATTGATTTACTCAATTAGTAAACATGCCAAGTATGATGCAAATAGATAGATATGGCCTTATGAATACAAATCATGATACTATACTCTCTATGATCAAATAATGCTTTTGGAAATGTTTTATAAAATGATACTACATGATCTCATGTTTTAAAAAAAAATTAAGACTTTGTCCTTTTAAATAAATTATCAAAATCTCTTAATATATTCTAATAACTTTTTTTTAATGCAAATATGCCTTCTCAAATATTCTATAAACAACTATAAAAATTTGTAAAAATCTTCTCAAAAGTATTCCATTTCATAACAATGTCAATGCTCTTTGCTTTTTGACTATGTTAAAAAGTAAATAATATTCCATAACTAGTAGCTTACAAAACTAAAAGTAAATATTATTCTTTAACTAGAAGCTTACACTAGTGCAATGTTCCTTTCTCAGGACTGACCTCCATTTTAATATTGATGAGTACCTAAATTTCTCCAAACTTGTATTTACATTGCATAACATATCTTTTCCAAGAAATAGTTGGACGTAAAAGAAAACCAACAAACTATTAAATCATCAGTTTTGTTGTCGAAGTGCTCACCAGATTCTAAACAAACAGGTAAAGTAAAAATAAAAGAAATATTTGGTTGAAATCATGTTTACCACTGCTACACCTGCAACTGCATTAATATATGTCAGGTGCATGAATACCATGTAAACAATTTGTTGTGTACAGAGTGCAGTGTGCAGGATTTCGTGTCTTATATTCGGAGATAAAAACCAAATATTTATTTGGTGTCCACTGGTTCATATTTGGTGGGGCCATGGCAGCGTTTACAGTAATGTTGATATGTGTTGCAGTGTATACACAATCTGTAGAGTGTGCAGTGGAACTTCCAAGAATGCTCGGTGAAATGTAAGCTCAAAAATCAACAGCTTTATCTGTGTGCTGTGAGTTTTTTATTATTTTTATAAAAGAAATTCTACCCTTTTAAGGGTTTTGAATCAAGGGTTTATTTCAGCTCTATTGTTTTTAAAAATCAATTTCTGTAGTCAATCCATTTGGTTTAGAGCCTTATAGAGCAGGATTGTACGAGGGGATGTGTGAGATTATTCATGGGGAATTTGAAATTGAGAGGTAGCTGGTATGGGTATTAGGTTATGTTCCTCACAAAGTTCGTAGGAGGGGATATTGTGTGAGATCATTCATATGGTCATGATATGAGAAATTTGAAATTGAGAAGTGGTTGGTATAGATATTAGATTATGTCTTTCACAAAATTTGTGGGTTCAGTTAAATTTAAATCAAAGGATCAAAACACAAAATGTCTAATAACACTATTAGACTAACAGGAAAAAAAAACATAGAAACAACAACAAAAGAGCCATCTCTTAGCTTACTAGAGACCCACCCAAATCCTGAAGACTTGAAGCAGCCTCTTGTTTGGTACGAATAGGAGTACGTGAATTGGTTATTCTAGTTGGGTTGTTTTTGCTTATTGTGGTATTGGGTTTGTCTTGGTTAATTTGATATTGTTGGATGTGTGTTGTATATTGTCTATGTTTTATGGTTGAATTGAACTAATCAATAACAGTTTTAAAGTATTTAAACAAATTGTAAAACCATTTTTGACGTGCCTATCAATATCTGTGCATGCTTAAGAATTAATTAAGAGTTTTATTATTGTATCGTGAAGAGTTTAGTTTTTATATACTGTTGAAGTAGATTATTAATACTGGGTTTTTTATTCGAAAAGATTTTTCCAAATTAAGATACTGCTTACTATATATTGTGTTAGTTTTTCATTTGCCTTAGATTTTGTATACATTGCTTCTATTGTAGAAATTTATTAGGCTTCCTTTACTTAAAATGAGTATTTTCTTATGATTAATATTTTTTAATGTACAGCCAGTAGATTGCTTTGATTAAGACAATTCGGGAAGAATCTGAACCCATTAAAAACTGTCATAAAGACTAAGTAGAAGAGTCTCGCAAACAGTGAGACAGCTTAAAAACTAAAGACAAAAACTAAAAGAGAAGACCAGTACATTGTTTAGATGAAAGACCCAATCTTAAATAAATAACTGATACATTGATGACAATATACTAATTGAAGCCATTCCAACAGAAAATGAGGTATACTTATTATATTCTAGACAATTTTTTGAAGTTTAAATCTATTTGTATTTGTTTATTAGATTTTAAGGTTGAAGGAGTTTTAAGTCTTAATGGAAAAATATAGAATAATAATAAAATCTTAAAAATTTAGAAATATTGGTGAACAAAAATTTATAATTTTGAGTTTGATATTTTTTGTTCAGGAAGAAAATGTCACTAAGAGCTCAAAGCGACGCATTGAAATCTTCCATCGATAAATCCTATAGCTTCCATCCAACTCGTGTAACTCAGTTGTCTTGGAGACCCAGGTTTGAGACTGAATTGAATGCATAAGATGGTTGTAAATGTGCTTTGTTGAAAGCAAATACATATTTCTAAGGTTATATTAATTTGTTGTATGCATGATATTTGAGTGTTGGATTTTCTTTGTGCTTGAGACAGGACTTTTCTGTATAAGAATTTCCTCACGGGTGAAGAATGTGCCCATCTAATTGAATTGGTAAGTGAATTATCCTAAGTTCCAAGCTACAAAATCTTTATAAAATTGTCTCTCCATTAAAATTTTCCTAACTGTTAGAAATTTTAACTTCAGGCGAGAGACAAGTTAGAGAAATCTATGGTCGCAGATAATGAAACAGGGAAGAGTATTATGAGTGAAATTCGAACAAGCTCAGGAATGTTCTTAAATAAATCACAGGTAAGTTTGAAATATGGTAAGGTTAATTAGTTGGGTAACAGTCAAGCATCTCCATCAATTAAAGAATAAGAAACAGATTTTAAAATAGGGGACAATATGAACCTATGATTAGAAAGTTGGATGGAAGTTGAAGGAGGCACTTTCCCTTTACAGTTACCCTTTACACCAAACATCCAAACCCAGATATGTATTATATTGTTTTAAAAGCCTATAATAAATAGATCTTTCCAGGCTTATGTCTACTCCTTTATAATGGCTGTTTATTGGCATTGCTTCTATACTTTAGGATGAAATTGTTGCAAGGATTGAAGATAGAATAGCAGCCTGGACCTTTCTTCCAAAAGGTAATATCATGTTTCTTGTTTGTTTGATGATGTGTTTAATGTTATGTTGAAAAATAGTAGGCATATGTATTGTTGGAAATCTAATTCATGACGTGCACAACATTTATATAGAGCATTTGGATGATTACAAAGTATTTCATTTATGTTACAACTTCATAAACTACCTACAAGAAATTATCTCCCAATTAATTATTAAAATGATTTAATTAAAATGTAAACTTCAACTTTTCGAACTTATTGACTTATAAATAAATGACAGTACTATAAATTTCTTTCACATGCATTTCTTTTATTGTTGATTTAGAAAATGGGGAGGCAATACAGATTTTACATTATGAAAATGGGCAGAAATATGAGCCTCATGTTGATTTTTTCCATGATAAGTTTAACCAAGAGGTGGGTGGTCATAGAACTGCCACAGTGCTCATGTATTTATCAGACGTAATCAAGGGGGGTGAGACTGTCTTTCCTTATTCAGAGGTTAGTTTCTTTGCATCAAAAACTCATTTTGTGTTTACTCTACATCCTAAAATGTAATTGACTTCTCCTTCCAACTATTTAAGCATCTGTGTTGGGTATTTAGGAAAGTGACGACCAATTAAAAGACAGTTCTTGGTCAGAATGTGCCAAAGGTGGATATTCAGGTAATATTTTCAAAAACTCTTGTTTAGAATCTAGTATGTAACTAAACATTCATGTTCATGTTCTTTCACATTGACCCATATAACTTATTTTTTAATGCAGTGAAGCCAAGAAAAGGTGATGCCCTTCTGTTCTTCAGTCTTCTCCCAAATGGCACAACTGATGATTACAGTCTGCATGGAAGCTGCCCAGTTATTGAGGGAGAAAAGTGGTCTGCTACAAAATGGATACATGTAAATTCCTATGACTCCATTAAAATGAACACTTCTAATGAATGCATTGATGAAAATGATCTTTGTGGTAAGTGGGCTGCTGCTGGGGAATGCAAGAAGAACCCTACCTATATGGTTGGTACTCCAGATTCCTCTGGATGGTGTAGAAAAAGTTGTCAATCATGCTGATTTGCTTTTCTCCAAAGTAACAATATTACTGTCAATGTTTCAAATGTAAATTACAGACAAAGTAAGTAATTTGATAGTTTTTCTTCTTCCATTGGCTTTTTTCTATTATTTTTTTAGATAGAACGTCGTATGCGATTAGATAGCATGTAAGTAAATTCTCAATAACTTTGTCCTTAATATGATGTATCAAACAACATTTGCATGTGCTTGGATACCATTCAATCACGGGGCCTAAATTTGTCTTTCAAATTTTATAATATATATATTTTTTTAAATATTATATATATATAAACAGTTATAAGTTAAGCCTTATTCAATCATATGAAGAAAGTTAAGGAAATTCTAAATTGTTGTTTATTTACAATCTTTCTTGTAAGAGTTTAAACATTTTGATTGGTATATTTTGGATTCACAGAATACAATTAATAGTTTTATTTTTGTTATTTAAATTTAATAGGAATAAATAATGGGTTGAAAATCATAATTGAGAAATTGAGAATAATTGTAATGATTTTGTGAGTGGAAAATATTTTTTATTATGATTAATAATATTGTAATCTAGTGTATGTATAGCATTTTTTTGTTTAAGTTTATTTGAACATAATTATCTTTTTATTCTGTGATAATTGTATATAAATGACACAATTTCTTAGGGACTGATCTAGATCCTTAGTTTATCTATTTCTTACTCAAGTTCAATTCTACAATTTGCACAAATGATCTAGGTGGATTACACAACTTGCAAAAATGAACTTAGAACTTTAAACACTCAAATTCAAATTTTGGGAGAGATCTAATCCTTCTTTCTAGTCATTATGTGCCAACTTGAAGTATGAAACATTTCATTTGCTACCTTTGTAGTTATATATAAAGACTAACTATAGTTTATTTTGAATCACCTAGAAATTATTAGAGAATCTCATAGCAGTAGTATTTGATCAGTCATTACTACATTACCTACTTGCGTCAACATCTAGGGTATTATTTGCATAAATATATACTATATTTTATCTTTTCCAATAGTCATTAAATCAGCATCATAGTTTATTAGATTCTATTGGTGCATTATTCTATCTCTAAAGTCAAACTCAACTTATTACTTTATTGTGTTATATCCACGCATGATAAAGTGAACTTAGGTACTGGAGCTTTATGTACCAAATCCAATGAGGAAAAATAGCCCAAATATTTAAAAAATAACTAAAAAATGAGTTGCTAATTCTTTCTAATTCTACATGCAATTTGTAGCTTTAGCTATCTTTTTATGAAGTATATAAAGAATTGAGATAAAGTAAAATTTTTGATACAAACACTAAATAAAAAGTATCAAAATCATATTGTAATATCGAGGTTTTTTTATTTTAGATCAAGATTGGTGTGAGAGTAGAGGGAGAGAGTTTGTGGTTATTCATTTTATTTTGTTGGTTTCATGATTGATTAATCTTGGAGACTTAATTGTGCTTCTTACTCCTCCTTTTCATTTTAGTATTTTATAGAATCCTTCCAAGTCATGTAAAGTTAAATGTGCTTATTGTCAAAATAAATTCATGATTAGAATGGTTATTATTTGAAGAATATTGATGAACTAAAGTAACCTCTTTAGAAAACCATATTATTCTACTAGATTCTTCTACTTCAACACTTATATAGTTATCTAGTGTTCATACCCAAAAAAAAATTAATGTGAATGCTACACTATGGATGATCACTATAGCCTGAAGGCATGCACCTTCATCACCTAATACTTCTATAGAGTTTTATTTTTTCTTCCAATAGAGCTCCAAGTGATTCTTTTTAGAAAGATCATATTTATCTTGTAAAGACACCTCATTAGGATATTTATTTACCAAACATTCATAATCTATTTGTGGAATCTCATGTTCAATATCTTAAGGACATCATTAAGGACATGTATCTTCTCTTTGATGACAACTCACATTGAACTACATTATCTTAATTAGATGTTATGAAGGCACATTCACTCCATCTATTCATGCTTTCACAATGATAGATCATGTAGATATTCATCCATCCTCAAATCTAATAGTCATCATTCATGTTGACACATTTTGCGACAGTAATATTTTCTCATTGGTTCAATTTTCTTACCTATGGTGAGAACCATACATCTATGGTTGTACTATAACTAAAGTTTTCTCAGTTCATAATTCATGTTATCAGCATATATATCTTCATTTGACTTGGTTTGGAGAAAGCTTGAATGGTTTCTATATGCATCATCTACATCTTTGGTACCTATTATTCATCTCATTTCCATATTATTTTGAGAGGTTGCTTTCTTTAATTAGGCCTGATACTCCTAGTTCAATTGTAACTTCTTTTGACATTTGCATAGTGATATTTAAGTAATTTATAAAGGTCCTTACCTTCTATATTATTCCTTCATAGTCCTTTTAGGAATGAGAAGATATTTTAGATTCACCTATTATTTTTTGTATTTCTATGAGCATATGTGCAAATAGATGGGGGCTAAAAAGTGGCAAAAAATGTTTTGGAGGTGAAATAAAAGATAATACAATCTTGTTATAAATGTGAGCATGTTATAACTATCATAAAATTAAAATAAATAACCAAGAACTTTTCCTTTTCTTATTTTATTTTCTCCATTGGTAGAAAAATGAAGTGACGAAAATTGTGACTGCATTTCTAAGTTAATTCCAAGCCATCTCCATCTCATCAAGAGTGCCTTGATGTGCAAGAGGTAATTTATATCAATATTTTTATAATTTTAGTTAAGATGAAATTATTATTTTTCCTTCATTTGAATTTATTAATTTTTTCTTTAAATTCAATCCAATATGATCAAAATTAGGTACAATAACATGACCTGCAAACAAGTAGTGTTTTGAAATTGACTCTCTTGCTTCTATTCCCACTCATTCACCACTTGTTGTAGGGATCAATGGTTCCTCTATATTTAGTATTTAAATTTCTCTGGATGTTGGTGTGCATTAAGTTGTGGGTACATGCTTTTAGTCTTTGGGTCATCTATTACCATCATTTCACATGTTTTTGATAAGATAAACAACATTTATAGGGTGTTGTACCCTTTACACAATGAACCTCAAGGGCCAAAAAAGATCAAGAAAGAAAGCTTTTGAAAGGACCAAAAACCTTTACAGAGCTAAGAAAATAGTGGAAACACTACAAAACCACAATAGAACAACAAACACCCCCTGGTCAATAGATAACCAAGGGAGACATAACACTCATAACAACAACAGTCCTGAGACAAATAAGACTAATCACCCATTCATGTACCATAACCAGGAGAAACAAAACACTTAGGAAAAAAACCTGTCCTAGGTCAAGGACCGAGAAACAATAAAGGCCTTGAGCCACAAAACAACCCATAACACAATAAGCCCTTAAGGTTGTTTGAACCAACCAAGACACAAACCCCTGCAACAACTAGACTATAGTAGACCTTCTACTCATCAAAATGCACCAACATGTAATACAACATACAACAGAGAAATGTTTTTCAAATTGAGCCAACCAACCAGACACCAACCCCAAAACCACCTCAAAAGGATGGGGCTCCCCTCTATAGGAGAGGAAGAAGTGGGGACCAGAACTACCAAAGAAACCTCCCTCTAGAGCAAGAACGCTCCACCTCAAAAGGAACTTGCAAAGGAGAGTAGTGCTTCCCACCAATCCTACATCCACCGGCTCCACCTCGATAGGAGAGGGCTCCACCTTAATAGGAGCAATATTCACCTCAAAAGAATACAACGAATGTAGAAAAAGGTAGCAAATAATAAATCCAGTAAAACAGGCAACCACCTCCTCCCAAGGTATCCAGATGAAAGAAACAATAGGAAGGAAAACAAAGACCTCTCAATCAACACAAAAAATAGCCCAAAACACTGAATAACCATCAACTTCTTCTTCATACAAAGCACTATCTACCACAAGGGGTAACCAATAACCCAGGCGAATCCCCACCAAGAGGAGACCCGCTTCTAGCCACAAAAGAACATGGCCCAACCAGATTAGGGTAGCAAGTACCAGAGAGAGAAGGCAACACCAAAACTGGGTAGAGCCCCCTCCACCCACCACACATGGTCACCAAAATAACTTCCACCAACCAATAAATCTTCCTGAAGCACAAAACCTAGGCCAACAAAATAGGGAAGGGTATCCTAAACCACCAAAGAAACCAAGGAGCTAACAAGATAGTTCCCACCAAACACCTCTGCAGAGGGAAGTCATCCATCTACAACTTCACATAATCAGGGGACCAACTCTCCAAAGGAGCTTCAACAATAGTTCCAATAATAACCAACACAACCCTCACAACAAGAAAAGTAGCCCAAAAGAACAACCAACTCAAAATCACCCAGGCCCAAATAGTTGAACTCAAAGCCACCAAAGAGTGAGTAAGAACAACAGAGGTAGCTTACACGAAGCAAGTAGAGAAGCTTACACAAAGCAAGAAAATCCTAGGGCATACCATCATTTCACATGTTACAAGTGTTCTAGGTGCACAATTTGTTATAGTTGAGGCATCACATATCAAGGTTTTTTCAACTTATGTTGCAAGTGCATCATTTACTTATGGATTTAATGTTCAACTACTGCTAGTATGTTACCTTTTGTTGGTGATGTGCACATTACTGCCACAAATTTTATTGGTGCTTCCCCTATTAGGGTTTTCATGCCCGAGGTTTGTTAGCATCTTACAACTATTACCACTCTCAATGGTGGGGTAAATCCTCCTACTATTTATAGGATCTTAGTTAATGTTCTAGGTGTTGGTGCTAGTGCTACTCACCCTTTGAAGGTGTAGCATCGTAAATTTTCACCCTTGACAATTTCACACTAGATTTTTCTCGCTCCTATGTGCTTGGACACAACTATGCACCTAATTTTCTAAATTTTGCATTTTGTGGCTCATTTTATCATTTACCAAGAAATCAAATTGCAAAACCCAAGTATGCATTTAATATTTTACCCCTGACAATTTGGATCCTAAAATAGTGGGATCTAGATAAGGGCAACCTTAGCCCTCTTGTCCTCTTAAAATGGCCCCAAATTTAAAAGTGTCGGCAATTGTAATTTATTATTTGAAATTCAAATCCTAATTTTCAACTATCGAGATTTAGTTTTTGGGAAATTAGATAGATTGCATATAAATACATAGTATTTTCACAATTTGAATAAACAAATAGAATATTGGAAATTCAATTGAGAAAATCAAGTGTCCTAAGACCAGTCAAGAGAAACATTTGCATAATTAGTGCAACATTTTATCATCAAAGCATCATGTCATGTTTTATGTGAGCTCAAGTTCATGTTTATACATGCATTTTTTTGTGAGTACTGATGCTTGTAGGTATTCAAATTAAATCAAGCCAGATTAGAATCAATCGTTGAAGGTAATGAGCATGGTTGTAGTCCATCAAGGGGATTAGATCTAAGTGGTGAGTTGTAGCAAGTTGTCAATTCATTACTTCATTAATATTTAGCCTATATCCCTCAAAAGTCTAAGCTCTCTTTATCATCATTTTACCATTGTGGAGGTGGAAACATCATCATGGGGTTTTACTAAGGCAATACCCTATATATGGCACAATTATTCCTCTCCTTTTATGTGTGCAAATTCAAATCCAAAGTCAAATATTACAAAGCAAGGAGGGAATTTAAGGAAAATAGGGAGTTATAGGTTTGTAACTTTAGATTTGAGAAAAAGAAAGCCAAACAAGGATGCCCTTGGTGCCCTTGACCAAGAAAATCAAGCTCAAATTTATATTTCAGGTTCACAGTATTCTACCATCCCCGAATTTGTGTTCAAAATTTTGATTTATAGTTTTGTTGTTATAGAAGAGTGTTTTCAGATCAAATATCATAGTCAAATTAGGTCGATAAATTCAAGTTAATTCTAACCAATTTATAAGGCGTTAAAGAATCAGATCCAAGGTTGATTGACTCACCTTTCAAGTTAAAATTCAATCTCATTCCTTTACTGATTTGCATTCTAATGTTCTTTGAAAAAGGATTGATGTTAGTAATATAAGCACTAGACCTAGGATCCCTTTTTCAATAAAATAAGAGAACATTTGTTCCATCCCTTGTGCCAAATACTCCCTGATGGTGGTTTGTGGCCAAGATGTGGTGAAAAATGAGGACTTCTATCAATATATGGGTCTAGTGTGTAAATTATACAATCTTTGGCCTTCTATGATAGACCTTCATAATTGGGTGTTGGTTTCTTGGAGGCCTCTCATAGTAGGTAAGACCTCTCATAGTAGGTAAGATTGAGCTCTTCCCCTATGCTAAATGTTTCTTCATTACTTCTTCTAGTTCTTTTGAGGATAGATATTTGGTGTTGTATAGTAAATTTTGGTTTTAGGGAGAGCACTCTATATCCTTAAATCCTTGGTCAATTTCCTTCAACCCTCTTACTAGACTTCTAATTTTTTTTCTAGTGTGGGTTATAATTCTAAATCCCCCCTCCAATTTTGAGAGGTTTCTTGTTATGAGATCATAGGTAATTCTATTGGTTGCTTCTTGAAGGTCGGCAATGTCACTTCCAACATGGGGCATTCTAATTTTGCTCGTATTATGGTGGACATTGAAATATCCAAGCCTCTTCATGGGGATGTAGAACTTTTTGATGGTTGAGGAAAGGCCTTGGACTCAAAATATTGATTATGAGGGTCTCCCTTTCAAATGCAAACATTTCTTCTCCTTTGGTCATATGGCTATGGATTGTCCTCTCTCTTGACATAGGGCACTTATCACTTGACTATTCATGACCCTTATCACTACTACATAAACAACAATATATGATTAAAAAAAATACTGAAAATTGCATATAAATGACCAAACATGATCACGTGACCATTAGTAGTTTATTGCCAATCATTTATAATATGACCAAATTGATGACTAAACCATTTTTAGACATTTATTGGTTGTTTTCATTGATCAATTTGATAGTATATTTATTTGTTGATTTAGTCATTGATTGTTGTAATCTGGTCACTTATTTAGTCCTTTTTTATTCACTGATATATTTAGTCGTTAATTTAGTCATTGATTGTTGTCAATAGATTGCTTATTTAGTCATTTTTACTCATTGATTTATGTCCATTGGTAGTGTACATGTAGTCATTAATTTTAATCATCATTTTGATCAATTTGGTAGTATATTTAGTCATATTTATTCACTATTCATTTATTTTTGTCATTTGGTAGTATATTTAGTCAATTTAATTATTATTTGATGTTAATTATATTATATTTAGTCATTTTAATTGATTGATATTTGAGGATTTAAACATAGAACACGGAAATACACATCAATCATCAATTGCACATAATAAGATAGCCATTGGGAATGAAAAATTGTTGAAATTTATTAAAAGAAAGGTGTTCTTACAACTTGCACAAGTCTGAAATATCTATCTTGCTTGAAAATGCTTAGAAATAGAGTATTACAATTTTTTTCAGTCACAAGACTGAAAATCTGAGTTGCAATGCATTGAAATGATAAGAAAGAAAATTTTCCAAAAAACTTCTACAATGATGGAAATGCATGCTTGGAGCCCTTCAATACAAGCACATGCCCCTTTCATCTCTTAAAACTTCTACAACATGATAAATCTTCTTGGAGCAAGTTGTAATGTGTAGAATCCAAGAAGGAGAGTGTTGATCTTGTCCCATATATGAAGCTCTCTCCTTCAGTACAATAAACAATAACCCTAGAATCTTTCCTCCTTCATCTATAATGTGTCATCTGATATGAGCAATAGGGTGTTGCATTTTTCTCCATGGATGAAGTTGTGCCTCAATACAACCAACAAAATTACTATTAGTCTCAATTCATAAAGGATAAAAGTGCATTGTATATTGCAAGTTTACAAAACTAAGTCCAAACACAACAAAAAGATAAATCAATTAAAAAATTGTAGGAGATAGATTACATCCACAAACATGGGAGAGCTATGCAAAATTGGACAAATTGGCTTGGAAAATGAAGGTAACAGGGTATTTCCAGATTCAAGACTTTTACTTAATGATGTGGAATAGAAGGAAAAACAACTATTTATCTGCCACCGTAGTGAAAAGTTAGCTATTGCTTTTGGTTTGTTAAACATTGTCCCCGGTACAACTATTAGATTTGTTAAGAACCTTCGAGTATGTTCTGATTTTCACACTGCATCTAAATTCATCTCCAATATTGTTGCAAGAGAAATTGTTCTGAAAGATGTAAACCATTTCCATCATTTTAAATAGGGACAATGTTCTTGCAGAGAATATTGGTGGCGCTAAATGATTTTTTTTGAAAAATAAGCTTGCACTATAATAATGTGCACTACATCAGATATACAGTAATAACAAAGTTACATCCATCAAAGCATAACAACAAGGATTTTTTTGTCATATGTTGTAGTTACAAGTTCCCTGCTAGATATACATGAAAATGTGGAAGCATAGACAAGGCATGTGAACTATTTCAAAAAATGCCTCAAAGAAATGTGATCATGGAATGTCATGATTGAAGGATATGTTCAAAATGGGTTTTTCTGAAAAAAAGGAAATTTTAAGAAAATGAAACCACTAGGTGTAAAGCCCAACTCCTCAACCTTTGAAAGTATCCTTCCTGCTTGTGTGTGAATTAGGGCTTTGGATGAGGATATGAACATCCATCAAAAGCATAGTTAGAAGTGGATTTTTATTAGATTGGAACTGATGAAAAATGGGGGCTAGGATGATTAAGTGCTATCACACCCACTTTCCAAGCAATTCCACTCAAGGATAACCCTAGAGATCTCAATGTAAAAGAGGAAGAGATATTGCAATATGGATGTCCTAGGGGCTGAATATGATCTAGTGAGGGGTTCACCACCAAGTTTAGACCTAGAAAAGGAAATGAAATGCTAGATGAAATGAAAAACCCTAATTCAATGCAATGACCTACAAAATGAACTATAAATGCTAGTAAACAAAAAACAAAAAAGAAACAAGATAAACAATATGCACCTGAGAATCTGGAAGTGACTAATTGCAACTCTAAAACACTAGAAAATTTGACATTTTGAGCAACTGGGACTCATTCACCAACTTGGGTGAATTAGTCACAAATCTAGGTTTCTACAAAGGAGACTACTTTGGGAAAAGGGTATCTGAATCAACAAACAGATATAGAAAATAGGTACAGTGGAACTCATTCACCACTCTTAGTGAATTTCTCTCTATATGAGCGTGAATTTTCACCCCTAACGCAAATTCCTTTTTACCCCCTTACACTTTAGAAAACCTAAGGCGAAGGATTAATTCCATTTAAGCCCATTGTCCACATCACACTTAGCACCATGTTTGTGTGTCGGTGGAGGTGTTTCTATCAGGGATGCTCGTGTGGTGCGCAAATGTCTGCATGGTGCACTTACGTCCCTGGCAGATTCTTGCGACTAGATTTTGTAGAGATGTTACACTCTCGATTGGGGGTCGAAGTGTAACACTCCTCTTCGGCTAGCCAACCCAAATATGGTTGTTTTTCATCCATCTCTTCATAATCTTCACTCTTTCATCCATAGCGGTCTTCAACAAATGTTTGGTTGAAGCTTTGTAAGATCTTGAATTCATTTTTCTCCACTTTTCCAATCATCCACAAGATTTTTAGCATCACTTTTCACTCCATTGCAGCAATCTACCACTCCATCACTTTGATAGTGTGAGCGTAAGACAAACACCATCACAACAGAGGCTTGATTTCCTCTCATTCACTCCTCCACAAGCCTTCAGTGCTTTGGACAGACGTGGTAAGATCTTCTCATCTCCTCTATCATCTTTGGTTGAGTAATCATGTACTATATTGTAGTTTCTTTTGTTTACGTAGCTTGTATTCTTTCTTTATCTATATTTCTATCATTGCAAACTTGGTTGTCCGTGGAGGTGGAAACACCAAAATGGGGGTTTGATTAAGGCAGGCCCCGAAATAACCCCAATATTTCCCCCTTTTTATGTGTGCAGGTGGAGAGATCTTGGAGCAATCTGGCAAGAGGACTGTTGTGTGAAATCATATTCGTCAACCTTGTGATAATATATTTCATTTGTCACGTTAATCTATGCATTTCAGTATTCTTGATCTTATTTTGTCATTACATAAACTCTTAAACTAGGTTGCTAGTCCTTCCTTAGAGCTTAAAGCTCATCTCTCTAGTTTTATGTCCATATAGACACTAGCGCACCTATGAGACGCTAGTGGGCCATGTTGTCGTCCTAGAACCATGCTTTTGTCCTCAGACAAAGAGCTACCTGAGATGCAGAGTTGATTTTGGAAAGCGACTCATCTAGTCCCCCTTCAACTCTCGAGATTGCAAAGTGATCAAAGGACACATAGTCTTCATCATTCACATCCCTTCCAGCCTAACCATCCTTTAAACTAAGGTAAGTTAGGGTAGTCTTTCCACTCTTGGCCTTTCGTGACTTGGGGACTTACAGTGGTTGATCCCCCTCTCTTACATTTTTGGTGAGCCTAACGTGAACCATTTTGGTTTCATTTTGTGATACTGAGAGTTCCTTTCCTCGTATCCTAGGATTGTTGTAGGTGTGAGTGTTGTGAGGCTTTTGCCTCGCAACCCAACATGTGACCCCTAGTAGACGTAGTGTGAAGGTTCCAAAGTATTGTGTAATGAAACCTTAATTGGGTCACTACCTTATCTCATAAACCTTAGGAAGCTCTATAGAAGTACTATTTGGTGTGCATGATGGCCTCTTTCTTGAATCAACCTATTCCCTCTACGCAGATTGTGAGTAGTGGCACCAGCATAACCTTCACCTCATAGGACCTGTCGATGGGCTTCAATAGAGATCCATCTCCTCTTTACATTCCTACTAGGATAAATAGGAATATTGTAGTAGGTGTTCTTGTTGATTTGACATCTCAAGTGAATATCATAACTAAGGAGATCATGTTGATTAAATTCCTACATAAGGAAGGGTATGATGCACCTGAGGGTACCATTCACACACACAACGGACTTTTTGTACCTCCTATAGGGAGTATTGTCCTATCGGTCTTCATTGGACCTAAATATGTAAGCCTTAACTTTGACATCATCCTGGGGTTTGAACTCTTTAGAGTGATGCTAGGTATCCCTTGACTAGTAGCTATGAACGCAGTTCCCTTGGCTATACACAAGTGTCTAAAGTTTGTTCATGGAGGTTTGGTACATGTTGTCCATGACACCGGTTATAGACCACCAGTTGCACATGGCATCTATACCTTAGATTACTTTTGGCACGCGTCCCTTGGTCCTCTCCTGCCTAGGAAGGACCTCCTACACCACATGTATCAAAACTATAAGAAGGGGCATGCTAGGCTAAAAGTGAGATACCCTCCGTTACCTTATGTTGTTTTGCATAAAGCTTTTTTGAAGGTTGACAATGATGCCACCAAGGCACGTAGAAGAGAAGAAGAGAAGCAATCTTGAGATCCTCCTTTTTCCTCTCCCGTTGTTCAGTCCAATGCTTCCTCTTACCTTGTTGCAGTACCATCATATTTTGTCTCACTTTTGTGAGAGAATCCCATGGTGCTCGCTTGGTGAAAGGCCAAGCATCTTGCATTTCAGCTTCTTGTCTTACCCACAAAGCCTAGGCATGTTCGATATGGAAGACATAAAGCCCCCCATGGGGAGTCCTCTTTGTCTTAGCCTCCATGACCTCCTACTGTCCATGTTCCTAAAATAATGAATAGGAAGAGGCCCGCTGCCAAAGCATTAGAGCTAACTCCTCCTGTCATTTCTGAACCCGCCCCTTGTTCTGCCATTCATGAGTCTATCCTTCCACTGGAAGAAGCTATGGAAAACACTCCCATGGCTGAACAAAATCCTTTTGTCCCTTCGCAAAACCCAGATTCTAGTTCAAAGAGCAATAGAAACCACCTTGCATGTGAGTGCAAGCGTCAGTGAAAGGCCCTCCTAGTCGATCAAGCCTCCTTATAGAAGGAGGAAAAGACTACACCTCCTGCTGTGTCCTCCTCTTTCCCTCCTTTTTTCTTTGAATCTCTTTTGACTCCCATTGTGAGCACACATGCACCTATAAAGGCGCAAGTGTTCATTCCTCCTTCGACAGAGCCGCCTTTGTTGAATTTCGTCTCAGATGTCTTGCCTTTCCCAAAGCCCATGGGTATGGTGAACACTTTGGTTGTATCCACTATGGTTATTTTCTCTTCTCCCTTTACCCTCCTTGTTTTGTCTATGGGGAGGTCACCTCCTCCAATGAAGAAGAAGGTAGATCATGGCCCCTCCAGTAATGGAGGACATAAGAAGAGCCCACCTTCTCTGAAAGGTGGCCCCAAGTTGACTTGTTTTGTCCTAGTAACGAAACCATTCTTGGCCTCCCCCGAGTCTCTCGGTGAGCCTAGCGGTGAACCTCAGGTGAAAACTCCTCCATCTACTAAGGTGAAGCATGGCACTCTTGTTAAGTGTATGTTTAACTCGATGGATGAAGTTCCAACCTTGTCAGCAATCTTTGCGAGGTCACTGACCTTGGACCCAAAAGAGTTGAGCGATAGAGACCTTACAAGTCCCTTTGCTTTGGCCCTTGTTGCAGGAGGATCGGAAGCTCCTCCCCTTAACATTACAGCATTACAGGCTCGACATCCTTCCCCCTACGATGATCTAGAGTGGGAAGCTGACGACCTCTTGGTTGACCAATGTTAGGGGGAGACCCTCTTCTTCATCTTTAGATTAGATGTGTCTGTGTTGTTGTAATGTGTTCCCCCATAATCATGTTATATGTGCTTGGATGACCCTCGTCACCCCTGTTGGTGCTTGGATATAGGCATGTTGTTTGTGTTATAAACCTTCTTCTATATATATCTCTATTCTTTCATGTTTGTGATTAAATTTTGGTAAATTGGGGACGATGGAAAGCGTCGGGAGCATTTAGGCCTGCTTCCATGTTGACCCAATTTTTTATATTTTATTTGTCTTCCATGCATTCTTCTTGATCTGGTTGGGGATTGATGATCCTTTGTCTCTTTCCATGATTACCTAATATATATGAATAAAGGTAGATCTGACCCCGCAAATCCAAATCCCCCTGTGCCCTTTGTGTGTGATCTATTTCCTTTTATCTTTCTTTGTATCTTTCTCTTGTTTTTGCTTGAGTTGTCCCTTTCATGTGTGAAAATGCCTTTTCTACATCACTTGGTCTTTAGAAAATGCATTCATTGCTGAACGAATATTTTCTCGAAGACCCTTAACATACTTCTTTGTCGGAATTGCATTCTCAACTTGAAACCCTAGTGGAATATGTTTCCTTCATAATGGGTTCGTAAAGAAAGGACTTGGAAACCCTCCTCTGAAGTGGGAATGGTCTTCGTATTCCCCCCACATGAGCTGAACTCCTTCCTTTTTAATTCCTTGATGAAGTGAACATCTTTCAAAAGGATTCCTTGGTGATGAATCGATTCAAGAAGGAAGACATTAGCTTTTGAACAACGTGTCACTTGAGTGGACCCCTCCTTTTCACGTCGGGTTCCTTAGGGACTCCTTCAAAAACTCTAAACAAGTTCTATGGCATCTAGCTTGGGGGATGCCCGACTAGACCGACTTCACACCTTGACATCTAGTTCAGGGGAAGCCCGACTAGATCATCCTCACATATTTACGTCTAGCTTGGGGGCAACCTGACTAGATTTCACCTTTCAAACATTGCATCCCTTGAGTGGACCCTCCATTTTAAAGGGTTCCTAAGGGACCCCTTTGAAATTCTTACAACTTAGTGATGGTCTACGTGACTATCTGTTCACTGGCCTGCGCGGTTGCTTTCAGATGTGTTCTATCTATGGGTAAACATGTCGCCTTCTCTGACTCTATGGAGTCCCCTTTACTCGGTCTCCTTCATGTGAGATTCTTGGGGGATACCTTCCCTATAGGTTTGTGGATCTGTAAGGTGTTTTTCCTGGTTTCCTTCATGTGAGAGTTCTTGAAGGATACCCCCCTTGCAAGACTGTGAGCTTGTGAGGCACTTTCATAATTCAGCTTTGTAGTTTCACGAAACTATGAAGTCCTTTCCTACACTTTTGGGTTCGCTAGACCATGATCTGCTTCCTCTTCGGTTCAGGTATACATCTCTTACTCTATTAATTTCTTACTACTCTACTTTACCAAAGCACTCATTAGTACTCATGCTTGCTAAAGTGGGGACAAAATGTATGAGCGTGAATTTGCACCCCTAATGCAAATTCCCTTTTACCCCCTTACACTTTAGAAACATTAGGCAGAGGCTTAATTCCACTTAAGCCCATTGTCCACATCACACTTGGTGCCCTATTTTTGTGTCGGTGGAGGCGTTTCTATCGAGGACGCCAGCGCGGTGTGCAGACATCCAAGCAGCTCGCTTACATCCCTGGAATATTCTTGTGGTTGGAGTTTGTAGAGACGTTACAGTCTCGATTGGGAGTCAAAGTGTAATGCTCCTCTTCGGTTGGCCAACCCGAATATGGTCATTTTTCATCCATCTCTTCATAATATTTACTGTTTCATCCATAGCGGTCTTTAGCAGAAGTTTGGGTGAAGCTTTGCAAGATCTTGAGTTCATTTTTCTCCACTTTTCCATTCAGCCACAAGATTTGTAGTAGCACTTTTCACTCCATTGTAGCAATCTACCACTCCATCACTCTGATAGTGCAAGTGCAAGACAAACACCATCACTACAGAGGCTTGAGCTCCTCACATTCACTCCTCCACAATCCTTGAGCACTTTGGATGGAGGTGGTAAGCTCCTCTCATCTCCTATATTGTCTTTGGTTGAGTAAGCACGTACTATATTGTAGTGCCTTTTGTTTATGTATCTTGTATTCTTTCTTTATATATATTTCTATCGTTGCAAACTTGGTTGTCTGTGGAGGTGAAAACACCAAAACAGGGGTCTAACTAAGGCAGGCCCCTAAATAGCCACAACATTTCCCCCTTTTTTGTGTGTAGGTGGAGAGATCTTAGAGCAAGCTGGCGAGAGGAATGTTGTACAAAATCGTCTTTGTCACCCTTGTAGTAATATATTTCCTTTGTCACGTTAATCTATGCATTTCATACTTATTGATCTTATTATATCATTCCAGAAACTCTTAAACTAGGTTGCTAGTCCTTCCTTAGACCTTAAACCTTGTCTCTCTAGTTTTGTGGTCGTACGAACACCAACGCATCTGCGAGATGCCAACGTGTTGCACTGTCGTCCCAGAACCACACTTTTTTCCTCAGATAGAGAGCTACCTTAGACGTAGAGTTGATTCTAGAAAGAGACTCATCTAGTCCCCCTTCAACTCTCGGGTTTGTAGAGTGATCGAATGACACATAGTCTTCATTATTCTCATCCCTTCCATCCTAAGCATCCTTTAAACTAAGGTAGGTTAGGGAAGCCTTTCCTCTCTTTGCTTTTCATGACCTAGGGCCTTGCAGTGGTTGGTCCCCCTCTCTTACAGTCTCATTCATATTTTTCAAGAATTGAAAGTTCTAATATGTACTTCAATACCTACTCTTTCCTTCCAACTTGAGTTATGGATCCGAATTTGCTAAAATACCTGCAAAACATAATATAAACCTGATTTTATAATGGGGGGTTTTCCTTTGTCAAACTACTAGTTTGGTAATTAAACATTGATAGAGATAGTGAAATTTGTAGGAAAACCCTAGCTTCACATGTGCCTAAGACTAAGAAATCTAAAACATGAAGCAATCCTATTCTAATGTGTAAGAATATGATGCAAGAATGGAAATATGAATATGAAAAACTCACTTGAGAAGATCTCCAATCTCCCTAAATGAGCTCTAATGATGCTTGTACCTTCCTTAGGTTGAATGTAGCGTGATAATGGAGGATGGAATCACTTAGGAAACAAGTCTTTAGGCTTGGCTTGATGGCTAGTTGCATCTCCCCAAAATATAATCCATCATGATTCTCTATAAACAACCATGATAAACCCTTGACAATGCTAGATCTTGAATGAAGGTGAGCTTGAAGACCTACAAAAAAAAATTAATGTTTCTCCAAGGCTTCAACCTTGCTTGCTTTTGAAACTTGAATGATCTTGTGATTTCTTAAAGATTCTTGATGCTTGTCTCTTGAAAATGCTTGCTCAAAGTGCTTAGATATGATAAAAATGACTTAGAATCTTTCTTTTATAGGCATTAACACCTAATTGACCATTATTTAGATCTCAAAGGCTAACATCCACCAAAAAATTGAATTGAAATGGTGAATTTTCCACTCAAAAATGAAAAAAGACCCCAAGTGGGACTCATTTGCTACCCTTGGTGAATGGGTCCCACCTAAGGGAACTCATTCGCCCAAGGTGGCGAATGAGTCCCACCTTAGCTTTCTAAGGTGGATTTTTGGGATTTTCGGTGATTTGAATGATTTTATGGGATTTTTAGGTGAAATAATCTTTGAGATCCAAAATAATGGATCTTAGGGGCCTATAAATGATGATTTAAAGGATAATTAATGTAAGGGTACCCAAGATAGGTCCAAATTAGACTAGAAATTGTACTATCTCCAAGAAGGGAGTACAATTTTGGTAGTCACATTTAGCCCCCACTTTAGCGCTTGTATTAATCCACATGCATATGTAAGCTAAAGGACACTAAACAATACACTTTATCTTATAAAAGGATACTCGTGTATGTTCATTCACAACATGGGAGAATGAAGCCCCCAATGTAGTTATCTGTAAAAAAACAACAATAGGAACTACATCCTACAACATGAATTCATTAATTGTCCAAAAATCCTCTTTCTCTAACTTCTTTCTAGAAAGAACATTTGAGGGTAGATGTATTCCCCCCCTTGATTTTTCTTGCTTAATGGAGGTGGAATCAAGGTAGAATTATAGCCACATCGAATAAAGGGAAGTCATATCATAGGGTTTTTCAAAGTACCATACCACATAAGGATAAACAATCGATAAGACGGGAGCGGAATCATGATTCCAATGCAACAAACAACATCAAAAATGGAGCTCTCTAGCACTTGTTATGTTTATTTGAATGAAATGCACTTTTTAACCCTAATGTTAACTTATATAAGAACAAAAAGTGAAGTAAATTGTAACTATTTTTTCATTTATATTTTTGTAGCTTGAGAATGATTGAAGAGTTCTGAAATATGTCGAGCGAATGAGATTATACGCCTACGAGACTGGACGTGTTGCGAGACCAGGTGGCATGCGACGAGCACCATCATGAGGTGAGATGATTTTTTTTCCTTCACTTTGTCCTTACACATTTATAGGTTAATTTAGGGTCATAGAAAAAAATTCGCCAAGTGTCCCCTTTTTTTGCAAAGTGTCCCACTTTTTTCGCAAAGTGTCCCTCTTGTTCGCAAAGTGTCTCATTTCTTCGCGAAGTGTCTCAAAAGGGTTCTAAAGTGTCTAGTTTAGGAAAGTACACGAAAAAAAATTTAGTACACTTTTATTATTGTTGATGTAAATATTTAAGAGTTTAGACTACTTATAGGACATATTTTTTCTTTTTTATTAGGTTCCCACCTGTTCGCATCAGTGTCTGGGTGGTAGGAAAATTAGTCTTCTTCAATATTTAGCCCCCTCTCTTTCAGCTAAGGATACAAAGCTTTTGCAAACTATAGGATTGTACTAGGTGTACCTCATGCCTCCTATGAGGTACCATGATCTAATGTTGATGGCACTAGCAGAGTGATGGGATGTCGATACATGTACATTTCATCTACCCACCAGTGAGATGACCATTATGCTGGAGGATATGCACCACATAATTCAAGTTCCTATTTAGGGTGAGCGAGTGCATTTCCAAGAAAAGTGATCATTTCATGAGATGAAATGTGACATGCAGTTCTATGTTTGTGGACCAGTGCATTATGAGAGAGTGAGGCCATAGATAGATATTGTGATGCTACTATATTCACGGGCCCCATTGGTTAGATGGATTATGATGTTGATAGTAGCACTAGTGTTCATCCCTAACGACCAAGGAGTGCACCTGGAGGGAGGACTAGTACACTTGATATGAGGGATGGCAGATCATAGGATAGTATATGCTTGGGGGTGTATCATCCTAGCGCACATATACTATGATCTTGGACGATTTGTATTTTGGGAGGTGGAAAACATGGTACATTGTACGCTTCTGCAGGTTTGGTGCCTAGAACATATGACATGTACCAGACCTACTAGCTTCCTATGTCTGATAACCTTGGGGTATCCTCAGGCCTTCAACTATCCTCTATGGTGGTTTTGATAGTATGGTGACTTACACTTTTGGAGAGTATGATTTGACTGATTGGAGGAGGATGATATCCTTTGGAGACCTTATCAACTTGTGCTATAGTGACCAGATCACACTTGGAAAATGAGGAGATTGCAACAAGACAGGTTTTTGATTGGAAGAAATGATTACATAGTACATCCTTTCAACTATTATCATGTCATGCAATAGTTTGGTCAGGTCCAAATAGCACCCAAGGCACGACCCTTCTTCAAGAGATTAGTACAGAGTGCCCAAAGATTTAGTGATTCAAGACAGTTCACTGTGAAGGATGTTATCTATAGTGAATCTGAGTACTTAGGTCATGATGTGCCTTCGGTCTTCAATTTTCATGACGTTGGTGCCATAGATGATTATAAGGAATGATGGATAGTATCATGACTAGCTCTCATCTTTCTAATGGATGAGTTGATAGGTGATGCAAGACCACTCCCAGATGAGAGGGAGGATGTAGAGGATAGGGCCAAGGAGACACACTACAAGGCTATAGATATATTTAAAAATTTCATAGATGAGGAGTATGATGAGACTCCAAATCTTGACTATAATGGCCAAGAGGGTAGAGATGAGGAGGAGGATCAACCCATGAGCGAGAGTGGTGAGGTAGAAAATGGCGCTCCAACAGGCCACAATTGGAGAGAGCCATCTCCCATTCGTGTTACTAGATGACAAGTAGCAGCTGTTGTAGGCACCAATACCCACAATCATGGAGAGGCTGGCAAATCTTCCATGCCCCTTGCACACGATGAGGCTGATTTCACACAACCTACCAGAGAGATAGGTGATGATTTTTTATTTAATTTTATGCTTATGTTTCATGCTTTAATATATATATATATATCATTATGTATACTGATTATATTTATGTTTTCTATTTTGTAGGATCTATGAGAGATCTTCATGATCTCTATCATTAGGTGGCTATAGAGATAGTTCCCCCATCATTCAACAAGGAGGCCATAGACTCAAACTATGTGCCCCACCCATCATGGATCAGGACCCACAGTTGTTCAAGCCATGTGTCAGACTGCGAGTAGCATATGAGAGTCTCAGGAGGCGTGTTCACTAAGCCAATGCTACCCTAGCTACACAATTATCTCAGACCTCAAATTTTTTTGAGATACTACAACTAGAAGTAGCTAGGCTTCAAGCAGAGAGATATCAGATAGCAAGGGAGTGTCAAGACAGCCTTGGATAGGTACAAGGCTTACAGTTTTCTCTTAGTACACGTAGTGGATCGTGATCACGATCGCACACCATCCTCTCTTGACAGACCACTACTAGACAGATGCAAGCACCAAGTCCTAAGGGATCTAGCAGTCATAGACTTGAGTAGCATTGTATATATTTATGTACACAAAAATTTGATGTATATATGAGTATTTGATTTTTTGTTACTATTAAATGGAAATTTGATTAATTAAATAATCTTTGTGAGACTTTAATGAATGCTTCCATGATTTAACATGCTTTATGTGATCTAATTAAAACTTATTCTAGTTTCTCTTAGATGAAACATTTTGATTAAGTATGTTATACTAAATTAAATGCACCTATGGTATAATTAGAAAACATTAAATGCATATAAGGATCTAATCTAACACAACATACAAAATGAACTTGAATCGCATGAAACCTAAAGTAATCAATTAAAAATGAATTGAATATTCACTTTAGCATTCAAGACACGCAAATAACTTTTTGTCAAGAATGAAGCAATGTGAGAGCACATGAAGTATTAACCACTAACTCTAACACCGCTTCTTTATCATTCATACTATTCAAGGAGGGTTAGACATAATTCTGGTGCAAATGCACCACATTGATAGATATTTGAGATGTGTGCCATCCATTTTTGTTAATGTGTATGCACCAGACCCATAACTTTCATTAATTATGTAAGGTCCTAACCAATTAGAACTAAATTTTCCTTTTTCAATCAGGTCGGCATTAAAGTTGCGTTGATTTTCAAATAAGAATAAGTTTTCTTTGTTGAATGTGTGAGGGATGACATTTTCATTGTAAATAAAATATCTTCTTTTACAATAAGCCTGAGTATTCTTAAGAGAATGGGTTGTTGATCAAGCATTTCAAGTTGATGCAATTGTTGTTCTTTATAATTTTTGTCATCAATAAGTCCTTGAAGAGAAATTATTAATGTAGGAATCTCTAACTCCAAGGGCATTAATTCCTTGCTACCATAGAAAATATTATAAGTTGTAGTTGATGTAGATGATCTAACACTCGTGTGATAGGCCTAGAGTGCATATGATAATTGTGTGTGCCAATCCTTATTATGCCTGTTAACGGTTTTCTTTAGGATTTGTTTGATAGTTTTATTAGTTGATTCGGATTGACCATTAGATTGTGAGTAGTATGGTGTTGAGAAGCGATAGATATTAAATGTATCTAAGAATTTATTCATGTCATTATTCTTAAATGGTGTACCATTATCATAAACTAATGTGGAAGGAAGTCCAAAGCGAGCAATAATTTGTTCCAATATAAAACGAAATATCACATCAGTTGTTGTTGATAGAAGGGGAATAAATTCTACCCATTTTGTGAAATAATTTTTTATGATGATTATAAATGTATGTCCGAAGGAGGAAGGTGGTGATATCTTTCCAATTATGTCCAAAACCCAAACCACAAAGGGCCAAATCGAGACTTGAGCTTGACATTCATAAGCAAGAGCATGAATTAGATTGCTATGTTCTTGACATTTGTGGAATGTTTTTACATAATCAAAGAAATATTTCTCCATATGTCTCCAATAGTATACAATGCGGATAAGTTTTTGAACTAATTTTTTTCCTCCAAAGTGACCACCACAAGCACCTGCATGAGCTTGTTCAAGTGTCATGGGTATTTCAATTTTTTTGAGGAATCTAAGTAAGAGACCATTGAATGATCTTTGATACAACACATCAGTGAGAATTATATACTTAGATGTGATTTTTCACAAGCAAGCTCGGATGTTCTTTTTTTTTGGCTCAAGAAAGGTACCATATTTCAAATAGTTAAATATTGTGGTGTACCATTCACTCGAGTCTTCCTTGGTTGTTGCTAATACTTCTTCTGATTTATCTTCGATCGATGGTTTCATGACTATATGCATGATGAAGGTGAAATATTTTGAAGGATCTTGAGGAGAGCTAGGGGAAGCGACACTTTCCATTACATATTCATGTCGATTATATTTTTTGGGCATGTTATCAATGGTAAATGATTCAAACTTCTCTAATAAAGTCATTGTGAGATCCTTATATTTTGATAATTTTTCATTCTTTGCTTGATATGTTCCATTTATTTCTTTAATGGCTAATTATGAATCACCAAATATCTTAATCTCTCTTGTACCCATGATTAAAGTGACACACAACCCTACAAGCAACACTTCATACTCAGTAGTTTTGTTTGTACATAGGAAGTTTCACCAATATGACAAGGGAATAGGTTCTCCTATAGGTGGTATTATTATAACTCTTGTGTCGAAACCTGTTCTACACTTGGATCCATCAAAATATAATTCCCATGTATTAGCTTCAATTATCAACACATTTTTGTTGGGGAAAGAGTTTTTGCTAGGTAATGCTAAAGGAGAAGGAGCATCAGCCAATTGGTCAGTCAAGGCTTGACCCTCAATTGCTTTTTGTGAAACAAACTTAAGGTCAAACTCAGTCAACAACATCACCCATTTAGCTAAACTTCCTAATAAATATGTTTTATTGAAAATATGTTTGAGAGGATCAAATTTCATCATCACATGTATTTCCACATTTAGTAAGTAATTTCATAGTTTACTTGTAGTGAATACAAGAGCCAAACATTGTTTTTCTATTGTTGTATATCATTTCTCATAATCAATCAAAGTTTGGCTAATGTAATAAACATGATGCTCTTTACCATTTTCATCTTGTTGAGCCAACAATGTTGGGAGAACATGGGTTCATGTGGTTGTGTAAAGGATGAACGATTTTCTTTGTATAGCTGATTGTAAAATAGGTGGAGTTGCAAGGTACTCCTTCAAACTCTCAAAAGCTTGTTTATAATCCTCATTCTGATCAAAGTGCACATCATTTTTGAGGAGATTTATGTGTAAATGGTAATGTTCGGTATGCTAAATGTGCCACAAAATGACAGATAGCTTGAATTCTTCCTTGTAATGTGCACAATTAAGAAATATTTTTAGGAGGTGGCATGCTAATTATAGCATCAATTTTCTTGGTGTCCAACTCGATGCCTCTGTGAGATATGATAAAACCTAGAATTTTTTCACTATCTACACCAAAGACACTCTTTTTCGGATTCAATCGCATGTTGGATTTTTGCATTTGCTCAAATATTTTTTGAAGGAAAATCATGTCGTATTGTCTTGTTAAATATTTGGCTAGAATTTCATCAACATGGTCTTCCAAAATCTTATGTATATAATCATGAAATATTAATGTGATATCTCGTTGTTATGTTGCACCCGCATTCTTCAATCCAAAAGGTATCATGACCCAACAAAATTTTCCCCAAACTATTATAAATTTTGTTTTGTATTGTTCTTGAGGGTTGATAAAGATTTGATTGTATCTATAAAATTCATCCATGAATGACAACAAAGCATGTCCCGCAGTCGAGTCTACTATCATATCTATATTAGGAAGGGGAAAATCATCTTTTAAAGATTCTTTATTCAGATCATGAAAATCCATACACATCCTAATATGATTCTTAGGTTTTATGACTATGACAATGTTTGAGATCCAAGGAGAATAATCTATAGGTCTTATGAAACTAGCCTCAGGGAGTTTTTTGATTTCTCCTTTAACGAGCAAGGCTATCTTAGGATTCATCTTGTGTATCTTTTGTCTAATAAACTTAGCATTTTCAACAAGAACTATATTGTGTGTTACAATCTTAGGATTAATTCCTGGCATATCCGAATAACTCCAAGAAAAAATTTCAAGAAAGTCATGAAGCAAAGTGGCAGTATCCTCTTGTTATCCATCATCAAGGAATTTTCCTATCTTAATGAATTTTTCCTTATCATTGATTTCCATTGGTATGTCAAGTGTGTCTCCTAGAGGAAGTGCACTTGACTTTGCAAATTAAGGGTTGTATTCTTCATTATTCATGTATATCTCATCATTCTCCTTTTCTCCATCTTTTTGTTTGGTATCAATCATAGCACATGTAACCTTTTTCTTTTGATGAGTAGTAGGTGATTTTTCATAAAATCCTAGCAGTTTCTTCAAGGCTTCATCATCCTCAAAGTATTCCCATGATGGTTTAGAATCCATATCAAGCAATTTAGGATGTTTCAAAGTGAGGTTGATTTTTGGTTTATACATGATAGTGTTGACATTTAATGATGGTCTCTTTGTTGCTTGTGTAATCTTAGAAGGGAAATACCCCAGGCCAATTTTTGTCTCTTGCATGTTAGGCTCTATAGGGACACAAATAATTTGTTCCTTATTTCCACAACCTTTACCATGATAGCCCAATTGTTTCAGAAATTCATAACCTCTCCCATAAATTTTTTCCATTTATTTTAGGTTTGGTGGTTGTTGATAATCTATCTCATCAAAAAAAATTTGTATAGATTGTATCTTCTTCAAGAGTGGATGAGGTAGATGCTTGTGAATTTTCTTTTGTATTATGAGTTGACATGACCATTGGTTGCTCTTTTTTTTCATCTTCTTTTCTTGTGATTATGTATTCTCCCATAAATGAAGGTGTGAATTCCAAGGAACCCCAATCATCATCTAGTAATTTTGAAACTATTTTCACTTCTTTCTTGTTGAATTCTATACGTTCTATGTTGGATGTTGGAATCAATGTGCTTAGAGAACTTGCCATACCTTTTTCAAATTTTAAGAAACTTTCAGGCTTGGGGTCTATTTCAACTTAGTATACCTTGTTGTTATAGACATATTTCATGATATTATGAAGGTTCAAAGACACCGCATGCATCTCATGAATCGATGGTCTTCCCAAAAGAAGATTGTATGAAAGGTTAAGAGGCATAACATGAATAGGATTTTTTAAGGTAGCCTTTCTAACCATAATAGGTAAAGTAATCACATAGAGTGGATGCTTTCCTACATTGTAAAATCCTCAAATTGATAATGAGTCAGGTTCAGTTTTTGATTTATCTACACACAGTATATCTAAGAGCTTCATATTGCATACATTAAGGGCTGAGCCATTATCAAAAAGGGTCATTTTATGCCTATTCTATTGAATTGAGCTATTATCATGAAGGAATCATGTATTTTTCACATCTCCAAAGGAAGGAGCTCATGTTGGTGAAAGGTAATGTCAGCATTCATTGTATTCATTCCTTATATTAGTGTTGCCACATCATTTTCATTTTTACTAGGAGGAACCACTACTTGTAAGACTATTTGAAGCATAGTGTGATAGTTGGGTGAATTTTGAATTAGGTCCCAAAGGAACATCTTTGTAGGAGTACCCTTAAGTTGTTAAAAAATATTATACTCATTCCCACTATGTGCAGGTAAACGGGGAGCACTAGGAAATATAGGATTAGAAAAAGGTAAGGTTTTCAGAGTTGGTTGTTGTGGTCGTGGATTATTTCTAGTGTTATATGTATGAGCAATGGTATTATGGCTTAGTTACTACAAAAATTTATTCCTTGGTGGGTAAAGGATAAGTTCAATTTTGTTTTGAGTTTGAGTTTTGTGTGAAGGTGGGTAAAGGATGAGTTAGCGTTGAATTGCATTAACGTCTGTTGTTTTTGGTTTCTCATAACAAGCCTTAGTGGATGAGCCTTGTGAGATGAAATCTGCAAGGGCTTCAACTAACATATCAAAGTCATCACTATTAAAAGGCTTGAAGGTTAGGTTAACTTGGAAAGAGAGATTTGACATAGTCAAATGACTATAATTTCTCCAAGTGGCTTAGGTGTTTTGGTCTTGTTTTTTGTTTTGTTTTCTGATCTATGTCTAGTGTAATCTATTCTAAATGGTGAAAATGAAAAGTGCAAAAATCTAATTCTATCCACAATTGTAATGAATGTAAATAATTATATTTCTAATGATTTCAATGTAATAGAAAGCAATCAAACTGAAACAAAAAAGTAACAATAGCAAACAAAAGCTTAAAAATTGGAAATTTAATTTTGTAAACAATAGTTCAAAATTTGCACTGGGACTAATTCATCCAAGGTGGAAAATGAGTCCCAATAGGGATTTTTTTTGAATTTTTTGGTTGATTTTAATGTTTTGTATGTTGTATAATCTAGATCTGAGATGCAAATGCAGATTTTGAATAATTTCCAATGAAATTAAATGCAAGCTAAATGGGCATTCACTAATGCAAAATTTGAAACCCTAGGATGCAAGTTAACTAATGCAAATCCTAATGAAATTTTAATGCAAGCTAAATCTAGGATTAGAATGCACTCCAAATCAGAATTATGATTTTCTAAGGGTAGGTTCACCAAAATGGAATTGATGAAAAATAGGGGATAGGATGATTAAGTGCTACCACACCCACTTTCCAAGCAATTCCACTCAAGGATAACCCTAGAGATCACAATGTAAAAGAGGAAGAGATATTGCAATATGGATGTCCTAGGGGCTAAATATGATCTAGTGAGGGGTTCACCACCAAGATTAGACTTGGAAAAGACAAAATATGCTAGATGAAATGAAAAACCCTAATTAAATGCAATGACCTATAAATGCTAGTAAAACATAATAGAAAAGCAACAAGATAAACAGTGTGCACTTGAGAATTTGGAAGTGATTGATTGCAACTCTGAAACACAAGAAAAATTTATTTTTTGACCAACTAGGACTCATTCGCCAACCTGGGCGAATCAGTCCTAGATCTAGGTTTTTGCACGGTAGTCTATTTCGGGAAAATTGGTATCTAAATCTACAAATAGATCTAGAAAACAAGTACATTGGGACTCATTCACCACTCTTGGTGAATCAATATTATTTTTCTTTCTTGATAATTGAAATTTTTTCTCTGCACTAAACAATTCTTTCTCTTTCCTTCCAACTTTAGTTTTGGATCTGAATCTGCTAAAATACCTACAAAACAAAATATAAACTTGATTCACTAATGGGGGTTTGCCTTGGTAAAACCTCTAGTTTGGTAATTAAACCTTGATATAAATAGTGAAATGTGCAAGAAAACTCTAGCCTTAAGAGTATCTAAGACTAAGAAATCTGAAACATGATGCAATCTTATTCTAATGTGTAAGAATATGATGAAAGAATGGAAATATGAAAATGAACAACTCACTTGAGGAGATCTCTAATCTTCCTAAATGAGCTTTAATTATGTGTTCACCTTCCTTAGGTTGAATGTAGAGTGATAATGGAGGATGGAATCACTTAGGAAACAAGTCTTTAGGCTTGGCTTGATAGCTAGTTGCATCTCCCCAACCTAGAATCCATAATTATTCACCATAGAAAACCATGATCAACCCTTGAAAATGATATATCTTGAATGAAGGTGAGCTTGAAGACCTGAAAAAACACTTTAATGCTTCTCCAAGGCTTCAACCTTACTTTCTTTTGAAACTTGAATGATCTTGTGAAAGGTCACTTGAAGATTCTTGATGCTTGTCTCTTGAAAATGCTTGCTCAAAGTGCTTAGATATGATAAAATGGCTTAGAATCTTTCTTTTATAGAAATTAACACCTAATTGACCATTATTTAGATCTCAAAGGTTGACATCCACCAAAAATTTGAATTGAAATGATGAATTTCCTGCTCAAACTTGAAAAAACCCTAAGTGGGACTCATTCGCCACCCTTGGTGAATGGGTCCCACCTAAGGGGACTCATTTGCCCAAGGTGGTGAATGAGTCCCGCCTTAGCTTTTTAAGGTGGGTTTTTGATATTTTTGGTGATTTGAATGATTTTATGGGATTTTTAGGTGAAATAAGCTTTGAGATCCAAAATAATGGATCTCAGGGGCCTATAAATGATGATTTAAGGGATAATTAATGTAAGCGTACCCAAGATAGGTCCAAATTAGACTATAAATTGTACTATCTCCAAGAAGGGAGTATAATTTCGGTGGTCACACAATTTAGTTGAAAGTTCCACTTTGAATCACCAAAGCATTCACAAAACCTTTGGTACAACACCCCGCGGTTATTGTTGGGCCTTTGTGGTGATGTAGGGAAAGCTCCCCACATCACCGCAAAGGCCCAACAACAACCGTGGGGTGTTTTGGTGGTTGTGTCAAAGGTTTTGTGAAGGATTTGGTGATCTGAAGTGGAACTTGCAACTATAATATCTAATAAAAATCCACTTCCAAATATGCTTATGCCTTAATGAGAAATAATCACTCATATAACTGATTAGTCGAAAGAAAACTAGGAGATAACATGATTGCTTAATTAGCAATAACAATTTTGAAAGAACCTTCCTTGAATGCGAGTGCAATTTAGGAAGTTGGTTCAAACACAAAATTTTCTTAGAAAATGGTACTTAAGCTTCCTCAAAAATGTCATGAGTGTGCAATATTTTCCTCCAAGATATTATCAAGGATAATGTCATGGATCCATGTATCGTCCATTTATTTTCTCCTTGCTAGCTACCACAACAGTTTGTATCTATGTATGTTTTCTATTCAAGGGACCCCCAAAGTTAGTTCATTTTTATCACTCATGTGGGAAAACATTTGTTATGGTTCATATTAAATCTAAGTTGCTTTGGTTGGAATGTTGGTTCTATATTTTGTGTTGTAAGAAGTTGGATTATATGGATATCAAGTCTCAAAAAAATTCTCTCAAACTATGCCTTGTGACATTGAACATGCTACATCACATTACACATTCAAGTAGAGAAAATAAAAATTTATTCCATTAGAAAATGAGGGGATCCTTCTCATCATTGGATAATTTATTATAAAGATCCCACAAATACTGATACGAGCTCTTGAGGAGTGACCTAACCAAAATGAGAGCAAGGTTTCTGGCCTTTCAAGGTTCTTGTTGTGTGAACATTATCATAAATGTGTATTTTGAAACTGTGGCAAAAAGGATGTGTATATAATCATAAATATGCCAATAGAAAAGCCAAGGATCCCTTAATAACTTACTCTTGTGTTGGATCATAACATTTTGAAGTAGCTTATGGTATTTTGCATAGGTGCAAACATTCTTTATAAGGCTTAGTTTTGGGTGGGCAGAAAAATTTCATGAAATACCTTCTTCCTTATTATGGAAAACCATTAGAAAGAGACATTGGGCTGAAAAATATAGGGCACATATACTCTCAATCATTTCTTCTTTGGGTGGTATGGAATTAGGTGGATACTGTGGAATAGTGTACATTATACGCTATCTTATGTACTAGGGAAACTTGTGTCAATATCTGAGAATATAACTGATTCTTTTATTGACAAAACATTATACCTTCCATTCTTAGTGTATCTATTGTCATACCTCTCACTAACACTATTATTTTATTGACACTATCATCCTACCGCCTCTACAAAAGAGCTCCATTTTAAGGTATCTTGGCTACATATTATGCACAACAAAACTCTACAAGTGTAAGAAGACACGTGCAAGACAAAATATGAATTCACTAAAACATTATTGTCTAAGCAACATAATATCTTCAAATGAAGGAGCATTGTAACTGTGACTAAGAAAAAACTATGTAGTCATTGTTAGCGTTGAGAAATGAAGAAGATAACACATTGAATTAGGTGACTAAGATCACTAAAAGGAATATCATTGTTAGAGAATTACAAACTATGAATTTTCCTCTGTCCTATAGGACTGAGAAAGGAATAGCACTACTAACATTGATTGAATCATAACAAACAATCCAAAACACAATGAAATTTATTATCAACTGGTGACAAATTTCTATCTTCTAAGTCATTTGCACATGATGATTGAGAACACATTGAGTAAGAAGTAAAAGAGAATTGGATCATAGCACTGCAAATTGGTCATGAGGTATGAATGAATTTGTTGTTCTTTTGATCACAAAGGAGATCAATATAATAACCAACATACTAATGTGAACAGAGAATGTTCATGGAGGAGTCCAAACTTCCTTATAGAGAAACTACCACAATAGAGTTTGAGGTGAATTGAACCTGCTATTTTATGTTGATATGGATATGTTCTAACCTGTAGTTAATTGTTGTAGCATAACAATAGGATAAATAGTTGTTCATATACCATTGTTTCAAATTCAAAATTTCTATACCTTATTCTAGGAGAAAATCACAAGGGGAGTCTATATGTAAGACATCATTATTTTAAATTCAAAATTATTGGCTCTTTCACAATTTTTTTCTTCATTTATTTGATCTAAGACATCCTGTTCTATAGAAGATTCTCTCAAAATCACAATAAAATCCTTTTTTTCGAGAAGATTGTTCAAAATCTTCCCATCATAACAATGAACAAAAGAATCAGTCGTTAACTTGAACTTTGCAAGAGTTTCATCAAATTCTACATTTCCACTCTCTTTTCCATTCTAAATTTTATTCCCAATTTCATCCATGAACAACTTCCTTAGCTTGTAGATCCTATTGTAGCCATAACTTTACCAAGTTCAAGGATAGCTTTGAGGTTTTACCCAAGCAACAATTTGTTGGGAAATTTTGGTCATCTTAGAAAGAAACATCCAATATCAGTAGTTCCTTTAGTAGATTTTATTTTCTTAGATCGCCTCAAAGACACGTACTATGATGTCACAAATCGATATTAGGCATAGTTCATTTCCCACATTGAACCTTAGAGAAAAGTTCATGCTAATTAAACCAATTCCAACAACACCATTAACATATTTAGGTTACAAAACCAACTACCATGAAATATGAAATAGACAACATGAACACACAAGATTTACATGGGGAAAACCCTTTCAGGTAAAAAACTCCACACTCCAAAAGCCCAGATTGTCATTGTATTATTCAACAACAAAAGTATAGTTACAAATAGGATTATAGGCTCTAAGCCTTTATAGGAGATTTACATCTTGTTCCATTCTAGAGAGAATCCAACAGCATAATCCTATTTTATTTCCCCTCCCCCTTACATTGTAGAACATTCAAAATTTTATAACATTCATTCTCAACCAATAGGAAACAGTTCGGTTCAACTTCCAACGAGAAACTACAATAAACGATCTGACTATCTTCTATATCGAACCATCAAAGAGACTTCATTCACACTCCCTTTGAAACCACCAAGTCACTTCGATGTCTGCAGTACCTACCAAGTCAACCAAAAAACCAACTACCACTTTCCAACTCGACACTAATCGGGTCCCACCAAGACACCCACGAGAAAGAATCAATACATCGCCCTATCGAGGAGATTGTATATTGTCTCCCTCCAATATTAGGATGCCCCTTTGATATTCTCTTTACTACTCAAATTGGTCCCCACATTCATCAGCTTATTGATCTATCAAAGGGACTTAACCCAAGGTCCCTTCAATATCATGAAGTCCCTTCGATAGGATTCTTTTATATGCTCTATCGAGCCATCAAGGAGACTCAAGATAGAGTCCCACCGAAATGATCAACTCCCATCAATAACACATAATGACAAAACAATCTTATCAGAGTATCTAGGATACATGACTCTCAGTCTCATCAATAATGATAAGTCACCCTGATACCACTCCATTCACTAAGTCACTCAAAACCTAAACCTCAAAATCTCTTGTCATAGATTACAAAGTTCTATAAACCTATGACTCACCGATAGCAAAGAGAGCCTCAAAGCGACTAAGTTGGGAGGTTATGAAACTCTAGAACCCTGCTACTTAAGTTAGAAAAAATTAGAAACCAACGACTTAAGTAACAACCCATTTCCCACCAACAGGATTTTGATCATACTAGTAACTTTGTCCTAGCAATATTCAACTATATGTTCAACAATGCAGAGGCCCAAACACCAGTACATTTGAGGCACCATTTCTCAACATTCTCCCACTTTCTAAAGAATGCACTGCCTACCAATCAATGCATGTATCCTCTGTATCACCTAGGACACCTATAAAACATCTATAATGTCCACCATCTCAGGAAATAGTTCCATCCATGGTGTAAATTCACCAGTCTAATCTGTGACACCAATAAAAAAACCAACTAACAGCAAGGGTTTCAACACACTACAACCACTCCACTATGCTCACAAGCTATACAAAAGTCATATCAACTTTAAAGCTTCAAACTAGAACACAACCATGAATCCATCCTCTAGAAAATAAGATAGAACACCAGCTAGAACAACAACCAAAAAATTGACTACTCCCATCCAACTAAAAATAGCACCCACAACAAGTTCTAATCCATCCAATCACACATAACTCCAAGGTATCAACATCAAAAAAATCATGCCACTTCATAACCAACTTATCAACAAAAAATATAAGTTCCGTGTGCCAACTAGTCGAAGAAGACAAAACACATCCAGGAACTCCCACTACATGGGTAATGATAAATCTTAAAGATCAAAGGCATAACGAGTCTACCAATAGCATCATATAGAATTCTACACAACATCATGTAGTACCAAGGAATCATCCACAATGATATGCACAACTTGTAAAAACAACTCTCACCACAAGTCTTCACAGCTCTCCCAAGTTCTTTACACACCCAACAAAGGAGAGAGATAAACAACAACCTCATACCAATGTAATGTGAAACCAAAAATCTAGGAAAAATATCAAGACCAAAGAGAGTAAACATTGCACATCATGTACCTATAGAAAATCCTCCTACATACACCTCTGAATTCCAACTGTGTCAAGTATGATCTATGTCGGCCTCCTACAATGATTTTAATAAGTAAGCCCTTATAGCCATGATTCAGAGATTGGACATATGACTTGAATGGCCATCTTAACCATCATGAAGGTACATTCAAATTTTTAACCTAGGGACGTGAACTTGAAATGGGTTAACATAGTATGTGCACTAGGAATTTCAAAGTAGTCATCTTCGTTCTATAACTAAGAAAGACTTAATGCTAAAAGTAAATTGCATGAAAGGAAACAAAGAAAATGTTAAACATCACTCAATCAAATCTAAACTGATTATGCATAATAGGAAGGAAAAATTGAGCATCAAATAAGAAACTACTATGTCTGTTTTGGCTACAGGAACAGTCATAGAATGGAATTCTGGTGGCTGTAGGAATAGTCAATGCTAGAATCTTAACTAAGTACTAAAAAAAACTAACACTAATCTAACTAAACTAAAGGAATGTATTACTCACCAAGTGGGCCCCCTTGGATGATTATCCTCTAAACTAATGCAAACTTAGATACTCAACTCATAATCTTATTTCATTCATAAAAAAATGCAATTACAAAAGTATGGTTGATTATCAACTTGTACAAGAACTTGGCGATCGAATCACTAACTCACTAGCTCAAGGAAGAATTATTCAAGCATTATTTATATAAACTAAACAGGGCCATCAAATCCCACTAACTAAGAGGATTCCATTTAGGGGAAACAAAGAAGAGAATGGAAGGGTGGTTACACATGCAGGGGAATCCGTTCAGACATGCATGCCCAAACGTGGACTCTACCATTGTAGAAATGCCTACAATTCTCAATTCCATTAAATATTGGTACAATTCTATTACATGTGGTTGACATGGGAATCTTCCATCATCTTCCTTAGTTGACCTTTGTGTGACTCCTCAACCTGACTAGTTGGCGGCTGCATTTCTCAACTTAGTATTTCAGTAATGTCTACAAGGTAATGTCAATACACATAATAATTTCATAATCATAACCTCCTTAAATAACATTCATCAATAACATGCAAGATAAATATAGATGGTCCACATAATAGGTAAATATCATTAAAACTAGTAGAAATGAAATTAGTCCCAAATGTCTTATGACTGAGAGAAACTATATAAAAGTGTCAGCATATAATATCAAATTCTGTGGTGACTTTAACAAATAACAAGAGATTCTACCCCCCTAACTAGTCCAAAATCTAGACTCATCACTCCCCCCAACCTAACATTTTGTTGGTCCTCCATCAAGGGAAGAGTTATGCTTATGCTTGGTTAAGGCCTTGAAGTCTGCGACTGATAGTTGTCCAATGTCAGTGTCTATCATGGTTAATCAGGGTTCTAGTAAAATCCTCCCAACTTATCAAGTCTCCTCCATCTTTTTTGTTCCTTTCCAATTTCATACCTATAGAATTTGAAATTAGGTACAGGCCATAGGAGGGTAGGCGGCTGAAAATTCAAGGGAATCCATTCTCGCCCCTTGGTTCTCCCAAGCTAGATGTATCTTTCAATTATCTTTAGTGTAGTAGCATAGTTGTGGACAGAATGTGGCTCAGCCTGTTTTAGCTCATCAATCAATAGGTTCCATCTTTGGGATAGATATCTCCTCATAGTATCCTCTTTTCCTGCAGTTTTTACCTCATAATCACTATAGACAACCTCAATCCTCGGCCTAAAGAGAAATCTATTCCAATTTGTATAAATGTCTTTGGGGTTCTTTGATTCAGCCCTAATAGCTAGGGAAATATTGGACTCCTTCTTGTAAGAATTGTATTGTTTACCCCAACTGATCTCATTCTGTACCTAGGACATAAATACTCTCAAGTTTATGTCTCCAACATAAGGTAGTGGGTTCCATTCTTGGTCTTTTGGGACATAAAATTTATGTAAATAAAATTCACATAACAAATTTTTCATTTCAGGGGAAACAATCCTGTAGGCATTGAAAAATTCAACAGGAGTTTCAATGGAGGGGTTCAAACCTGAGATGATTCTTGATATTCTAAAGAAAAGGTATTTCTACTTCAAGTGCAAAGCATAAACCCTTGGAGGGGTTATGCATTCCAAGATTTGTGGCACCAAATTTGCAATGTCGCTTACCCTTTCCTTCAGAAAGATAATTCCCTCATTCTTTTCTTTGATCACCTCATCCCTCTCTTGGATTTCCTTTTTCAATTGTTTCTTCTCCTCTTTCCATTCCTCCTCTCTTCTTTGTATTTATTCCCATAAATTTAAAATATCTATATCTACTAAAAAATTAGGAGGGTTATGGATTCCCACCAAGATTTTCATAGATGGTTGCTCCCCATAGAGAACTATCTACATAGATTCAGGATGTCCCACCAATTTAGGCTATAGAGGTATGATTCCTCTTTCCTCATTTTGCTGCAAGGCCTCTTGTTCTTCATCTGGTGATGGTTGCAGGAAATCTTGATCTATTTCCTGACTTTATTATAGGAACACCCACTCTTGATCTTGGTACAGGAACTCCTAACTTTCTTCATGTTCTTGAGTCTCAACTTCTTCTGCAATGGCAGCAAGATCCGTCAGGGTCATTTTTGCTGCCTTTTCGAATATATCTTCTTGTACATTCTCCTGCTCCATTGGAGTGTCTGTGTTTTCACACGATGTCCCATCAAGCTCAGAATTGACTGGCTTTGATTTCTTGAGAGTGCTTTCATTTCTCTTTGGCTGCAAGATGAACAATTCTAGCCTTCCTTTTCTTAGGGCTTGGCACCTCTTTTTGCGTAGGTTGTGTTTTTCTTTTCCTTGCTTTTTCCTCCCTCTTTTGTGATCTTGTTTTTACTATAATTTTTAATGGAACATCATCATCATCAGAATCTAATGAAGAATTTCCTTTTCCATGTTCATTATCAGAGGAACTAATATTTATAATCTTTTCTTTAATGGGGGAATCCACACTAGCACCACAGGTCGAAGCACTAGGGGTGCCTTCAGTCATGCTCAATTTTCTACTAGACCTATGTGTCTGAGGTGAAACCCTAGGCTAAGATGGCTCGGGTCTATACTTCTTAGTGCTCACAAAATCATCCTAGGTCATTCTAGGTATTTTATCATGCAGAGATCTTATAACCAGCAATTTAATTAGACAATGGTGGGATACAAATTTTTCCCTACCTTTTTTAGTTTATGTTACCATAATGGAGAGAAGGTTGTACAATACATTGGGCACATTCATCTTCCTCTCATGCCTCATATGACTCAACAATTTGAAGTGCACTGAATGCAGGTTTGAAAGTCGACCTTCGCAGGTGATATATTTGATGATGTGTACGGATTCCTGCTTCCATGGCTCGGATAGAGAGAGTCTTTTATCACCATTTTTGTCAATTATGAGTGAAGAATCACCATGTATTGTGAATATAGCCCTGGCTATCTTGGCATCCTTAGAAATAGGGTAAGGTTCCTTGTCAATTGGAAACCCTAAAAATTCTGCAATTCGTTCTTCAGTCACTATGACCTCCAGTCCTTTCACTATGGCCTTTCCCTCTAAAAATGTGAGCAAACTCCAATGCAATACCCTCATCAAAACCGTCCAACTTCATAAAATAATATAACCAGCCACAAATCTAAAATTCGGTTAATCATGTTGCATCCTGTAACAAAGCATCATGAGCTGAGGGCTTATTCTGAATGAGTCTGTCTCCCATTGTCTATACTCAACTTGTCATTCTACAAAAATTACCTCTGTAATTCTTAAGTTCTTTCTTGCTTGCTTTTGGGTGAATTGTCGACTAAATTTCCTTCACTCTATCTGTATAAATTACCTTTTGCATTTCAAAATTATGATAGAGTTAATAATAGCAATAAATGGTAATAAAAGGAATCGTAATGAGAGGAAATGGTGGGGGCAGTTTAGTGTCACATCACACATGTGAGCCATCTTTCATTTTAAATTTTGAATCAGATCGAAAGATTTGTTGATGCAAAAAACCATGTATCGACATGTGGCAATATTTATGCATCTTTCTTACCCCTCCCCCCAACCTAAATTTGGACATGAGTCCACACATGCGAGATGGAAATAGTGATTTGACGGGGGATTAAAGAAAATTATGTGAATGTCCATATTATCATACCGTGATTAAATGAAATGCTCTAAAGGAAAATTAAGAATGCAATTAATACACACATACCTGAGTGTGTACAAACATGATTGTAGAGAATTCATTGCAATGATCGAGGAGAAATTATCACTTGCATTGTTGAGCAATAATTGAGAAATTAATGACGATGAGGTGGAATGGTGCGAGGTGAATTGAAATGATGGAAGAGAGAGAAAGGTGGTATGGAAGAGAGAGAAAGGTGGTACGGATGGAAAGATGAGCGGATGGGTGAAGAAATGGATTTCTAAAAAAGTAGAAATATTTATTATGAGAATTATGTACCTCATTTAGTCAGAAGGAGAGACACTAGGTCCACTTCCTTCGACTGTAGGAACTCATTGGCTATAGGAACTGTGCTCAGGCATTGTGTGGTGGTTAAACTGTTACAGGAAATCTTCCTTGGAAGCTAGCCTATGATATAATCTGAGACAGTTCCCATTCACCTGTAATTTTAATTTCATAGGGTTAATGGTCATGAGCTGCATAGCTCCATTGGGAAATACTTTTAAAACATCATATGGCCCTAGCCACCTTGTCTACAATTTACCTACATTATCCTTGTACCGTGAATCATAAAATAATACCCAGTCACCTGGCTGAAATTTCTTGTCTTTGATAAATCTATCATGCCATTTGACTCTTTGAATTTGCACAATTTCAGTATGGTGCAATGCAGATTTCCTCATCTCATCCAATTCAATCAGCTGCATAATCCATTCTTTTTGTGCCTTGGAAATTTCCATCCCTAACTCCACAACAGTTATGAGAGTCTTGTGCTCAAATTCGATAGGCATCATGGCTATTTTCCCATATAGCAGCTCAAATGGGGTGAATCCTATATTTGTCTTCCAAGTGGTCCTATAAGCCCAAATTGGTTCTAATAATATATTTTCCTAGTCCTTCCTATGAATATGCTCTATTTTGGTGAGGATAGCCTCAATCTCTCTATTTGTCACCTCAACTTGTCCATTTCCTTGACTGTGGTAAGGAGTGGATTTCATATTCCTAATATTATATTCATTAACTAATGTTGTAACAAGTGTTGATGTAAACTTAGTGCCTTGATCAATTACTATTTCTCTTGATATGCCATATCTGGTGAAAACTTCTTCATAAATAAATTTTGCAACTTTTTTTTCTTTTGCATGCTTCATGGCTTTCACTTCTACCCACTTTGTTACATAATCAGTGCATAGTAGAATATAGGACTTACCATTGGATGGAGGATCAATGGGTCCCACAAATTCCAAACCACACTTGTCAAATGGAGTGACTACCACTTGTGGACAGAGTGGCATCTCATCTAAATTTGTTAGCCTGCTCATCCTTTGGCATCTATCACATCTCCTTGTATACCTTCTCGAATCTTTGTGTAATGTAGGCCGATAGTATCCTATGTTCAATATTTTCATTGTTGTCCTTTTAGCTGCAAAGTGGCCTCCATAGGATTCATCATGGCATGCATGAAGAATGTCATAGGTCTCATCTTCCCTCACACACCTTCTCATAATGTGATTTGGTCCAGTGTAAAATAGGCATCCAGCTATCCATGAAAAAGGGAATGATTTTTCAATCAACACTCTTCTCTCTTTTGGGGAGAAATGAGGAGGAACTCTCCCTATCACAAGGTAATTGGCTATGTTAGCATACCAGGGCATCTACACACAAATGGATAATGGATGCTCATCAGGAAAGGAGTCATCTATGGCTTGACTATCTTCTGATGTGGTTAGCCTTGAAAGAAAATCAGCAACCACGTTTGCTTTCCTTGGTTTGTCTACAATAGTTATATCAAATTCTTTCATTAATAGCAACCATCTGGCTAATCTTCCTGAGATTAGGGATTTTTTTATGAGATATCTAATGGTTGCATGATTAGTGTGCACAAAAATATGATAGCCTATTATATAGTGCCTGAATTTATTCAAGGCATCGATTATTGCCAACATTTCTTTCTCTGTGACTATGTAATTGAATTCGGCTCCCTACAAGTTTTTACTAACAAAATAAATGGCATTTTCAATAGCTTCTTCTTTTTATCGTAGGACTACTCCTATTGCATAATTTGAGGAATCAATATGGATGTGGAAAGGTATTTCCCAATTTGGTCCCTTGAGTACAAGAGCATGAGTTAGAGTTGTCACTGTTTAATAAAAAAAATTTGTCTTCACATGTCTATAGAACTTTCTTCAAATTATCTAATGCTTCATCAAAGGTAGCACCATAGGTAGTAAAACCATCCATATAGATCTCCATGCAATCAAGGGAGATATATGAGAATATGTTGATGAATTCTCTCTGAAAAGTGGCAAGTGTATTGCATAACCCAAAGGGAAGTACAAAATAGGAATATGTCCCCCAAGGACATGTAAATTTACTCTTCTCTTGGTCTTCTGGTGCAATTTGAATCTGATTGTATCCATCAAGAAAAGAGAATTATTGTTTTCCTGCAAGATATTCTAGTACTTGATCTACAAAAGGCAAGGGAAAATGATCTTTCTTAGTGGCAGCATTGAGTTCCCTATAGTCAACACAAACTTGCCATTTTCCTCCCTTTTTAGGCACAATCACCAAAGGAGACACCCATTGGCTATCTAAAATAGGGTAGATAAATCATGCATCCAGTAGCTTTTGCAGTTCTATTTTGACAATTTCTCTCAATGTAGGATTAATTCTTCATTGTGGTTTCCTTATAGGTGTGCACTCATCTTTGATATATATTCTATGAGTGTAGAGCTTTGGTTCTAATCCCTTCATGTCATGATATTCCCAGGAAAATTCTTTTTGATGGGCTTTCAACAATTTTGTCAATGTCAACTATTGTCCCTCACTCAATTTACTATTGATGTTTAGATATCATCCTTCAGACACCTATGCTTGTGTGACTAGTTCTATCATAACTACTTCATTAATACAAGGTATCTTAAGTTTAGGTAGCAGCATTGTGTGAAACATACCTGTTGCTGCAAGAATTTTGTCTGTCGGAAGAGTGGTTGCAAGAAGTCTATCTGCAAAGACAGTGGTTGCAGGTTGAGTGTTGCAGGAAGTCTATCTGCTAGAAGAATTTTTGCAGGAATATCATGTAGAACTAATAGAAGTGTTTGTTCGATTGCTACGGAACCACACATGATTGGGTGATGCTTCCTCTATCTGAAAATGGTTTTGAATGATACTAGATAACACTTCATCTTCATCTTGAAGTTGTAGGAAAGGACTTCTTCCAAGCATTATGAGCTACACCATAGATTTGACTTCTTCTTCTTCCTCACCAATATGTGAAACATGAAGTCGGTTGGATACTCCCAAGAGTCTAGGATCACCACAAGGTCTTCTACTATGCCATCAGACTTAATAGTACAACTATGAGCAAGTTGCAGGACTATAGGAGTGATCTCATCTCATGTTTGCAATATTCAGTCGTTGCAGGATGTCTTTAGTCATCACATTGATTGTTGCACCCAAGTCAATTAAAGCATTCTTTATGTTCATCCCATTTATGACAACTTCAACTACATGGCTACCTAGATCAGTGTACTTGGGAATAGCTACTTTTCCAAGCATGATGTCAACAAGCTTCCCTACTACATGGATTGTGTAGGGTCCTTTTTCCTACCCGATTTCTTGAGGCATGATTCCTTGATTGCTTTTCCATAGATAGGGATGTCTTTTATGGCCTAGAACAAGGGTATCTGGACACATATATGCTTTAACTGATCTAGGATATCAAAACTAGTTTCCTCTTTATCTTATTTTTAATTGGAAACTTCTAATCTTTGAGGGAACAATGGTTCTTGTGTTGTCTACTTTGCTATAGCTTTTTCAAGAGTTTTAGTTGCACAAGGTTGAATGGGATCAGTCACAGATTCTTCTTGCTCTTCCATAGGGAGCTTAGTGATAATGGGGGTGGAAGGAGCTGACAAATTTTTTCCTGAATGTAGAATTATGTCACTTAAACTCATAGCATATGCAGGAAATTGATTTAGATCAGTAGAATATATAGGTTGTTGTCGTGGTTTATTATTTGGGTTGGGTGTAGGTTGGGTTGGTAACTAGGTAGGTTTAGGTATATTCACACTTGGATTAGTAGGAGGGGGCATTATAGTAGGTTGTTGGGTTTGAGAAGATGGTTGCATATAGCTAGTGGTTTGGTTTGGCCATTGTTGGCCATGTCTCCATTGAGATGTTTGTTGCTAGTTTCTTGGAGGTGGTTGCCAAGGTCCCTGAAATTGGTTACAATTCCCCTGAGGTTTCTACCACTGAGGTGAGGAATTTTGATAATTGGACCAAGCATTGGGTGGGTTATTCCAAGACTAAGGTGGGTATCCTCCATAGTTGGATGGATAGGGTGGCTTCCACTGGTTGCGAGATGAATAAGAATTAAAATATGGTCTAGAAAAAGATAATGGATTTGGTGCCATACCTTGTCTTGAAGCCCATGGCCTCTTCTATGCAACAAAGTAGACTTGGTCTTCCTTAGCCTAGATTGGTTTGAACTCAGGTGAAATTTGTTTACTGTCAATGTTAGCTATCACCTTGCATATGCAGTCCCTCCTCTTTTGTCTACAATGAGGGCAATATTCTTTCAGTATTTTGTTTATCTCCTCATGTGTCTTCTTAGCTTCAAGTGTATCCAATTGAGTAGCTAGATTGTTGATTATATCCTTCTTGAAATCTGCCAAAAAATTAGTAATCTTCATCCTTGAGACTCCACTGCTAGATGACTTACCCATAGAGGATTGGTAGGCTCTTCCATTCTTTGAAGCTTCCCTAGAATATTTCTAGCATATCTTCTTCATATCCTCCCAAGGGACTTGAGTGATATCTCCTCCTGCCATCAGGTCCAAGGCATCAGTGTAGCTTTCATTAATTCCTCTCAAGAAAAACAACTTTTGTGAGTCTTCATTAAGTGTATGATGTGGAGATTTCTACAAACAAAATAGAAACCTTGAAATGAAATCTTCCAAGCTATCATCTTCCTTTTGCCACATTTTGAAAATTTTACCTTCTCTCATGTCACTACCCCTGCAATATTCTTTGTATTTCTCAAGAAGAAATTTCTTCATACCTTCCCAAGTTCCCATAGGGTTTCTGCTAAGGCTCATAAACCATCTCAATGCAGCTTATTTCAAATTATTAAGAAATAGCTTAAGTTTGTGGGCATCAGTGGTATAGTCATAGCTTTTGCAGAGTATATCAAACTCAAACAAGAAGGTATCAAGATATTTTGTCACAAGCCCATAGAATTTAGGAAAGAGTGAAGCAGGGATATTTTTTAGGTTATCTACTTCAGTTTTTTCAGCAATGGGAAAAGGGAAAGCTAGTTAGTTATGTTTTTTATGCCTATCTTCATTTGAATCATCCATGCCTGCTTGATGAAATTCCAAAATAAAGGGTTCTTCAAAAGGATTTTGATCTTCAATGGAAACTTCAAAATTGGTCAAGTCAAGGAATATATTAGCAAAGGGTTGTGGCTCTTCTTCATCTTTGGGTGGATTTATAAGCTCTACTAGCTAAAATGGCTCAAGATTATTAGGAAGGAATCTCCCATAATCATCTCTTCTTCTTCTTCTATGTATGTAGTATAAACTTAGTATTAGCCAACTCACACAAATAATGGGTGGGGAAAGTAGTAAATCATAACTTCTAACACTAAGAGAAAATTCCAAAAATACTACTACAGAAAAACTATCAATGACTCCAAAGGACTCCATAGTTTGACACCATTCCCGCTTGTCACGTGGGTGACCCAAGTTCGATCCCCGACAATGGCACAAAAAATTTCAGCTTCCTACAATGATTTTAATAACTAAACCCTTACAACCATCATTCAGAGATTGGACATCTGGCTTGAATAGCCATCTTAACCATCATGAAGGTACATTTAAATTGTCAACCCAGGGATGTGAACTTGCAATGGGTTAACACAGTATGTGCACTAGGAATTTCAAAGTAGTCATCTTCATTCTATAACTAAGAAATACTTAATACTGAAAGTAAATTGCATGAAAGGAAACGAAGAAAAGGTTGAACATAACTCAATCAAATCTAAACTAATTATGCATAATAGGAAAGAAAAATTGAGCATCAAACAGGAAACTACTCTGCCCGCTTTGGCTACATGAACAGTCGTAGAATGGAATTCTAGTGGCTGTAGGAATAGTCAATGCCAGAATCTTAACTAAGTACTAAAAAAAAACTAACACTAATCTGACTAAACTAAAGGAATAAATTACTCGCCAAGTAGGCCTCCATGGATGAGTATCCTCTAAACTAACACAAACTCAGACACTCAACTAAGAATCTTATTTCATTCATCAAAAAATACAATTACAAAAGTATGGTTGATTATCAGCTTGTAAAATAACTTGGTGATCGACTCACTAACTCGCTAGCTTGAGGAAGGAGGATTCGAGCCTTATTTATATCAACTAAACAGGGCCAATTCCCACTAACTAAGAGGATGCCATTTAGGGAAAACAAAGAAGAGAATGGAAGGGTGGTTACACATGCAGGGGAATCCATTCGGACATGCATGCCCAAATGTGGAATCGACCACTGTAGTAATGCCTGCAATGATCAATGCCATTAAAGATTGGTACAAGGCGGTTACATGCGGCTGACACGGGAATATTTCATCCTTGTCCTTAGTTGACCTTCGCATGACTCCTCAACCTGACTAGCTAGCGACTGCATTTCTCAACTTAGCATTTTAATTATGTCTGCATGGTAATGTCAGTACACATAATAATTGCATAATCATAACCACCTTAAAGAATATTCATCAATGACATGCAAGATAAATATAGATGGTGCGCATAATGGGTAAATATCATTAAAACCAGCAGAAATAAAATTAGTCCCAAATGTCTTATGACTGGGAGAAATTATATAAAAGTGTCAACATATAATATCAAAGTATGTGGTAACTTTAGAAAATAACAAGAGATTCTACCCCCCTAACTAGGCCAAAATCTAGACTCATCAATCTCCTTCATGACCCAAAAATAAAAAAGCTATAACAACACCCAACCATTCAACCTTCAAGATCAAACACAACATATATATGTGTAAGAGAGGGGGGCCACCCATTGCAAGGCCCCAGGTCATGAAAGGCCAAGAGCGGAAAGGATGCCCTAACCCACCTCGGTTTAAGGGGAATTTAGGATGACAAGGATGAGAATGATGAGGATTGTGAACCCTTCAATCACTCTACAATTTGAATGTAGGAAGGGGAGTAGATGAGTCTACCTTTAGAGTCAAATTTTTGTCTCAGGCAGCTCTTTGTCTAAGGACAAAAGCGTGGTTCCAAGATGACAACATAGCACGCTGGTGTCTCACAAGTACGTCGGTGTCTGTATGGCCAAAGAACCTAGAAGACAATATTCTTGCTCAAAAGGAAGACTACTATCCTAGTCTAGAGATGTTTAAAGTTAGAGAATGAGATTAAGAGGAAAGAAAAACAAATGAAAATATAATAGAAGAAATGTATTACTACTAAGGTGATGAAGACAATTTCGTAGAATGCTCTCCTTGCTAGCTTGCTCCACACACTCTCCACTTGCACACAAGGAAGGGATAAATTTTTGGGGCTGTATATGGGCCTGCCTCAGTCAGACACCCATCTTGGTGTTTCCACCTCCATGGACTATCAATTTTGGAATAGTATAGAGAAATGATAAAGGAAAGAAACTACAAGCTACGTATGCAAGAAACACTACAAAACAGTAAGTGCTTACTCAATCAAAAGAAAAAGGAGAGAAGGGAGGAGCCTTAACACCTTCATCCAAAGCACTCAAGGCTTGTGGAGGAGTGAATGAGACGGACTAAATCCTTTGTTGCAACAGTGTATGTCTTGTACTTGCCCTGTTGGAGTTACAGAGTGTTGAGTTGCTGCAATGGAGTGAAGGATGCTGTGACAAAGCCTGGAATGAATGCTCAAAGAGTTTAGCCAACTTGCCAAAACTTCTGTTGAAGAGAGATAACGGATGAAATGATGAAAGATATGAAGGAGAAGGAAAAAATGGCCATATTTGGGTTGGTTGGCCAAAGAGGGGAGTTACTCTTTGACTTCCAATAAAAAATGTAACGCCTCTTTGGTCTCAATTGTAGGAATCTTCCAGGGACGTAAGCACGCTGCACGGACATCTGTGTGTCGTGTGGGAATCCTTGACATAAACACCCCCACCAACATGAAAATTGAGTGCCAAGTGGAGTGTAAGCAATAGGCTTAGGTGGAATTGAACCTCCGCTTTTGATTCTTTAAGGTGTTAAAGGGAAAAAAAGTGATTTGCACTAGGGGTGAAAATTCTCGTTAATATATTTTTCCCCCACTTTAGTGAGCACACGTACTGATGAGTGCTTCAGTAAAGTAGATTAGTAAAGAGATTAGTAGAGTAAGAGATGTATACCTAAACCAACGAGGAAGCAGAGTAGGATTTGGTGAACTTGGAAGTGTAGGAGAGGGCTTCATAGTTCCACAAAAATACAAAGTTGAAGTACAAAAGTACCTTACAGGCTCGCGGTCCTACAAGGGTGGTATCCTTCAACAACTCTCACATGAAGGAAACCAGGAAAAGTGCCTTACAGACCCACAGGCTTGCAAGGAAGGTATCCCCCAAGAACTCTCACATGATGGAGACCAAGAAAGGGACTCCATAGAGTCAGAGGTGGCGACATGTTTACCCATGGATAGAACACATTAGGAAGTGGCCGCACAGGCTAGTGAACAAACAGTCATGCAGACAATCACTAAGTTGTAAGGCTTTCAAAGGGGTCCCTTGGGAACCCTTCAAAAGGAAGGAGGGTCGACTCAAGGGACATTCTATTTGAAAAGTAAAGTCTAGTCGGGTTGCCCCAAAACTAGACGTGAAGATATAAAGTCGATCTAGTTGAGCTTCCCTTAGACTAGACATGAAGATGTGAAACTGGTCTAGTCGAGTTGCCCCCGAACTAGACATGAAGAATTCATTTGAAACTTTGTGAAGGGATCCCTTGGGAACCCAACATGAAGAAGAGGGGTCCACTCAAGGGAATCACTATTCTAAAGTTAATGTATTCCTTCTCGAATCGATTCGTCATCAAGGAATCCTTTTGAAATATGTCCACTTCATCAAGGAATTTGAAAGGAAGGAGATGTACTCATACGAGGGGAAGACTAAGACCATTCTCGCTTCAGAGGAGGATTCCATGTCCTTTCTTTATGAACCCTTGATGGATGAAACACGTATCGTTGGGGTTCTAAGCTAAGAATGTAATTCTAACAAGGAAGTGTCTGAAGGGTCTTCGAGAAAAGATTCATTCAGAAAGACCAAATGATTTAGAATATGTGTTGTCACACATTAAGGAGACAACTCAAGTGGAGAAGAGAGAAAGATAAATTGAAAAGTTAAGAAAACAGAGCACACACAGAGGTCACAGGGGGATCCGGTTATACGGGGTCAGATCTTCCTTTATTTATATATGTAGGTAACCGCGGTAAAAGGGGAATGATCATCAATCCCCAACCAGATTAGGAAGAAAGCACAAAAGACAAAGTAAAATAAAAAATTGGGTCAACATGGAAGGAGGCCTAAATGCTCCTGACGCTTTGCATCATCCCCAATTTACTTAAATTCAATCACAAATATGGAAGAATGATGACATATATAGAGGGAGTTTTACAACACACACACCACACCTATATCCAAGCACCTACAGGGGTGATGTGGGTCATCCAGGAACATAGAGCATGATCACGGGGAATACATGTCACAACACACACACACATCTAATCTAAAGATCAAAAAGAGGGTCTCCCCCTAGCACTGGTTGACCAATAGGTTGTCAGCTTCCCATTCTAGATCATCGTAGAAAGGAAGAAGACCTTGCAATGGTGTAATGTTAAGGGGAGGATCTTTCGATCCTCCCAAAACAAGGGCTAAGGTAGAGGGACTGGTAAGATCTCTGTCGCTCAACTCTTGTGGGTCCAGGGTCAGCAACCTAGCGAAGATTGTTGACAGGGTCAGAACTTCATCCAATGAGTTAAACATGCACTTTATAGGAGTGCCATGTTTTACCTCAGTGGATGGAGGATTCTGCACCCAAGGTTCACTGCTAAGCTTGTCGTGGGACTCGGGGGTAGTGATAAATTCAGGGGAGGCTGGAGCTGGTTCTGTAACTAGGACAAAAAAAGTCAATTTGGGGCCACCTTTCAGAGAAGGTGGGCTCTTCTTATGTCCTCCATTACTAGAGGGACCACGTTCTACCTTCTTCATCGAAGGAGGTGAACTCCCCACAGATGAAGTGAGAATCAAGGGAGAAGAGGAAAGAATTGTAGTGGACACAACTGAGGTGTTCCCCATGTCCATAGGCTTTGGGAAAGGTAGGACATCCAAAACAGAAGTCAACAAGGGCGGCTCCGTAGAAGGAGAAATAAACACTTTCACCCTTCTAGGTGTATGTGTGCTCACAATGAGTTGACAGAGGTATGGAACTAGGTTGAGCAGGGACAAAAGGAGGGAGACAGGAAGACACTATAGAAGGTGTCATCTTCTCCTCCTCTTTCTTCTATAAGGAGGCTTTATCATCCAGGAGAGCCTTTCGCCAGAGCTTACACTTGTGTGCAAGGTAGTTTCTATGGCTCCTCACACCGGAAGCTAGAACTTGTGAAGGAACATAAGGATCTTGCTCAACCATGGGAGTGTCCTCCATGGCTATCTCCAACAGATTGACAATTTAATAAACAGAAGCAAGAGGAACGGGTTTGGAAATGGCGGGAGCAGTTACCTCTAGTGCCTTGGTGGTGGGCCTCTTCCTGTTCACTATTTTAACAATAGGAATAGTAGGAGGCCGCGGGGGCCTTCTGCCTTCCATACCGAGTGGGCCTAGGCTCCGTCGGTAAGACAGGAAGCTCAAACATAGGACACTTGGCCTTTTGACAAGTGGGTACCATGGGATTCTCTTGCAAATGGGAAATAGAAATAGATGGTACCACAGTAGGACGAGAGGAAGCATCAAGCTAAATCATGGAAGAGGAAGAAGGAGGATCTGAAGACCTCTTCACTTCTCTTCTACATGACTTGGAAGTGTCTCTATCAGCCTTTAAGCAAGCTCTATGTGAGATAGGAAAAGGAAAAGGAGGATACCTCACTTTCGGCCTGGCGCACCCCTTCTTATAGTTCTAATACATGTAGTGTAGGAGGTCCTTTCTAGGTGGGAGAGGACCAAGAGAGGCAATCCAAAAGTAATCCAAGGTATAGCTACCACGTGCAACTAGTGTCATGGATAACATGTACCAAACCTCAATGAACAAACTTCAGACATTTGTGTATTATCGAGGGAATTTCATTCATAGCTACTAGCCAGGGGATACCTAGCTTCACTGTAAAGAGTTCAGACCTCGAGATAATGTCAAACTTAAGAGTTACAAACTTAGGTCCAACAAGGATTGATAGGAAAATTCTCCCTATAGGAGACATGAAAATACCATCATGGGTGTGGATGGTACTTTCAAGTGCATCATACCCATCCTTGTGCAAGAAGTTAATCAACATAATCTCCTCAGTTATAATGTTCACTTCCGATGTCGGATCAACAAGAACACCTGTTACAGTGTTCCCATTTATCCTTGTAGGAATGTAAAGAGGAGATGGATCTCTTGTGAAGCCCATTGGCAAGTCCTGTGAGGTAAAGGTTATGCTCATACCACTGCTCACATTATACACAAAGGAAATAAGTTGATTAAGGAAAGAGGCCATCAAGCACACCAGATGATACTTCTATAGAGCCTCCCAAGGTTTATGAAAATTAGTGACCCAATTAAGGTTTCGTTACGCAATACTTTTGGAGCCTTCCAACTATTCCTACTAGGGGTCATAGGTTGGGTTGTGAGGTGAGGGCCTCACAACAGTCATACCTACAACACTCCTAGAATACGAGGAAAGGAACTTTCAATATCACAAAATGGAACCAAAATGGTTCACGTCGGGTTCACAAAAACTGTGAGAGAGGGGGACCACTCACTACAAGGCCCCAGGTCATGAAAGGCCAAGAGTGGAAAGGCTGCCCTAACCCACCTCGGTTTAAGGGGAAGTTAGGATGACGAGGATGAGAATGATAAGGATTATGAACCCTTCGATCACTCTACAATCTGAATGTAGGAAGGGGAGCATATGATTCTGCCTTTAGAGTCAAATTCATTTCTTAGGAAGCTCTTTGTCTAAGGATGGAAGCACGGTTCCAAGATGATAGCACGATGCACTAGCGTGTTATAGGTGTCTAGTGTATGTATGGCTAGAGAACCTAGAAGATAGGATTCTTGCTCAAAAGGAAGATTTCTATCCTAGTCTAAAGACATTTAAAGTGAGAGAATGAGATTAAGAGGAAAGAAAAACAAATGCGAATATAATAGAAGAAATGTATTACCACCAAGGTAATGAAGACGATTTCATAGAATGCTCTCCTCACCAGCTTGCTCCATGCACTCTCCAACTATACACAAGGAAGGGAGAAATTGTTGGGGTTGTATAGGGGCCTGCCCCAATTAGACCCATGTCTTGGTGTTTCCACCTCCACGGTAAAAACCAAGTTTGGAATAGTATAGAGAAATGATAAAGGAAAGAAACTACAAGCTACGTATGCAAGAAACACTACAAAATAGTAAGTGCTTACCCAATCAAAATAAAAAGGAAAGAAGGGAGGAAATTTACCACCTCCGTCAAAAGTGCTCAAGGCTTGTGGAGGAGTGAAAGAGAGGGACTCAAGCCTCTGTTTCCAAGGTGTATGTCCTATACTCACCTTGTTGGAGTGACGGAGTGTTGAGTTGCTGCAATGGAGTGAAGGATTCTACTACAAAGCTTGGAATGAATGCTCAAAGATTTTAGCCAACTTGCCAAAAATTATGTTGAAGAGAGATAATGGATGAAAGGATGAAAGACATGAAGGAGAAGGCAAAAAAACATCCATATTCGGGTTGGCCAGCTGAAGAGGGGTGTTACTCTTTTATTTCCAATCGAAAATGTAACGCCTATGCAGTCTCATCCATAGGAATTTGCAAGGGATTTAAGTGCACCGCATGGATGTCTATGCATCGTGCAAGCATCCCCAACAAAAATGCCCCCACCAATAGGCAAATCGCATGCCAAGTGGAGTGTAAGCAACAGGCTTAAGTGGAATTAAACCTCTGCTTTTGATTCTCTAAGGTGTTAAAGGGAAAAAAGGGGATTTTCACTAGGGGTGCAAATTCACATTAATACAATATGTACTTATATGTATGTAAGCTTCTCCAAGAATATCAAACTCTTCCATTTTCCACCTCAAGAAAATAACCCATAAAACCATCTCCTTAATAGTCCTTAAAAAATAATGCATGAAAAATATACAAGGAGATGATCATGCCAAACATCCTTCAAATGAATCCTTCAAAACTAACTATAGAGCTCAAGATCCATATCTTTGAAAGATACAGTATATAGACACATGCTAAAAAAATCCTCAAATGAGTATCTAAAACAAATCATCATGAATCAACTCATTCCATGAGAATCAAAGCACGAACATAACACATCTAGAAGAAATAATGGGCAATACCTTTAAAATGATAATCTGTCAAGTAGATCAAGAGTGGGAAGTGAGAATTCTCCTCCAGGGTAACCAAGTCATCATGACTTCTCCAAGAGAAATCTCCTCATTGGTCTCTATTGAACTCATGTCCAACCAAGGTGTAGGCTCCTTGGACTTTCTACTGAAATCTCAACAATAGTAACCATCTTAGTATACTTTTCTCATCTCAAGAGAAATATAACCTCACCTTATTCTCCATATATCCATGGGCACCTGCAAATGATCATCTCATGCTAAACTCCAAATGCATTAGTGCACTATCATGAAGTTCTCAAGCATATGACCAATGCACCCAATACACAAAGAATTACCAACCACTATAAGATGATCCAATCATCTGAACTAGGAACTTATCATCACATCATGATGCTACCATCCCCCTTAGGAGTTCCCATGCTCCAGGTGAACATAGCATGGTCTCAAGAGAAAAACACTATGCCAAAACTCTAATACGTAATCAAGAGTATGCCATGACATAAGACAAACAAACTCTAAACCACTCACTTGTCAGGAACCACCAACACCTCGACCAATGACTCACAAGAGTACTCCATGGCTTCAATATGTTACACATCTTCAAATAGTATCCATGCAAATTAAAAATATCCCTTCTTCAGCAACAAGATCTAAGAGCTCCTCCTAGTAACATCTGAAACACTAAAGAAGATCATTCACCACATAGTGATGAATACATAGTCACTACTAAATCTCTCATTGAACTGTGATACCAAGCTTTCTAAGCACAAAACCAAACATCTGCTATACTAAAAATCCAACAGCTCCACTCATTAACATATCCATCTAACAACAATACCAAGCAGCACCAAGATCTCCAAAACTAAGCAAAAAATTACCATCATTGTTAAAAGCTTACACAAACTAGTGTACCCAAGCTATCCATTACATTGTGATACACATTCTACATGTCCCCATAATAGACTATTCAATTACTCAACACCATCCATCCTCTCATCTCAAATCAACCACACCAATGCACAAGTGACCATAGACATGGACAACTAACAAGTCTGCACTAACACTGAATCAACCTCATGGATATAGATAGTCCACTTCTGATTTATCCCACAACAAACATGGAGTTAAAGACAACCCAAAAAATTGAACAACCCATAGATCTAATTAATGTAACATGCAAAACCATCATTGCACTGGAAACTACAAAACTAAGATCTCAAAAAGAATAGCCACGTAGACAACATTATTCAAACAACAAATCAAGTTCAAGTTTGATTTGCCAATCATGTCCACAATGAAGAAGTAGTTTAGGAACTCCAAGCTAGTTCCAAGACAACTCTACAACCACCAACATGCACATGCATCTAAGAGAGACAGGCTATTTTAGAAGCTTCCATATCATCCAATGATCAACTCCATAGCCTACTTGCAATTAGGGTAACAAAAAAACTATGCCTTCCAATACCATGAAAAATACCTAGCATAAGCACATTTCTCCATGACTAAAAAAACCCAAGATTCTCCATATCATCAAGGAGCCTCTCACATAGACACCCAATATGGAAGCTTTATTGCAACACAATCACAAAGAAAAATATTCCACCCCATGCATCAATATTATATCATTGCCGATTCACGAGCTTCAAGTCACATCATTTCAATATGACCAACTCAAGTTTCTCCATCTTCCCCATCCTTCATACTGTGTTTTGTCTCTTGTAAATTAAACAAAAGAGAAATAATTTCTACTCACCAAAGGATCAACCCATCAATTGATTCCTTCATATTTCTTCAAGTTTTTCACACTAAGAAATCTACACAAAAGGAATACCCAGAACCAGCAACACACTAGAAAGAATAAAATCCCAAAAGAAGGCTTTGATACCACTTGTTGGGAAATTTTGGTCATCTTATAAAGAAACATCCAAGATCAGTAGTGCCTTCGGTAGCTTTTATTTTCTTAGATCACCTCAAAGACACATACTACTATGATACAAAATAGAATAAAAAATAGTTCATTTCCCTCATTGAACCTTAGAGAAAAGTTAATGCTAATTAAACCAGTTCCAAAAACACTATTAATAGATTCAAAAAATAGAACCAAATACCATGAAAGATGACATAGACAACATTATCACAAAATATTTACATCGGGAAAACCATTTCAAGTAAAAAAAACCCACACTCCAAAATCCCAAATCGCAATTGTATTATTCAACAATAAAAGTACAGTTATAAATATAATTATAGACTCTAATCCTTTATAGGAGATTTACATCTTGTTCCATTTTGGAGAGAATATGGTAGCATAACTCTATTCTATTTCCCCTCCACCTGACATTACAGAATGTTCAACTTTTTATAACATTTGTTCTCAACCAACAGGAAACGGTTTGGTTCAACTTCCAACGAGCAACTGTAGTAAACGTTATAATTATCTGCTATATTAGACCATCGAAGAGACTTCATTCATGCTTCCTTTAAAATCACTATGTCATTTGATGTCCAAAGCATCTGCCAAGTCAACCAGCCAACCAATTACTGCTTTCCAGCTCAACACTGATCGGGTCCCACAAAACACCCACGAGCAAGAATCAATAAATCACCCTATCAACGATATTGTATATCATCTCCCTCCAATATCAGGATGTCCCTTTGATATTCTCTTTACCACTCCAAACTTGGTCCCCATATCCATCAACTTATTGGCCTATCAAAGGGACTTAACCCAAGGTCCCTTCAATATCATGAGGTCCCTCTAATAGGATTCCTTTATATGTTCCATCGAGCCATTGAGGAGACTCAAGATAGAGTCCTAGTGAAATAATCAACTCCCTCCTATGGAACATAACACCAAAATAGTCTTATAAAGTATTGAGGAGGCATGGCTTTGAGTCCCGTTAATAACAACAAGTCACCCCAATACCGCTTCATTCGCTAAGTCACTAAAAACCCAAACCTCAGAACCTCTTGTTGGAGGTTACAAAGTTTTGTAAAATTGTGACTCGTCGACAAAAAAGAGAACCTCAAAGCCACTAAGTTAAAGGGTTATGAAACTCTAGAACCCCGCAACTTAAGTTAGAAAAACATGGAAACCAGCGACCTAAGTAACAAACCCTTTCCTGCTAATAGTATTTCGATTAGACTAGTAACTTTATCCTAGCGATATTGAACTGTTTGTTCGACAATGCAGAGGCCCAAACACCTATATGTTTGAGGCACCATTTCTCAACACAACTGACAAAATTCTGCCTTACCAGATACAATATGTTGAAAATCTCTTCGATGTTATTCTGGAAAAGAGTTCCTAGGAGTATAACGCATAGTTTTGAATTAACCTTTTTGCATGAATTTTGTATCTTTGATTGGTTATTTTGATCTTGATGACCTTCATCAAGAATGAGCAGACCTATGCTCTCTAAAAGAAGTTTTCCAATATGCTGAGCCTCATCATGAAGGCTCACATTTATCTCACAAGTGAGTGGCATAGAAGAAAAAGTGTGCTTGTTATTGGCTATAATATTTTTGTATACCTAGCTTATGAGACAAATGTGAGCCTTCTTGAAGAGGCTAAGAATATTGGAAATTTTCTTTAGCCCAGTTCTGTTTGTTCTTGGTGAAGGTCATCAAGCTCAAAATAGCCACTCAAAGATATGGAATTGATGCAAAAAGGTTAATTCAAAATTGTGCATTATACTCTCAAGAACTCTTTTCCTAAATAACTTCAAAGAGCTTTTCAACACATTGTATCTAGTAAGGCCATTTTTTTTCAATTGTTGCTTGGGTACTAACTCGAAGCATCCTTGACATTGGTAAATTTATGGCTAATAGCATGATATACAAGCTAAGAAAGTTCTACATGGATGAAATTGGGAATAAAATTTAGTATGGAAAAGAGAGTGGAAAAGTATAATTTGATGAAACTCTTGCAAAGTTCAGGTTAATGATTGATGTGCTTGTTCATTGTTATGATGGAAAGATTTTGAACAGTCTTCGTGAAATAAAGGATTTTACTGTGATTTTGAGAGAATCTTCTATATAGGAGGCTATCTTAGATCAAATAAATGAAGCAAACAATTGTGAAAGAGCCAACAGTTTTGAATTTGAAATAATGGTTTCTTACGTGTAGACTCCCCCTATGATTTTCTCCTAGAATAAGGTATAGCAATTTTGAATTTTAAACAATGGTATGTGAACAACTATTTATCCTATTATTATGCTACAACAATTAACTACAACTTAGAACATATCCATATCAACATAAAATAGCAGGTGCAATTCACCTCAAACTCTACTATGGTAATTTCTTTGTAAGGAAGTTTGCACTCCTCTATGAACATTCTTTGTGCACATAGACAAAAATTTAAAGTTCTTAACCAAAGCTCCAAAATGAGTATCTTGTCATTGTATGACTCCTACTTTTGTTATGAGTATGACAGTACTTGAGCTTTTGGTGTTTATAAACATAACCTATACTGGAAAAGTGTAGTCTCTATCTGAAGGAACCATCTTTGAAGCTCTTCCCTAAAATGAGGGTTGAAACATTAGAAGAAAATCAATACCATAATTCTAAAATAATAATTTGTATTAAGCCAAATGTCAGAAAGTATAATTAAAAAGACAAAGCCTTACGATTGGACCTCAAATTGGACCAAGTAGATTTATGATTTTATCTTTAGAATGTATGAATTTTATCTATCGGATATTCATGACCTCAAATTGGATCTAAAATTGGACCAAAAAATTTATGATTTTATCTTTAGAAAATAGGAACTTTCTCTATCAGATATTTAGAGTGATCAACTAGGAATCCAGAGTAATTGACTAACTCCTAAGATGTAATTAGGTGGAAACTAATTTTTTAGTCCACCAACGTTTATATTCCTATACTCAGGTTCTACTTTCGAGTGAAAACACTTGAAAGTGTTTAACATTGGCCCAAGGTACTCTCCAACCTAGTTATATCACTGATAGCAACCCAATTTTTTCGAAACCATCCATACCTGAACGTTGCATCACAATATATTCTTTCTTCACATAAAAACATCACATATTAACCCCTTTTAAATAAAACATTTAATCATCATAAAACCATAATTAATAAATAATTTCAATTTCAAAAAGAATCCAATGTCATTTACTATCAAAACAAAAGTTGTATAAATCACAAAAATCCATGAAGCTTCCTAAATGTAGCTTAAAGAAAGTTTACAGGATGGGTTTCAACATAATAAGCTTTCTACTACAGCTCTCAATGAATGTATTATAAGTAGAAAATAAAATTCTTCACACTCTAAGTAATACGGTCAAACATTTTTTCTAAAAGTATGTTAGCAGGAGTTAACTAAAAACAAAATGATTGTTTTCTTGGTTTTTTTTATCAATATGCCATGTGGAAATGGGATATTCACTAAGAAACCATAACAATAAAAAATGAAGTAAAGGTTCAAGAAATGAAATTTCAATGTACTGATGTGTAATGGTGATGAATTCATGTATATGAGTATGACCCGTATACAAATCATTTCCATTGAATTTTCATCCATCCAAAGATAAAATAAGCAATGTAAGGATTTGAGAAATATAAGTCCAAAGGGTTATTTTGTAATGGTAATGGAATCACCATATGAGCACAACCAAGGACAAAAATCTTTTGATTATAATTATGTGATCCATAACTCTATTGGTCATGTGGGATAGTTGTGCTATAATAAATACAAGATGCATTATGTGTGACCCAAGTTTAATGCAGCTATGTTGTGATAGAAATGGAGGCACTTATATGAGCACAATTTATGTAAAAATCATTGTCATCATGATTAGGTGTCAATCATCATTAGGTGCATTCAAGTTGACTCAAGTTTAATAGGTTATGATGTAATGATAGCATGATCTAAGAGTGATTACCTCTTGTTGCAATGAAGAGCCTATAACTCTAGTTGATATGCAGAGTGGTTGTGTCATATCAATTGTGTAGTGCATTCAAGTTATGAATGTTACTTAAAAATGTATAGCTTGAACTACATACCAATTTTGTTACATAATTGAATGAAATCTTTGGTTACCACAAACTATAATAATGTGATCTAATAATAACCATTTTGGTAAGTATTAAAGAAATACCCATGCTATATAGGATACATTTCCCTGATCAGGTTTACATACCTTAATGATCAAACACAAGCTTCCCACACACTCTAGGATACAATCCAAGATCATACCACACCTTGTCAAGATGGCTAATTTTCTAATCCAAGATTTAAGGTTGTTTTTTAATACCAACAGAAGCATTTGTAAGAGCATGAGTAGGGTACAAACCTTAGGCCTCCGTAGAAACATAAACCATAACTCTAGCGGATTAGTTAGGTTGTAATACCAGAAAGATTGAGACATTGTCTATTTGTTAAAATAATTCTAACTCGACAGTGAGAAAAATACCCAATACCAATTTTATTAAATACCCATATAAAGAAAACACCTAAAGTCCTTTTTTTAAATACCAAGATAGTCAATAACAAAGGGTTCACCAAACATCATTTTTTTAATGCTTAGGAAAAATGATAACAAAAACAAAATTTAGAAAAGTGTTTGTAATACTAGAAAAGTTTGAGACCTCATTTGTTTCTTAGAAAAACATTATCTTGATTGCAAAAAATACCCAGTGCCATTTTTTAAAATACACATTTCAAGTGAAACCCAACATTGAAATACCCAAACAACCAACAAAAAAATACTGAGCATTAATTTTTGAACATACCTAGATATCCAGTAACAAAACAATCAACATCATAAAATTCAAATAGCCAAATAGTACTTCACAAAAACACCCAACATTATTTTTTTCAAATACCCAATAGACATAACATATACATCCAACTTTTAAAAAAATTAAAGAATGGTTTTCTTACCTCTAAGATGATCCACAACAAAAAAATCAAAATCCTCAAGGCATACTTCCAGGTGGGGAGGTGTCTGATAGAAGGATATATTTGGCCACATTCTAGACCCATACTTTGAAGCATTATTGGCAGCAGATTCCTCCACTAGGAAAGCCCTTCAATTACTACTCAATATCTCCATCTTTAAAACCCTTTGACCTTTGTTTGTTTTCCCAAACTATTTCTTCTAACTAAGTAGTAGTTAAAACCATGGGAAAATGGTGCTCTAGTTAATTATATCGTTTTATTTTTGTTTCATATTTATTAATTATATATATATATATATATATATATATATATATATGTATGCATAAGTGTCGGCTAAAGCCTAAATTGATGGCTAGGAAAATTTTCTCTCAAAAATAAAGTTTCATGCAAAAAATTATTCATTTATTTAGTCATTTATAGTTGTGATTTTATCCAGTGATCAAGTTAATCATTTATAGTTGTGTCGAAAAAAATGAGCAGAATTTAAATTCATTTATAATTGTCGTGACTAAAATTTTTAGTCGCGTAGTCATTTATTTGTCAAATTCTACTAGTTTATTCTCTATTGGATGGTTTCTCTCAAGAAAATGATACTTCATTAGATTCTTGTGTCGATCTAATATGCCCACGGCCCACTTTACCTTCAACTTCATGTCAACTCTAGATTACTAATGTAGTGGAAGGCCACTTTTTGCCTCATTGTTATATTACTCTTTCTTTGCACACTAATGGTATCTGTATGGGGGAACCCCTCCCACTTCCCCTTATTAAAGAGAATTAGGAAGATAATATTTCTTGACTATTATTAAGAGGAGGAAGAAAGGTATTCCTAAATCATTATCTCAAATTCATGCTAGAGTCTTGGGTGAGAATAAAAATCATACAAGGCCTAAAATTTTCTAAGGTGAAACCTTTGTTCCTAGATCTTTCTATTGTTTGTAATTATTTTTAGTAGCTTGACTACAACTATACCTCACTCTATTGGAGTGATAATACTATGTTATTTATGGCTAGTTTCGGGCATGTTTTTTCTTTCCCTATAGAAAATGTTGTAAAGGTTCAAGATCCTTGCTTCTTGCTTATTCTAATAAAAAATGACCTACAAACTCCCCCTCAACCTCCTCCTACATCTCCCATGCATCCTCTTGAAACACAACAAAAGATTTTAAGGTAAATTCAAAATAATAAAACTAAGCTTAAAGTGTTGATAGAAAAATTAAATAATATTAATGTCACAAGTACACGCCACCAAGCTCTTATAGCATCATATAAATTTTTGATATCTCATGCTAATTTCATCATTAAAAAAATAACACATGAACAAGACATAGATAAAACTTTCATCAATTTTATACCATAAATTATCTTTCAGCATAGTCAAAGACAATAATTACCAAATAAAATTATTGTTCATCAACCCAAAAACTAATGCACCATTATAAAAAAGTTGAAAAATATTTTCAATCTATTGGTGCAACCATAATCAAATAAAGAATAAATTCTCAAACATGTGGTGGATGGCTTTTGACCAACCCCTATACAATAACTATGGAGTACCTTATTATTTCTAGAGGAAACCTACTATTATTTTTTCCTCAATGAGATCCAAAACTACTTTCATATTCATGTGTTCCAAGGTAGAGGAAAAATACTTTGTGCAAGTGTAATGTTGGAAATTTGACTCTAAGAATTTTTTTTAAAAGGGTTAGTTTGAGAGAAAATTTCACTAATTACACTCAAATAAACTAGTTTAACTTCTAATAAACAAAATAGTAATAACTAACCAAAATGATTATTAAAAATAGAATAGTCAAATTATCTACCAATAGAAAGATAATAGAATTTAATAACTACAAAAATGAAAAATATAGACATCAAGGAACCTAGAGTTTGAAGGAGGGAATCACTAGCCAGGACACCAATTTTTCACATGGATGTTCATATGTAGTGCTCTCATTTGTAAGAAGAGTGTGCATGAAGCACCCAAAAAATGTGAAAATCAACTAACTTGAAAAACCCAAAAACAATAAAACACCAACAAATACTAGACAATGAAATATAACAAATAAACTAGAATTTAAATTTTTAACTAAACAATAGAAATAAAGGGTAAAAGCACAAAGTTGTGTCACAATTTCAACCAACCAAATAGTTTTGAGCAAAGAAAATTTTCCTAAATATTTTCAAGTGAAATAGTTTTTCCTAAAACCATGTGACCTATATGTGGAGCATATGGTTTTTAGTGAAACCCTTTCACCTAAAACTATAAAATTAAAAAAAAGATCATCAAAATTTTGAAATATGACTAAATGTATGTGTAAGTTTTCAGGAAAAGGTGTTTTAGGGGAAACTATACCGAAATTATCTATGTGGAAACTTAACCCCTCTTTTAGGTAAAATTCATATAAACTTCAACTTCAACTTTGAATTTATTCAATTAGGGGTAATTTCATGAAAATCTAAAAATACCCTTTTTGTAGAGCTCAGAGTCTAGAATCTGAAAAAAACTAATTTTTTCATTTGTTTTATTATGATTTTTAAAAATTTATTATAAGTAGATTTTTATAACAAAACATGAGGCCAATTAGAAATATATATATATATTAGAAAATTTAAAAAAATTAAAAGTATATGGTGCACTAAAGGAAAGAATCATTTTCAAAAGGGTATAGTTTTTTTAAATGATAAAAACAACTAGACAAAAGCTGAAATCCCATGAAAACTATGGCATTCTAGTGAAGATCAACTTTAAAATGTTATTGTTGAAAAAAAAATTGTCGAAAATTAATTTTTTTTCCCATATACTAGATATTGAAATTACCTATTTGGAAAAAAATTTGTTTTCTCTTCTTTTCGTAATGTCTCATCTGTTGGAGAATTTCAAGATCAAAGATCTCAAATTGATAACCTTCCTCAAATGAAAATATGAGTGCAATAGTATTTATTTTAGTATAAAATGAATATTGTTTAAATACAATGAGGAACCTTGCATATATAGGAAAGGTGGATGAGGTGAAAAGGTAGGAGACATTGATTAACTATCCCTCCAAATGTGCAACACTTGTGAGCTCACTTGACAAGTGTGTGATCAAGTGGCAAGTACGCATACACTAGGTGTCTCAAGTGATGAGGACACATGTCTCAATGCTATGAAGTTAGACAAAAGTATGAAATAGCCTAAGTAAGCTTTAAGCTAAGTGTGAATAGGACTCTCCTAGGTAGGATAAAAGCTAACTATATAGATAATGTCTCTATTTACATCAACAACCCACCTTAAGAACAACTTAGAGAGTATTGTATGTATGGTGATGAGCCCCAACTACTAGGCCATGTTAGGTACTCATGTACAATTTTCTCATAAAGTAGAGAATAGGATAAAACCCAGTGGGAAATAAAACTTCTCTCCAAAAGAAAAATGCAATTAAATGAAATGTATAAGTGAAGAAGATAAGTGACAAATGGATAACTCATCATGACTCCCAAGGACTAATTCTAGCACAGTGTACAAAAAATGTTCCCCCCATAGGAGAGAAAAGAGAGAAGGTCAATGTGACCCCATAGAAACTATGAAGTAATAAACTCCATGTGAGGAAATGCTTCCTCCAAAAACTAATAAGAGAAGAGAAATCATGCAACCTCCCCTCAAGATGATTCTTGTAGTGCTAGTAGATGCTCAAAACTAGATGTTGAAGGTGATCCATGTTCATTGAAAAAACATTCTCCCCTTGGGAAGAAATAACACCACAATGTGTGCAATATGACTTCCCATTTAGATAGGAATATGCAGGAAGTAGAATAAAGGTTTCTAAATCATACACACGATCCAAAAACTAAAATTATGTCAATGATGCCTTCGAAATATTCTCAAATATATCCAATCCAATGCTAATGTGTGACAGATGTTGATAAGATAGATCAGGTACCATATAGGATTCAAAAACAAGGACCATGGATGTATGACAACAACTAGACTCATGTGAATTTGATATTGTTGTAGATAATGATGACTGAGTTGAATAGGTCAACTCATGAATATATGCACATTCTATCATGATAGAAGTCGATGTAGGTGAGACAAGAGAAATTTATCTAAATATGGAAATGATGATGCAACTTCATAGAACCTAACATCAAAGAGGAGATGAATATCCTCAATAGTGTCATCCAAATCTATAATCTAGGATTCTACAAATAAAGATGTGATATATGGTAGATATGCATCCCAATGTGGTGGATTTAGAATGATTATTACAATATCTTGATGCAAAGAATCACCAAAAATCATGGGTGAGTCAACATTGGATTCATATGTAGCAACATTTGATATAGGAGATGATATATCAATGTAAACCGTCTAACTAGATTGTTCATGCCCAAATGATGGTGTCTCACAAGATGGATTAGTGAGACTAGGTGGTGCTTTTGTATGTGCTAGAATTAGATGATCAAGTGAGGTAATACCATTATCGAGAATAATTTTCCTCATTTCAAAACTTTGACATTGAAGAAAATATTCTATTATATGTCTTTTCATCCCACAATATCAACATTTGATTTTCTATTTATTAGGAGGATTATGAAGTATACTCAAATGAAAGGGAGTTAGTGTGAGAGACATGATCACATGAACCAACTAAATAGAAAATAAAAACACTTGGATTTCCCCCCAAGAATGATTAATGTTGATTGTAGCCCCCAAAATGATGTGCAAGATAATTACAACTTGTGTGAATATTGGATGCCAAATCAACCATTTATAATGCATAGTGATTTTTAAAATTTGGGCTATAAAAATCTAAAAAATACAAGAAAATATGAATTCCTTACGAATTTTTTATAGAAATAAAAAAAAGTTTGTGAATTTTTGATAATTGAAGTGAAATTTATGCCCCATAAAAATTCACTTATAATAATAACTGTAGACATCCAAATTTGATCACTTCCATATGATCAAAATCGTCTACTCTATTCATCTATTTCATTAATAGTGATTAAATAATTTATTTAATCATTATCTCATTTTCTGCCTAAGGTTCCTAAAGTATGTAATTAAATAAATTAAATACTTTACCCTATCCCTTTTCTTCTCTAAATTAAATAAATATGACAAACTATTTAATTTAATTTTTTAACCCATTTGGATTAAAATCAATTTTTAATTCCCCTTTTTCTCTCTTCTTGTCACATTCTCCATAACACTCTTTTAATCCAGATTAAATTAATAAATTTATGATTAGGATGTGTACCACTTAATCTTTATTAAGTGTCATATCCTCCATAATCTCCCACTTGCCTCTAATCTCTCATTAATTATCTTAATTTTGTGTTTGCACAACCTTAATCAGAATCATTAACCACATTTAGCTTACCTTTCCTGTTCAACCTTCCCACTTACCATTTTTAGCCTGGACTCTCTTCCCCATGTGAATTTTTAATTCACATTTATTTTCTCAAGGTTCCTCTCTTCTCCATGTGAATTTTTAATTCACTTTTGTCTTTCCAAGGTCTTCCTCATCCTCCGTGCAATATTCTAGAAAGCTTGACTTGTCACTTTACATGTGCCAAGGACTTCGAGAACCTTGGACTTGTCACATCACCCACATGTGACAAATCTCCAGCTTTTTGGAGACCTCCTTTTACCCAATAAACTCTCCAATGAATGTAAATTTTTAATTTACATTTATTCTTCAACCACTTCCCCTTTTCCCATGGAGATTTTTGAGGAATTCTAAAATCTCTCAAAATTCTCTTTCATCGTCATTTGGGAACAAGAAGTTCCTTTTTGAGGAAATCTTCTCATCCCCCAAGGTACCTCAAAGGTACTTTTCCTTCATCCACCTCATGTACTTCTCTTCCACCTCTTGTCCTTCTCCTCTACCTCATTTCCACATCACTCCACCCTAAGACATCTCACATTCCACATGTCAAGATGTGAGGGCTTGTGAGTCCTCAACTCACCATAGCCCTTCATCTTGATCTTGTTGGATCAATCTCAACCGTTGAATTCTCTAGAGAATTCCAATTAGCCTATAAATACCCCCTCATTTCTCTCAATTTAGGGATCAAGTATTTTGCTACCAAACTCTTGTCAATTTGCCATTTGAACTCTCATCTCATAATCATCACATCCTCATCCACTTTGCATATCATTTTGCATATTCAACATACCTTGTCATCCAAGGAGCACACAACTCTTCAAGATCAAGGTCCAACCAAGGAAAAAGCAGCATAAAAAGGTATAACAAACAGCAATCAACTTGTTTATCTTGCTTTCATGGTATCCATTTTCTTAGGCTAATCATTGAGGTTCCCTTTTATCTTTTTATTTCCTCTTGTTACATTATTAGTTTTTATCTAGCATCTCACATTAGGACTTGATGTTTTAAAAGGATCACATTTCTGGCACGCCTGGTGGGACCCACAAAAGGGTTTCTTTATTTTATGTTTGTTGTTGTTTAGCTTGTTTGCAGATTTAGGTCGCAGAGTGGCGTATTTTCCCTCCCGGGCGCTACAGAGGGGTGGATATGCCTTCACGATCCAACATTTCTAATAGTTTTTTTTGCAGAAGTGCGAATACGCCCCCGTAGTCCAACATTTTTCTTGACTATTTTCTGCAGAAGTGCGGATACGCCCTCACAGTCCAACATTTTTTCTAACTATTTTATGCAAAAGTGCAGATACGCCCCCACAGTCCAATGTTTTTCCTAACTGTTTTCTGCAGAAGTGTGGATATGCCCTCACAGTCCAACATTTTTTCTAACTATTTTTTGCAGAAGTGTGGATACGCCCCCGCAGTCCAACGTTTTTCCTTACTGTTTTCTGCAGAAGTGCGGATATGCCCTCATAGTCCAACGTTTTTTCTAACTGTTTTCTATAGAAGTGCGTATACGCCCTCACGATCTGATTTTTTTGCTAACTATTTGTTGTAGAGAGGCAAATTTGTCCACCTGATTCAGCATTTTTCATTGCAGAGGGGCGGATTTGACCTTAACAGCACATTCGGGAAGGTAAAAAGTGCACTTTAGCTTCGTTTTTGTCTCTCTCTTTTGGTTTTTTGTGCTCTAATCCTCTAACCTTGTTTGTTGGTGGGTGAAGTCATATTTCTTGCTGATATCTTGAGTGTTTTTTTGAAAATCACAAAGAAAAAGGAGATAAAACAACTAAAGTTTGCTTGCAGGGCCTTTGTTTTATTCTAATTTTTGAAGTCTTTCCTTACTACTTTATCTATTTACTTAGTATAAATAGGGGAAAGTAACATTTGTTGTTTGTTGTGTCTATTTTATTTGTTTTACCCTAAAGGGGCATTAGTTTGTTTTCACCTTCCTCCTTTGCACTTTGTGCGGATCCGAAGTGGGAAGTGGGAAACAATTAGTGTCTTCTTCTTAGCGGGACCTGCTTGGAGATTTCATCACCCCAAGGGACGATCCCAACCACGCATACCGGCGGGGTATATAAAGGGAAGAGAGCCAAAGTTGTACCCCAATCTAGCTGCGTCGTAATTGGTGAAGTGTTGAAGCTATGGAAATACCTAGATAGACGTGAAGAGTTGGTCTGAGCCTTTTAGTAGCTCGTTGGGGTTCCCAACTCACACTTGTGATAGACTGGTGTTCATGGTTTGTGCCTCACGTACCGAGCGTATATCAAGGACTCCCTAGAAGCTTTTTTCATCCTAAAGTAAGACCTTTGTTGGCCATACCCCTTAACACTAATCATAGGATTGTACTTGTTCAAAGTGTCTTTCTGTGAAGAACTAATAAATTTTGATAAGTCAAACCATCATTGAATCCTTTTAAGTCCTTGCCAAAATCCCTCATCCAAACCAAGTTGCTATTTTCCACTACAGAGGGGCGAACTTGCCCCCCTGTTTCAGCATTTTCCACTACATAGGGGCAAACTTGCCCCCCTGTTTCAGCATTTTCCACTGCAGAGGAGCGAACTTGCCCCCCTATTTCACCATTTTCCATTGCAGAAGGGTGGATTTTCCCCCCTGTTTCACCATTTTTTCTGTAGAAGTGTGGATACGCCCTTGCGATCCAACATTTCTGACAGTTTTACTACAGAAGTGTGGATATGCCCCGCTAAATAGACAGTTTCATCCATTTGACCATTTCCAACCTCTGTTTCAACCCCCAAAGTCTCCATTTGACCATTTGATCATCCTAAACACTCATCTAACCAATCCAAACGTCCATTTGACCATTCCAAACCTCCATTTAACATTTCTAAAACGTCCATTTACCACATTCACATTGACCATTCCACCATTTGGGATATCCATCTTATCGTGAGACCTAAACATCTTCAACAACACATCTTCCATTTGCATTCATCATCATCTCTCAACACACAACCTCTTAAACCTTGTTTTAGGAGTTATTTTCCCGAACTGAACAAGGCGTTAAGTTGATCATTATCCTACATAATCAATCCTTGTCTTCAACCTAATCAATCTGCTTCTATCTTGAGGCGGATTTGTGTTGTAAGACAACATCATTGGCCCAAATCAATCCCCTTCCATCTCAAGGCAGATTCGGTGTCGTGATCTTTGATTTAGTTAGCTCAAATCGATCAACCAACGTCATAAGTCACTTAGGGTGATTTCCAAATCAGGTTTTAGGATCCCCTCCAATCAAATCCAATCCTCATCCAAATCATCAAGTTGATACATCATCATTTGACCCAATCAAACCCAATCCTCATCCAAATCATCAAATTGATACATCATCATTTGATCCAATCAAGTCTAATCATCATTTGATCCAATCGAATCCAATCCTCATCCAATCATCAAATTGATACATCATCAATCGATCCAATCAAATCCAATCCTCATCCAAACCATCAAATTGACACATCATCATTTGATCCAATCAAACCCAATCCTCATCCAAATCATCAAATTGATACATCATCATTTGATCCAATCAAATCCAATCATCATCCAAATCATCCAATTGATACATCATCAATTCATCCAATTAAATCCAATCCTCATCCAAATCATCAAATTGATACATCATCATTTGATCCAATCAAATCCAATCCCCATCCAATCATCAAATTGATACATCATCATTTGATCCAAACAATCCAAATCATAAAATTGATACATCATCAATTGATCCCTCATCCAATCTAAAACAATCAATCCAAATCATTACTGAGATCATCCCTTAGAGATTGCATCTTGAAATCACCTAGTTGTTTTGCACGTTCATGCCCATTCAAACCCGTTCACAAACAAAAAATCAAATGGCAGAACAACAAACTCAAGGTTCCCAACCAAATATCCCTCAAGATCCTAATAACATTCCACACGATCCTCATAACAGTGTCTCATCTCAATCAAACACTAACATCCAAAATATCACACAACCTAGTGATGAAAACATGGTCAATCAACCTGAAGTCACCATCGACGAATATCTTAGTAATCCTACCAATGTCCAAATGACGGATCATCTCCTAAACGAACGTGGGGCTAAGATCCTCGCCACCTTACTCATGAAGGGATTCAAACCACCATCCGATTTCAATACATCACAATATGTCCTTCCCCCATTTGTTGACCCACAAACCTCACAAAATGTTCCTGAAAATTCCTACGTTCCTAAAGGTGCACCCACTAAAAATTCGTACCACCCCGAACTCGAAAATGTTGTCATCCATCAAGTCCAAGAATACCTTCGTCTTCCAATCACAACATCTACTATTCCACCACCCAAGCCTAATGATCCCCATACCTATGGCATGTCATCATACATTCCATCTGCTCCACCACTTCCTCCCCATATTCTAATATTGGGGGCACACCTCCACTTACCAATACGCTACCTCCTGCATTTCAACAACCTCCAAATAATCCACACCAATCCACCACACTACCGGCACCACCACAACATGTTGCTACTATTATAGCTTCATCTCAACACTTGCATCCACAACATCCGCAACACACTTCCATTCTGACACAACCATCACATCAAGTGGTGCAACATACATCTCAGCAACAACAACACATCTCACCTCACCTATCTCAACAACAACGCATCCCATCTCACCCATCTCAACAATGATAACATATCTTATCTCACCCATCTCATCATCAACAACAACAACATGTGCACATCCCTACACAAACACACCATAACCCGCTTACCAAGTACCTCTATCATCCCTCTAGCACATACACTATTCCATCCCATACGAATCCTCATCAGAATGTGCAAAACCAAACACATACCCAACCTACACCTTACACCAATCTTTCACAACCTCAACACAATCCCCACCAACAAACATCAAATCCATACCCATATGCCACGTAATAACCCACCATTACACAACAATACCAATCATATCCGCCCTACTTGCAACAACAACAAACTCACCAACAGGGGGCACCTTACGCTTCTTATTACCAACAATCATCATCACATCCACAAAGAGGCCTTACCTCTACGCATTACCAAAATTCTATGCAGCAATAGGACCCCTCTGTTGTTTCCTACTATCAACAACAAGTGATTCCCACTCAACACAACCAATCATCCAACTATCAATCCTCTTACAATCAACCAACGCATTCATATCCAACTCAACCTATTTATGATCCAACAACGGTAGGGCCATCCTCATCTTACCCACAACATTATCCATACACTCAATCCACTTTGACTCCCATGATTCCCGTCAATAAGGACTTGGAAGAAGTAAAAGCAACATTAAAGGACTTACAAGCTGGAGCGGGTAAACAATAATTTTGAGATACCCAAATTCGATAAATACAAAGGAACCAAAGATCCTAGAGCTCATCTTCAAGAATTTTACGCTCATTGCCAAGAGGTCATGCATAATGATAATTATCTTATCCAACTTTTCCCTAAAAGTCTACAAGGGGTTGCCCTCAACTGGTTTATGGGTCTGGAAAAGGGATCTATAAAAACCTTTGCACAATTATCTGAACAGTTTGTCTCTCACTTCTCTTTTAATCTAGAGAAAGATATTGACACACTTGATCTCCTCAAAGAAAAACAACGTGACAAAGAGACCTTTGCAAGCTACTTGCAAAGATGGCGTGCTTTGGCTAACAAGATGAAATCCCCACCAACAGAAAAAGACATGGTCACGCTATTTATCGAAAACTCCCACCTAGATATGGCTCATAATTTCCAACTCCATTGTATCACCACCTTTGTGGGACTTCTGGAGAAAGGCCCCATCTTAGAACGAGCCCTTGTCACAAAAGGACAAGTTAAACATTTCAATTCTGATAGAGAGAAATCCTTTGGGGATAAACCTCGTTATTGGAATAGAAATAAAAATGTTGTCAATGATGGTGTCACTGACACCAAACATGTTCAAGTGGCCACCACCATGCAAAGATATCCTCTCCAGCAACAACCGTCAATTTAGAACACCATATCCGTCCCCCAAGGGGCACCACGACAACAAGCCAACCAAAATAACCAAGGGGGAAACAAATGACAGTTCAAGCAGTTTGGAGAACCCCTTAGCATGGTGTTTAATAAGATTCTTCAAGCTAATTACCCCATCACATATCCTATCACCAAACCTCTCAATACATCTAAACACAATCCTGCTTGGTTTAAAGACAATGAATACTATGAATTTCACAAGATTAAGGGACATACCTTAGATAAATGTCAAGGCCTAAAAACCTACATCCAAAGTCTCATCGATCAAGGTGAAATCCATGTAGATGCTAATGCAGCATCTTCATCCAATGCTCAATTACAAATATATCAAAACACCTTTCCTAACCATAATTAGGGTCCTAGTACGTCCAACTCAAATCCTGGACCTAGCAATAATAACAAGCAAGGTAACAATACCAATAACATCAGCTACAAAAGTGTACCATAAAATTATCAAGGTGTGGTTTCATATGTAGAACAAGTGGAGCCATGTGTATCCATGATACATGTTAAAGGAAAAGATCCACAATGTGTTGTTACCACTCGGCAAACCCACATCACAGTCCCAGCAGCATCTCCATCTACCCAATGACCATCCACCAATTCCCAATATAACATCCTAGACCATCTAGGTAAGACTACAGCCCAAATATCCATATTGGACCTGCTTAAGTCATCTCCCGTACATCAAGATATCTTAACTAAGGCTTCGCAAAGAACACAAGTGCCTGATAATATTGACCCCAATTTCAAGCATTGGTAGGTAGTCTCATCAACCTATCAGTTAGCCTTACGCCAAAAGAACATACAATCGCCCCCTCCATCTCGAGATCGGTGTGAATTGTCAAAAAGTAAAAAGGGTACTGGTAGATAATGGTTCGGCCCTAAATCTCTATACATTAAAATTCATACAATAGGTTGGATACAAGCTGATCTGAGAAATCAAGTGATCACCATCAAGGCCTATGATAATGTAGAGCGAGATTCTGAAGGCATTATTTTCCTCCCTATTCAAGTGGGCCCCATTATAGAATACACTATGTGTCATGTTCTGGACCTTGAACTCCCATACAACATCCTTCTTGGTCATCCATGGATTCATTCTATGCAAGCCGTCCCATCCACCTATCACCAATGCCTAAAGTTCCCATTTGAAGGAATGGAAGTCACCATACAAGCCGACTCTCAGCCTTTTGAATATTGCCGTGCCTTGGAAGCTTATTTTCCACATTCGCATTATTTCCCAAGAGTTGAAATGGGGGCATCCCCAACATCCAATCCTGTCCCATCCACCAATACACTAAACACTTCATCCCCACCATCATCCACACCTGCTTCCACTGTCACCAAGGTCCAGATCATAGATAAGGGATGTGGCGAATATGAAATGCATACCACGCTCAATGTGGCAACCATGCCACCTTCGCCCCGCACATATGGACAATCGATTCTGCCACTACCAAGAGTAGAAGAGAAGACACTTACACTCATGTCCAAGAACATGGGGTCAACAACATTCAATGATTTGGGATCCCTCTAGGATCAAATGGATGAAGATATTAGTCAATGGGTTTATCAGGAGGAGTCTGAGCCACCATGTCCACTTATTGAATACTTCCAAGAAGTTAATCCACGTGCATCCAAGTTCATTGAAAAGTGTCATTACCAAGGCAGAGGCCTTGGTATAGAAGAACAAGGAAAACATCTACCCATTGAAGCAACTACCATCCGACCAAGAAATTTGGGCTTGGGTTATGATACTAAATAGAAGGGTCCTACAACATCCGCTAGCACTTCTAACAATGTTAGTATTGACAACGGTTCCCTCAAAGACATACCGGAGGAAGATTCCATCATACACGCGTATGATGATTTGAATCACATTGACCTCCCCACCATGTTTGAATGCTTATTTGTTTGTACCATAACTTTATCCCTTAAAAATCCTAAGTTTATCGATCATGACCTACAAGGTAGCGCACCTATCAGCACATTTCCCTCAAAGGATACCTACGTACATCTAATGGGATTGGGGGAAGATGAATGCCCTAATCACAAAAACAAAAAGAAACAAAAGAAAAATGGTTCATCAAGTGAAAACCTTACCGAGACACTTTTTGACTACGAAAAAGTAAAAACAAAGGATGTATCTGACAATGAAAACCTTAATACGGCACTAGAAGATGGGGACATTCATCTTCCCCTTGGAACACAACTATCTGAGCAATCTTTGATTCTCATTGAAGAAATGCAACAGGTGAATCTGGGGATAGAAGAAACTCCAAGGATCACCTATGTGGCCAAATCTTTATCTGAAGCAGAATATATCACCATTGTTCAAATTCTCCGTGAAGGGGTTATCAACTTTGCATGGGCTTACTCTAGTATGCCTGGCTTGGATCCTAATCTTGTTGTACACCATTTGGATGTCTGTCCATAGGCCAAACCTGTTAAGTAGAAGCTTCGAAAGATGCACCCACAGGTAGCATTATTGGTTAAGAAAGAACTGGAAAAGTTATTGGATGCTAGTTTTATCAGACCCATTGATTACTCTGATTGGATCTCCAATATAGTACCTATTGCTAAACCCAATGGAGACATCAGAATTTGTATGGATTTCTGAGATCTTAACAAAGCTTGCCCAAAAGATGACTTCCCCTTGCCTAACATCGACATGTTGGTCAACATCATTGCAGGACATGAGATGCTATCCCTCATGGATGGCTTCTCTGGCTACAATCAGATCCGGATTGCCCCTAAAGATCAACACAAAACCGCTTTACAACACCTTGGGGTACTTTCTGTTACAATGTCATGCCCTTTGGTTTCAAAAATGCGGGGGCAACATATCAAGAGGAAATGACGGTTATATTCCATGACCTCATCCACATCATCATGGAAGATTATGTTGATGACCTACTGGCAAAATCTGGAACCAGAGAAGAGCACCCTGCCATTCTGAAATGGATCTTTGAGTGCTTAGAATAGTACAAGCTTCAATTGAATCCAAAAAAGTGTGTGTTCGGTCACATTAGGGAAACTATTGGGATTCATAGTGTCCTGAAGAGGCGTTGAGGTTCACCCAGCTAAGGTGAAAGCTATCATGGATATGCCTCCACTGAGAAACCTAAAACAATTAAGGAGTCTCCAACGAAAACTACAATCCATCCGCCGGTTTATAGCCCAACTTGCAGATAAATGTCAGTCATTCACCCACCTTCTCAAGAAAGACACCAACTTCAAGTGGAATCAACAGTGTCAATTGGGTTTTGACATGCTCAAAGGATATTTGGCCCACCCGCAGATCTTGATGCCACCTATCCCTAGAAAACCCCTCTTGTTGTACATATCTGTCACGTCAGTTGCATTGGGGGCATTATTGGCACAACATGATGAATCTTCAAAGGAACAGGCGATCTATTACATTAGCCGCACACTGGTCGGGTATGAACTCAATTATTCACCAATGGAAAAGGCATGTCTCGATGTGGTCTTCAGCACACAAAATCTATGCCACTATATGCTTAGCCATCCTATAAAATTGATATCCAAAGTTGACCCCCTCAAGTACCTGCTATCCAAGACAACCCTGACTGGTCGAATGGCTAAGTGGATCATGCTCCTCAGTGAGTTTGATATAGAATATGTGGATAGAAAGGCCATTAAAGGAAAAGTAATAACCGATCAGTTGGCAAATGCCCCATTAGTGGATGCTTATCCCATAGAAACTGAATTTCTAGATGAAGGAGTATTTGCAATCTCAGAAGCCACCACTTGGACACTGTACGTTGATGGATCACACACTCGTAATGGATCGGGGGTAGGAATCTTGCTTATCACCCCCCAAGGCGACTACATACCGAAATCATTCAGACTGGATTTTCCCTGCACCAACAACATCTCTGAATATGAAGCCTTTCTCACAAGCCTCAGAATTGCAGTCCAATGGCACATCACTCATCTGCAAGTTTTTGGTGACTCCCAGTTAGTCATAAAACAGGTCAATGATGAGTTTCTAACAAAAGATGAAAATTTGTTGCCTTACAAATGAATGGTGGATGACTTCAAGAAATATTTCACTACCATCCAATTTGAGCAGATCCCGAGACTCCAGAATAAGGCAGCAAATGTTATAGCTACCATTGCTTCTCTCCTTGACATGCCAAAAGATTGCACAAATTTTCAGTTCCTGGTCGAGCAGCTCCTAATCCCAGCATATGATATCCCTGAGAGTGACACGGTGTGTGCTATTATCGGTCCTCAATCCCCTTGGTGCCATGACATTTACACCTACATTCATGACAACACCCTCCCACCTGACCTCACAAGAAACCAATGTAAATCATTTATCCAACGCACGGCCCACTACACCATTATCATTGATACACTTTATCGACGTGGGTATGATGGAACTCTCCTCCGTTGTTTAGACGAAACTGAAGTCTACACAACATTAACAGAAGTGCATAGCGGTATTTGTGGGGCCCATTCTAATGGTATGGCCCTAGCCAACGGATTCTCAGAGCAGGATATTACAGGCCCACAATGGAATACGATGCTTGTGAGTATGTTAAAAAGTGTCTTCCGTGTCAACAATATGCAGATATGATTCACGCTCCAGCACAAGAGCTCCAGCCTATCACGACACCTTGGTCATTTTCACAATGGGGTTTCGACTTGATTGGCAAGATCTACCCTCCATATTCTGATGGTCACACCTTTATCATCACAGCCACTAAATACTTCACCAAGTGGGTGGAAGCCATTCCACTCACTCAAATCACTGGTGTTCAGATCTCTAAGTTCATCCTCTACCATATCCTCTACAGGTATGGTATCCCCTCTGCCATCATCACTGACAACGGAAAACCATTCAAAAATAAGTGTATGAAACTCCTTTGTGACACGTATCATATCCAACATCGTTGGTCCATTCCCTATTACCCCCAAGGTAATGGACAGGCAGAAGAAACAAACAAAACATTGATCAAAATCATTAACAAGATGGTCAATAGCACTAGCTGCGATTGGCACCTCCATATCCATCCTGCTCTTTGGGCCTACCGTACATCCATCTGCACCCCTACCAGAGCTACTCCATATTCTCTTGTCTATGGCACTGAATCCATCTTTCCAATCGAAGTTGAAATCCCTTCACTCCACATCTCCCTCAAGAATCTCATCACTGACGAAGACACCCGAGTGGCACGCTTGGCACAATTGGAATTGCTGGATGAAAAATTTTCCAAGGCTTATAACCAATTGTAACCTTATCAACACTGACTCAAAAGGAGCTACAATAAGAAATTTTTCCCTCGCCAATTCAATGTTGGTGATTTGGTCCTAAAAGAGAATCAACAGAATCAGCAAGATCGAGAGAAAAAGGGTAAATTTGAAGCAAAATAATTGGGCCCTTATGTCATCACCATGAAGTATGGTTCTAGAGCCTACATGCTCTCCACCCCTAAAGGCGAGCCCTTGGAGGAACCCATCAACATCATACACCTGAAGAAGTTCTACACTTAGGTCAGCTGGGGTATCCTTCCTAGTAAAAGTCAAAAATATAAAAAAATTAAAAAAATCCAAAAATCCAAAAATAGTAAAGAGAAATAATTCATCCTATGGTGAAAACCACCCCTGTGTGGTGCTTTGGATACATACGATGGGTGAAAACCTAGCAACAGGTGCCTCTCGTATAGGGCTTAATCATTATCTACCTCGCGTCCTGGTTACTTTATGACTTATCCGCCGATTCCTCAATACCCATATCCTCGCATCCGCTTACATCACCTCGTCACTTGGTATATTCTGATTGAGAATTGGATGATCGTCATTCGCTATCTGAAATCCTGAGCTTATTATCCTAATCTGAGCTTATGTCACCTCATTGTTTTGTTCATCTTCATCTAGGCTCACTCTTCATATTCGTCTCCATCTAGGTCTCATTTAGAACTACGTTGCCCCTGCGCTTGCACATAGGCAAGGTTGATCTTTTGATCTACCCCTAGGGCTTCTCCTTGTCTGCTTTTGTGGTCAATCCATTTGACCATTTTCCTCCATCATTTTTCGTCATCACCCTCTTTCCGCTTTTATCATCGTCTCCTCTTGAACTACGACACCTCTACGCTTGCTTGTAGGCAAGGCTAATCTTTGGATCGGCCCCCGAGGCATTTTGTCCTTCATCATCTATCCTCATGGTCCACTTTCCGATCTTGTCCATCCTCGGTCTTTTGTCATGTCTGAACTACATTGCCCCTGTGCTTGCACATAGGCAAGGTTGATCTTTTGATCTACCCCCGGGGCTTGTGTTTGTCTTGGTCATCCATTGATTTCCATCGGTCCACTTTCCGCTCTTTTATCGTGGTCTTTTCTTGAACTACGAGGGCTTTGTGCTTTCACGTAGGCAAGGTTGATCTTTTTATCAACCCTCAAGCCCCTAGGTCTCTAGGTTGTGTCTCGTCCTCTTGTTTTCTTGTTGTCAAGTATGTCCCTATCATCGTTGATTCTTCACAAACAAGATCTCCTCGTATCAAGAAATCTTCCCAATGGCAATCATCCTGCATCATCTAGGTCACTTTAGCTTAGTATTCATCATTGGTCTTAATAGGATGCATCCTTCCTAATAGACCACATCAACCCCCTTCATCCTTGGGATCTTATGGCAAAGGACGCTTGTAATTGATTACGATCTTTTAGTACTTTTGGACTTTTTTTATCATTTGAGCTCTCTATAATCACTAGTCAAGATCGGCATGGTCCTTCATATTGTGGTGTGTTTTTCCTAGTTAACATAGGGACATCTCTTGACTATTGTTGTTGTCTGCTGGGATGCCCCACGTGGTACCCACCAGGATTCCTTTCGGATCCTGTGTTAAGTGGTGGCATCCCTTTGTGTTTGTGGTTATTCCAATGCATGGCCCGACCAAAGTCATCGTGACTTTGGGGTATTGGGATATCCTTCTTGTTTGTCATGTTTTTTTTATGCATTAGACATTAATCCATCTTGGTTTACATACCCTGATGCCCGATGTCCTGCGCTATAGCAAAAATCAGTTCTCTAAAGGATGGAAAATTGCATTCATGTTGCATTTTATCTCATTGCATATTCCCCCTTCATCCTATCTTGCTCCTACATCTATGACTCGTGATTTTGGTTGTGCAAACTCTCATTCCCTCTTACTAACTTTTCTTCTCAGGATCCTTACGATCTTTGACAAGTACTGCACTCCACACACCCTATGCATATCACCTCCCCATTGATACTTATGTCTATAATCATTAAGTTCATTTATCCATTTACATCCATTCATTCATCCATATTGCATCAATTCATTAAGTTCATTTATCCATTTACATCCATTCATTTATCCATTTTCATCAATTCATTAAGTTCATTTATCCATATTGTATCAATTCATTAAGTTTGTTTATCCATTTACATTCATTCATTTATCCATTTACATCTGTTCATTTATCCATTTGCATCAATACATTCACTTCATTATGATCATTCATCCATACATTTCCATATCCACCTATGCATCATTAATAGGCCCATATTACTTACATCATTAATACAATTGCATTACCATTCATAAATCATTAACATTATCCATAATCAAACAGGCATAAGTAAAACATTCAAATCATAACGCAACATCCATATCAACACAAAAACATCATATACATATGCATAACATACATCAACTACTATAGGAACATCAATAAAACACCATATGCATACCATACATCACCAAAATGTGTCGCATAATATCAATGGGAACCATCACATATCATCATCACAATAATACAATGTCCATATCCAAAATATAGTCACCACATAATCACCTCCATATCATGCTCAAAATAAGGTGCATCATCTAAAAATATGCACTACACCACCATCCGGTACCTGTCAAACGCACTTGTATCCTATCACCTATCATCTGCCTATCCTGAGCTCTAAGGAGACTCAGGTACTGGTCCCTTGTGCATCGGAGTCCCCTGAGACTCATGCCCTGGGGTCCCAAACTAAGAAGGAGTCGGTTGGAAATCACTATACCCCTTGGTTCATGTCCCTAAAGACTGGGACGGTGTCAGTATCTATGGTATTTTCCTAATATATTGTGTTGTACGCTACGTTGGATCTGGTACTGCCTACTCATACGCACCCGTCTAGTACACTGCCTCATGCATATACTCATCTCTCTGCCTAGCCTGGAATCGAGCGGCATTTTGCTCATGCTTGTACCTATCCTGCTCTCTACTCATGGCCCATCGCTCCTACTCCCATACCTCTTGTGCTGCTATCAGTCATCATATCTACTTTGCGGACCTCTCCCTCTCTACTTGCATAGTCTCTAGCACTATCCCATCACCCTGCCCTCGACATGCCTGCCTCTGTGCTATATCCCTCTCGACGTTCTCTACCCGGCCCACTGTTGAGTCTCTTTGGAACTGCAGGATCTTGACCTATCTCAGTAAACTATCCCTCTCCCTCTGTAGTGCCTACATCTGTACCTATACATTGTCCCTCTCCCCGTGTAGTGCATGCACCTATCCCTGTGCACTCTCTCTCTCCCACTGCACTGTCTCTAGTCTGACGTCTGTGGCCTCAATTCTCGCCCTCATCTCCTCTAAAGATGCCTCTACCATGGATACCCTCTCCTACAGTGTTGTCCTCTCCTCCAGAAATCCTGCCACCTGAAGTCTTAGTGTCTCCATCTCCCCTCCTCCTACTAACTCCGGCTGACCTCGCATCTGAGTAACTGTCATCACTGCCTCTAGCCTATCTCAGTCCCATGTCACCTGAGCCAGCTCCCCTCGTACTCTCTCCATCCCTACTCACATCTCATCTCTCTCTCTCTCAACCACCTGTATATCTGTCATCAGCTAGCCCACAACCCGATCAAACACTATCATCTTTGTCTCCTTCACCCTCTACACCTCCGCCCTCCTCAACTCCTCCTCTAACACGCATATCCTTGCCTGGGCCCCTCTCAGTAACATCACTGGATCATCCACTGTAGTTGCTGGTACTATGGCTAAAGGCTTCACCACCTATTCATCCAGGTCCATTGCCTCCCCCTCTCTCTCCTCCTGCACCAGCTCTGCCCGGCTCGTCAACCAAATCCTCCGTGGCTGTCCTCTCCTCCCCACCCTCATCAGTCTCTTCGGCTCCTATTCAACGGGCTGGACACTCCTCTATCGACTACTCTCAGGCCTCTCTATGGGACGTCCTCCAACATCTGTCGCCCTCTCTACTCCCTCCTAAGTATCTCAGACCCTCGCATTCTCCTATCGCTCTCTAGCCCTCGCCTCCTCCTGTGACTCTAGGGCTCTCACCTGCACCCGCCTCCGCCATACTTTATCGCCAATCCCTGTCTGCGCCTCCCTCCCCTCCAACACCCAGAGAATCTCCACCTCTTACTCGCTCCCCAATCTCACCACCTCTATCTCCTCCCCCCACCACCAGCTCCTCCTGCCTCCATCTCCTCTACCACAACTCTCCTATCCCTCCTCGTCTGTCGACTCCTCCTGACTCTACCCCTCCTCGCCAGCTGATCTCCAGCGACACACTCCTCCACACCACCACTCTGATGTCCCTCATCCTCATGACCACCCTGCTCTAGGTCCATCGCCCCCTCTATCTCCTCTACACCACCACTCTGATGTCCCTCCTCCTCCTATTCCTCATCCTCCTATCCACCCTGCTCTGACTCCTCCTCTTGTCCCCCCTCCTACTCATCCTCTGGCCCCCCCTCTACGACTCTCACAATAGGCACCTCCGGTGTAATCCTCTCCCATTGGTGGTTGCAAAACCACCGATCATACCGATCTGTCACTCCAACATCCTCTGGACCCTCCCACCTCTCGGGATAGGGCACCCCACCTTCCATCACCCACATCTCCCTCACGCCTCTCGCTAACAATGCCGCCCCCTAGAGTACCTCTCTGGTAAACCGATGAAACATAGTCGATGCTCCTGGAATGTCCTGCATGAGTCCAAACTGCCACATCACTCTATCTGGATGATGCATCTCCACTATGTGCCTCGAGCTCCCAATCAGGAAACATCTACATCTAAAGAAGCCTCGATGTCTCTCCTCCTCGGTCCTCCATCCTCTAAACTGCCAATACATGTATGGCTGCCATATAATGTGTTCCTCTTATAACTCATCAAATACTCTCCTCCACTAATCCATCTCTCCCTGCATCTCATACCGTAAGATGCAGCCCCTGGCTACACCGAACTTCCAAGCCACTAGCTCTTTATCATCCAAGTCTCCTGTCCTGATCACTATGGGTCTCGTCACCACAATGTGCTCCCACCTCCACACCTACAATAGCGTCCTATGTGTCACACTCTGCATCCCCTGATAACAAATCACATGCATGTCTCGGTATAACTGGGCCAATACACATGACCCCCAGGAAAACTACCCCTCCCACCACTCAACAATATGTCGAATCACCTCTATATACTGTAGGCTATAGAATCACCTACTCTAGTCCGGAAATAGAATCTCATTGATCAAGCAACACAGAGAAAAGTGGTAATGTCGGCACCCCCACAGATAGGCATCTGTCTACGTCTAACATCCCCCTTTGTATCGGCAAGTCATCACGCCCAAATAGCACTAGAATGGTCTCATCTAACTACGCTCCTCTTGACACCTCCTCACTCACTAACCGACCCGCTATCGGTAACCTCAGGATCCACCACACATCCTCCAATGTCACTGTCATCTCTCCTATCGGCAAATGAAACGTCGAAGTAGCCGAGCTCCATCTCTCTATCAGGGCTGTCAACATCGTCCGATGTTCCCTCATCTCAGGAAACTGCACTAAGTGTAGTAACCCCGCCAACTCCAAAGTTGTGTGATCCACCCTGCTCATCACCTCAATCGTCGCCGCCAGTGCCTCTGGCCTTCACCCATGAGTTCGTAATCTACCAAAATCTTGCAAAAAATTCCATGTCTCTTATCAAAAAAATTCATCTAAAATCCTCTTCCTACCACGCCTTTCTTTTTTCTCTCTCTCTCTCTTTTTTTCTCTCTTTTTTTCTCTGATTTTCTCTCTCTCTATTTTTCTTCCTTTTTCCCCTCCCTCTTTCCTCCTGGCCAGGGCGAACCTGCCCCTGCAACGAGGCGGACCTGCCCTTGATCTGCCAAGGTGGCCTCGCCCCCTGCAGCGGGGTGGACCTGTCCTCGGCCTATCGGGGCGGACCTGCCCTCAACTTGTCAAGCCGGTTCCACCCCCTGCAGCGGGGCGGACCCACCCTCAGCCTATCGGGGCGGACTCGCCCTTGGCTTCCCGAGGCGGATCCGCCCCTGCAGCGGGGCGGACCCACGCTAGGAGTGGCGGCACCGCCCAGGCTGAGGTGGACTCGCCCGTGGGGGCAAACCTGCCCAACAAGGCCGGACCCACCCCAAGCCTAAAGCGGATCGCCCGATTGGGGGCATATCGCCTCCCGACCAAAATTTCTTTTTCCCCCAAAATTTCATTTTTTTTTCAAATTTTTTTTCTTACCCATTTTCTAATTTTTTTCCTGCCCAAAAAACCTATGTTTTACATTTTTGATTAAATGCCTAAAAATACGTTAAAATTTCAAAAATAATGCATAGGGGGTTTTGTTGCCTACCTGGCGGGGCCCATCCTGTTGTCTGTAGGATCGTCGAACCTCGTCTATCCGGTGGACGATCTTGGTGTCATTATCTTTCGGCATCTTCACTCCTCGTCTACTTGCTCTCTCTCCTCTTCTCTCCACTGCTACAGTGCAAATGAGGTGAGGTAATTTTCAAAATTACCTTATATTCACTTTCCCTCTTTTAAGAGGTATTTTTACCTTTTATTTACCCTTTTATTCCTCTGATTAATCCCTTCACTTCCCGGCGCCGCCATTTGCACCCCGTTTGTCCGATTAACTTTGTTCAAAAGTCAAACTTGCCTAATTTTTTGCCCTCTTTCCAACCATACCATCCATTTCTTCTTATCAAAATGTTGTCCGAGACCCTTCTTTTTCCCCGTCACCCTCTCAAGGGGGCATACCCTTCACATTTACCAATTTTCCCTGCCATAGTCAATCTCTTCCAAGATTGGGGCATCCTCATCTATTTCTCCACTAATTCGAATAGCTCAGGTCCTCCCCCCCATGTTGGGGCATCATCTTTCGATTACTTCCTCTATAAAGTCATCTGCACTTTCTTGTCTTCGAAGCACAATTATTCTAACAGTACTTCAAAGAGGGGCAAAATGTAGACATCCAAATTTGATCACTTCCATATGATCAAAATCGTCTACTCTATTCATCTATTTCATTAATAGTGATTAAATAATTTATTTAATCATTATTTCATTTTCTGCCTAAGGTTCCTAAAGTATGTAATTAAATGCTTTACCCTATCCCTTTTCTTCTCTAAATTAAATAAATATGACAAATTATTTAATTTAGTCTTTTAACCCATTTGGATTAAAATCAATTTTTAATTCCCCTTTTTCTCTCTCCTTGTCACATTCTCCATAACCCTCTTTTAATCTAGATTAAATTAATTAATCTGTGATTAGGATGTGTACCACTTAATCTTGATTAAGTGTCACATCCTCCATAATCTCCCACTTGCCTCTAATCTCTCATTAATTATCTTAATCATGTGTTTGCACAACCTTAATCAAAATCATTAACCACATTTAGCTTACCTTTTCTAGTCAACCTTCCCACTTACCATTTTTAGCCTAGACTCTCTTCCCCATGTGAATTTCTAATTCATATTTATTTTCCCAAAGTTACTCTCTTCCCCATGTGAATTTTTAATTTACTTTTGTCTTTTCAAGGTCTTCCTCATCCCCCATCCAAGATTATAGAAGGCTTGACTTGTCACTTTACATGTGCCAAAGACTTTTAGAATCTTGGACTTGTCACATCACCCACATGTGACAAATCTCCAGTTTTTTGGAGACCTTTTACCCAATAAACTCTCCAATGAATGTTAATTTTTAATTTGCATTTATTCTTCCAACCACTTCCCCTTTTCCCATGGAGATTTTTGAGGAATTCTAAAATCTCTCAAAAGTCTCTTTCATCCTCATTTGGGGACAAGAAGTTCCTTTTTGAGGAAATATTTTCATCCCTCAAGGTACCTCAAAGGTACTTGTCCTTCATCCACCTCATGTACTTCTCTTCCACCTCTTGTCCTTCTCTTTCACCTCATTTCCACATCACTCCACCTTAATACATCTCACATTCCACATGTCAAGATGTGAGGGTTTGTGAGTCCTCAACTCACCATAGCCCTTCATCTTGATCTTGTTGGATCAATCTCAACCGTTGAATTCTCTAGAGAATTCCAATTAGCCTATAAATACCCCCTCATTTCTCTCAATTTAGGGATCAAGTCTTTTGCTACCAAACTCTTGTCAATTTTCCATTTGAACTCTCATCTCATAATCATCACATCCTCATCCACTTTGCATATCATTTTGCATATTCAACATAGCTTGTCATCCAAGGAGCACACAACTCTTCAAGATCAAGGGCCAACCAAGGAAAGAGCAGCATAGAAGGTATAACAAACAGCAATCAATTTGTTTATCTTTCTTTCATGTTATCCATTTTCTTAGGCTAATCATTGAGGTGCCCTTTTATCTTGTTATTTCCTCTTGTTGCATTATTAGTTTTTATCTAGCATCTCACATTAGTACTTGACATTTTAAAAGGATCACAATAACTTTTGAGGCCAAAAAAGGCTAATAAAAAATACTAAATTTAAAACATTTTGATGTCAAAATATTGACGATGGAACCAGATTTTGTTTGACTATTATCTCTTCAAAATATAACTCTTTACTTGTAAGTTAAAGAAAAATGAAAAAAAACCCTTACAAGCATTAAAATGAACTAGGCAGCTAACTTGAACCACTATTTATGTAAAAAGAAACTTTTATGTAAAATGCTTTATATCAAAGCGACATAAACCAAGTACATTAATTAATAAAGAAACAATGCCCAACTTAATGGGTCACATGGGGGTTGATCACTTCAAAGGGCATGATGCTAGTCATTGAGAAGACTAAGGAGGCCATGTAGGGTTGCATGGGAGAGATGACTAAGCTTTTCACTAAATAGAGGAGTTGACCAAGTGTTTTTATAACCATTGGAGGAGTGTTGTGTGAAGAGAGTGAACACCAATGCAAGGTATTGATTGCAAGCACTAGAATGGATTGAGAAATTCATGACTATGAGGAGCACTTGAAGTCCTCCACTACTTCCTTCCTCCTACAACAAATATGGTGAAGGTCAATGATATGAGATTGGCCTTCTTATTGCAAAAAATGTACGATTAAAATTATCTCCTTCAACTATAGGTAGTGTGTGGAGAGGGAACGCTTATTATCTCCAAAGGCTATCAACAAACTACTTTTAGTTTTAAATTACCATGCTAAGTAGGTTTGATAAAGTGAAAAAAAATTGAAATGAGGTTGTGGTGCAAGTATTTGTGAGGTTGTGATAGGTGGAGGCCAATTTGCAACTGAGAATGATTCCTAAAAATGGGAAGATAGCATGGGATGCATAGATGGGGTTAAGGACCTTGGAATGGCCTTGAGTAGGGTGATGGGGCCTATAAACCAAGGAATAGGAGGTTGATGTTGCAATGAGATATGGAAAATGCACTTGAAGTGCCTATACCCACATAGAAAAGCTCCTCTAAATCAACCTTTTCATAATGGTTAGATCCCAATGAAATTGATGCCAAGAAGTTATTAGCAAATGTAGGAATACAATACCTACATAATAATTATAACCCCTATATCCTCGAAGAGTTATACTCTCTTGCAAAAAAATGATGGTGAATCCTTCCAGAATAGGCTGAATAGGCAAAAACTTATTGCAAATAATAATTTCACGAACCCTACAACAATAGGATGGATAGGAAAAAATACATGCAATAGGCCAAAAAATTTCTACAAAGAACAATTTTTTCCCAAAAATTGTGAAATGGTCAAATTGGCCCTCATTTTTACAAGCCTTACAAAATTTTGAGAAGGATTGGTGAAGTTTCCTATAAGTTGGAGCTACCAGAGTGAAGTAATATTCACAATGTATTCCATGTATCTTATCTCAAAGGAGCAATTGGAAAGCATATTGTACCTTCAAATGAGTTGCATCAATTAGATGAAGGAAAGCTAATTTTGATTCCCAAAGTGGTCATGGATTTGAGGGAGAGGAGATTGAGAAATATAACCAAAGAATATCTATTTTTATGGAAGGATATCCATGTAGAAGATGTGAAATGGGAAGGCTAGGTCAAATATTGGAGCATCTAAATCTGTAATTTCTTGAGGACAATAAATTTTGAGTGGGCTAGACTTGTCATGTCCCATTTTCAATTAATTTAAGTCTATAGATATTAGGCATACTCTTTGTTTCTTATGTTCACCCTAGTCCTAGTTTTCTATGTAGTCTTCCCCTTCCTTTTTGATGAGTCTTCGTGAGGTATATAATTCTAGTATTTTGTTAGTTTTAAAAGTTCCCTTTTTGAGCATGTTATTCTTTCAAACTCTACTTTTCTTTTATTTTTATCAAATGGTTAGACTTCTTCATCCTATCATGCTTTCCATCCTTCCCATTCTCTTTCATTTATTTGATCAAACTTCCAAAAAATTCCTTATCAGCATGCACATTTCTTAATCACTGGCACCCCAACCTGTGATGTGTCTTATGGTATTTCCAACACTAAACTTCAATCATTATACCTATGATTTTATTCCCTTTCCAACTCCCCAATACATGTCATAATATCATTATTGGTCACATTTTGGCACCATAACTCTCCTAGGTAATATTTTTGGCCAAGATAATTGTTCAAATTTGGAGATACAAATTAACATTGTGGGTGACTTGTTATTATTATAATGGATATAAAAAAGAGAAAAGCATTCATTCAAGGAACATCATCCATTGTTTTCACAAGACTCATGTTTGGAAATTGTTTGAGCACTTGTGTTTGATCAAGGAGATTAGAGGATGAAAGCCCTTTGGTTTTGAATGTCAAAGGATGAAACCTATTTGAGTGGAGATTAATTTTATTTAGAGGTTGAATTAGAGCTTCATTGATCATAATTTCTAGTTGCATTGTATTGGTTCAATTTGTTGTTTTCATGGGTATGAATATAAAATTTTAATACTAATATAATTAGCAATATGTAAACCTTTTGAATTTAATTCAATATTTATTTGTAATAAGAGAGATCAAGAATTATATGTATTATGTTTTTTTTTCTAATTAGAATGTGATAATAGTTATAATGTGTGAATAGTGAATTAAATATAAGTTATTTAAGATCTTATTTAAAAACTATATTATGACATTATTGTTCCAAATAATAAGTATTTGTAGAAAGTTAAAAATTGTATCTACATAATTGTTTTGGTTTGAGACCCTACAAATTAGTTGTGATAGAAGTGTATCTTTGATCTTCTCTCTTCATAGTTCAAGGGTTGCCTAGAGTATCATAGACATCTATTATACTTGACAATAATAATATGGTTGGTATGTGGGTAACATTTCCCATTAGACCCCTTTCTAAAGATCTCTTAGAGCTAGAAGATTTATTAATTCATTCTCCTATGTTGTATTCATATGATGATTGTTGACTATTGGAACATATTGAGGTATTATTATTATTTGTATAATTTATATATTGGAGTGTGATCCTACATGTTTGGGAAGTAGCCTCTAGCTTGATATTGTATTATGTTATTATTTGGTTGGAAAACTATCTTCATTTTAAAAGAAAACTAGCATTATGTGAAAATTATCATGTGTAAAAATTTACTAATTGGGACATTGGATTTCTCTTTTGCATAATCAATAATTATTTTATGTTATGCATATGTGTTGGATTGTAGTGTTCCTGCATAATGGTTCAATGCTAGATCATGTATTTTGGTTATCTTGACGTTGGTGTGAAATGGGCATTGGCATTTTGTAACGCTTTTATCATATTTGATTGTATGATTGTGGATAAAATATTTAATTTCATAGTTTCTAAATTGGCTAAGTGTTTAGTGTAAGTGGTTAAGGATTATCAATCAATGTTTTGAGTCATCTTGAGTTGGTTGTTCATAATTGTGTATGGCGGATTGTATCCCTAACTCATTCACCATCTCCTCTACATTTGGATGTGTCCATGCATGTTAGAGTGTGTTGGTTAGGTGTCTTGTGGAAATTTACCATGTCTTGGGAATGTTCCACTTGGTAAACTTTTCTTGTCAAAGAGTTTGTCAATATGGTACGTTGTTCTGAGATTGAACTTTGTGAAAGGATGTCAACCTAAAGCTAAGACACTAATATGATTTCAAGATGCTAGAGAGACGCATTGTAGTCCCTTTGGTGTGTTGAAGTCCTCCTAGGGAGATGTAGTCCTCTAGACTACTCAAACATCTATGGAGTCTTGGATAGTGGGCATTTCTCAACTTTTCTCAAAGAAGCTTTGTATATGGAAGTTGTTCCCCTTGGTCTACTTCAATCCTTCCCATGTTGACACTTTATTGATAGGTCTCCTAATTTATAATATATTTCATCTTTTGCATTGGAAAGCATGTTATTACACAAGATTAATTGATTTCCATTTCAATTGATTGAGCACTTGTACCCCATAGTTGTCCAACCTCTTGTGTAGGTTTTCCCTTATAATTTGGGTGTTGTTTGAATTGTCATGGAATGGATTGGAGGTGGATGTCACCCTCATCATACTCGCAGGATTGTGTCCTATTGTAATAGTGGAGGGAGTTTCATCCTCTCATATAATCATCACAACTAATGAAGTATTTTTCCAATGTCATGTTACTTGTACAATAATCATGTCATCTCGTATGTTGTGTTTGGCAATGACGCTTTGTATATGCAGTAGAATACAACGCAACATGTGAAGTTTGTATTTTAACTTACAAAAGAAAACCTATAATCCAACTGAATATTATGGAAGTGATTTCAACAACCGCTATCAAGTCTGGATTACACTTGCAATCAAACTCACACGAAGAACATAAGTCTCAATATTTATAGGCAATGATGATCTAATCTATATGTTCCCCCTCTCCTCCTCTGCCGCAACACATGTATGTTGGCATTGATCCCAGAGTTCTACACATTAGTATTTACGTAGTGACAGTTTTAAATTTATAATTACTTTCAACTATTAAATTTTATTTAAGTACATTGGTAAACAAGAATAAGAGTATATAGATATATGTTTGTTTAATTTAATATTTTTATAAAATTAGTAGTGAAGATAATAATTTAGTTTTTAAGGTATTGTTCATGATTAATGATATATCATTAATTATTGTTAGTTTTATTTATTATAAAATTTGTTCATCATTTTACTATTATTTAGTCAAAATAGTTTTTATTAAGCATTATTAAACTATTTATATGGATAGCTCAATCAATATTTTTTTTAATTTAATTATTGATAAATCGATTCTTATTGATTCAACTAGGTAACACGGTCCACTACTTATATTATTATATACTAGAATCAATGATTCTTTCATCACCTTCACTAGTCTAATTATACAATTATCAAGATAAATGATTACAATAGCAATGATGTCATTATCATCATTACTAACAACCCAATAATGTGTTATTGACTATTTTTATTGGCATATTTTACTAATTAATCCCATTGATTGATTATTATCAAATCATTTGAGTCAAAATAATCTTATCCCTCATAATTTCATATGATGTGCAGCTAAATACAACCATTTAATGGCCTAAATCTTGGCTTATAGAATCTTCCCCCTTACAAAAGAATCTTCTAAATCTAGGAATAATTGAATCTAGGATTAGTATTCATACCAATCCTCGGGTTGTGATTTTCAAATATATTTTTTGACCAAACATTATTTTGTTTATAATAATGTTGGCATTGTCCTTATTAACCAAGAATGTGACATTTATCTAGGTTGTTCTTATGTAAGATATTGATAAAACTAGAAATAATATGTTGATGATATATAATTTGTAATGTTTACTCAATGATAAGGTTTGATAACTAAATTGTTTTGTAATAAGCATTAGCTAAATCTCGTTTTATCTAAATCATTCATAGACTTGTGGTAATTTTCAAGGATAGTTATTCATCATACATCATGCACACAAAAAATAAAAAACATTAGAATAGGAGTAACATCAATATTTTATCGGTTGTCATCTATCATGGGCTCAAATTGGCTCAAAGTAAAGGGTATAGGAAGGTCTGGGTGGAAGGTGACTCTCTGAATATTATAAACAATTTGAAGAAGGCTTCACCTCCATCTTGGACTATTGAGGCCTTGGTCAATGACTCTATTGAAATCATTAATTCCTTGGAAAAGGTTTATATCTCTCATATAATGAGAGAGGGAAATATGTTAGCTGATTTTTCGCTAACTTTGGTGTTAGAAAAAAAAAAGGAATGGGATTTAAATGATCCTATTCCTTTTGAAGCAACGGCTATCATTATTAATGAATGCTAATCTTATGGCATTCTTTGCTGGCTTTGGGGGATGCATGTCCTTAGTCACATGGTCAAATGGTTCGCATGAGGATGTTAAAGTTATGAGGACGGAGGATGGCTTTCACAAGGATCGGAGTTATATTTCATTATTGCATATTTGTCCTTTGGCTGGCTTTGCACGGATTCTGGGTGATATTTGAATTAGCTTCTGGAGTCTTCTGGTGATTATTCTCGCTCTAGGTGGTGTTTGTATTAGTTTCATTTGGTTTCAATTGTGTGCTTCACTTCAGCTTGCGATGGGTGGGGACTGAAATCGTGTTGAGCCTAAGTCATGTGTTTCTGCTAAGCAGAGGAAGGAGGTGTGGCAGATTTTAGAGAAGGGTGGCTTAACTTTGTATATGGATAAATTGCATGGCTACAATTCTCAGGTCACTGATATGGTTGCTCAAGGGTGGAATGAGAGAACCCTGAATTTGGGAGGTAGGGAAGTTGTGGTGGACGAAAATTTCATAGCCCAAATTATTGTTTTGGCTATGCAGGGTATGAAGGTGTTTCACTAACTCATTTGATTGCAAAATATGATGAAACTTTCTGATGAAAGATGTATAATTAGATGTATCATCGAGTACCTATGTATTTAATATGAAATTTAAAAATAAAAAAAATTATGCCCGATGTTCGTCGAAATTGCGACCTCCATGATTTTTGTCACTATTTTGACATACACTTAGATTCAACCATCCCCTTCCATCAATTTGTGGGCTGACATATGGTTAGCATTCGTCGGGGTTCCGACAAATGTTTTTTAATAAATAAAAGTGGGTTCGACAATTTATCTATACTTGCGACAGTGTTTTGCTATACTTGTGAATTTGCTATACTTGCAAATTTTCTATACTTGTGACAGTTTGTGGAGGTTATAGGCCGAATTTTTTTGGTGCAAAATATCAAAATTATTAGATTTTGCTACTTGTCTATGATTAAAAATTATTGTCCAGTGTGAGTTTGATATTTTTTGAAGATCTAAATATTCAAGCTTGGTAAAGAAAAATCATGTCAGATAATATTAGTGCAGAACAAAATGAAGAGACACTTGTTAGATTGTGGGCTAGATTGAAAAGAAAGGGTGATGGGAAATGTTATTGTCCTTGCAATAATTGCAAGGGCTTAAAGATGAGAAGACTTTTAATCACAACAGCTGAGAAACATTGTAGGCAGCATGGTCATGTTGAAGGGGGGCATGACTATCGTCCATTGGTAAGTTGTTCATTATCTGTCTTTATATTGATTGAATTTGTAAATGTTTATATTGTTTTAACATTTTTTATATATAAAAAAAATCAATTGATCATGATCATGGTTTATTTGTGTCAATCATTATTATAAAGGTGGGGTGCCCTAGGGCACATGATACGGATTATCATAGCCCAAAGAATGTGGTTTTGCAAGCAGGGGAACATGGAGTTGTGAATATCGAAGATGAAGTTAATGATCCTATGGAAGAAGATGATATTATGCCAGAAAACACAGTTGAAGATGATGGTGCAAATACATTGATCCATGACACATTTAGTGGCTCAGTTGATCATGATGATCGAGATGACTTTGATGATGTTCATGATTTACCTGTACTTGAGAAGGCATACGAGCCCCTTTATGAAGGCTCCCAAACAACTCTTCTCTTTGTTGTATTCTTGCTGGTGAACTTGAAGGTTATGAATGGTTTATCCAACATAGCAATCTCACGGATGTTAAGGTATGTCATATATGTCATCTTTTTTCATCTATTTTTGTTGTTAGTTCATCACTAGTAAATAAAGGATGAAATATGTACCATTAATATTCTTTATATTAACAAATTATTTTTTGTTGTAGATTGATAGGTGAATTTTTGTTACCACCATCAAATATTTTACCTCACTCATACAGAGATTTATCTACCATTATGAAAGATATTGGAATGGAGTATCAAGCAATAGATGCATGTCCCAATGATCATATTATATATCATAAACATGAATTTGAAACAGAATGCTCAGAATGTCATATCAGTAGATATCAAATAGATCAACTAACAAAAAAGGTGCCTCGCAAGGTTCTTTGTTATATTCCCATTATTCCATGTATGCAACGATTATTTAGGTGCGAAAGCTTAGCACAACTTATGGATTACCATGCATGGAATAGAAGTGGAGATGGAATTCTTTGAATGCCTACAAATGGCTCTACATTTAGGGACATGGAGGAAAAATGGCCACAATTTAAAGAAGAACCTCATAATTTGAAGCTTTCATTAGCAGCAGATGGTGTCAATCCATTTGGAGAGTTGCGATCTATTTACTCGATGTGGCCTATTTTTGTTATCAACAATAACATTCCTCCATGGATTTCAATAAAGAGGGAGCACATAATGTTGGAAATGATTGTTCCAGGTATTTTTTTACATCAATTTTCTTTAATGTAGTAGCACGTCATTTATCTTATTTGTTGCATAATGACATATATTTTTTATTTAATAGTCATGTATATTAATTTATATATATTGCAGTAAAATGGTTATAATAATTATGTAATTTTTATGTTCATTCAACTAGGTAAGTACCAAGTTAAAGATATGAATGTATATATCGAGCCTCTTATCGACAAGTTACTAAAGTTATGGAATGACATCACTATGTATGACGTCTCTAGACCAATAGGACAAAGATAATTCCAATTCCATGCAATGCTTGTATGAACAATTCACGATGCCTTAGGGCTAAAAAAATTTTGTGGTATGTTATAACGTTCGACTGCACTTTAACGATATCTAATTTTATGAAGTAGAGATCATGCATGTTTTTTAAATAATCTATATATTATATATAATTATAAAAAATTGACATATTTAATCCAATTATATATGATCTTGTAGGTCTTCAAACAAAGGGAAAATTTGCATGTCCAGTTTGTGGTCCAAAGATGAAATCTCGTCATTCAACAAGTTTAGGAAAGCAGGTGTTTGATGAGTATAAGCACTTCCTCCACAAAAATCATAAGTATCGAACTACTGAAAAATATCTTTTCAATGGGAAAGAACAGACTACATCAAAACCGTGCAAAGAATGACACCTCGCCTATGGAAGTTGGAATATAATAGAATTAATCATCAAGGTTATACATCGGATCAAATTGTTTATCTATCATATATGATATGTTTGGAATTTATATTTTTATATTTTGTTTTGTTTACTCATGTTGTAATTGACAATGATTGTCATTGTTAATTTTTTTAACTTATATGCTTCATGAAGGTCATCAAGGCATTAATGGTTGGCTTCCATAGGGACTAAAAAGTTATCCCAGACAATTTAGTAGGTTTCCCTACTATGAGCAGCTACAAATTGTGCATTTGTTTGATACAATGCATATCGGAAAGAATATAATAGAAACATTTTGGAAAATATTGGATGGAGGGCATGACAAAAAAAAAATTGTCAAAACCTGTAGTGACATTTAGGAAGCCAATCATGCAATGAAAAATTTCATTCAATTAAATAGCGATGGAGACAAAATTAATATAAGTGCCCTTCCTTGGTTATTAACGAAGAAGCAAAGCAATTCTATAAAAGAATTCATATGAAAAATTTGATTTCCCACAAGATTTGTTGTGAGCATAAACAATATCATAACAAAGAAACTTGAATTTGGGTCAGGGATGAAAACACATGATTGTCATACCTTCATTAAGGTAATTATTCTGGTATATTTTATATATATTTGTATACTGGATGTACTTTTCAATGTATTATGTTTACTAGTTTTGGAAAAATAATGAAAAGATCATTTTATAATTGTTGAAGTATGTTCTACCTTTATCTCTCCCAGACAACTTCGACAACAATTTCAAGCAAGCTATATATGATCCTGGAAAATACATGAGGTAAATAGCAATATTTGTTCAATTCATTGTATAGATCTTATATTTTTTATTTGTTTTACCTGTTATGTAATATATTGTATATTTTTGTTAAATCTCGTTAATATATTTGCGCCTTGAATCACTTGTAGATGGTTGTCATCTAAAGAAATCCATAAAGAAGATATAAATTATTGGAGGAGAAAAATTCCTCGTCTAATGTGTGAAATGAAAAAGTGTCTACCTTCGACATTTTTCAATGCACAAGAACACTACCTCATACACCAAGTTGAGGAGATTGAATTGTGTGGACCTATACACACAAGGTCAATGTGGATGGTTGAGAGGAACTTGAAATTTTTGAGGGCTTTGGTTAGACAAAGATCACATCCTGAGGGTTCTATGGTGGAGGGATATATGGTATACCAAACCATGGTGTACATTACTGAATATCTTCCTAAGTTTGCATTAAAGATCCATGTAGAACATATTTGGGATCCCAACTCCATTAACAAATTCAAAGAGGAGTACCTAATGGGGAAAGGTAGATTGATGAAAGTGAGAGGTAATTATAAAATGGTCATGGAGATTAATGAGAATACATTTTACATTGCCTTCAATTGCTTGAAAAGAAACAACAGAGAACTAGTCCAAATGAAAGAATCTTCCACACACAAATAGAAAAGTACTTGTATTGTATTACTCCAAAAAATAAGTCTTTCATTGTTGAAAAGTATTAAAATCTTAAAAAGTGTTGATTATCAAATATTACAATTCAAATTTCATATATATAAGAAGACCCAACAAATGCATCTTTAGGGTAACATACAAGGCCAAATGGTTTAGACCTTCTTCTCTTTAGGTGTTGCTAGACCTAGGTGGGTACACCTATATGAATGAAGCAGACTTGATTTGTGTTTATTCCCTAAAACAATTTATCCACAATGGTAAGTGGGAGTGGATAAATGAATTCTTATTTTGGTATAGATTGTATAAGCAATATCAAGGCTAATCTTAATATGTTTAGTTAACAGATGTAAAATCTAATATGTTCAGTTAATAGATGTAAAAGATCAAATGAATGAAACTAAAATGATGGAATGTGAGGGACCAGTGATCTATTGGGTCTATGGAGTCAAATAGAAATAAGAGTTAAGTGACTTTTAACTGGCAATAATTCTAACTGTTTGGCACTTTTATGTTTATAACTTGTATAAACAAGAAAGGGTGTAATTATCATATTCTTCTTTAATAATCCAAAATAATAATTCCAAGTTTTTGTGAATAATCAAGAGGATTTTAATATTTTTTTGAAAGACCCGATTAAATATGCCACACAGATATAGCAAATATCCACTGATAAATTGAAAATATGCTTGATATATCAATTTAAACAATAAATTAATATTAAATATGGAGACAATCTGGCAATATCTTCAATTAACTTAACAAACAATTGATACCAACATAGAGCCACTAAATCAGAGATTTTCCATTAACTTCATCAAAAAAATTACACGTGCATCTTGGTCCTTTATGATGTAAACATTGTATCAATCCCTATTCTTTTACTTCTTCTATCTACTCCTATCTTAATAAATTTTTCTTGGTCCTGGTCTCTCTTATTTATAGGAGAGGCAAAAAGCTTCGGACCAAAATGCATGACTTTTGATAACAAAACTTAACTAACATGTAAAATATAGATGAAACAATTAACAACTAACACATGAGAATTATGTTAATCTTCGAGTAAAAGCCCGAGTCACCAAAGACCTGTGCAAAGATTTTACTTTATGATAATCATCATTGATTGTGATTAATCTTCATCTGAACCCAGGTATTTCTCCTTCCACTTTCTTATGGTTAAATCATTCAGCCACTTGTATTCCTATGCAACAGTGAAGTTTGACAGGTGGCTTTTCCATCTGCTATCAAGCAAGTTTATGGCATCTACAACAAACTTTGTATAACCAATATCCAATGCAATAATTCCACCAAGCAGAGCATGATTTTTTTCTAGGTTGACATTACCATCACCCTATATATGTGTCAAACATTGTGGAACCATTTGATCAAATTCATTTCTCCATTCATCCACATCCTTGAGTTGACCATCACCTTTAACGATCAGAGGGCTAAAACTATGTTTTATTGAATCAAATAAATTCCTTTCATTTTCTACCTTCTTCTTCATATCAATCAAATACTTATACTCGTCAATGATTCCTTTTACCATTTCTTGAGTAGGTTTTAACCTTTGGGTTGCATCGGGATCTCTTTGTGTGGCTTTACATAGAGTGGTTAAGATATCGTAAGTGGGCTGCCATCTTTTCTACAATTCCTCTAAGATAGGGGAATTAGTATTTATCTATTCCAGAGCTTTTACCAAATGACTAAAGCCCTCGTGAACTCCATTTATTTTCTATTTTAAAACTTCAACTCTATGTTTTAGTATTTCCTCCAAGGTACTCAAGATGTGTTGTTTGATATCATCCATATTATGATTATTTAGTTTCTCAACCTCTTCTTTCAATTGTTGAATATGTGGATCTTCAACTGAAGCAGGTGGATGATATTCAACTATTTCATTCCCCTTTACATTTGTGGCTTGTTGCAATTGTTGTTTCAATCTGACATTTTCAATGAATAACTTATTTATCTCCTCATTTGATAGTTTGAGTCTTTTATCATACTTTGTCATCTTCTTTTCCATGTTTTCCACTACATCTCTTATAAACATTTTTGAATGCGTTGTCATGGTTTTTGCTTCTATGGGAGTAGTGTCCTTCATAGTTATGACCATAGCAGACCCTCTCATTTCCTGCACCGCATCTAGAAGCCTAGGCTTTCTTGTGCGTTTTTGTTTCATCCATAGGGAAAGGGTCTGGGTGGTTGGATTATATCATGTCCCTAATACTCCTTCCGAATCAAATTTTGCAACTAATTTGGGATCATCTTGAGCTCTAATTTGATCGAACATAAACACTTTGGAGAGATCCATTCCTGGTATAATGATCATGTTAATTTTCAACTCTAACTCCCTTGCTTCTTTAGGAGTAATATAGAAATTGTCAATATTTAACTCTGCCATTGTTTGTGCCTGCACTTCTGCATGTTTTGAATCATCAGGTCTAATGAGGTTAATATTTAGTTTTTCATCAAAAAATTTCATCTTCATTTTTATCCAAAAATCTTTGAACTCCCTAGTATGGATAAAGTCATCATCCTCCATGAATCTCAGGGAAGCAATAATTCTTTCTTCATCCTACATTTCATCAATAGCCTCGTCCGATATTCTCATCTTGGGATCATGAGGCTCAAGGAATTTTTGTTTCTCTACAACCTCTTTCATCTCAGCCAAAGTTAAGACTACCTCTTGTTCTTCATCACTTGACTCATAGTCCATTGGTGACCCAATATTTTTTTTCTTGGCAGGAGGCTCATCTATTTGAGATGGAGGAGATGGATGAATTGGTGATGAAGGTGGTGTATGTGATGTAGAGGTTGTGGATGCTGGTGGCTAGGGTGTAGGAAGTGGGGTTGATTTCTCTTTTTGATCCTTTTTCGATAATTCATCAAATTTACCAAGGACTAATTGCATTATTTTCAACAAATTTGGCTCCTCATCAAAAAACCCCTTGAACTTCTTATATTTTCCTCTCTTTTTGTTCCTCCCATCTCATCATCATTAACCATATTTTCCTTCTTTCAAACACATCTACAAAATAGACCAGGTTTCTTATTACATCCTCTTTTGGATCAAATTCATGTATTATTGCCCTCTTTGTGAGTAGGGTTCTTCTGATATTGTTGATGTGGCCTTCTGGATCACATATTCTCTCTTTCCCTGATCTGAGAGAAAAAATAGCTTTTATAAATCTCTATAATTCCTCCAACATATCTGATCCAATTGGCAATTTTTCAAATACCATCAAATCAAGTAGAAATGTGCCTTTTTCTGATTTTTCATCAAATCATGCTCCATCCAGAGCATTTGCCACATAAATTCTAAAAACAGTACTCTGCTAGGCACAAATTTTGGTAAAATATGAGGGGCCTGATCACAACCATATACCCTAATGATGGTGTGTTGCGGCATCAAAAACCAATCAACATAATTATGTGTAAAACCTTGATCTGGTTTGTATTGCAGGGGTCTCATGATATCCATTAGGGATTGTGGTAATCTTGGTGTAGGAAAACCAAGTTGAGCAATCAGTCTGATGACAAAATCATCCCTAAATATAGCATAATCACTTTCATTGCATTTACTATCCCAAATATAACACCAATTTTGTATTAGGAGCATAACTCCATTCTCATGTGTTCTCAATTTCATCCTCTTTGTCCATTTTGTTTCATTTTGAGATAGAATCAAATGACATAATAAGGAGTACTTTCTAAAAGTTATGGGGGCCTTGGCTTCCCTAACCTATAGCAGACCTTCATGAATATGTTCCTCAATGAATGAAGCAAAATCAAACTCCACATTAGATTCAGTATGTTGGATAATCATGGTCATTCTCATCAACCCTATCGGCATATTCTCCTCTGCATCAACTCCAAGAATTTGACATAATGCATAGTAGGTATTTTTGAAATAGGTCTGAAAGTCGGACATTGGAAAGGGTTCAATTCTTGAAGAGTGAATGGGCAGGACTCTATTTTTTCACCCCTTTTCATGTGTAAGGGGAGTTCATTAGTTCTATAGGTCCTTTTCAACCTTCTATATTCTTGCTCCAGCTTCCTCAAGTTAATTTCAGTGACAGCCTGCATGTTTAGGTCAAAACACTTAATTATAGCTTCCCTCGAGATATCTACCAGACATTTACCATCTGGAAGTCTGACCATTTTTTATGGGGCATGATATCTATTGGCCAAGGCTCTAATTAGCTCAACATCAAAAAAAACATTAGGAACAACTGATTTGCCTATGTCAATAGTCCATGGGTTTGACACTGGAACCCTATCATCTCTATTCCTATAAAAATACCAGCATAAATTCCACCTAGACTATGGAATTATTGGATCCCTACACACCTGAGCTAAATCCTTAAAGACTTTCTTAGAACCATTATCTAGTGAACCAGGTAACAGGGCAAGTAATGGCAACTACAATAAAATTCTACTCGATTTTTCTTCCTTTTTAGTTCCCGCCTCTAATTTCTTTGGTGCCATTGTTTAAATTTCAATGAATGATAAGTAGACTTACCCGGAATCTTGCTCGCTCTACAGAATTCTTCCACTTTCGTACTTTGAGCTTTCCTGTATTCAACTTCTCCTAGCATGAGCGCATGAATTCTTTTGCCTTGTTAAATTTTGATATCATGTTGCATTAATTTCATATCTTAAGTTCTTCATCATTCAAATCTTTCATACCAAGCTGAATTTCATTCTTCAATGTCGATTGATGTGACTAGCCTTCATTTAATGCTCCAATGACAGATTAACGCACTATCGCATGACATTTTTCATCCCCCCGCAGTATAGTGGTTCCTCCTCATCTCTATTCTTATTTCACCGCTCTACCGCGCGCTCCATTCCAACCCTCTGCGGTATGGCGGTGCATTATTACCTATGTTCTTAGCTTACCGCTCTACCACAGGCTTCATTTCAACCCCTCATGGTATAGCGGTTCCCTACATTAGTATTAACCATGACCCCTCTCTATCACGAGCAAGACATCAACCTTCCGCAGTATAGCGGTATATAGTGTATTACTTCCTTTACTCACCACGCTACCATGAGTTGCTTTATTGGAGGCTGTAGTAAGGCGGTAAAAGGCAATTTTGACCTTGTGGATGGTAAAAACATGGTTCTTAAGGAAAAAACTTTGATTTCATATGAAAGGACCATCATAATTTTGAATCAAAATTCGAGTTCCAACACATGTAGGCCATTCCTGCAATGTTTTTATTGGTGAATCTTGCTAATTGTTGTGTCGATATATTGTATCCTACCAATATAAACATAAAACATGATCGGGGTGACATAGATGCTACTTGGCCAATATGTTATATCTCTTCAATTTGAAATGTGTGAACAATGGGTCTTGGATAAATATAGTTTAGAGGTTTCTTATGAAAGATAATAAGATCATTGGTAGTGGGATATTAGGTTTTCAGGTACATCAATTATAAATTAAGGTCGTATACCATGGTAATTAACTAGTTATACGTCATTTGTGAATTTCAATTTTTTTTGATACAGTTGGTCGAGAGTGGGATGCACTACATTTGTACGTCGCAAACAATCTTGATTGGATGACGGTATGGATTGAACGATGTCAACAATCTGGTCATGCATTAACATGGGAAGGTGCGGCTTCATTAGTTAAAGAAGCTCATCATAATGGAGATTCCAATGTTACACCAAGGGGAATTGATTTAGCATATGGTTTAAGAGATAAATAGGTATGTATAAATATACTAATCACCCATATTATTTAATTATTTTTAATTATATTGATGTATATATATGTTGAGTTTTTTTTTCTTTGCATACATTTGGCCAAGAATAAATGTGTTTATCAACTGACGATGCAATATTTTTTACATGTTTGACATATTACAGGTGAAACACCATAAGGCTATGTGGTACAATGGTCGTAAATTTTGAATCAAAAAGTTGGATGACACGAAGAAAACTTTTGATTATGGGATAACTGCAGTCTTTCATGTGACTAATGTTTCATCTAGAAGCGACATACATCTAGTAGTCTCAGAAAATTGATACTATGGGATTTTGGATGATATACTTGAGTGTGACTTTAAGCCCTTCAAATTAGTTTTGTTCGTCGTCCAATGGTACAAGCTACGATTGAATGAAAATTATCTTGAGAGAACTATTATTGAACATGATAATGGATTTACCATGTTTAATACAAGGTCGATCGAGCGAGCTAGAAATGAGCCCTATGTTCTTCCAAGCCAATGGCAGGTATTTTACTCAGAGATTTCAGGTAATCTGGGTTGTTCATTTTTTGTTAGACATGATCCAAGAGGAAGGTCAGTAAAGTATAATGTGGTGGAAGAAGAAGATACCGAAGAACTAGAAGTGATGTAGATGATGATCAGGATCAACAGTTAGTTGATAATGTGTCTGATGAAGATGTTGAAGAAGAGGAACTAGATCATGATGATGTAGGATTTAATGTTCATGAATATGATATCCATGTGGATGATGACATTATCGAAACTGATATCAATGACGATGATGATGATATGACCAATCCTTACAATATCGAATATGGATTGGATGATACAGACAAAGAATTGGATGAAGAAGAAGATTAATGACATTGAAATGTATGAGTTATGTGATTATATTATCTATTTTATATTGATTTCTTGATAGAATTATATTTGACTTATATGGTTACATAATTAATTCATGATGTAATTTTTAATTTTGTTAATTCATGATGTTACAACTATTGTAGCTCTCCTAGAAATTTCCATATGATCAAATCCTAATTACTCTATGACTATTTATGATTAGATATTATTTGATCATATCTTTGGTTATTTCATTCCCAAAAAATTAGTGTTTCCTCATGTTGACCTCGCATAGTGACATGTGAATGGGACCAACATTGAAATTTTTTCAATTTGTGCTTGTATGGAGTGAAACTTGACATGGTTAGCCTAGACGCATGTGTTGACGATATGGGAGGGTTTAGAGACTCAAACATGAGGTCATGAATGTTATGAAAGTGTATGGGAATCCTACTTATAACGCAAGTTCACATGATAAGCTAACCAATGGCACTATATTGGAGGATAAACCCACCTATGGAATTAATTTAAGAGGTAAGGGATGCCTCTTAGTGGAATTTTGAGTCTTGGATTAATCCATAGTGCTAAAATTAGTTCTAGTGTTCTTCCCTTGGTGTTATATTTATCTCTAAAATTTCCCATACTTAACCATTTCATCATCCCTTTTCCCAAGCTATTTGTATCATAATATAAACTTGGTCCAATCTCACATTAGCCCCTTAGGTAATTATCCATTTCCTCCAAGTTGAATGGAAAATTTTGTACCAATGCATCTATGTTTTCCTACCCTAATGGATCAAGACTTGACATCACCTTAACAATCTTCTTTATGTCATAGCATATCTCTAAAGTGCCTTTGGCATGCTTTAGATGTGTCAATATTAACTAGATTGAATATATTAATTTTAAAGTCTCTTAACACATTCCATGACAATAAAATGACTCATTTGGATTAAGGAGTACTTTCCTAAACCATTCCTTCATATTCCACAATCCCTTCTCACATCCACATCATAATTCATATCCATGTTAGTTGTAATGAGTGTTTTAAACCAACAATCAATGAATCATAGGATAGAAGAAAACTCATTATGTAGAAGGATAATAATCAAAGAGACTGAAAGAATCGATTCACTAGATATGCTCCCCATTACTGTAATAGACCAATGTAAAAAAATAATTCATAACAAGAATAGGACCAAAAACAACTAGAAAAGAAACCTTGTAGGCTACATTAATAAGGCATTGATTGCAAGCATTTCTTCCACGATTTTTAAATGACAAAATATCAAATAGCTCAATTTTTTGTCAAGTAGTATTTCAATCATTGATTCTTAGACATCCATCATGATTAAACATCACATATCATAATCATTTTTAACAATCACTAGCACTATAGATAATATTCAATCACGTCATAGGAAATAAATCATCAAAAATTATAAAGAAAGAGAAAACCAACTATATAAGCTCAGCAAGCCACCATACAAAAATTATATTTTGTAGAAAATAAAATAAATTATATGTTGACATAGCATATATATTTTGTATATAAACTATATGTTGACATAGAATATATATATAAACTATATATTTCGAATTTTGGCCTTGCGCGCACAGGAGCATGACATATGAATTTTGGCATTGTGCGCGCAGGAGCACGACATAGCATATTGCACCGAGAACCACTGCATCCAGCCCCTGAGTGGAGATTTGCGAGACTTCACTAGATGAGTGTTGCAAGTTCATTGAGTTGAGGATAAATAATAGGAACCATTTGGAAGGATTAAAGCCAGAGTGAGAGGTGAGGGCACTCAGAAAGGGAAAATCAACCAAGGGACAATGACTGTAAGTGCTTTTTCCCCCACATTTAGAAATCTTGTTGCAAGTACAGTGATTTAGACTCTGTTTTTTCCCATCAAGGTGTTGCATGCTATATTTTCGTCAATTTGAGCCAATGTCCCATTGACAAACCCAAGTACTACCTAGTACGGGTGTCTAGTTAGTTTGAACAGACAAGCTTTGAGATGTTCAATCAATTGGGTGGCCATTTTTGGCCTATGAACTACAATTTTTGTATTTGTCTTAGCATATTTTTTCTACTATAAGATTGAAAGGAATTTCCGTCACATAACAACACACAAAGTTCACTAGGGTTCAAATTTCTAAACTTTGATGAAATAAATTTACATATTGAGGTCCACAAATGATCAAAGGGACTAAAAACAATACATGGTCCATGAGTGCAATGAAAAATGCCTAGTGCCTATCCATAAGAGAACGTATAGAATTACATGATGTAGAGTTAGAGGAAGGAAACAAACTCACACAATCTCATTTGACAAGTCACAAACAATCTTGAACTTTCCTTCTTTTGACACACTTATTCAACTATATTTCCCTTCACAAAACTCAACACAAACACTCAACTTTTTCTTTAGAGTTACAAACCATTACCAAACCTTCAAACACCTTAATCAACTTCATCTTGATCAAAACAAAAAATTACCCAATCTTCCCTTTCATTTTACCATTAACTCTCTTTATGACTATCCTAAACTTCACAATTTCAACTCAACATAAAGTAATCTGACCCAAAACAGTATTTAGGCTAATATAGACCACATAATTTCCATTTCATTTCATTTCAAACAAATGTAAACCATCTCCCATCCAGTGCTTGGGACATGTTTAGTTTGACTGGTATATGCTCTTCAAAGCATCAAAGTCCGTTTACAAACTATTTTCACAAAACCCTAAGGGCTTAACCTTCATAATTAATCTATTCACAAACTGTACACAGTTTTTCAGTCAATAAACTTCATTCCCTCGCATCTTATCTTTATGATTTTGACCTAAATCTATTGAAACATGAAATAAAAATCATAGTAGGATAATATCACAAGAAACCAGAAGATTCCACCAATTAATAAAGGAGAAACATAATCATTTTTGTCTCTGCTTACCCTAATTGAGGGTTTTAGCAGTCTGACGTAAATCCACAATAACTCACACAAATCTTAACTAAAATGCATGAAATTTGATGTAACAGGAAGGTGATTGAGATTATTACCATATCCAACCATTCTACCATGCCTTCATGGCCATGCAATTTCGTACAATGCTTGGAAATGCAAGATTTCTAAAGAAAAATGATTAAAAATCAGAGATTTTCCTTGAACTTATTCTTTATTCAACCACCCTCAAAGTTCTAAAAGATACAAGATCATTTTTAAAGGAAAAACAACTGAATTTTAGCCTTCTAACTTCCTCTAACCAACCCTAATGACTCTCCATCTCTTAATATTTCCCTTTTTATTAAGTTGACAACTTTTTACATTGTTTTCATTTTTGTACTTTTGGACTTAATAAACATCAAATGACCTCAACATGACCTCAAATATATGAAACATGACTCTAATAACATTATTTACAAAGTAGGAACAATAACATTGAATCAAATTGCAAAGCATTGCTTCATAGAGGCCTAATTATGCCAAGGTGCTCCTGCACCAGTACAAGAGATGAAAAAAAGACAAGGAGCCATTAAAAACTTTTGAATATTTCATTGACTCAACCAAACCTCCAAAAGAAAAGTACAGATGTTAGCACTAGGGAAAGCTTGAAAGAGAACACTAATGAAAGTGGACTTTTTTTTTCAAGTTTCAGAAGAGTATAAATGGCTCGAATATGTTGTGGGGTTCTAGAAAATGGTGAAGGAATGTTGGATAGGGAGGCACCCAATTAGCCTCTTTAATTGGATTCTTAAGAAAGAAAGAAACTCTAATACATTTTGGGGTTCTTCTAAGTAGGGCCCATCTTTTATTATTTTATTTGGGGGACCCAAAAATCCATAGGGGTAGAAACCTGTGGAGCTTAATCATTAAAGGCAAGGGGTCTATCCATTTAGAAATAGACTGAAATGATGGTTGCACGAGGGGCTATTTCACATCAAAGATGGCCCAAAAAATTTCATAAACTAACTACCCAAACACTAGTACTACCTCAGAGGGACTATTATCTTTGAGGAAGGTGGTCCAAAAAATTTCATAGACAGGTACAAAAATTAATAGCAACCTTCCACCAACTAACCCAATCAACCTTCAAGAAACAAGACAATGACTCCACTAGATGTTCCCAAAACCCAAGGCTTCAAAACACAAGGTTGGTGACCCTACAAACCATTCCCATGCTTACCAAGTGATCTTAGATCATCAAACCCTTACAAGTTTTATTGATACATTCACAACTATTGTTACCTCCACATGCATTTGACTAGTAGTGACAACCTTGGTTTTTAATCCTCCAACCCCATACCTCGGGATCACATCACCATGAAATAACTTCATCCAACATCCTTATGAGTGTAGGTACCACCAAATAGGTATTTTTTAGATATGTCTTCCTCGAGTGAGGGAAATTCAAGAAGAGAAGAGGAAAGCGAGACATGTAGTAGGTCTAAAAGAGGGAGATCAAATAGAGGTTAAAAGATTAGAAGAAAATTATGTAAACGCATGGAATTTTTTCTTGTTGAAGGGGGGTCATGTTCTTATGATGATGAGAGCATAGGTGACATCGAGGTGCCCTTGAGGTACAAACATCTACGAAAACAATGGGTACCCAAGGAACTTCCTCCAATAAACACTGATTTTTGTGTCAACGAGAGGATATATCGCATAGCACCATCGTCATTACATGGTTTGGGCCTATTTTGCATGGATGGAATAAATTTTTGTTACAAAAAATTTATTGAATTAATGGAGTATTTCAGACCCTGTTACAGTTACAAAGATTGGATGCAACTGGTTCAATATACACGAAGTATGCGTAGGTATGCACTGTCAGCAAATTATATACAACTAAAAGATAAGGATCAAAATAAAGGAGTGGCTATGTACATTGACAGAAGGCCAAAAGCATCAAGGAGTATTGCAAGGTTTATAAATAGTACATGACCTAGGTCAACAAATAAGCAACCCAATTGCATATTCGGGGCGCATGAGGGAAACCACGTATTCGTATGTGCAATAAAATCAATAACTATAGGGGAAGAGTTGCTAATCGATTATAATTTGAATCGCATAGATACAAACATAGTTACTATGGGGGTGGTACATATTGCATACCATTTCACCCAACCTCCAATTAATGACTCCAATATACCATTTTATTATTATGCTTTTTTCGTAAGTCTATTGGTTTCATTTCGGTAATGTTTTTTTATATTTAATTTTTCACAATGAGACATTGATCGTAGGGGGAAGGCTCTGGCCTAGAGCATAGATCGTGATGCATCTTCAAGCACTTCTACCCAATAGGTTTACCTCATTGTAATTGTATAAATTAGATACGAGCAAAAAAAATTATTATTATGTTTTTTTCATAATTTTATTGGGTTAATTTCGATAATGTTTTTAATATTCTTGTCACAGTCGGATGATCGGGGAAAGGCACCAGCAGTAGAGGAGAACATCCATAGGGAGGTGCAGTCACTATTATGCGATGATGACATCATATATTCCTTAAACCCTCTGGATATGATAAGACAGACCCAAAAAAAAAGCAATGAAGAAATCCTTCAGTTGTTATTCATAGTGCCTCAAACAGATGAGATAAGAGAAAAGGTTAAAATATTGACTAAGAGAGCATGGAACTTGCAAGTAAGCTTTCATGAGATATTTAATTATAATATAAGTTCATTCATGGTTTTATATTTTGTACTCTTTTATGTCATGAACTAAATTATGTGTTGTTTTTACAGGATTTTTTTCATCCTCATGATGTTGTTGGCCATGATCAGGGTACTACAGCTGCAGCTCAGGGAGTAGGGGTTGGTACAAGTCTCAATCTTGATCTTCCTATGCATACATCACATCATCTGACCCCATCATCCTATGCATGCAAGTATCGGGTAGTGCACCCTCTGGCAAAAAACACATGCCAGAACATGCATCAGGACATGTACCTAGGGATGCAAAGGCCACTAGTATTGGTGATGTTTTAGTAGCATTTCTTGGATCTTCTCGTATTACTAGTACGGGAACATTTCCGGTCACATTTATGGTGACTGAGGATTTCATTCTTATAAAGATAGAGAAGGTTCCAGGTACTTTAAAATGTTTTAATTATTATTATATATAATCCAATTGGAATTTACTTATTGATCACCTTTTTAGACTAATGATCCCATGATCATTTTGCAGGAAATGATTTTTTTTATAAACATCTAAATGATATTACATTGGAGATCTTCGGGCCCACCATACGTACACGGTGGAATGCCCAAAATCAAGATTTAAAAGATGATCTCATTAACCGTTTAGTTGCGTTGTTCAGTAATAACACATTCAACCGAACCAATGTCCTTAAGAAAGTTTCTACCTATCTAAAGTATGTGAGGGACCAATATAGGTCACATTTAGAGAAGAAAAAAAAAGTACAAGCATCCCCCCATGATTCCAAAGAGGGAGTGGAAGGACCTAGTCTCGGATGGAAAGGAGAAGGCTGAAAAGAAAAAGGGAAAGACACCACCGGGCCAAGAAAGGTATGTGATACTATCAACAATGTAATTATATATTGATTACTCTTTCTTTTTACATAATCTAACGTATTTCAAACTTTTCATAGGTTGCCCGACACATCGAAGGCAACAAAGGCAAAACTAGAAAAACACGAGCAGCACAAACTTGGCTCTAGTGGTTATATGAAATTAGCTGCATGAATTGTAAGTATCAATAAATGAAATATTGCATCCAAATAATAAATTGCAAACAATTTTGGTTTTATCACACCATAGAAGAAAAATTCATGATCTTATGCAAAAATGCAGGGCTCTGAATTCAACAAAGTGCCCACAAAAGAGGACTTGAAGATTGCCTTCCAGCAAGGCTATGGAGTTGTGGCTAAATGCCTAAGACTCTTGACTGGGCAAACACAAGCTTCCACTACATCTAACACGCAAGTAAATAAACTCAATGAAGTTTATTTAAAATTGAATACTTGTGCAATCTATTCAATATTAATTTCCACCATAAAGTAATCATGTGCCTATTTGTTTTAAACAGGCAAGCAATGATAATACTACACATGACATTGGAATGCATCCTGGTGAGGGTGGAGCACAACCTGCAGATGAAGGTCATGGTGTGCATCCCGGTACTGGATGTATTCATGTGCTATACAAAATGCAGTATGGATTAATACAATTAAACATCTTTAATTGCAATTGGTGTATTAATTAATGTAACCATTCGTGTTTCAACTTTAGAGTAGGTAGAGCATGATCAACATGTTGAGGATGATCAGGATAGACAAGATCAGGAATGTGATGTGGCCCATCAGGTAAAGAGGACCACTCTAATGTTCTTTTAAACTTTTTTAATTGCAATTGTTGTATTAATTCATGTAACCTTTCGTGTTTCAACTCCAAAGGATTTAGAGGGTGTTTAGCATGTTGAGCATGAGGCTATAAGACAAGATCAAGAACATAATGCAGCCCCATTAGGTAAAGAGCACCACTCTAATGTTCTTTTAATTAATGAAATACTTATAACAATAATAATAAAACATATCAATTTAACATTTATTTGTTATTGCAGCAGACCCCCCCTTGCAGTGGCCTCCACGTCGTGAGTAAACGACTAGGCATACATTAAGATCATGAGAAGAGGGCAGAACAACTGAAGGGGGGACAAATGATCTAGAAAACAATACTCCACTTCTTTTTTTAGCTACAAAAAAAAGTGATTGTAATCATATTATGACAACCATATTTTTGATAATATGTTAATGAATGTTAAAAAATGATATTTTTGACAACCATATTTTTGATAATATGTAAAAACTGAAAGAATGAATCTTATATGTTAATGAATGAATGTGAATATTTTAATGAATGAATGTTACATGTTAATGAATGAATGTTATATGTTAATGAATGAATGCTATATGTTATTAATGGATGAACAAATGAATGTTATATGTTATTAATGGATGAATGAATGATTAATGTTATATGATCAGGTATGGGGAATTGAGAGTGATGTGAGGGGTGGGAGGGGCCAAATGAGCTTCGACCATCACATGGTTGGCCCTGTTAAGTAGATAATATTAAACTATTCTCGAAACAAAGAGAAGCTCAATAAGGTAATGCACTTTGCAATAATAAAAAAATTTAAAACTGCAAGGTTTCGTCGCAATTTCAACGAACATAGTCTGACAAACCACAAACATTTGTGATGAGGTTCATGTACACACGACGTAGTTTTCATCATAGGGTTTTGTCAAAAAATGGATGAAGTTTGGTGTTTTTTCGACAATTTCAAATGGGCATTCTGCAGCGTTTTGTGATGTTTTTCGTCGATAGATGGATGAAGTTACGTTGATTTTGCGATGAGCACTGCCAAAATTTTCCATGGCACTGACCGATGATGTTGGGTCGTGGTTTCTATGTATAAAAATTTATCGTTAAAGTGATGAAAATTCAGCGACAAAATTTAGATCAATGTTGCGTCATTAAGTCGACAATATTTTGTCAATATGTCACCAAACATGCATCGAGATTTGTAGTCAAATACAGTAGTGTTTAGAGACAAGAAAGACTCGTAGGATGCGATGTCTATTTTCTTCAAAGGGAATGAGGTTGTTGCTTTGAGAAAGGTGAGGAGTGGTGGTTATCACAGGAGCTCTTTGAAAGCACTTTGGTGTGATTTGGTGGAAGAGATTATGAGGTATGTCACCTTGGAAGGAAGTTATATGGCGATTAACAATTACCATTTCCTTTTGCTAAACCATTTCTGGCATAAGAAATGGGTTTCCTTTCCTTACTATTTGTTGATGTCCCTTGACATGGAGATTAAGGAAAATATGAAAAATCCCAAGAACCTTGTCTTGCATGTAGGGTTAATTCTCCTGATCTATGAATATGTCAAATTGAATGAGGTGAAAAATCCTCTTGTGTCTCTAAAGGAAAATGTTGCTAAACCCCGGGAGGGTTATGAGACGGATTCAGGTGAGGAAAGGGTTAGTAAAAAGATAAAAAGAGGAGGCTTATTTTGAGAAAAGATTCTGAGTCTGATAGGGATGATGATGCTAACTATTTCTCAAACTCCTATGCCTCTTTTGAGGAGGGACCCTCTTCCCCTGTTCCAGGTAAAACTAAGAATAGGAAGTCAGATGATAAAGAGGGTTATACTACTTGCAGTGATGATGTGGTTGTGAAGGCTCATCCTAAGGGGGCTAAGGACAAAAATGAACTTTATGGGGAAGCTTCCTCTCCTCCCCCAATGACTAGACATGTGTAGGAGACTATGGAGGGGAGCCAGAAGAGAAGGGAGCTAAGAACTGCTAGCCAAGTCTTGGAGAAGGGTTTCCCTCTTTCCCTGGCTAGTGGTATCTATGGTGAAGCCTCTCCAAGTGCCGACATTGGGATGAAGCAGGGGAAGGAAAGTTTTATGGATGGTGGACATGTTGTGGGAACTAGAAAAGTGGATGGGGATAGGTTGTTAAAAATGAAGACTGTTGCAGAGTAAATCGCTTGCTCCATTCGAAAGATGAAGTCTCCTGTCTCTGCTGGCAAAGGTAAGGATATTTTTGCTGATAAGGCTTGGGTTAGTTCTTCTGATGAGGATTTCACTATGGGGAATCAGGTTGATAAATTTGATAGGGAGGATTTTTCTGATGTTTTGGGCTTGGCCCGGGGGAGTGCTAATGTACAGTTTAAACTTTTTAAAAGGTTCTTTCATGAGATTAATAGGATTAATGTTAGAATTAGAGGTGTTGCTAGTAAGGCTGAGGACCATGTTGTCCAAAGACAAATTGATAATCTAATGGAGTCTCTTAATATTGTGGCTAATACCATGGTGGAGGAAACCATTAATTTGAAACAAAATTTGGAAGGTAGAATCTTATCCCTTGAGGATAAATTTGATAAAATATGGAAAGTTGTGATGAAGAGTGGAGATGCTTCTAAGGTTTTGGGCATTTCGAATTCTGCCAAGGTGATCTCTCCTGTGATTACTACAAAGAAGAGAAAAGAGACTGTGTTTGTTGATGATACTACTACTGGGGGTGAGTTGTTGGATGTGGGTTGTGCTGGTGAGAAGGATGTTGTTAAAGGTAGTGTTTTGAATGATGAGGTAAAAACTAGTGGGTCGAGGGTCAAAACTAGAAATAGAATGAAAGCTCCGGTCAGGGCCTCTGTTATAGAGGTGTCTGATACTATGGACAATGTGCAGAAGATGGTCACTACTGATATGGAAGTTGTAGATATTTTGAAGAATATGTAGTGTTGTTGGTTGGCTTCCTTCTTTTTGGTTGTTTTTTGGCTGATGGTTTGTTGTCGATTAGGTTAATTGTTGTGTAATGTTGTTTTCTTTTATTATCGGCTACTTTATTTTGTAAAGGGTTCTAAGCCCCTTCAAAACCCATTTTTTACCTCTAATCAAAACATCATTAGTTTATCATAGAATTCCACATGTCATCACATCAAGTGACATATACAAAATTGATATAGAAAAAATTTATATTATGACATAGATATCATTGCTAGGCTCTCAATATAAACACCTTTCCCCCTCCTCCCCATGATGGTAGGTGTCACTATGAGGAAATAAGATACATTCTTATTTAGTTTTAAATGTTATGAGGAATCCTATTATAAAATAGCTATGGAATTGCATCATTGATTAGTAACAAATCATCAAAATCAATCTAGTAATAAATCATCAGAATCAATCAACTAAGTGTCATGGTCAACATGTAACAAATCATTGTGATCAATTATGTTTCTTAAATGGAAAGTTACTTGAATCAACATAGTAATCAAAATTTCATTTCAAAATTTTCTTCACTTAAGATCACTTCTTTCATTGATGGCTTGTTTGATACTAAAGAACATTTTTCATATCAACAAGGTACTATTGTACCTTCATCTCCAAGTAGTTAAGATGACTCAATACACTAAGTCTTCTTATTATGATGATAGTTACATCTACATAAGAGAAAATGTATGATACTACTTTGTATTTATTCATGGGATAGGGGAATAATTTTAATAACTATCTAGAGATGACAAAAATGTCCCAAAGTGCTCGAACTTAAGTTCTCTCATTAAAACATATTTTATATTTTGTATTTGCATTTGATTATTACATTAAGAATTTTATCATAATAGAAATGGTATAGCACCTTCTAAGAAAATTATACAAACATCCCTCCTTATAGAACTATATATGTTCTATACACTAATTTAGTTTTTAGAATCATATAGAATAGGTAAAGGCATCTAGTATGGATGATGAGAGATAATATCATGGGGTCACTTTTCCACCAATCATAAAGCCAATATGACTCCCCCTATGTGCCACCACTTCCATAGGACCCTATCCTTCATGGATGGGTCATGGAAAAGAACCACATGGGGAGAAATTGGGGCAATCAATATGTAAATGTGACTTCCAAAAATTAGTAAACATGCCATCATTACAATAACTATTCAATAAATATATTATGGTACATTTGTACCACACATCTCTACAAGATAGACAAATGTCCCTAAATAAGAACTTTTTTTAAGGTGTAGTAACTCTTCACAAAGTATGAAACTTTTCAAAGCACTTTCATATGATAATAGAACTCTACCCCAACAATCTAAAGATAGAAACAAATCCCTAAAAATCAAATAAATCCAACCTCATATTGAATAAATCAATAACTCAATTGTAGACAAATTATCTTATGGAACAAAAAATGTAATTCTCTTCCATATATTGAGACAAATAATATAACACAATGCATGCATAATATTTTCAAGGAATTAAACCTTTCAATTCTAAACAAAATATTTTCTATATTTAAGTAGGATGGTTATAAACACCCAAGTGGAGGTGATCTTTGACAAAATAATCAATTATGCATTGTCTTAAGTTCTAAACATAAGTTTTTTACAATATACAATTATATCAAATGTCCCTCTAAGTTTTTTAGAACGCCTACTAAGTGCATGACACACGCATTCCATACCACATAATCAATGACCATTTGTCGCCATCTAACTCCATAATCAAGATACACTCAAGTTAATGATTATGCATCATGGACTATGTAACCATTTCCTCTCCTATACTATGACACACAAGATGATATTATTTCTTGTGTAGATTAAAACAATACTTTACTTGTTTTCTAATACCAATAGTTAGAACCCATATTTATCTAGACTTGAATTTAAGTACATTTCATTACATATTTTTTTATCTTGATTAATAAGTGATTTATTTATCCTTCTATAGCACAATTTAACCTCTATCAATAATCTACAAAATAACCACCATTGTTTACTCTAATGTCAGGGTGATCCCACAATAGTGAGTTACACTTTTTGGCCAAACTTGACATTAAAGTGAACTTTTTAAACTAATCTTCACTTTTAGACTTCTATAGCTGCTAAACTATCAAGAATTTGAAGATGATGCAAACTAGTGATTTGTGACATTTTGTCTATAGATTCTAAATATTGATTTTTTAAGATTTGGAATCAAATTGTATTTTTTTTCCATCTCATTCAATAACTAATTTTTGACAGTAAATAGCATTTTTAAAGGGTGATGTTTACTATATAACACAAATTTTTTTATGAAGGACAAAATTCTATTTGTTTCAAATTTAGATTTGTAACTATGATATCTAGCTCCATTTGGTTTTATAGCGTTTTATTGAATATTTTTTATTAATTAAGTTTTGAAGTCAAATCAATTAACATATAACCTCTTTTTTGTGCATCAAAATTCTTTATTTTTTATTGGATCAAGGACATCAATACCAAGAGCATAGATATTTTCAACAAAAAAAAATGGGTAATCTGCTATTTTTTCACATGTGCAGAACAAAGAGCTTGATTTTCTATGAAAACTATATTCACAAGAAATAAAAATAAATATAATAATCAAATTAAATATATTTAAAATTATACTTTTTGGGACGCTTATAATAAGGACTACATACTTACAAAACATAAATTTTAAATGAATTCATTTGATCCCCCAAAAGGTAAATCAAAAGTAGTTTTTTATCGGCATTTTGATAGGTGTAGAGGAGACTCCATTATAAGTATGGTTTAAAACTAGTGGGGTTCTATCCAAAGGGTTTGATCTAAGGGAATTTGATCACCCTCTTCAATTAAAATCTTTTAAATGGAACCTTTCAAAGCTTAAATCATTATATTTTCTAAAAATATGTGATTTCAGCAAAAATCAAGATGTCCCAGAAAGTGTAACACATTATTGTGGCAGCACCCATCATTCCTATACAATATAATTTCTCATAGGAATGATGAAGAGAGCTGCTCTTCTTTTAAATGACACAAATCTCTTCAAACTAGTACAAATTTATTTAGATCACTTTCTACGATAAGATGAATCAAGTAATAATAAACTCATAGATTATTACTAATTAGCTTGTAGGAAGAACATATACTAATTGAACTTAGATTTTAAGATTTTAAATGGAGACAATAGAATCAATTAAACTCTGTAGTTTCTTTCAAGTAATATAACTAACAATGTAAAACTTCTTGTAAAATCATGAATAAAGATAAATCAAATTTCAACACTTCCATAGAAATCCTAGATATAAAGTATTATAATTTAAGTAAATTTCTAGTTTATCAAATAATATCCAATTTTTGAATGATCTTTCTCAAGTATGATGCTAGAGAACTATATTAGTGGAATTAACAAAGATATTTATAAGGTTGAAATAAAGAATGAGTGAGCTATAAATAGTCATGGTCACACGTTATTGTTTTTATTAGAGGTAAATAGCGGGTTTTGAAGGGGCCTGGAACCCTTTACAAAAAAAGAGCAGCTAAAACAAAAGAAAACTACAATAAGTATCGATCAGCCCATACGCAGTGCACCATCAGCAAAAATTCAGCCAAAAAGGAGGAACCCAAGCTACAGCATTACATATTCTTCAGTATATTTGTAACCTCCACATCACATGCCAAATCCTGTTGACCCTCAACCAAGGCATCAAACATATCTTTCCCAAGAGCCCCTACTTGAGCTTTAGTCTTGTTGTGGGTCCTAGCCCGAGGCCCACCCGGATTCACCTCACTAATAAAAACATTATTCTTATCACCACCCTTATCAACTGACACTTCTTCCTCCAGCAGCTTACCAATAGCACCAATTTCACCAGAATGAGCAATCTCCTTGCATTTTTTGGCACTATCAAAAGGAGAGGTAATACCAACATACTCAAAATTGACCCCAGATTTGGTCCCCTCCCCACCCCTATCCATGTTAGCATAAATTCTCTCCAAATTATTTTCAAGGGTGAGAACTCTACCTTCAAGATTCTACTTCATGATGAGTGTTTCCTCTGCCACAATTTTTAAAGAGTTCATTAGATCATCAATCTGATCCTGAACTAGGGACTCATTAGCTTTACTCATCACACCATGAATTTTCACATTGGTCATATTGAGTTCATGGAACATTCATTTAAATAACTTGTAAAAAAGAATGGAACCCTCTCTAGCAGTTCCCAAAACGTTAGAAATATTTTCCTTATCAATATTGAAAATTCCCTAACCTATAGCATCCTCCTCATAAGATGATCTTACCTTATCCTAACTGGTAGAGACATCCTTCCCCTTCCTAGCAACAATTGGCTTCTTCTCATCAACAATCGACGTTTTGATTTTTTGAATAGACTTCACAATCTCCGCAGCAACCGCCTTTCTTTTCTTCTGCCTATCCAGGTCCATGGCTGGATAATCCTCAACACCCTTCCCCACCTCAGCCATGGCCTTCCTTTCCATATGCAAGTCCAGAACCTCAATCATTGAATCCACAACACATTGTCCGCCTATAATCTTAAATGGAAAATTCATCTCCAACAGTTGGCTCGCAAACCTAACAACCATCTTCTTATTACTTCCCATCTCCAGCTCCTTTTTTTGTTTCATCCTCACAACAGGGGGGAGGCGAAGATACTTCACCAGCCACTTCCTTCTTCTCCTTCATGCATCTACTCATCATTTCAATATTCGGCTCCTCACTTTAGGTTTCATAACCCTTATTAGGGCTCGGCTCCCCTTTTTTAGACTTCCCCAAAGCAGGGGATTGAGTGTCCACTTCCATGGTAGCAAGAGATTATGGAACATAGTCAACATCCTCCATAGATTCTGACTCCTTTTCTAGGATGAGCTTCATTTTCTTACCTTTCTTACTAGCCATCTCCTCCTCAGAGACTGTATCATAATCTTCCTTCTGCAGCTTACCCTTAGGGGTAGCAAGCGACTTAACCACTTCAAAATCCTTAGCATAATCAGAGATTAAAAGGATAAGCCCCACATGTAAAATGGGATTCTTTGGATTTTTCTTATGCTCCATGAGGCCAAAGTCCAGAGAAGCCAACAAATAATAGGGACAAAAATCCTTTTCTTATGGAATAAATGATTGATCAAAACAAAATGGTAGGCATTTACCATAGAGAAACATCCTTCAAGGGAGATGTAATGCATGAGCTCCTCGATTGCATCGCCCACAATGCCTTAAGAGATTTCCTCTGATAACCACTACTCCTCCTCATCCTCAAGTCTTGAGCTTCATCGCCTTTGAAAAAAAATTGCATAACAGTCTAAGATTATTTTTTATCTCTAAAAAATTCATTTCCCTTTGTCAACAACCCCATGATATTAGCTATGAAACCTTCATTCACATCAAACTTCATTCCACCAAACTTCAAAACCCTATTGTTCCAAGCTTTTGCAAACAATACAGTATTTTTCATATTGTTACCATGTAACCTCTCCAAGTGCAGAGTCATCCCTCCCTTCTTAAATATCTTCCAAACCTCCAACTTCTTCTTAACTGCATCACATGAGAAAGGTTCAACCCGGTTCCTATCTCCTCCCAGGGCTTCAAGAATTGCAAATTTGAGGAATTTGAAAACTTTGAACACAATGAGAAACAACCTCAAGAAGGCTATGCAAAGAGTTCCCACAATTCGTGTGAAAATGGAATAATGGCAGGAGAGATTAATTACCCTTAAGTTCCATTCCCTACGGATATCAGCCCTTGTACCATCAGTACGATCCAAAACTTGCTTACCATCCTTCGAAATCATAGCCTGCCACATGATGAAAGTCATGCATGCCCTGAGCCTTAATAAATCATCAATCACTTTAATTTTGGCCATCATGATTAATACGTGCAATAGGTTCTATAAGGAGGGGATCATTCAGTCCTCATTCCCTAGCACCTCTAACTCAAAGATTTGTGAATATGTCAGCAAGTCCATTTCCCAATCTTAGTAAATAAGAAATATAATAATCATCAAAGGACTTAAGAATATCAATAGAATCTCTAATCAAATTTTTAATAGTCCATGAAGGGGTAGCACAATTCTTCAAATTGTTGATGATATTGAGAGAATCCCCCTCAAGCCATACTTTCTTATACCCTTTAGTTTGTGCCAATTTGAGACCATGATAGGTTGCTCACACGTTATTGTTGATTTTTTATGCTAAGATTAATACTAAAAGAATATGGCACAAGTGATAGAAAATAATAATGAATTAAATCTACATAGATATATTTATAAATATTTGTCAATAAATTAGATTTTTTAATTTAGAGAAATTAATAAATTCTAATTACTATATTCATTTCATAATCTGAACCCTTTATTATTTTGTCTCTCAGGATCAAACATTATTTCTTACAAGGTCGCATTTTCTTTTCCTTGCATCATTGATGATTCACCTAACTATTTCTTTCCCTTTGAAATTCAATGTTGTCATCTAGTGTTATCATATATAAGTAGTTAAGAGTTCCCCAAAATTACTAAATTTTGACAACAATTGAGAGAGGTTCAAACCCACTATTTATGATTCTAATAGAGGGAATACTACCAAGAAAATAAATATTACTCACATTCTCCTCAAATTTGGTAAATTTTCTCAATCACATTAGATGAACTTTGGTGTAAGGTAGATTATATTCAATAATTCTCCCTATTATATTATGAGGCTAGGATTATTTGGAATATAGAAGAATCGTAACCATTTCTTATTGCAAAAATCATTGTAAAGCATGTAAAAGAGGGTATCAGGGAAATTGACCACCAACAATTCATCGTCGTGGTATATTCATCACATATACCTTTATGTGTTCAATAGAATCTCTATTTTTTTCTTTTTTAGGTGCTCTTGGCCACTTAAATATTAAAAAATGTATATGTGATGCATATACCATGATGATGGATTCCTAGCTCTTACCTCTCAAAAATTAAAATACTTACCACCCTCAATAGAAAAAAATGACTACAGAGGAAAAATCAGGCTAATTAATATATCTAATATGGTGAAAATTAGCGAGGAGGCAAAAATCAACGAGATGGCACAGAGCGAAGATTGTGAAGCGGCGAAAGGCGAGGAGTGGAAACATGAAGACCAAAAGGTGTTGAAAGGAAATAAGTAGATACATGATACACCAGAGGTGGGTAGCAGACAACAGTGGAAACTAGCACTAGAAGCGGATACAAGAAGTAAGAAAAATGGAGCGAGGAGCTGGAGCAAATGGTTCCTTTCAAAGAATTCAAGGAGAGAATCAACAAGGGATGGATGACATACAGAAAATCAGAATGGACCCCAGGATCAGAAATTCATAGACCCCAATGGGTGATGGAGAACGGTATCTGGGTGGATAAGTGTCACCCTTACTATCAACCTAGGTACCAGCCGGAAGTCGAATATAAGTGAAGGAGAGATCGGGCTAGGCAAGGACAAGGGCCTCCATGGGTGAGACCTAATCGCTTTGTCAAGGAAAACGAAATTTGGGGAGGAAATCAGGGTTTCAACAGAGGTGGTAGGCGAAACTTCAAAAAAAATTATGGGTGGTTCGGGAAAAAGCCAAGGGTGGAAAGAGACTTGACCAGAAATTGGCGCCAAAAGGATCACAAAAAGGCTCCAACAACCAAGTCGGACATGGATATTGGATCAGAAAATCAGGGTGAAGCAAATGATGGTAAGTCCATACCAATTCCTATACCTTATCTTTGTGTAAATAATGAAACTTTCAAGAGAATTTGTGAATCACTACAAGAGATTGGAATGTTTGTCAAATGGGGGGGTGAAGGTCACAAAAGCCGAATAGTTTTGGAAGAATGGTGTAATAAAACCTAGGGTGAGGTTCTAGCAGTGAAAGCCTTGGAGAATAATTGGTTCCTGATTGAATTCTCGGACCAAAAGAGGAGGAATAAGGCCCTAGAAACAGGGCCTTATTTCATGGATGGTGCCCAATTGCATTCTATAGAATGGCATATGAATTTTGATCCAAGAAAAACATGGACTGAGGAAAGTGTGGTGTGGATGAGACTATACAATCTACCCTCAGAGTACTGGATGGAAGAAACCCTAAAGGAGATAGGTAGGCAGATAGACAAACTACAAAGTGTAGATAATATTCAAGAGAATGTGGAAAAAGGATCCTACTTTCGAATTTGTGTATCAAAAGCTTAGGGTATAGAATTGTCAAAGGTGCTTGATCTCATCTCCGAGGTGGGCTCTTCACGAAAAGAAGTGAGTAGGGAAGATATCCTACAAACCTGTCCTAAATGTAAATCATTGGAGCATGGTAAGAAGAAGTGTATAGAAAAGGGGGAGGCCAACAATACCACTACAGACAAACAGGAGAAAGAGCCTAAGAAGGTGAAGGAATTCATATTGGAGACAAGGCCACCAATCGAATATAGGGGAAAGGAACCGATAGAGTCAATAAGACCTCTAAAATCAGGAACTGAGGAGGTAGAGTTGGGGGGAAGAAACTCAATAGTTTCATAGGAAGAGGAGAATCAAAAAAATTATTGGCCAGTTCAATATGAACAGCCAATCTTCCCAGGTTTGGATCCTCAGTGTGTAGAAGGTTTTCTCCATCTCACAGACATTAGGATTGAGAATTAGTCAGTGGAAATCACAGAAAGGAGTGAGACTAATCAGAAGCCAAAGGCCCTAGAGGCATCACCAATGAAGGTACTCACCAGTTACAAGGATCTAGAAGAAGGGGTGGAGGAGGATCAGAATTAGGGTAGTATGGAATCAGAGTTGGGTTGTGATGAAAGCTTTGAGGAATATCAGGAGGGCATAATGGCCAAGAGAGGAATTGAACAAATCTCCTCAGCAAGGAAAACACCAAAGATCAAGTCCACCAGTCAAAGAGGACGCAAACCCAACAAAGAAAAACTAAAAGTGGCAGGTTCAGCTAAAGGCCAAACAAAATTGGGCCAAACAATTCTTAGAAATGGGAAGGGACTTCCCCTTCCCGAGGAACCATGAGAATCATAAGTTGGAGTGTTAGGGGCTTGAACGCCCCTAGTAAGTGGCGCCACTTCAATCATCAAATAGAAAGTAGTAAGCCAGATATTCTACTTATCCAAGAGACAAAATGGAGTAGGGAGGAGCAGGAAAAGTGTTTGAGGTTCTGGAAAGGGTGGGAAGGGATTTTTAAAGAGTCAATAGGGGCTTCTAAGGGATTGGAGATAGTGTGGAATCAAGCCACGGTGTGTTGTAATCTCATAGAAGAGAATCAGAATTGGCTGACAGTCTCAGTAAGGATTTACCAGGGTAACACAGAATTCAAGTTAATCAATGTATATGGCCCTATAGCCCCAATGGACAAGAGGAATCTTTGGGCAGCAATCTCAACCTCCTTGCGACAACTAAAAAATGAAAAAATCATAATCAGTGGGAATTTCAATGCCACTTTGAACAACTTGGAGAAGTAGGGTGGGATGTGAAGCCTAATAAGATCTCAAATGGATTTCTAGGACTTCATAGATAAGAATATGCTAAGGGAGATACCTACAAAAAATGGAGTATACACTTGGACAAATAGAAGAATGGAGCACATTGGAATAGCAAAAAAATTGGATAGATTCCTGGTGGTAGGGGAATGAAATCAGGGGGTGAACTTGATGGAAGCCTCTATTTTTCCCTAGAGCGGTACGGATCATTTTCCGATTCAACTTGTAATTCAACCAGATATTTTCAAGGGATGTTCGCCCTTTAGATTTGAAAAGATGTGGATGAGAGACCCAAATCTATTAGAATAGATCTCGGTTTGGTGGAAAGAAGTTTGGATTGGTAACCACTCACACCTATTCTCCTTCCAGAAGAAACTTTCCCATATCAAAGCTAAACTATGAGTGTGGAATAAGGTACACTTCAAAAACATTTTTGAAGAAAGTGACAAGATAGAGAGTGAACTCAGAACCTTAAATGAGAAAATTATCGAAAAAGGTATGGGGCAGGAAGAATATCTCAAGGAAAAGGAATTGTTATGCGCTCAATCCGAGACTCTGGAAAGAATGGAATGCTACTGGAAGCAGAAATCCAGGGAACTATGGCTCCAAGAAGGCGACAGAAATACTAAATTCTTTCACAATTCAACCATGGTCAAAAGAAATTCAAGAAGGATTACATAGTTGGTCAAAGAGGATGGGTCTCTCACCAAATCTGAGCAAGAAATCAATCAAGAGGCCATCAAGTACTTTGATTCTTTGTTCAAGAAGGAAGTCCATGTGGATGGAAGACCTAGGGAGGAGTTCATCAGAAGTATTCCAAACTCGATCTCAAAGGTAGAGAACATAGAACTCACTAAACCCATCAGTATAGAAGAAGTCAAGAAAGCAACATTCCAACTTGGAACAGATAAGTCCTCAGGGCCAGATGGCTTCCCAGCCTTCTTTTACCAGAAATATTGGGAAATAATCAAGGAAGACCTAGTCAAAGTAGTTGAAGAATCAAGAAGAAAAATCGCAATGTTAGGGGCAATCAATCATACCTTCATTGCGCTCATTCCTAAAAAGAAAGAGGCAAATTGCATGGGGGCTTCAGGCCAATCTCCCTTTGTAATATAGTCTATAAATAATAACGAAGGTTATCGCCAATAGGCTCAAGTTGGTAATTGACAAAATCATATCAGAAGAGCAAAGCAGATTTATTTCGAGCAGGTCAATTGTAGAAGGCATAAAAGTGGCGCACGAGACAATCCACACGGCAAGAAAGTTAAGATTGCCAAGTATGATCCTCAAATTAGACATTCTAAAGGCTTAAGACCAGGTGGATAGATAATTTTTGTTAGACTTGTTAATTGGATTTGGATTTGATAGGAAGCTAGTGGATTGGATTAAAATTTGCATAATTGCTCCAAGATTCTCAATTCTGATAAATGGAGTAGCCCAAGGTTTCATCTACTCCTCTCGGGGGCTAAGGCAAGGGGATCCATTATCTCCATTTCTCTTTATCATAATGGTAGAATCCCTAGGCAGGAAAATTGGACAATCCAGGTAGGAGGGATCATGGAAGGGTATTGAGGCTACCCCAGGAGTGGGAGCAAGTACTCATCAACAATTCGTGGATGATACCATCCTTTTCGGCCTAGCCTCAAGAGTGGAAGCAAGGAAGATTAAGGAGGTATTGAGCGATTACAGTAGGGCATCTGGATAGGCCATCAATTGGATAAAATCATAAGTCTTCTTCCTCAATACCCAACCTAGCCTACAACGAGACCTTGCAAGGATATTGGGTATAAGACCAGCCTGCCTCCCTGGGAGATTCCTAGGGATGCCCCTTTTTGTTGGGGCCAATCGTATTGGCTTCTGGGATAGACTAGTAGGGAACTACAAAAATAAAATGGAATTATGGAAAGGTAAATGGTTAACCTCAGCAAGCAGGCAACTCTTGGTAAAAATTGTTATGACGGCCATCCCAGTATATTCAATGTCATGCCTAAAAATTCTTGAGGGTATAATGGATCAGCTCAATCAAATAATGAGGAAATTCTTTTGGAATGGACCAGAGGATACAAACAGAGGTCCCTTGTTGGCATGGGACAAGATATGTAAACCATAGGCCTCGGGTGGGGTAGGAATCAAATAGCTGAAGGAGATGAATCAGGCAATGGTTGCTAAACTAGTATGGCAAATGTACACCAACAATCAAAAATGGGTGAGAACCTTAAGAAAGAAATACCTCGACTCAGATGATCCAGTGAGCATAGTCAAGGTACTCAATCCACCAAGAGGCTCGGCAATCTAGAACTTCATTTGTGAATGCAAGGATATTATTTGTAAGTATGTCACATAGGAAGTCCACAATGGAAGGAATGCATCGTTCTGGGAAGACTCATGGGATGGACACTCTAAGCTAGGCAATATGTTGGTCCTGGCAGCAATCAAGGCGGAAACAATCACCGGGTTCTACGGCCTGAAAGTGAGTGACTACGGGGACATTGTTTGGAATAACGGAATTTAGCACTGGAGATGGGAAAATGTAGATGCACTCAATGCCCCTAAGGCACAAAAGAAGGCCTTGAAGATGATCCTGAAGGCCAGGACCATTCCTATTGGCGAAGGGGAAGATGTTCTAAGATGGAATGCCTCAGCAGATGGTGAGTATAAAGTAAAGATCGGATATAAGCTCAAGGAAAGGTGGGAGGGAGGAAAAATCTGGCCAAATACACTCCTATGGGGGAAAAATGTCCTACCGAAAGCTGGGGTTTCTACATGGCTAGCCACCCAGGGAAAGATATTTTCTACATGGCTAGCCACCCAGGGAAAGATATTAACATAGGATAGGCTAATAAAGCTAGGTTTCAAGGGTCCTAGTAGATGTATAATGTGCAAACAACAGGCGGAAACAACGTCACACTTTTTTCTCACATGTCCCTACGTCGAGTACTGCTAGAAATTCATACTCGGGCTTCTAAGCTACCCAACCCCACTATCGACAAACCTCTGGGACTGGCTCTCCACGTGGCCAAGGAAGCTTCACAATGGAGTCTTCAGCAACATTTGGCAAATAGTACCATCCATAGTATGCTATGAAATCTGGAAGGAAAGGAATAGGCATATCTTCCAAGAGCAATCAATGGGTAGAGAAATGTTAGTAAGACGCCTGGTCAAGGCAGTGGTGGAACTGGAAAACAGTGCAGCAAAAAAGATTGACTTTCCAAAAAATGTGTTCTCTAACAAAGATATCGAGCTTACTAACAAATTCGTTGGACTGTACATTCCTCCCATTGTAGGTGTTTTGGAAGCGACTCAAAAGGACGAAATCAGAAGACGAACAGTATGGCAGAAATCGCTACCTGGTTGGATTAAAGTAAATTTTGACAATGCCTCTACTGGTAATCCTAGAGCGGCCGGCATAGGGTGTGCAGCAAGAGACTCTGAAGGAAGGGAGCTTGCTTAGAAGGCAAAGAACATCGGTTAGGAAACAAACAACATGGCAGAAATCAAGGTGGCCCTGAGCGGATTGGAATTGGGAAAACTTATCGGGGCATCAAAATTGCACCTGGAAGGGGACTCATTAATCATAGTGAACGCTATCAGATGTAACTTCACCCCGAACTGGTTATTGCGGCATTGGTTGCGATCGATTTGGACCCTTATCTCATCCTTTGAGGAATTCCAAGTTAGCCACGTGTACCGTGAAGGAAATACAATGGCGGACAGCTTGGTAAAAGGTGCGGTGACAGAGGCAGAGTACGGCCTGGGTAGAGACAGCTAAGTCGGAGCCGAGCGAAGGGTCGCATCAGCATGAAGGTATGGAAAGTGGCAGCATAAAATCTAGGATCTGGATGAACTAGCTGGCCCCACATATCCATTTAAACATGTAATCAGTAAAGAAGGTACGCCTCAGAATTTGAGTTGTGTCACGTTTGGCAAGTAACCACCTCTTCAAGATTTAGTCAATTGATTCAAGGCAAATTGAAGTCACTTCAGGCTGGTGACCTCGAGAATGTTGGAACGGTATTAAGGAGTCACTTGTGTGAAGGGCGGCACAATTAATTCGGATCAGAAAAGGTAACATTTGGCTATAAGTATGGGTGGTGTCACTGAAAAAGCCACAGTTGGAAGTGTAACAAAAAAGCATCTGGTGAAGTATAGGTGGTAGAAGATAGAACATGGATACACCTGTGTGTCTAGAGACAACTACAACCATGGTCCCGTTGCAAGAAGTGACGAACGTCAGGTTGCGCGGAGTCCTCTCAGTGAAGGACAAGCTAGTCATTCACGTAGTTCGGGAGGTGTTGGGCTAGGAATTCATTTGGTCATACCATAAGCACCGGCTCAACATAGACATCCCTAAGATGTTCTTAGCCCTCGCATTCTATAGGGGCATGGTGAAGCCAAGGATAAAGAACCTCTGCCAGCACTTGTTCAAACATATGTACCTAGGGGAAATAGATGCAGTATTGGACAATATTAATGAGTATGGGCGAATTCCTATGTCACAACATTACTACCTACTCAAGAGATGGGGAGGGAGGCCGGTTCCAAAATTTCCAATTCTGTCAACAGTAGAGCCCGAGGAATTGGAGGAACAGTGCAGGGACATTGACAGAAACATTAACTTCCTTCTCCACATAGTGGGCCTCCTTTCGCCTATGACAAAGGAGGAATTGGGAAACTATATGGCTCGGGAAGGGTTTGAAGTGGAAAGCGACGATGAGGATGGCAACACTCTGGTGACCTCGGTACTACCGAATTCAGGGGAAGACTGGATAGAAGATGATGGACGAGACGTGGAGGAGATTGCAAACGGTCCAGCACACAGGAGATCCAAATTGGATTGCCCAATTAAGTCTAGTGCTTCCCATGCAAAACAGATGCGAAAGGAAGAAATGGCATGAGATTCAAGACGAGAGGACTCAAGCCCCATCTTCATTGCTTTGTGTGGCCCCTAGAAGCCAAAGGGAAGGAAGGCAAGGAAATCTTGAAGCTGGTTAGCAGAAAAGTATAAGTTTCAATTGTTTAAGTTTTATCGGGTAGGGTAGATATAGATAGGTTGGTAGGCTTGCTTTTTGATTAAGATAAGTAGTAAATTTGCTTGATACTAGGCCAATATGGCATTCTGAAGGTTGAACTTGGACCAAAAGGCAATCAAAATTGTATTATTTTTTTGATCGATAATATATGGTGTTGGCCATATAGCTATTAACTTACCAAAAAAAATATATACCATGATGATGAATTGTTGGAAATGAATTGTAAATGAGATGAGCATGTCACGACGATGAATTGTTGGCGGTGTATTGTTAGCGATGAATTGCTAGCAGTGAATTTTTCTACATCAGTAAAAGATACTAATATCATCGAGTAAAAGCACAAAGTTGTGTCACACTTTCAGCCAAATAAATAGTTCCAAGCAAAATATTTTTCAGCTAGAAAATTTTTGGTCAAATAGGTTTCGACTGAAACCACGTGGCCTATACGTGGCACATAGGGTTTCGTTCAAATAAGTTTCGCCTGAATCCCAAAAAATTAAATTTTTCATTTTCCTGCTTTGAAATTGGTTTTTTTAATGTGTGAGGTTTCTATAGAAAGGGTTTCGGGTGAAACCCTTTTTAGAGAAATTGTTTCTACTAAAATTGTCTATGTGGCATCCTAGTTGACAGCGAACTCAACTTTTAAAAAAAAAATCTGAAACTTTCAATTTTAGCTAAGTATTTATTTAGTTAGAATGATTTTTATTTTTTTTAAAGAAAAATACCCTTTTGTAGAACTCGAAGTGGTAAATTCGATTATGTACTTTTTTTAATATTTTGATTAGTTTTAATATATTTTATTTTTAAAATAATGCAAGTAGGTTGTTAAAGTTAAAAAAGAGGTTGATTATAAATTAAAGAAAAAATAGTAAAACATATTAAAAAAAAATTAAAAATATATGGGGCACAAGAGGAGAGTCTTTTTCAAAAGGGTATAATTATTTTTTTGAAAATGATTAAAAAATAGACAATAGTTGACGGCTCGTGAAAACTGTCAAATTCTGACAAGTTTGACTTTAAAACGTTATTATGAGAAAAATATACATCAAAAGTTGAAAAAAAATTCCATGCACAAGATATTGAAGTTACCTATTTGGAGAAAACAACTAGAGAGAAATGAATTTTTTTCCAATTTATTTCTTGACAGCCTGTGAAGTCACTTTTTCTGAAATTTTCAGCATTCCAAAATCTATTCTTAAATTGATAAAAAAGTAATGAAAACATTTTTTTTTAAATCTAAAAAATTGCAAGAATAAACTTCATCAAAAGTTCTGCATTTCATTAGTTTACATCATTTTGAAATTCAAAACATAAAGACCACTTTTATGTGGTCGAAATTCAGAATTTTTGTTGTTGTTGACTGATTCCTTTATAAAGTGTGACACAAGATTGTGCTTTTACCCCATCATAAATTATTTTAACTTGATAAAGATGAATATTTAATTGCAAACATTTATTAAATGAAATAGACAATATGTCTAAGGTAAGAAAATATCAATATAGTCTTGGATGCTAGGTAAGGATCCAACAACACAACAAAATATCATAGTATGGAAACATATTAGGATTACAACATAGCATTGTGATCATAGGGTAAATGCATTGATAAGGATCATGGATATGTAAACAGTTATCCAATAATCTTAAAACTTGACTACTAACCCAAACTTATAGTTACCCCAAATTCTCACTCATCCATATTTGATCTAATACATTATGATTATGTAGTTTACTATACTTAAAGCCTTGTAATTTGCCTAATGTTAGGTATCAACTAGGATCAATGTCAACATATTTTAAAAAAATTGTGACCCTAACACAACTCTAATAAGATTAATGACATGATTTTGATATTTGAGCTCAATAACTACTACACGAGGTAGATTTTATAACTTATTTGACTCACATACATACCTAAAGAAGAAAGCATTAAACATCACATTTTCATGGGCTCACTTAAAGGGTTATCATAATCCAATAAACTCCTAAGGAATCCAATGTTTTGAAAGAGAACTCCCAATTAAGATAGATAAAGTATATGGGTATGATCCCTAATAGTCTTTCCTGAAAGCATCCTAATGTTATTACTAGATTTAACAAGGGCAAGGATACCTTAAAACGAGTAAGGTAAACTCATGGTTATGTAATTATAAAATAGAAAAATTCAATAAGTTTCATAAGATTAATAAGCATGGGATACAATTATTATATGAATCATAAATGTGTATACATTGAATGGATTTATTGAGAGGAATTATAGATTTAACATTGCATAGCACAATTATCAAATGATGAATGCACGAGAAGCATAGGGTCACAAAATTCATGTTATAAATGTTAAGAGCGAGCATAAATGACACATAAAAGGCATACAAACTAATCTTAAAAGAATCATGCTTATGAAACATATTGATGGCTCGCTAGGGATAATCATGATAACCTAAATAAGGACTAGGAAACACAGTTGTTAAGCAAATGTCAAAAGAATGCATAGCTATGAGTAAGTGGGATTTTGATCTCCATTTACTACGAGTAGGAATAATAGTAAGCACATCAAACCTTAATTTATGAACTTTGGTCTTGATACTGCTTGCAATAACCTAGTATGATGGGTCAACAAAACATCGATTTATACTATCATTCTTATACATTTTTTATTTTATTTATTGATCATAGAAAAAATGTGTCTAACATGTCACACATTCAGTTTATTCAAAACATGTTAGTAAACTTAAACTTACATTCTTGGGATATTGGAATAAGTTCTAGACATAGCACAAAATTCATGGATTCAATCTAATTCCCTAAGTCCATCCAACATGAATCATGTCCATATCCCATACCCTAAGAATCAATGGGATGTGTAGTTATTCCCAAGAATGAAGGATTCATAAGAAGCAACAATGATTCAAATAATGACTAAGGTTATTTTCAACTATCCTTTCAAGAAGCCTAAGGCTAACATATATGTCTATTAACAATGATGCAATAAATCATTCATTAGAAGGATGGGTTCGAGCAGGAGACGCAAGAGACCATGTTTGAATTCAGGGGTGGGTCGCGTCCATGGAGGCGTCTGAATCTAAGGACAAAGATGCAGATTCAGATGTTGCCAAGAGATTTTTGGAAGCGATTCTTGGAGTTGTTTTATTTGATGGGTTGTTGACAACCTTACTTCACTTTGAGCTTCTGGCTTTTTGTGTTGAAAAAGCGGTGTTGGGAGTGGGGAAGGAGGATGAATTTATCCTCCTCTTTTTCTAGCGATCTGGAGGAGATGCTTTTCTCTTTTTGAGAGCGGTGTTTCTCCTTCCATGCTAGTGGTATGTTGCTATTGATGGGGCGATTGGGATGAAGGAGGAGCTTCTTCTTCATCAGATTTGTCTCTTTCGTTGGTGGTTTGTTGAAGGTGTTGTGCCTATTCCTACCTTCTTGTTAGTGTTGGGGTGGTTTGTTACCTCATGGTTGTGGCCCACTTGGTGCTTTTCATTGATGTTGCTTCCCTTCTGGTTGCAGCCACCCTTGGTTGGGGGTTCGGTTTCTGGTTTCTGCAAAGGAGCTCCCTCTCTTTTCCTGAGCTTGGTGGAGTGCCCTTGGGTTTTACGGGTGGCCTTTGGGGTCCTTATTCCCTATTCTCTCAAGTTGTGTGGGGATTTTCTTGGTGTGGCTCCCTCTAAGCCTCTTTGTGGCAGTGCTTATGTTGGATGTTGATCTCTAAATGGTTTTATCAATTGGGGGATCTTTTCCCTATGTTGTGTATGCTATTGTTTAGGCTTGGAGATGTCTTGTTCCCTTTGTGGGCTTGATTATTTTTTGTGTCAAATGGGTTAGTCTTTTGTAGCTTGTACTGGGTTTTCAACTTGAGGGGGTTTCCTCAATCTGTTGGTGGCCCCTTGTGGTGGATGGTGCTTTTTCTAAGGAAGGAGTTGTTGGATTTGTGACGGTTTGGGTTGTTGTTGTCCTTCCTATTGTGTCTATCCTTTTGGATGCGAAAGGAGGAGGTGTTTGTCTTTTCTATTGGAGTTCTTGCTTGCTACTGGGTTCTACAGACGTTATATTCAATAAAGGTGAATATTGCTCCTATTAAGGTGGAGCCCTCTCCTATTGAGGTGGAGTTGGATGTTGTAGAAATGGTGTGAAGTTCTTTTCTTTTATGTTGGTTCCTATTGAGGTGGAGCGTGCATGCTTAGGAGGGAGGTGCCTTTGGTAGTTTTGGTCCTCACTTCTTCCTCTCCTCTAGAGGGGAGCCCTATCCTTTTGAGGTGGTTTTGGGTTGGTATCTAGTTGGATGGTGTAGTTTGAAGAATGTTTCTTCGCAACAATTTGTGGTTCTTACCCCTCTTCTAGTGGAGAATATGTTAGGCTTAGTTTTTCCAATATTGAGCGAAAGGTTTGCTATAATCTTGCAACTGCAAGATGATTATTGTTTGGCTGATTCAAGCGATCTTTAGGGCTCTTGGTCTCTGTGCATTGGGTTTAAGTTTTTTGGGCTCAAGGCCTTTGATGTTTCTTTGTCTTTGACTTAGGATTGTCATTTGTTCCAAGTGTTATGTTGCTCCTAGTTATTTGGTAGCCAGGTTTTAGTTGTTTGTTTGTTGTGTTACTCGATGATTTTGTTGTTTTTGCTTATCTATTTTGTTGGCAAAGTTTAATACTTTGGTGTTTGGAAGTGTTCCTTTTCTTCTCTTTGTACAAGGTTTTGGGCCCCCTTTCAAAACCCTGCTTACCTTATCAAAAACATATACCTCTATTTTAGTGATGTCTTAAAGTGTCAACCTACTCAAGTTTGCTTAAAAGAGACATTTATTAGTTCATTAGGAGACGTAGGTTAGATAATAATTGGAACTTCTTCATCTTATGCTACTCTCCTAGTTCAAATTACAATAAAATTTAAACTAACTTATTTATTATTAGTGACATAAATAAACTTAATAATATTCCTACACCAATCATGCTTAGTTATGTGCAACACTATTTACATACCCATCTAATGCATATTGTCCTATTAGAGATGCCAATCTAGAGAAAGTAGTTAGCACTAAGGTTGCGATCCACAAGTATTTGCTCAAGTGAATTTCACCACATTATACCTAATTTTTCTTACTCACGAAGCATGTAATGAGTTGGTTACTAAATGGGATTTAATATGCAAATCAACCCATACTAAAAACAATGACCAATGTTTGAATAAAACTAAAGTTTTAAAATAATAATATTTAAAAAGGAAAGAAAGTTCTTTCCAATAGAGAAATTTATTTATATAGAAGTTATATATCCATTACCACATTCAATAGATGGCTCCCAATTATTCAAATTGTGGTTGATAGTGGGTGTTTGATTTAAAATGCAACATGCATAGTTCAATGTGTTATCCTAAACACTTAATCCATTCTTTGTCATGCAAAATAAAATGATTATTATCACTGGTATGAAAGCAAGCACAACTCACATCAACGATGCAATGACCAAACGATAAGGATCTATGCCAATGATATCTCAACCAAAGGAACAACGTGATGTTTCAAGAAATCATGGCGGATTGTTTAAGCCTACCAATCCAAATCCAAATGGTGGCACTCATACAAGATGTGGAAACCTACTATCAAAGGTGGATACATACAAGTTTGATGACGAGGATCAATTGGCTTACATAAATCAAATAGAGAATTATTTGATTTACATCAAATTCCAAATGTGTAAAACATGGCAATGGCTTCCTTATATTTAGAACTAGAGCAATTCATTTGGTACAAGTAACTGTGTGCTCAAAAGAAAGATATTATTGTCAATTGGTCAATTTTCATTGATGAATTATAGTTGCAATATTGCGATAGCATGGAAAAATACTACTTCAACCAACCAACAAGATTATGCCAAATAGGATATGTCAGTGATTATGTTTAGCAATTCCAAAATCACTCATTAAGAGTGGGTACAATCATAGATTAAATTTTGAATGACTTGTTTCTTGATGGACTCAAAGATCACATCCAATATAAAGTGTACATGTTTAATCCAAGTCATATATCTAAGTTGCGTTATCATGACAAACAAGGTAGAGGAAATTGTTTCAGCTCCCATAAGGGAGGAATTCCCTAGTAACAAAGACATGAAGACTCCTGCACTATCATCCATTCAATCGACAAGATTGACTCAACAAATTGAAAAAAAGGGCCAAAGAGTTATGTTTCAGCTATGATGGAAAATATAATATACAAGACATAAGTAGGTAAAAGTTCTACATTGAGAGCACCTATGTTAAACAAAAAATAGTAGTGGTTGTGGAAAACTAAGAAAAATCCAACCATCTCTTACCATACATTGTCAAGTATTAGCACCCCACAAATGTTCAAGGTAAGATGTTTCCTTCAACAATAGAAGATAAAAGTACTAATTGACTCTAGGAATACTTATAACCCCATCAACAATAAGTTGGCAACACAATTGAATTATTTCATTTACCCAAACCCATTATTTCAAGTTGTGATTGCAAATGACAGTACAGTGAGTTGTTCATAGAAATGCCATAGCATTAAACTTGCCATGGGAGACCACATACTTGATTGTACCATATTTTTTATCCTCGTGGTTTGAACAAACAATGTTTTGGGAATCCAATTGCTCACTACATTAAAAACAATTGAGATTAACTTCTATAAGTTGTTCATGTAGTTTCACTCAAAGGAAAAAATATTTGAATGAAGGGGGTTGCATGCAAAGTATCCAAAGATAATAAACTCGCACCAAATACAAAAGATGCTTATCAAGAGGGTAGATAGCAATGTTGCTCGATTAAGTGCAACAATCAAAGATTCCTACTTCACTAAACCCACAAGATATTTTGAGAGATAAACCAAAAGGATTGCTTCGCAAAAGAGATCATAAGCAAGTCATTCAATCAACGGTAAGGTACCATCTACCATCCTTCGCCTCTTTTTCAAAAGTACACCAAAAGGTTAGAGTAATGGAGAAACACATTCAACACCAACTATAGGTACTATCTAGTCACAAGGAGAACTAGACAAAGGATCAAAAGAAAATGAAAAAACCATCTAACCAATGCAAAATTTTAACACAAATAGCACAACTTTAAGTTAAATGTAGAGGGTATACCCATCTTGAAGCGTGAGTTAATTTTCCAAACACATCCACTAGAGTTGAGAACTAAGACAATCCCAAAATGAAAGAACTTGTTGGTCAAAAATGTCGCAAATGATGATGAATTTATACAAAAGCATCCACAGTTGATTAACATAGAGGACAATATCTATGTGGCAAGAGAAAGTGAAGAGGCAACAGGGTGCAAGGATAGGCAAGGAATAGTGTACATAGGGTTATGAGTAGTTGACTTGTAACTACCTCAACTCTTAAGATCATTAATATAAATTTTATATAGGTAGCTTAGTTGGCTTGAGTGACATCCAAGACATAAATATGGTTTATATAAAGCCTAGTTAGTTTGTGATCATCATACTGCAAATTGTGTTGTCATTGCAGACTTTTGGAAGTTTGCTCCATCAAAATGACTTATTATTTTCAAAATTGGTTCATTGTTGCCCTAAAAAGTTTTTTAAAAAATGATAAGAAAAACTAATAAAGCAGAGACTGTTTAATCACTAATCTCGTGACTCCAATATTATGTGCAAACTCCTGTAGCCAATTATCTAAATTCTGAAAACCTTTTATTGGCGAAATACACATTTTATAATTAAATAGCATTTCCCTGCTAAAATCCATACAGCCGACCTGTAATAAATTTATATTTCATGGCATCTGAAGAACATCCAACAGTCAGCTAACAAATTTTAGATTTTGGCTATCAAACTACAATTTAAAAATCACAGGGATGTGATTATCTAGCAAATGTTCAGCATACTCGACAACTTTTTCTACATGATCCAGGGTTATCTGGACTACCAACCATATACACAGGATTCTTCTTGCATTCTCCAACAGAAGCCCAATGAGCACAAAGTTGATTTTCATCAACACATTCACCAGTAACTTTCCTTTTAGGATATTCAAAGGCCCTTACATGTATCCATTTTGTTGCAGACCACTTTTCTCCCTCGATAACAGGGCAACTGCCATGCAGACTGGTATCATCAGTTGTAGCATCTGGGTGAAGACTGAAGAACAGTAGGGCATCACCTTTGTTGGGCTTCACTGCATACAAAAAAGAAGTTTGACAAGAGCAGAGAACATTGAGCACATTTGATAAACGATACTGAATAGAACAGATATGTTAAATTAGGTATTAAATTCAAACTTTCAGCAACAGCACCTGAATAGCCACTCTTGGCACATTCTGACCACGAATCATCTTTTGGCTGGCTCTGCTTTGCCTGAAAATTCAACATATGTATCAGCAACACTTGAAGAATGGCATAAGTGCTAAAGTTCAACTAGGAATATAAACAAAACAACTAAAAGTTATAAAGCACATGGAATATTTGATTTCAGGCTGCTAACCTCTGCATTAGGAAAGACAGTCTCGCCCCCCTTCACCACATCAGATAAATACATCAGCACTGTAGCAATTCTATGACCACCCATGGCTTGATTAAGTTTATCATGAAAAAAATCAAAATGAGGTTCATATTTCTGGCCATTTTCGTAATGCAAAATCTGCATTGCCTCTCCATTTTCTGAATACAGCATTTGCAATACAAATGAGTTCAAGAAAAGACGAACATACGTAAAGAAAATCTATAACAATCTCATTTCAGTATGAGCTCAGTAAATAAAACCAATAGACTAACATTAAGAAAAACACAAGTCAAGAAGCAAGTAAAAGATCTGTCACCTTTTGGAAGAAAGGTCCAAGCTGCAATCCTGTCTTCGATCCTTGCAACAATTTCATCCTAAAAGATGCAAACATACTTTGTAAACAAAAAATCTACTCAAGGAGTAGACACAATTTTGAAATCTACTTATTTTTTAGGCTCTAAACAACATGATCTAATCTTGCATGCTTTTCACAGCTCATCTGTATTCATGAACTAACACTTATTTCATTTCTGTTTTACAGTTTACTCCGCCAATTTATAGTTCTGTTCTCTTGTTACCCTCCATTGCACATTTTAAAATCTATTTCACACTTCACAAATGCATAGAGAGGAGGTTGAGGGATTTGCTTGGGCTTACTCCTCAATAAGCAGAAGAGGAGATAAGTCCATTTTCATATAGAATCTGAATATCAGAAATAAAGTATTAGTTGTAAGGATGCAACGAAAAATATGCTTCCAGAACATGCATATGCCTAGACTCGTGTATCAGATTCTGATACTTACGACACAATTAGTTAAAAGAGATGTTTAATAAACAAGAGTCCTAAATTTTAGTTTTAATTCAAAAGCAAACCAAAGTCTAAATTTAGGAGGTATGCAGTACATTTTGCATAAATCCTTATTAAACGCTTGCATGTATGTATTGATCGTGATACTTTACAGAACAACAAAAGCTCCAACTCACTGAGTGAATACAAAAAAACGGTGCCATGCAAAAAAGTGTTGGAATATTACATCATTAGTAGTTTAGAATAGGTTAGATTAAGTAATAAAATAAATTAACATATAGATGTTAATTTATAAAGAAAACTTATGTTAGTTTTTAGTTAGTATTTTATTAATAATAAGTTGGGAGTTATTCGCATAGCTAGTTTGGGGTAGTTTTTGGAATTTCACGGAAATCCAATGCTATATAGGCATTTGCATCATTCTATGCAATTATCCAGCATAATTCGAATTATATCGAATCATAATCCATTTCATCTGCAATTTATTGTTCATCATGTAAATCTGTAACTGTGTTTTTGTGCTCACCATTTCAATATCGCATCAGAGCATTATTAGTTCCTGTGCTGTGAGACACATGAGATGATTGTGTGAAGGAGGTTACCAATGCTGTGCGTGGGAAAAACCAGATGAGAAGTTTGAAGGAATTTGAATCCACTTGCTGAACATGGTATAACATTCTATTGCTATAATTTTATTTTGCATTAAATATATCTGTTGCACAAATCAGGTTACTGTTTGGTATAATGTAGAGGCTTATGGAAAAGATGCATAGCCACTGTTTTAGAATGCAGCAAAGCAAAAATGGCGATGGGTTGTGAGAGTAATGTTTTTGATAAGATAAGCAGCATTTTCAGGGTGCTGTACCCTTTACATAGAGAGCCCGAAGGGCCAAACAGTTGCTAGTCATACCAAGAATGAACTAGGAAGAGAGGACAGACCACACACAGAAACAGCTGACAAACAGCTGTCGAACAACACTAGACAACCCCAAAATCAGAGGGGACTAAACTGACTCCCTCAACCCAAGGCCGTGAAGCAGTGACAGATCGAGGGAGTCCCTTCTTCTTTCTCAGCACCACGGACCAAGAAGACCCAGAATCGTCCACCGAGCGAGGTGAGAAAAGCGGATCCACAATATCCACCAAGGGCAAAGAGCCATCACGCAGGGGAGACAGCAGCACAGGAGAGGGGACAGGATCGATCGAAAGACCAGCAGAGGTATCCAACAAGATTCGAGCAGGCTCAGACAGAATAGCATCAGGTTGTGAGAGTAATGTTGAGAGGAATAAAAGGAGGATTTTTCTTTGCTGATAAGTGGATTTTTTTTTATAAAGGCATTAAAAAGGTAGTTAAAAGAGTACTAAAATTTATTTGATTAGAGTAACCATTTGATATCTGTTTTGAAGCATGTGTTATGAGATAGGGGACAACACACTTTACACAGTCTCATATAAGGCATCAAGAGAAGAACTTTATCAAATTTGAAGGAGGTAACCTAAAACTTCAACTTCACTGTAGATCCACACACCAACAAATAGGGTCATGCAATTGCACTGCTTTTTGTGTGACAATTGTACAAGGTAATTCAAAGACCGATTTATATGTTTAAATATCGATATCAAAGGTGCATAGTATTTTTGTGTAGCGCCTAGCAAAGAATAAAAGGTGCAATAGCATACCCAGATGATATAGTGAGAGGCAAGACCTTGATTTGGCATCTGTAGATTGCTGCCAATTCTAATGCCATTATCATAAGTCGCAGTGAGGATATGCAAGGAAGCATGGTTTTTATTAGATGAACAGTTTCACCATTAGCAAGGTTATGGGCAGAATAAATGCTTTAATCAATATAAGGTCAGATTTAAATTGAAGTGCCTCTCTATTTTGGTAGCATATTGTGTTCTTTTTGGAACTCTGGTTTAAAAGGTATAGTGCATTTGGAAATGGGGTTATTGTGTCAAATTTTTATTTGGAGTATATTGGTCAAAACCTATAACTTATTCATGTAAATGGGCACATACACACATGCATTATAGCTTTTGGAGATTCTAATGCTACATCTGGCAAGGAAGGACTAAAAGTTTCTATTGGAGGTTGAAGGCATTGGAGGATGGAGGTTTTTATCATCTCAAGCTAGCTTCTCACTCAAAGATGAGACATTGCATGAGAAGCATCATTTCTATCTGTGTCCCTTCATGGAGCAAAGGGGGACTTGGCATTTCGTGGAAGAGCTTGTGGGTGCAGTTATTGTATCTATATTGGTTGAGTTTCTTTTATACAGCAGAGAAGGGATTAATTACCACAGCACTCACTGGAGGAGGGATTTTGACACACCCAAAGGAGATGTGGACTCTCGGAGGAGAGTTGTTCTCTCATGTGCAGCACTAGAGAAGGGGTATTGACACACTCAAAGGAGATGTAGAATTTCAGAGGAAAATTGTTCTCTCATTGTGCAAGGAGGATGGTGACATTTTATATTCTCTCATGTTGTACAGATGTTTTGCAGGTTTGAAAGTCAAGAGATCCGTTGATGGAGTCAATTTGGTGTTTTCTAGGTGAGCAAGGAGAATTGGTAGAGGTGGTCCATCAAAGTCTTCAAAAGGGTTGTTGTGTTCAACTCTTGCAATGTTTTGCCCTTTATTCGGATTGATGTAATAAGGGGGGAATGTTGGAATACTACATCATTAGATAGTTTAGAATAGGTTATATTAAATAATAAAATATATATGTTAATTTGTAAATAAAAAAATGTTAGTTTTTAATTAGTAAATTATTAAATAATAAGTTGGGAGTTATTCCCGAAGGTAGTTTGGGGTAGTTTTTGTAATTTCACGGGAATGCAATGCTATATAAGCATTTGCATCATTCTACATAATTATCCAACATAATTAAAATAAATCAAATCATAATCCACTTCATCTGCAATTTATTTTTCATCATGTAAATCTGTAACTGTGTTTTTGTGCTCACCATTTCAATAAAAATGACAACAATTTGAACTAAATAAAACAATAACACAAACCTAAATCCTAGCATGTTGCATAGTCACCTGGCCTTTACTCAAGAACATTCCTGAGCTTGTTCGGATTTCACTCATAACACTTTTCCCTGAGTCATTGTCTGCAACCATGGATTTCTCCAACTTGTCTCTCGACTGCAGTTACATAATACAAATGATATGGAAAACAAATTTGAGATATGATTTTATAAATATTATTATTTACACGAGAAAACTTGGAAGAATTTACTTGCCAATGCAATGAGATGATCACACTCTTCAGCTGTAAGGAGATTCTTGTACAAAAAGGCCCTGGTTCAGCCACAAAGAAAATCCAATACTTAAATGGCAATGCATAGAACAAATTGAGTATGCAAATCCTTGTATATGTTCAAAAGAATACCTAATTTCAATTGAACACATTTGAATCCTAGTTACCCATCTAATTTTTATTTCACAAACCTGGGATGCCAAGACAACTGAGTTACTCGAGCTGGATCAAAGCCAGAAGGTGGGCCAAATTTCAATATGTTAAGTTTAGATGCATCCTTGTTAGTTCTCAATGGCATCCTATACCTGCACAAAGGATGTCATGCTTACTAAAAATATAGAGATTGTTCACATATTACAGTAAAACCATCCTCTACAAGGGGAACATATATGCAGTCATTTCAGTATTCATTTAACTTGGTGTTCTATAAATTGAATGACTCACAACTACATTAGTTTTGATAGATTATGCACAAGATGCAACATGCAGTAAGTGCTGTGAACTATACAAGTAAAAACTGAATTTTGTAAGTCTAGGTCTAACAAACACCCCTGCTTGATGTAGAAAAGCCCTTAAAAAACAAGAGGACTTTTCAATCAGCTTATATATCAAACCAAGTCTTACCACTCCACCTACGGAGGTTAGAAAATCACCTCCAATGAATTCAAGATGCAATGGCAATATATCAAACTATAAAGCATCATGAATTGATAAACAAACACATATTAGTCAATCATTATTTTAATGGCTACAAGAAGAAAAACATCAATAGTGCAGCAAATACTTGCCACAGAACATGTAGGCTATTTCAGAGTTTCCTTAAAAAGAAGAAATAATTAACTACATTTCAAAAATACTTGGCCCAACTGAGCTCCAAGCATAGTTAAAAGAATACAGGAAAATTTTAGTCCGTAAAATTCCCCACTTAGAAAATTTTCAAATAGAAAGCTCAAAAACCATTTGACCAAATTAAAATTAAGATTGGCCACAATTTTGATAAAAGGATTTAGTCTTCTGCACTACTGGGAACTCCAGAATAAAATGTCCCAGGGATTAAGATAAAATAGTAATGGGAACACTTATTAGAGCGTTTTCTGGGTTAAAATTCTCTCATTGCCTTAAGGTTGCCCATAACATCAATAAACGTGTCCCAAGTGTTTGGTGTGATGATTGTGGAGTGCATTTGACTGTGATCTGTATTTATATATCATAAAAGACATCCTGCAACCTCCCCTGAGAATCTCAAACCACAGGGGAAAACAAGATTTTGACATAAAACATACAAACTTCGAAACTTAAAAACTATCCTTAAACTTTGCAATCAAGAATTTTATTGTTCAAATTTACCATTATTTAAAAACTTCCAGAAATTTATGGTTCTCTAAAAATTTCCCCAATAAAGACTCAAAAATCTTCAAGCAATCACAATTGTGGGTCAAGGAAGGTAAGCAAAAAATACGAGGATTGCCATAATAGCATTGCTGTCAAATGAAATCCCATCATAGAGATATGAAGTTATAGTAACTAGCTAGGGCTCAAAAGGCATGACATCGAATCTGGAGCTATTGGCAACTCAAATCCTACCTTTGAAAATGGGAAAGCTTTTGATGCAGATAATGCCAGATAAACCAACTCTTTCTAATAGTTGTTATTTATGCAGGAATATTCCCTAAACAAACACAGTCAAAAAAAAGGACAAGCATATTCTCCATAGCTGGTCCTAGTGAATGAAAAATACAAAGTTTTGAGTCTCGAAATAAAAATACTAAAAATTCACATGTCCCAATCATTAAAAAAATTAAAATTTGAATTTCCTGAAAATATCAAATTTATCAGAGGCCCGAACCCCAACCCAAATCAAATGAAATTTAAGGGCGAAACAAAATAATCAATTTCAATATTGTAAACTCAAATGGCAGATCAAGAAGCTACTTTGCCTCAGTTTTTCAACGCACCTCAAGATTAGAGAGTTCCCATTTCAAAAAATTCATGAATATATCAATGTTTTCACAACTGAGCCCTAATCCAATGCTACTCTATACGCCTCAATACGGATTTTGGTAAAACAAAAAAAAAGCCATCGCATCTAAACAAAACAGAGAGTCAAAACCCTTACAAAAAATATGACATTACAAAACCAAGCCCCCAATTTAAGAAATCGATGACTTACGTTTCACCGAGCCATCCAGGGAGCTCCATTGCAGACTCTGCAAATCGGCCATACATTGCCACAATTATCAATACTCCTGCAAACGGCGTCATGGCCGTTCAAATTTGTTTCAACACAGCAAAATGCAACCTTTGCCGTGCCCAAAAACTCAGTGATAGTAACCACCCACTTGCGCTGTGGCAATTTCGATTGCCCAAAACCCTCAATATCCCCTGTATGTCTGAATCATAAATAAATGAACTGAATTGACTGTTTAGGATAGACAAATTACATGAACAAATAACTTGAATCTTAGATTAATGTGATTTTTTTCCCTCTCGTTGACTCGATTTTATTTTATTTTTCAAAATTGCGTGTGGGATAAACTGTGGGGGGGGGGGCGATGGTTTTCAAATGACAGTTGGCTTGGTTAGAACGGTTGATCAACTTCAACAAACCAGATGATTTTTGGAAGATACGCCGTTGTTATTTTACTTTTTCTTTGTGCAACAAATTCAATACATTTGTCAGTTGTACACAATTAAATGGACAGTACGGATATATTTAAACTTATAATGAATAGAAATGCATAGTTACTACCTAAAACCAGGTTCAGTTGATCTAATTGTTGGGATCTGTTTTTCCAAACTAACCAGAGCATTTATTCTGAGCAGGTAAAATACTTTTTCTTGGAAAGGTTAGTGTAACCGTTTCACAGAATATAAGGACTGGTTGCTGGAAAAATTTAATTTGTCTTAACACAAAGAGGGATTCCTTCCTTAGAGGATAATCTCAAGCATGAATTAAAAGGTTTGATGGAAAGATTATTAGGTAATTAATTATGAGACTAGTAAAATTGAAGGGCAAATAGAGATTTAAGGGTTTGATTAGGTAAAGGGTTTTTTGAAAGGGTAAATATAGTCAAATTATAGTACAAAGGATCTCGAAACAAGAATAACTAGGAGTAAATGGTACTCAATGTCGACTTCTAAGATCAAACTTCAACAAAGAAGAACAAATAGAGATTTATGTTATTCAACATTATTGACTATATGTATTATTTTTAATAAACACTTTCATTACAATTTACTTAATATAAATAATTTTTCAATGGTAATCAA